>OY856409.1:489210860-490415981 GCA_963693085.1 Alisma plantago-aquatica | reverse complement strand
ATGCTTAACCCTAATTGATCCTTGTTGACAAACCCTAGATGTAATCGTATGAATGGTAAGTCCCTTGGTTATTCTCATTGATTATTGAATGATGCTAACCATGCAGGAAATGCATAGCCATGTGAAGGGATATGAGGGATGGTTATATGAGAATACTGTGATGACAGGTGCATTATGATTGATGTTGATCATAATGATGATGGTAATAATGACAATAATGATATGCATGAAGTAATCCTTATACTTAATCGTTAAATGAGAATGGTGATAGTTACATTAGTAGCTTGCATAATGATAACAATGATAATAATGATGATAGTGGATGGTGACGTCATGGTAGTGGTAACCATAGTACTTCTTCTGTATGTTTGATCATCTTGATTATTCATATGATTCTGAGATGATGATAAGCATGAATATGGTTTGTTAATGATGTGCTTAATACACTTGATCACCAAATAATGTCAGTGATAAGTATAGCATCTCTAATATCATCTTGTAATAATGAGAATGGTTCTTATGTTAATACTACGACTATTGCGTATTCTAACCATGCAGGTGACGTTTGGCCATGAAAGGGCTATGAGACATAGGTGATGAGTAACATCACTTTGGTAATTATCATATGAGGTTGTATGTATGATGTGTTTGTCCCATGATGATGATGTGAGCCTTGAGAGGCTGTGACAAAACATGATGAGGGATCGAAATTCCATGGTATGTGATGATCCTTGAGATGAATCAGGATAAGAGGTGATGTCGAGTCCTTGGGATGGATCAGGTAGATGTGATTACTATAATAATATAATGATGAATTCATATTTACTTACCTTCTGTTATATCTTACATAGATACTAGATGATCCTAGAAGAATCATATCATGTAGTATGCCCTGACCGTAGATTCATCATAGTCGGTAGCTGATGATGGTAAACGGGTTGCCTACGGGTTAACCCAGAACGCATATCGTTGAATATGCAGGGTTGCCTGATAGTGAGGAGGTAAGAGTGCAACTTCGGTTGTAGACTCTAGGGCGTGGGTTCAGGTTCGTAACCCAGCTATGTGATGAGCATGGTGAACATGCCCATGACTCAGGATATGTGTCATAAGGAGCATGAATACGTTCATGGCTCAGAGTGTGGTTCATTTCCTTAGGGTATAATAAAATACATAATGCTGTTATATAATAATTCCTAAGACAAATACAGAATAGTGGTTAAGGCCTCGACTATGTGGTTAATCTGTTATATCTACGGTTATTTCTACATTCCTCAGGTGATGTGACAATATAACTTGTTATGATAAGCATGATACATAGTGATATATCTTATCTTGCTAATCATGTTCTATTGAGAAATATTTGGTTACATGCTTCTATACAGCTGGTAAGTTTGTCGGTAAGAATAGCTATGTTTTATATATAGACTGCTCGTGATATACCTGTTGATAGTTAATTGCTGTCATAGTTTATCTTGCTGAGGTTATGTAGTTGCGGTGGGGAGTTATGTTTCCCGCTGGGACAATGTTCAATTGTCTCACTCCGTTGGTTTACACCCTTTTTAGGTGGTCGAGCTAGTCGTGGTGGTGGTCGTGGTGTTGTGGTCGAGAAGCCTGACAAGAAGTAGAAGGCAAGCGATGGATATGTTGTTGTTTTGGATGTTTTGTCATAGAGTCTAGAGTCATCCCTGTACTCTCAGGTCCTTGGCGGTGTTTTGACGTTGTTTTACGATGTATGATCCATTTTGTTTGTATATCCTGCTACTGGACGGATGTGGGCCTTTATGTATATAACAGGTGATGAACTCATGGTTATGACAGGATAGCTGTTGCTCTAAGCTGTGGACATGTATCCAGGCTTATGTGGATATGTATATAACATGTTTTATTGTAGGATATGGATTGGAATGTAATATGTTCCTCAGTTTATCGGTTTTCCGCAATCGGTTTTAATTAACCCGTGATTTATAATCTGTGGTTATGGTGACTTTCGCACGTTTTCGCGTAACACCTCGTTATCTGTGTGATAATGGGATGTGTTGCCACATTTTTGGTATCAGAGCTTTAGGTTCGCTGAGTCTATAGGGATCTAGGACTAGGTTGTGTTTGTTCTTATGTGTTTTCCACATTTTCTCATAAGACTCTTCTGCCCTCAACGGAAGAAAAGCCAAGATGTTTGGAAACCATGAAGAACTCACTGCTGAGCACAGCGATGCTGCATCTGTTGATGGAGCAGTAGGCCAAGCACATGAAGATCGGGTGCCTGAGGTCCCCCAACCTGACCCAGCCATTCTTGAATATCCTGCCTACCAACAGCTTATGGGGCAGATGATGGCTACAATGAATCTCATGGTTGAGCGATTACCAGTGCCTCCTCTGCGAGCACAGGTTCCCCATGGAGAAGCATCGGGTATTGGGAAGACCTTCGAGTGGCTTCGCCGAGTCGGAGCTTCGGAGTATGCTGCAATGGCTGATCCAGCGGATGCAGATCTATGGCTGACAAGTCTTGAGAAGGCTTTCCGGATCCTCGACATCCCCAAAGCAGACAAGGTAAAGCACGATGTCTACCTTCTAAAAGGTAGTGTTGGTCACTGGTGGACCATCGAGGAAGAAAAGCGACCTGGTGAGGTGATCTGTTGGGAAGTGTTTCGACGTGAGTTCGTCACCAGATACTTTCCCAAGACGTATCTGGATGAGAAGATCCGTCAGTTTGAAAGCCTGCGTCATGGAACGATGAACATCATCGAGTATGAAGCAAAGTTTATGGATCTGTTGAGGTTTTGTCCTCACATTGCGACAACAGACGAGGAACGGATCAGACGTTTCGAGAAGGGTCTGAGTGCTGAGCTGACGACACTGGTTTTTGCGTTGGAGAACCGAGAATGGTTTGCTACATTTGTGGAATTAGTTAGAAGGATTGAACGATTAGTAAGGGAGAAGAGAGAGTCTATGGCTAAGAAGAGACCTGCTCAGTTCCAGAGTCAAAGGTTTGGTGGCTTCAAGAAGCCCAGGTTTTCAGCACCGGCAGCTATGAGAGGTTCTGGTAGAACGTCTCAGTGGTCTATGAGTAGAGGAAGAGGCTACGTTTCTTCACCATCTAAGGCACAAAGTTAGGCTTCTGTGGCAGTGACAGGGACATCCAGGCCTCGAGATGATGTTAGGACATGCTATGCATGTGGTCAGATAGGGCATGTCAAGTCAAGTTGTCCCTACAAAGATGATGAAGTGACGCAGCAGCCGAGACAGAACCTTCTGGGGTCTGAGAGACCACAGCCCAGTGGTAGCAGAGGACGAGGACGTGGTCAAGCATCTCAGGCTGGATCGTCTTCTCAGGGAAGCAGAGGTCGTGGACAGCAAGCAACGACCCGATTCTATGCTATGAATCAGCCGGAGGCGATAGTCAACCCGCGAGTAGTGACATGTCAGATGAAGTTATTTCATTCTGATATGTCTTCTTCTTGCTTTATATATGTTTTGGTTGACTCGGGTGCTACGCACTCTTTTATCGCCTATAGTATGTTTGAGAACTGTCGTTTACCTGTTAGCTGTAAGAAGGATAGCTTGTTGTTAGAAACCCCTCTTGATGGTTCCTCTTTGCTTCGAGAAGAGTGTCCATCTTGCATTTTGTCTTTCTCGGGACATCACATTCAAGTGGACCTCATACCACTTGATATGCATGGTTTCGATGTTATCCTTGGGATGGACACCTTAGAGAAGTATAAGGTTGTTTTGGACTGTGGTTCCAAGCAGGTAGTGTTTGATGATGTTGGAGAAAAGTGGATCTTCCGGGGAGATAGGAAGATTCTTCCGACGTGTTTGGTATCAGATATGGTGGCGGATTAGTTGTTATGACAAGGATGTGAGGCGTTCTTGGCCCATGTGGTGGATACCGTAGTAGATACCAAGGTGAAAGGTCCTTGTCTTGAGGAGGTGTCAGTAGTTCGAGAGTTTGCAGACGTTTCCTGAGCAGTTTCCTGGTGTTCCCTCACCCTGAGAGATTGATTTCGAGATCAATCTAGTTCCAGGGACGTAGCCATTTGCACAGTCACCATATAGGATGGCTCCAGTAGAGATGGCAGAGTTGAAGAAACAGTTGCAAGAGTTGCTGGATAAAGGTTTTATCCGGCCGAGTACGTCGCCTTGGGGTGATCCTGTGTTGTTTGTCAAGAAGAAGGATGGTTCGATGAGGTTGTGTATAGACTACCGACAGTTGAACAAGGTTACGATCAAGAATAAGTACCCGTTTCCGAGGATAGATGATTTTTTTGATCAGTTGCGTGGTGCTACCGTGTTTTCAAAGATCGATCTACGGTCTGGATATCATCAGTTGAGGATTAAGGTGGATGACATACCAAAGTCAGCCTTCAGGACAAGGTATGGTCATTATGAGTTTGTGGTTATGCCGTTAGGGTTAACCAATGCACCTGCTGCATTCATGGATCTGATGAACAGAGTGTTCCGTCCGTTCTTAGATCAGTTTATTGTAGTCTTTATAGATGACATCTTGATCTATAGTCGGGACACGCTAGAGCATGAGCAACACCTTCGTCAGGCGTTGACTCTTCTTCGCCAACATCAGTTGTATGCCAAGTTTAGTAAGTGTGATTTCTGGATGAATGAAGTGACTTTCTTGGGTCATGTGATATCTGCTGAAGGAGTCAAAGTAGATCCGAAGAAGGTGGAATCTGTTGCATATTGGGAACAACCGAAGACACCAATAGAAGTTCGTAGTTTCCTTGGTTTAGCAGGATACTACCGGAGGTTTATCAAGGACTTCAGTGTGATCGCGTTACCAATGATGAAGTTGACCAGGAAGGATGTACCTTTTGTTTGGGATGATCGATGTTAGCAAGCTTTCCAGAGGTTGAAGGAGAAGCTGACCAGTGCTCCAGTGTTGATCTTGCCAGAGCCTGGGAAAGGCTATGTTGTTTTATGTGATGCTTCCAAGAAAGGTTTAGGTTGCGTGTTGATGCAGGAAGATCATGTGGTTTCTTTTTCCTCATGACAGCTCAAGAAGCATGAGGATAACTATCCGACTCATGATTTGGAGCTGGCGACAGTAGGTCATGCGTTAAAGATTTGGAGACACTATCTGTATGGGGAAGTGTGTCAGATCTTTACGGATCATAAGAATCTGAAGTATATCTTCATGCAGCATGAGTTGAATATGAGACAACGGTGATGGATGGAGTTGCTCAATGACTACGACTGCACTATCGAGTATCATCCTGGTAAGGCGAATGTGGTAGCAGATGCTCTTAGTCGAAAGTTTTCTTTTTCTTCAAAGAAGGCACCATTGAGATCCCTGGTTTGCCATAAGCGAGATATGTTTGTCTCTCTGCGACGGATGAATGTGCATATGGAAGTGTCCTTGTTAGCTGGACTTTTAGCACAGATGCAAGTCAAGCCTACGTTAAGACAGCAGATCAAAGATGCACATCAAACAGACAATGCAGTTCAGTTGATCAGATCAGAGTTTGGCAGCGACAAACGTGATGGGTTCCATGAGTCCGAGGATGGACTAATTTGCTATCGTGATAGAATGGTGGTTCCAGATGCTGATGATCTGAGGAAGTTGGTTCTTGAGGAAGCACACACATCGATGTACGCTATGCATCCAGGTGTCACCAAGATGTATCATAGTCTGAAGGACTTGTATTGGTGGCCCGACTTGAAGAAAGATGTAGCTGAGTTCGTGGAGAGATGTGAGGTATGTCAGCAAGTGAAGGCTGAACATCAGAAGCCAGCAGGTACGTTGCAACCCTTGCCGATACCGCAATGGAAATGGGATCATATAACCATAGATTTCATAGTTGGTCTGCCCAGGAAAACTAGGAATCATGATTCCATTTGGGTGATAGTGGACAGATTGACGAAGTATGCTCATTTCCTTCCTGTGAAGACGACGTATACAGCGGAGAAGCTCGCTAGAGTGTATGTGGATGAGATAGTTCGTTTGCACGGTGTGCCAGCAACAATATTTTCTGACAGAGATCCCCAGTTCACGAGTCGTTTTTGGGAACAATTACACAAAGCGTTGGGAACACAGTTGAGGCTCAGTATAGCCTTTCACCCACAGACAGACAGACAGTCTGAAAGGACTATTCAGATTGTGGAGGATCTCCTTCGAGCTTGTGTTTTGCAGTTCCCATGTAACTGGTATGTACATCTGAGTTTGATAGAGATTGCCTACAACAACAGTTATCAGCGAAGCATCGACATGGCTCCTTATGAGTCTTTGTATGGGAGGAAGTGCAGATCTCCTTTGTGCTGGTATGAGTCCAGTGAGTATCATTTGTTGGGTCTTGAGCTAGTGTAGCAAACTACGGAAAAGATCAAAGTGATACAACAACAGTTGAAAGTGGCACAGGACAGGAAGAAGTCTTATGTAGACAATCGCCGATGACCGTTGGAGTTCCAAGTAGGAGACAAAGTATATCTTAAGGTCTCGCCTTGGAAGGGTGTGCTAAGGTTTGGACGGAAGGGTAAGTTGGCACCCAGGTATATGGGGCCTTACCCAGTTACAACACATGTTGGAAAAGTAGCTTATGAGATAGAGTTGCCTCCAGAGTTGCATAGGTTACATCTAGTGTTCCATGTCAGTATGCTAAAGAAAAGTCATCCGGATTCAGGGGCAGTGATACATCCAGTTGAGGTTGAGCTTGATGCAAATGTGACCTACGAGGAAGGTCCTGTGGCGATTCTTGATAGAAGAATCAAGAAGATGAAGAGGAAGGACCTGGTTCTTGTGAAGGTTCTTTGGCAGCGTCGTGGCATCGAGGAAGCCACGTGGGAGCTTGAGGAAGAGATGAGGAGGAAGTATCCCTCACTTTTCTCTTCGGATTTCGGGGACAAAATCCCTTAAAGGGGGTTAGATTGTAAGGACCCTGACCTGCATTTAGGGCTTACCCTGTTTGCTTTGCTTAACCTTGATGGTTTGATGCTTGCTAATCACCTTTAGTGGTGATTAGGGTTTGGTTGTGCTTTGTTGAGAGTTGGAGGTGCTAATTGCAAATAACCCAAGTTTAGGGTTTTTTGAGCAAGTTTGCCACCTTGAGAGGTGTTCTTCTCTCTCTTTGCTTCCTCTAGGGTTGAGAGGAAGGCTTGGGCTTGTTGCTTGAGTTCTTTGGGCCTTGAGGTGCCTTGTTTGGGCTTGGTTGGGCCTTGTGTCGGCCAAGTGTTGCTTGTGTCGGTCAAGTGAGGTGTGTGTCGACCTAGGGTGTGTGTGTGTTGGCCAACAAGGAGGTGTGTTGCCCTAGTGCAAGCTTGGTGTGTCGCCCATGATGCTTGGTCTTGTTTGGTGGACACTTGGTGCATGCCTTGGACAAGAGTCTTAGACCTTGTTAAGAGTGGTGGCTTGAGTTTGTGGACAAGTGTCCCTTGGGTGGAAGACACCTAGCATGGACCAACCTTGTTTTCTCCTCCCTTCCCTTCTATATAGGTGGTTCCTTCCTTAGCTTGAGGTCCCTTTGGTTCCTCTCCCTCTTGTGCACGACACACTCCCTCTTTCCCTTGCTTGGTGGCCGACACACCCTTGAAGGAGTTGCTTGGAAGTCGACACATCCTTGGAGAAGAAGGGTGGTGGCCGATACACCCCCTTGGAGGAGCTTTGGTGGTCGATATCCCTTGAAGCTTGGAGCTCTTCTTCTTCCTTGGAGCTTAAGGCGGGTTGCATAGCTTCTAACCCTAACTACTCTACTCTTTTTTCATTAATGTTGTTTTAATCTTGCCTATATGCATGTTAGTAGTTTGGTCCTTGTTTAACTTGCATGTTGGCCGATCCTTGTGATCTAGGGGTTAGGGAGCAACACTCCTCTCTCCCCTTGGCCTAGAAGAGTGAGTTTGGGTCCTAGTGCCATGAGCAACACCCCTCCTTCCTAATCGATTGAGGTGAGCTTATGACCTAGTGGCTCGAGCAAGACTCTCTTCTCACTGTGGGCAAGAAGGTAAGCTTGTTAGATGACCTTGATGAGAGGTACCTTGAGTGTTTGGTGCTTGTGGAGGTGCTGCCCGACATCCCTCATGGCTTAGTTGCCTTGCTCGGCATGAGTGAGCAATGTTTTCCCTCTTGTTCCTTGGGCGGGTGAGCAACCTGACCCTACACGCCTTGAGCCTACTCTGCCCGGCAGGCTGCTCGCCCAGCAGGCTGCTCGCCCGACAAGCTTTGCTCACCCGGTACCCCCTTTGCTCACCCAACATTTGTTGCTCGCCCAGTATCCGTGCTGCCCGACACCATGTTGCTTGCCCGACACCTTGCACGCCCGACAGCACCCTGCACGCTTGGTACACCTGCACGCCTGAGCTGCACGCCCGATATGCCTTGCACGCTCAGCAGTGAGCTGCACGCCTGACTTGGCTGCACGCCATGTTTTGAGTGAGGATGAACCCTACCCGAGAAGGTCTTTTTGTGAGGGTTTTGGTACCTTTTGTGAAGGAACTTGGTGTCATGGATGTGGCTTGGCTAGCAATTACCCTTAATATCATTAGTAACTCGTTTCTCACCTAATAATTATGATAATGACTATGATAATGCTTGTGTTATATGTTTCTTTTTAACATGATGTCAAAGCATGGTAAGGTACATGAATAGTTACATAATAGTCTGTCTTATGCACACGATTATTAGGTGATGTATAGTGACATTTATAGCAATTTTGGATGATATCTCATAATGGTAGGCATAGTCCTTATATCAATGATATGCTTAACCCTAATTGATCTTTGGTAACAAACCCTAGATGTAATCATGTGAATGGTAAGTCCCTTGGTTATTCTCATTGATTATTGAATGATACTAACCATGTAGGAAATGCATAGCCAGATGAAAGGGTATGAGAAATGGTTAATGTGAATACTGTAATGACATGTGTATTATGAATGATGTTCCATAATGATGTTGAAAGCCTTGAGAGGGTATGGCACTATGTGATGAGGGATTGAGATCCCATGATATGTGATGATCCTTGAGATAGATCTAGATGGTTGGCAAGAGGCCAAGTGATAACATGTGATGTGAGATCCTTGTGATGGATCAGTGTGATGTAAATTTTTAAGAAAGCATAATGTTGAGTTTATGTTGTTTACTTTCTGTTATATCTTGCATGTTTTACAACTTGTTTGAATCTTGCAATCCGTCTAAAAGACACTAATTAATCACAGTGAAACCTATCATGTAGTTGCCCTGGCCATAGATCCATCATCAGTCAGGATAGGGTGATGGTGAAACGGGTTCTCCTGCGGGTTAACCCGGAGCGCATATTTTTGAATATGCGAGGTTTCTCCTAGCCTCAGATAGAGAGGTGAAACGAGTGTAGATGCGGTTGCAGACTTGGATATGTGATGAGCATGGTGAACATGGCCCATGGCTCTAGATATGTGACATGATGAGCATGAATGTGTTCATGGCTCAAAGCTCGGTGTTGAGACATGTGGCTTAGTTTTACTAGCACTGTGACCTATACCAAGGCGGGCTAGGCAGAGGGTAGCCTGTGGAGCTGACCCTGTGGCTTAAGACCACTTGAGCATGAGACTGTGGTCCTGCTTTGTGTTCTTGTGTACTGACCATGAGGGGTGAGGTGGTGGATTCCGGCTCTTCCATTGACCTTGTATGGCACCTGCTATTGGCTTCGCAGCCGAAGGTTGGATTTGAATGGTACGGTTCATTTCCTCAGGGATTAATAAAATGTAATCCAGCCGTTTAGTATATACTGCTTAAGACAAACACGAAACATTGGTTGAGGCCTTGTTTGTGTAGTTAACTTTAATTATCTTGCAGTTGCTTGCGCATTTTTCATACGTGGTAAGTTTCATATATTATCTTGTCAATCATGTTCCATTGAAGAATATATAAGTTATATGCCCTTTTGTACAACTAGTTAGTTTAACGGTAAGAATGGCTTGCTTTTCCCTAAATTTCTCATATTATATCCTTTATCAGTAATCTTCTGTTATAAGCTCTATCCTATCTGAGGTTTTGTAGTTTTGGCGGGGAGTCATGCCTCCCGTTGGGACAATGTTCAATTGTCTCACTCTGCTGGTTTACACCCTTTTTAGGTGGTCGAGCTTATCGTGGTGGTGGTCGCGGAGTTGCGGCCGAGCAGCCAGAAGATCAGTAGAAGGCAAGCTTTGGAGATGCTGCTATTTTGGATGTTTTGTTGTAGAGTCTAGAGTCACCCCTGTACTCTCAGGTCCTTGGCGGTGTTTTGACGTTGTTTCACGATGAACGATCGATGTTGTTTGTATATACTGCTGTTGGTCGGATAGGGGCATTTATGTATATAACAGGCGATGAACTCATGTTATGTCAGGACAGCTCTTGGTCTAAGCGGTGGACATGTATCCGGGCTTATATGGATATGTATATAACATGTTTTCTTGCAGGATGTGGACTAAAATGTAATATGTTTCTCAGTGCATCAGTTTTCCGCAAATGGTTTTAATTAACCCATGTTTTTGATAAGCTGTGGTTATGGTGATTTCACACATTTTCGCGTAACACCTCGTTATCAGTGTGATAATGGGATGTGTTGCCACAACCATACTTATCAACCACATGTAATAACCCTCACAAAAATCATGAGTTGAGGGATGAAAAATCTAGTTCATGCACATGAAGATAGAACCATAACTCCACCTGATACAAGGTAAATGAACAATGGACCAAGAATACAGAACTAAGGTTGAGTTGCATTCCTAACCATCATCTTCTACATTACCTAGATTCCGGGTAGGTGAATTAAGGTTAAGCGGGAATGCAATATCAACATAGAAACATAACCCTAATCAAGATGTCATCATCAACAACAATTAATCATGTTTTAGAATAAGATGCATGTAGGATTAAAGTGCTATAATAGAGAGAGTAGAGAGTTATATAACCTACTTGGATGTTGGTTGCACCACCTCCAAGAAAAGCTCCTAAAGAAAGAAGGAAACCCTAGCTTTCATCTTCTCCATAGCCAAGTCAGTCGCCACCTCAAAAGAGAAGGAAAAACCCTGGGTTAAAGGATAAGAAAAAGGAGACCCACAACCTCAAGGCTGGAAGGATAAAAATAAGGAGAAAGACAAGATAAGAGAGATTTTTTTCACTTAGATACTACCATGAAACCCCATAGTCTACGGTCATTGTGAAGAGAAGATCTTCAAGATAGCCACCATAAGTTACACCATAGTCTACAGCTAGAAGAGGAGAAAGGGGTTAGTATTCTTCAAGAAAATGAGATCAAGAGATGTATCACTTACCAAGGATTAAGGAATCACCAAAGATCACCAACAAAGAGCTTCTCCAAGCTTGGATCACCACATGCAAAAGACCTCAACCACCAATCACCAAGGATGAACTCTTCTTCACCACCAAGCATACTAGGGCAAAGGAAAAGATGAGAGAGAGAAGGATAAAGGCTAAAATAGGTACATGCATGTGTAGGAGAGGTGTTATATACTTATGAGTATGAGAGAGGTTAAAGGGAGTTAGGTGTCAAGATATTAGGGTTCCTCATTACACTTTTCCATCAAAGAACAAACATGAATCCACTAAAACCATGAACCCACTTAGGTCATGAGAAAAAAAAATCCATGCAACCTCACTTGGTCATGGATGACCATCGGTTACATGAAACACTTGGTCATGTTTGCATAGAAACCATTAAACAGAAAGCACTCAAATCCTAGGTCAATTGACCCAAGAGAAGGCTCCAAACTCAAGCAACCGTAGGGATCTCAAAGAACCATCAAAACTTATTCGATCATAGAAAAATCATCAAGGAACAACAAGGTTGGTCGCTTAAAGACCCATGACCAAATGATCAACATAGACATAGGTCATCAAGGCAAACCCTAGAATCCACTCTCAACATATTATCACTTCTCTTCTCATCAAACCAAAGCACAAAAGTTTCCCCACGGCACCATCCTCTCTCTCATGATGCCAAGGCACAAAGGGCACAACCTACATGTGACAAATTGCAAGATTACCCCTCGTCATGGGTAAATTGAACTAGATCTAAAACAAGCAAACATAGCTCAAGCAACATCCAAACAGGACCAAATAGAAACCACTAGCATGTCACATGATACAAAGGCATCTCAAGAGATTATATTAATGTTTAATCATCTTGTTAAGCCAAACAAACACAAACAAGCATTAAGATAGGTCATGCACCTTACACCTTCCTTGATCATGAGAACATTGCATGCACACACATAATATAGATAATCGTCACATATTATTCTATAAATAATCTCCTACCCTTTTGGAAAAACTATTCTTAACACAAGACCAATCATTTATAGTTGTTCCATTTTGCATTCGACAAATCTTACCTCTAGGTAATAAATAATATGTTTCAACTTGATCCCTAGTTGGGGTAGGCACCTCACAAATTTCTCTGTAGGCACCTCACAAATTTCTCTTTCATTCCAAACATTACATCTTGTAGGTACCACATTTTTCATTTTAGCTCCCGCATCTCGTAGGAATGCTACCCATAAATTTTACGTCATGTATGTAAAAGGAATTTTGCATTTTAGAAGCCCTATATTGTGTAGGAGACTCTCCAAAATTACCATTTTAAGATTATGATTTGATCCCTAATATTGGCCCATCTACCATGTTGAACAAGTAATATAATTCACTCAAACATTTAATCATAGAGAAAGATGATAATCTCTTAGAATCAAGGACTTCAATGATCTTTAGGAATTACAAACTCATGATAACATATAACATCCCTTGATAAGTCCACCCTTGTTGTCCCTCCATAACCAAAAATAGCGAGTCAGACTTTGCTCAAGCATGTGGTTTTCACTCACATCTCCAACCTTGTCTTGTCTAGTTAAAACTATTGACATATCATTTTTGGGTCAATCATCCAAAGATCAATATTAGATCTTTCCTCTACCAAATTATGAAGTTCATTCTATTTATTATGCATTTATTCATATTTTTATCTATTTATTTAACTCATTTCACCCATTTGTCACATTTTCAGGGTTAACACACATAAATCTTGATTCTCTAGATTTAAATATAATTTTCCCTTTTATTGAGCTATTTACCAACCTTTTTCAATTAATTTCCCAGCCAAGTTATCTTGGATAACATATTTAATTTCAGATCCCATGGATATCCATTTACCATTCTCTTAATGAAATTTTCAAATCTTTTGATAAAAAAATCTTGGTTCTAAAATTCTATCTCTTATATCATTCTTTTTTAATTGAGTTATATTCATCATATAACTCAATTGCATGATCTAAACCATTTTTATTTAATATATCTCCATAACTTTCTAGAAAATCTAAAAATTGGTATTCTAAAAAAAATGTTCAAGGACACCCTGTGACATCATATGCCCCTCTAGGGTTATCGTGGTCGAATCCTTGCTATTTGTTAGTCCCGCAGAACACAACAAGCTGTTATCTAGTCTAAAATATTCTAACCAAAACCATGGATGTTCAATCCCTATTTTGATTAAAAATATCTACCATATCAACCATCTGTCGTTTCCCCTTTTGACTTTCCTATAGTATAAAATAACTACTCTTCTATTTTCACTTTCAATTTATACGGTGACTAGAAGATTCTTTGTATACAACAATTGAATCTCCTACTCTGTAAGGCTTTTGAGATGATAATATGGAAACATGACTACCTATTTTATATGTATATTTGTATTATTTAAATTTTGATATCAAAATTTTCTAATTGCTATCTAGAATTGTTATCTAAAATTTCCAATCCATCTACAATTGCTTATTCTACAATTGCCTTCTCTATAATGACATTCTACACAGTTGCTTCCCCTGATCATTAAATTGAGTATTGCTATCAAAAATATAATTATTCCACAACTAAAACTACACAAATAGTTTAATTTATATGTAATTCACCCTTGCTTGTGATTCAATCCTCTCTCTCTACTTTCCAACATTTGTCTCAATTTTTGGGGATGAATCTATATCATGGGAGATCTTGAGGAAATTTGGATTAGTTAACTATACAATTAGAACTTTAGAAATTATTATGAGAAAGTGATAGTCATCTCTAGTTCCCAAAGATATGCAAATAAAAAATTATACATTCCCCTTGTTTTATTATTTTGTTTCCTCTAACAAAAACAAAATGGTACATTTAATGAAACTAAGAATATGATTATAAATATATTCTCAACGGGCTACATGAGGGTTCCTAACACCTCTATAGTCATAACAGGATTGTTGAATCCCTTTTTGGCCATGTTTATCATGTCTT
Organism: Alisma plantago-aquatica; assembly: GCA_963693085.1. Taxonomy (NCBI): domain Eukaryota; kingdom Viridiplantae; phylum Streptophyta; class Magnoliopsida; order Alismatales; family Alismataceae; genus Alisma; species Alisma plantago-aquatica. Next base: position 490,401,733 of record OY856409.1, on the reverse strand, counting down.
ATCAACCCTCAACTGGAGTTAAATTTTGTTCATTTACATTTTCCCGCCGTCATAAACTCTTATCCTTAATTTTCAATTTTTTTGTATAGAACGCAATGACAACTCTGAACCTTAGTCTTATTGGTTTTATATATTCCTTGGATATTTATAGTGGATATCAAGTTTAACCTCTCATAAGATTTTTTTACAGGTATAACTTCGTGCAAATAGAGTCCTTGTTTGACACATTTACAATTAAATTGCATGCATTTTATTAATTATACAACATAACTTTTTTCTTAGTTATATGTTTTAATATTATTATTATCTAAATTTATCTTCTTGCCACATTTAAATTCATGTACAGGGATTTACTATATATTTAATATTTCTCTATGTATTTATGTTTTCATATTTCTATATTTTGAATTAACTTCTCCACAAAAATTGTGAGTTCTCTGAAAATTTTCTACAATTTAATTTATGTACTTTAAACTTCCATCCATATTGTATAAAAATATTATTTTTTCTCTATTATATTTTTATTAATTCTAGGTTTTCTTTTTCTGTCAAATTTTTCATTTAAATTTAACTTTTTCACAAGTGTGTAATTAAGTTTTCCATCAAAATTCCCATTCTCTTATCTTCACCCCGATTCAGTGGGAGAGAAGTGGTAAAAAATACCTATAAATTTGTCCCCTTAATTCCCCTCCCTTATCCTCCTTATCCATTCATTCTTCCAAACATACATGTCGAGCCTTTCCTCTCCCTTGGCCTACAAAACATGACTTAATATTTTTATCTGACCTTTTCCCTTCTTGTTGTCTTCACTCAAATTTGGTGGGGAAATAAGTTGTAGAAAATACACATGAATCTATCATCTTTCATCCCCTTCATTCCCCTCATTTCCCTTCCCTCACGCTCCCCATTACTTTACCCAACCAAAGAGGTTGAACCTTTTCCCTTCCCTATCTTCCCATCACTTTATCCAACCAAAAAGGTTGAACCTTTCACCTTCTCCACCATTCCCCACCTACCAAACATGTTGTAATACAAAATATTGATGAAAAATACAAAAAAAGAGAGTTATGAAGCAACTAGTATTTTAAATGGCATTTTTATATGAATATTATATTATGAAGAATAGAAAATTAGTATAATCATAATACTTAAAGGAAATTCATTATATATAGTATATATATATATGTACATGCACATACATGTGTACGCGCATAGACAATTATAAACTAGAAATAATCTTAGCCCTCTTATATAAAGAAACTAAGAAACACATCATTCCATGCCCAAGGGAAACCATAGATAGCTGAGAAGATTTTTACTTTGTAGCATGCAATACTTAATCTTCTACCCTAGATCGTGACCAGTTACATGGAAAAAGTTGGTAGCTTCTTTGTTGAGCAAGCAGTGGTTGTGTCAGCAGTGGAGGAAATTTTGTGCTACACTTTTTCCGACCATGACCTAGTAATCAGGGCGTTCACCCATGAGTCGTACAATGAAACAACAAAGAAAGGTAACAACCTAAAGCAATTGGCATGGATGGGTAGACTCGCCCTCAATGCTGGCATTATATCAGAATTGATACACATGTATCCAACAGCCTCAATAAGGTCACTCGATTTACTTCTTTCTGCCAATGTTGATGCGGAATGACTAGCAAGGATAGTTGTAGACAAAGGTCTCCACAAGTTCCTATGACACAAGTCATCAGATCTCAAGTTCCAAGTACTTACCTATAAGCCTCACATTGTATCTTGCCCTTATGGAAACTGGATTCAAATATATTTCCTCTCCAATTATGTGATGTATGCCTTTCTTGTTCAAATCAATATTTTGATTTTACTTAAGAAGTCCAACGGGAGACTCGAAGGAGAGTTATTGTGGACAAATGGGTTAGCTGAGTCGGGCTGTCAATGGATAGGGTATAAGGTAGTATCATGTTACCTATCACCCATACATTAACATAAAGTAAGAACATAAATATTTTTTACCCACCATGTGCTTACTCTTTACTCATTTTACTCACATCTACTGTTACAACCCCAAATTTTGGGTTCCTTTGTTGAGAAATGTAATTTCTCATATTAAAGATATTTGGACAAATAATGATATAATTTGTTGTGAATAAATGGATTTCGTTTAAAATAGCCTTGTTGTTTGATTTGTGGGCTTTATTGGCTATTCAGCCCAATAACAAGGAAATTCAATTAGTAAATGAATAATTGAGTTTTGAGAAAAGAAAGGCGTGGAAACCTCTAGAAGGCAAAAGAACTTAATCCAAAGGTGGATTTCGTGCCACATGGGTTCCTTGGATTCCAAGGAGTCCAAAGTTGCAAAGAAAATGCAATAAGAAAAGAAAAGATCAATTAAGTATTTCTTTATTAAGAAAGAAATTGAAAATAATGGTAAAATGTGGAAAACAAGTGAAAAGAGGTATAATTGAGTTATCCTTGGTGGAATTTCGTATCCCAAGGATTCCTAATGATAAAAGGAATATACTAATGAGGAAAATAAAAGAGAAATCTTCAAAAAGAGATATTTTAATTAGAAATAAACAAGATATGAGAAATAATGGATAAAAGATAAATAAAAGGCTAAGGTATATTCCCAAGAAGGTATTTCGAGCCATTAAGGTTCCTTGAGGTACAAGGAACTCAGAATAATAATTTAATAGAAAAGGAAAGAGAAAATAAGTGAGAAATATACTTAATTGAGTAATATCTTGCACATAAAGAAAAGGCACGTTTTCTTTTAGATAATGATCCCAATCTTGGCATAGAGGTAGATAAAGTCATTATTAAGTTTCCCTCAAAATTTGGGATTAATTGGACACTCGGTTTGAGAGTTATGGCTTTTACAGGTTTCCCTAAAGTATTGTGATTATAGTAAATGTCACACTTTTTCGATTTAAATAAAAATAAAAGAAGATGGCGCCAGCCGTCATATCAAGATCTGATGCTTCCTGTGCATCTCCTTCCTCGAGTCAGAAAAGGAAAGGGAGCCGCGTGACATGGACTTATCCCTCAATTTTCCCTCATAGATCTGACCATACGCAAACATGGAAAGTTGTTCTTTGGGTTCGTGAGATGATTCCGCACCCAACCATCCCATGTTTTGGGTGGTTTCATTAATTCAATAAGAAACACCCAATGGGGCTGAAAGCAAGGTCGGCGGCAAGTCAGGAAATCCTAAGCGAGCCCTATATCCTATAAATATGACCCTCATGCAACTCAGTCAGACCATCACGAACCCGGAAGGCGCCCTATCTCGCTCCCTCATGCTCTATGTCAATGGAACCCACCCTCTCCGGAAAGCTCCCCATGCGGCGGCGCCATAGAGGTTGTTGCTGGGTCAAGTAAGGGGCGACGTGTAGGTGCCCTTCGATCAAGATCTACCATGGACCGAGGGCGAGGATCAACGACTATGCTGCTTCACAGCTTCAATAAGTCCAATAGTGGGCGCAAGCTTTGTGAGCCGTGTGATGGTGAGCAGTCAATGGAGACCCGCAATCCGATGGATGCCATTTTTCTAAAAAACTCAGGTAATTCGCCTCTCTAACTAGAAAATCCAGAAAATGCATTTTTCTTGCAAAAAGTGTAGTAATTAGTAGGAAGGTCGGATGAAGGAACTTAATACATGAAAGTTGATCAGAAAAATATGAAGAATCCATTAAAAATATAATTGGAGCCTGAATCTTCTTTCACTTCGAAAAGTAATGGAATATGTCAACTTTAATGTGTTAATGTTTGAAGAACTCTATTTTGAGATGAATAATATATTTATAAGGGTTTAATGGATGATTAGAGTTGGTATTAACATGTTAATGATGAAAGGGCACATTAGGAATAAAAAGGATGAACTTTGCATATAATTAGTTTAATTTCGAGATAATGTGCATGAATAATACTTTAATGGGCCTTGAAACCATAATATTAGTAAATGAGACTATTAATGGCTTTAATTGATTAATTTCACGATTAAAGTTGGAATACGCTGAATCTAGGCTATTTCGAGTATAAAAGTACCTAAATCTGGGTAACTACCCTTAATGTAGTAATTAGGGTTTTCTGATGAATAAAAGATAGAATTAATGGTAAATCAAGTTCATATGTGAATTAGACTATAATGAACTTTGAATTGATGATAAATGAGCATAATGATCTTTTCATGGATTAAAAGGATAAAAATAGTAGCTTTAATGTAAAAGAGGTTTAAGAGGCTTAATTATGGATAATTATGCCTTTAATCCAAACCCGAGGATTAGATGATGAAATAATTAGGGTTTGTGATCAATTGTGTTAAATTAGGGTTTAAAATAGTAAAAGATGAAGGGAAGCCCTAATTGTAATAGAAACCCTAAAAGTGAATTAGAAACCCTAGGAAGCGAGCTAGGTTTAATGGATCTTGATGACATGAATAATAAAAAGGGAATTACGTGATTATTTCAGGATCTTGTTGAAAATGCTTGCTTGCTTGGATTCTTATTTGGATGGATATTTTTTTTCAAATCGTCAGATCAGGTATGTGGTTAATTATGAATAACCGCCTTAGTTTCCCGAGGATTTTCTGGATGGTTAATCACATTGAATGCAAATTATCAGTTTGGATGTTCATACTTGCAAACTATAAAGTCACTATGATTATCACATTAATAATAGAAGTATGGATTATCACACCTACATGCCACCCTGATGGATGATGCCAAAGGTCAGGCCCAGATGGGTAGACCAATGGACACCTTGAGTGGTAACCCCAGGCACCAAGCTCGGGAAAGAGAAGGTGGCCTATGATATTGCATGGCTAGTGGGCACCATGAGTGGTGACCCCCAGGCACCAAGCTCGGGATTGAGAAGGTGGCCTTAAGTCATTGGCAAAAGAAACCCTAAGGTGGGTATGCTAGGGTTAGGGCAAAAGTGGTGGAGAATGTCATACTGAAAAGTGTAAATTGGCTTGTTAATTAACTTGATTGTGATAATTAGATTGTTATCCTTATGTGCAAACTTTTGGTTGTCCCCACATACCAGTATATTTTGATATACTGACTGACGTTTTGTTTGTCGGTGTTTTAGGAACAACAATTGAAAGAACAAATAGTAAAGTGACACATTGTGAAAGTAAAACATAAAGTGCAAGGAGGATTAGTTAGAGTAGATTCAAGCTTGGATAGATAGATTCCCAAAGTTTTCAAAGGTAAGTAAAGTTTTAATTTTATACCAAATTCCAGTTAGTTAGTAGAATTTCATAATTGTTATTGATTATTTATCGAACCTTTGATCGTGTTAATTGAATAACGGCTCTGACCTTTAGGTCTCCCTTAATTGGGGGTTACAGGGAGGTGGGGTCATTACAATTGGTATCAGAGCATAGGTTCCTCACTTAATCTTTAATAATTATTAAATTTTACAAATTTTGTAGAACCCAAGGGAGTTATTAGAGGATTATCCGAAAGACAGAGGTGTCTAGAAAAGGATCACTACATGGGGTTGGCAATATTTTCCTCCGCACTGCTAATCGGAATACGAGGACTCCCAGATCCGTGTGACTTCCTGGGCAAAGTCTTAGGGTATGATTCCAAGTAAGATACCTTTAGGACTCTCCCATCTTGTTCATCCCTTCTCAACTCAAATTCTATTAAGGACCTTAAGGATTAGGGTTTCCTCTCTTCTCCTCACCCTCTTATGGTATGGGTAAGGCTGATAAGGATTAAGGAATCCTCCATCAAACTAATAAAAAGCATGTAAATAAGATTTCATGGACATAAGCTTAATAGAGTAAGCGTAAAGGAATAGATACATGCTTAGGTCGTATGACACAAGTTGTCATGGCCCATAGGAGAAACCTGAGGATAGACCTCCTTGACAGGAGGATGAGTAGAGAGAGTTAGTCTTAGAGGTAGAGACCTCCATTAAAAGTAGAGACCTAGAACATCCTTTGAGGATGATGTTAACCATAACCCTAAGTGAATGTTAGAGAGAGAGATGACATGATGTCATGGATTGACCGGATGTTTGGTTGGACATGCCTTTGGATTTCCATATGAGCCATGAGAGGTTGGATGATCGAGTACCTTTGGCAACCCAACCCTGGGAAGGGTCATGCATGTTTGAGCAAAGGATAACTCCTTCATGGATGAGGTTAGAGAAGAACCTATAGAAACCTTATGACATGTTGCAAGTAGGATATAGCTTGCACCCAGAGTACATCAGTAGTACGAGCTGTAAGTTTAAACTGAGGCCAGAAGGACAAGATGGATGGCTTATGAGATCAGAATAAGGGGCTGTGGATAATCACGAGCAAACATAAGGTTGAGCATAGGCTTCACCCACGTAGGGATATGCTTGTGAGCTTGAGCCTTCGTGGAGAAGGGACCTCTAGTAGTATGGATGGAGGTGGAGTTAGCTCTAGAAAGAGGAAGCAGGACCCCAACAAGGAGGTTGGAGCCTAAAACCCCTAGATATGAGGAACAGTGGGGAGTTGAGGATGATGTGACCTAAGTGGATGATAGTGGAGGTTGATGATATCTTGGTTGCCTTTAGAGGAACCAAACCCTAGAGAGAGGGTGAGGCTTCTGGTACCTATGTACCTATGGTATAAGTGATTACCTGCTAGATGAGATAAAGGGTAACTAGTTTGGAGGCTTTATACCTAGTTGACTGTCCTAGAAGAGGACTCAACTCTGAAGTGTTTCTCAAGTAAAAGAATCATGGAAGTACATGACATATCTTGGACGTGCTTGATACTTGTTTAAGAGATTGAGCATGCAGTTGGACACCCGAGAGTGAACCTAGGGTTCCTAGGCCTAAGAGGGGAAGCAGTGTACCCAATGCTCATGATGAGATTTGAGTCCCTATAGTTTCATGGAACTCCTCATGTGTAGAGGTAAAGGAAACCCCTTAAGTTAAGGGTATGCTTGATGAACCCCTCACGACTAAGTTGACCTAATGGTTAGGAAAGAGAACCAGTATGACCTAGCATGGTTTAATAGGTGATTTGCTTGTTCCTTAGTAGCCGCTGGGTTAAGAATGTTCATATGAATGTAAACCCTAAGGGATGGTTGTGACCTTGTTGTCAAGAGTTGCAGTTTCCTCCCATCCTGGGAGAGGGACCCTTTGGTAGGGTGTATACCAGTTTTGTTGGTTTTGAGGTAACCTAAAGAGGTTTCATAGGACCTTGAGAAGCTAAGTGAAAAGTACATAGTATGAGAATGAACTTGTAAGACCCATAGATAACCATGTCTATGTGCATGTAGATGTGTTACCATGGAGGTAACCGAAATGGGGCCTGACCAAGGTAGGCAGGTTGTCATGACCCCTATGAAGGGATGAAAGTTAGTCATGGATGCAGAGATATGATGAAGGATTGGGTAAGGTTCTAAGTTGAACATGTACTATAATGGAATCCTAAGTCTATCCTGGGGTCAGGTAGGGATAAGACTGATGGAAGGAGTTGCCTAATTCCCTAGTTGCACATGACCATAGGGTCGGGAGGTAACAGCTATCATTGTCTGAGGGCCATGGGTTAGGAGATTCATAACCTTCTAAAACTCATGGGACCCAAAGGGCAGATGAGTAGGGCACTCTCTGATGCATGAGGGAAGAAGGATGACCCCAAAAGTGTCGGCACCCTATAGCCCTAGAGGAGATGACCAAGGATTGTGTGGTGACCCAAGTAGGTTCGAGACCAGTTTTCCATGGAAGTAATGTAGATATCAAGATGATGGCACATTTCAACCTAGATTTGAAGGTGTACTGGGAAGGTGGGATGTACCATCTCTACTCTTGGAATAGGAAGAACTATGTATTTGGACGGCCACCAAATTCTTATTTCTTCTTGTTATGGGAGGGAGAGATGGGACAATACGCATGTCATACACCAAGGATAAAAGATGATATGAGTTGGAACATTGCTACAAGGTACGAGGACAGAGATGATAACATACCTTGGTTGAGTGAATGATACATGGATGATTTGCAAACAATAAAAGGAATAATGTAGTCATCTTATAAGGATGCTTTTATCATGAGCTATGAGTCATACAAGGTTGAATTCAAAAACTAAGAGGATGAGCTTAGAGTTTCTCAATAAAGATAGGCTTAGAGCTGAGATGAGATAATAGGTAGAATACATGGAGGTGTGTCCTCAAGATTACCTAACACCTAAAGAGGTGAAGTGGTAATGAATGCTCTGGTAGAGATATAGTCTCCTAGATTAGCTGGAAGCTAGAAGAAGTTGAGGTTGTTAGGCTAACCTTAAGATGAGGTAAAGAGATAAGTTTGGCTATCACCCAGATGTATCAATAGAGGTTAATCAAGTAAATGATTGTTTGGTTAGCCAGCCTAGTATGTGATATAATGAAAGGATGGTTGTATAACCTCAGATGTACTTCTTTGGAAAGGAAAGTGATGAAACCCTGATGAGAGTGGTTTAGGGTTTCCAAAGTATCAAGCTTGAGGAATCATGACATACATGAAATCATGGTTTAAGTTCATCATACACAGTAATACTATAAAGCTAGTAAGTGATAGTAGCACTTTGGATGCTTAATATGAAGTTGCATGTGGCATGTGGCCATGCAAATCAGGAGTGAAGGACGAACACCATTAACCCAGTACATGGATATAAAGTATAAAGAGTTCCCGAGAGGGAATGGGAGTTCATCCCTATGGATGTTGTGAGTCTCCCCTAGTCTGAGGAGGGTCGAGGTGCAATATGGGTTATGGTATATCGCCTTACCTAGACGACATGAGAAAGGAAGAATACTGTCACGGGACAGATTCGGTCGAACTACTTAAGAGAGAAAGATGGTTTAACTACACCATGATGCGAGTTCAAAAGTTCTTGGGTATGACTAAGGTTCACTTCCATGAGGTGGAAATGGATACATGAAGAACTCGATGATAGTACAGTTTATCACCCCATACTAATGGATAGTATGATCCAGACTAGAGGGTCTGAGGAGAGCATGTGTGCTCATTCAGGGCAATACATAGAGATAGTTCTTAAGATGTGATGTTAACCACCATAGCCTTTATCAGGATGCAAGAAGTTCTATAAGGAGGTTGCATCGGTCACCACTTCATTATGATGATGTTAGTGAAAGAGGCCTCACGAATGTCAGAAAAGGAACCATAGTGTGTGCAGATGAAGTCGCTTGATTGTACAATGGCTGAGAAAGAGCCCAAGGGTGACATGAGTCATGAGATGATGCAAAGCAGAATGACATGCAGTTCACTGTGGAAGAATAGGTGATGTGAAAATGTGACCCCTCTAAGCTACAACTGAGAAAGATGAGTCCCCGATATATGGGTCTATTTGAGATGGATTGGTGGAGATGGTTGTGTTTAGCCTTGCCCCTCAGGATAACATGATGAATAATGTGTTCCATGAATCCGATCTAGAGCACTATGTGAGGTACCCAAGCCATGTGTTGAGCCCTGAACCTATTCCTCTTTTGAGAGGCTGAAATGTCCTGAGTCACCTATGAGGGTACAATATACCAAGGTAAGAAAGAACTCAGATGGAAGAATATGAGATGATGAAGCTTCTTGGAAAGCACCATGGAAAGGGTGAAGCCACATGGGAGCCCTGATGGACATAAGAAGACTTATCATGTTTGTTTGCTTGCTTGATGGAATTTTGAGGGCAAAATTCTCATAAGAGGGGAAGGATGTTACAACCCCAAATTTTGGGTTCCTTTGGTGAGAAATGTAATTTCTCATATTAAAGATATTTGGACAAATAATGATATAATTTGTTGTGAATAAATGGATTTCGTTTAAAATTGCCTTGTTGTTTGATTTATGGGCTTTATTGGCTATTGGGCCCAATAACAAGGAAATTCAATTAGTAAATGAATAATTGAGTTTTGAGAAAAGAAAGGTGTGGAAACCTCTTGAAGGCAAAAGAACTTCATCCAAAGGTGGATTTCGTGCCACATGGGTTCCTTGGATTCCAAGGAGTCCAAAGTTGCAAAGAAAATGCAATAAGAAAAGAAAAGATCAATTAAGTATTTCTTTATTAAGAAAGAAATTGAAAATAATGGTAAAATGTGGAAAACAAGTAAAAAGAGGTATAATTGAGTAATCCTTGGTGGAATTTCGTATCCCAAGGATTCCTAATGATAAAAGGAATACTAATGAGGAAAATAAAAGAGAAATCTTCAAAAAGAGATATTTTAATTAGAAATAAACAAGATATGAGAAATAATGGATAAAAGATAAATAAAAGGCTAAGGTATATTCCCAAGAAGGGATTTCCAGCCATTAAGGTTCTTTGAGGTACATGGAACTCAGAATAATAATTTACTAGCAAAGGAAAGAGAAAATAAGTGAGAAATATACTTAATTGAGTAATATCTTGCACATAAAGCAAAGGCACATTTTCTTTTAGATAATGAGACCAATTGGCAGAGAGGTAGATAAAGTCATTATTAAGTTTCCCTCAAAATTTGGGATTAATTCGACACTCGGTTTGAGAGTTATGGCTTTTACAAGTTTCCCTAAAGTATTGTGATTATAGTAAATGTCACACTTTTCTTATTTAAATAAAAATAAAAGAAGATGGCGCCAGCCGTTGGATCAAGATCCAACGCTTCCTGTGCATCTCCTTCCTCGAGTCAGAAAAGGAAAGGGAGCCTCATGACAGGGACTTATCCCTCGATTTTCCCTCATAGATCTGACCATATGCAAACCTGGAAAGTTGTTCTTTGGGTTCGTGAGATAATTCCACACCCAACCATCCCAGTTTTTGGGTGGTTTCATTAATTCTATAAGAAATGCCCAATGGGGCTGAAATCAAGGTCGGCAGCAAGTCAGGAAACCCTAAGCGAGCCCTATATCCTATAAATATGACCCTTCTGCAACTCAGTCAGACCATCACAAACCCGGACAGCGCCCTATCTTGCTCCCTCACGCTCTGAATCAATGGAACCCACCCTCTCCGACAAGCTCCCCATGCGGCACCGCCGCAGAGGCTGTTGTTGGGTCAAGTAAGGGGCGAGGTGCAGGTGCCCTTCGATCAAGATCTACCGTGGACCGAGGGCGAGGATCAACGGCTATGCTACTTCACGGCTTCAATAAGTCGAATAGTGGGCGAGAGCTTTGTGAGCCGTGCGATGGTGAGCAGTCAATGGAGACCCGCAATCTGATGGATGTCGTTTTTCTGAAAAACTCAGGTGATTCGCCTCTCTAACTAGAAAATCCAGAAAATGCCTTTTTCTTGCAAAAAGTGTAGTAATTAGTAGGAAGGTCGGATGAAGGAATTTAATACATGAAAGTTGATCAAAAAAATATGAAGAATCCATTAAAAATATAATTGGAGCCTGAATCTTCTTTCAATTCGAAAAGTAATGGAATATGTCAACTTTAATGTGTTAATGTTTAAAGAACTCTATTTTGAGATGAATAATATATTTATAAGGGTTTAATGTATGATTAGAGTTGGTATTAACCTGTTAATGATGAAAGGGCACATTAGGAACAAAAAGGATGAACTTTGCATATAATTAGTTTAATTTCGAGATAATGTGCATGAATAATACTTTAATGGGCCTTGAAACCCTAATATTAGTGAATGAGACTATTAATGGCTTTATTTGATTAATTTCATGATTAAAGTTGGAATACGCTGAATCTAAGATATTTCGAGTATAAAAGTACCCAAATGTGGGTAACTACCCTTAATGTAGTAATTAGGGTTTTCTGATGAATAAAAGATAGAATTAATGGTAAATCAAGTTCATATGTGAATTAGACTATAATGAACTTTGAATTGATGATAAATGAGCATAATGATCTTGTCATGTATTAAAAGGATAAAAATAGTAGCTTTAATGTAAAAGAGGTTTAAGAGGCTTAATTATGGATAATTATGCCTTTAATCCGAAACTAAGGATTAGATGATGAGATAATTAGGGTTTGTGATCAATTGTGTTAAATTAGGGTTTAAAATAGTAAAAGATGAAGGGAAGCCCTAATTGCAATAGAAACCCTAAAAGTGAATTAGAAACCCTAGGAAGTGAGCTAGGTTTAATGGATCTTGATGACATGAATAATAAAAAGGGAATTACGTGATTATTTCAGGATCTTGTTGAAAATGCTTGCTTGCTTGGATTCTTATTTGCATGGATATTTCTGTTCAAATCGTAAGATCAGGTATGTGGTTAATTATGAATAACCTCCTTAGTTTCCCGAGGATTTTCCGGATGGTTAATCGCATTGAATGCAAATTATCAGTTTGGATGTTCATACTTGCAAACTATAAAGTCACTATGATTATCACATTAATAATAGAAGTATGGATTCTCGCACCTACATGCCACCCTGATGGATGATGCCAAAGGTCAGGCCCAGATGGGTAGACCAATGGACACCTTGAGTGGTAACCCCAGGCACCAAGCTCGGGAAAAAGAAGGTGGCCTATGATATTGCATGGCTAGTGGGCACCATGAGTGGTGACCCCCAGGCACCAAGCTCGGGATTGAGAAGGTGGCCTTAAGTCATTGGCAAAGGAAACCCTAAGGTGGGTATGCCAGGGTTAGGGCAAAACCGGTGGAGAATGTCATACTGAAAAGTGTAAATTGGCTTGTTAATGAACTTGATTGTGATAATTAGATTGTTATCCTTATGTGCAAACTTTTGGTTGTCCCCACATACCAGTATATTTCGATATACTGACCGACATTTTGTTTGTCGGTGTTTTAGGAACAACAATTGAAAGAACAAACAGTAAAGTGACACATTGTGAAAGTAAAACATAATGTGCAAGGAGGATTAGTTAGAGTAGATTCAAGCTTGGATAGATAGATTCCCAAAGTTTTCAAAGGTAAGTAAAGTTTTATATTTATACCAAATTCAAGTTAGTTAGTAGAATTTCATAATTGTTATTGATTATTTGTCGAACCTTTGATCCTGTTAATTGAATAACGGCTCTGACCTTCGGGTCTCCCTTAATTGGGGGTTACCGGGAGGTGGGGTCGTTACAATTGGTATCAAAGCATAGGTTCCTCACTTAATATTTAATAATTATTAAATTTTACAAATTCTGTAGAACCCAAGGGAGTTATTAGAGGATTATTCGAAAGACAGAGGTGTCTAGAAAGGGATCACTACTGGGGGCTGGCAATATTTTCCTCCGCACTGCTAGTCGGAATATGAGGACTCCCAGATCCGTGTGACTTCCTGGCCAAAGTATTAGGGTATGATTCGAAGTAAGATACCTTTAGGACTCTCCCATCTTGTTCATCCCTTCTCAACTCAAATTTTGTTAAGGACCTTAAGGATTAGGGTTTCCTCTCTTCTCCTCACCCTCTTTTGGTATGGGTAAGGTTGATAAGGATTAAGGAATCCTCCACAAAACTAATAAAAAGCATGTAAATAAGATGTCATGGACATAATCTTAATAGAGTAAGCGTAAAGGAATAGATACATGCTTAGGTCGTATGACACGAGTTGTCATGGCCCTCAGGAGAAACCTGAGGATAGACCTCCTTGACAGGAGGATGAGTAGAGAGAGTTAGTCTTGGAGGTAGAGACCTCCATTAAAAGTAGAGACCTAGCACATCCTTTGAGGATGATGTTAACCCTAACCCTAAGTGAAGGTTAGAGAGAGAGATGACATGATGTCATGGATTGACTGGGTGTTTGGGTGGACATGCCTTTGGATTGCCATATGAGCCATGAGAGGTTGGATGATCGAGTACCTTTGGCAACCCAACCCTAGGAAGGGTCGTGTATGTTTGAGCGAAGGATAACTCCTTCATGGATGAGGTTAGAGAAGAACCTATAGAAACCTTATGACCTGTTGCAAGTAGGATATAGCTTACACCCAAAGTACATAAGTAGTACAAGTTGTAAGTTTAAACCGAGGCCAGAAGGACAAGATGGATTGCTTATGAGATAAGCATAAGGGGTTGTGGATAATCACGAGTGAACATAAGGTTGAGCATAGGCTTCACCCACGTAGGGATATGCTTGTGAGCTTGAGCCTTCATGGAGAAGGGACCTCTAGTAGTATGGCTGGAAGTGGAGTTAGCTCTAGAAAGAGGAAGCAGGACCCCAACAAGGAGGTTGGAGCCTAAAACCCCTAGATACGAGGAATAGTGGGGAGTTGAGGATGATGTGACCTAAGTGGATGATAGTGGAGGCTGATGATATCTTGGTTTCCTTTAGAGGAACCAAACCCTAGAGAGAGGGTGAGGCTTCTGGTACCTATGTACCTATGGTATAAGTGATTACCTACTAGATAAGATAAAGGGTAACTAGTTTTGAGGCTTTATACCTAGTTGACTGTCCTAGAAGAGGACTCACCTCTGAAGTGTTGCTCAAGTAAAAGAATCATGGAAGTACATGACATATCTTGGACGTGTTTGATACTTGGTTAAGAGATTGAGCATGCAGTTGGACACCCGAGAGTGAACCTAGGATGTATCACTAATCTCTCGATGATGTTGTAAATGCCGCTTCGGTGTGAGATAAACATGAAATCCCTCGATGGCGAAGAGAGTACAGAATGCCACTGTAACTCTAAATAGCGAAGTTGCCAGAATACCCTGGAAAGCTATTATAGAAGAGACACGAGATGTCCTGCATGTTGATCCTCACACTGACTGAGGAGTGATGAGGTCATAGGAATCTGACTCTCCTAATGACATAGGTATGGTACCGATTACGATCTATTGATGGTCGGTTGGAGCATGAGAGGTGTAACTCATCTCCTCAGGGTATAAATATGTTTGTAAAAAGTAATCAGCCGCATAGCATATTTGCTTAGGTTGAACTATGAGAAACAATGATTGATGATACATTGTTCATAGTGCTCTAGTTAAGTAACTAGTATACATGTTCTTCATATTCCTTATTGTTATATGTCTTTTCATTCAATTAATTTATAATTGAATTGATTACTTATAAGGATGCTACTTCACATAGTTTATACAATTCTACCTGCTGTTGATTGTTTACAATTCTACTGCTTTATGTTATTCCATTATTGTAATAACAAAGCTTCTGGAGGAGATTTATAACTCTCGCTGGGACAATTATTCAAATTGTCTCACCCCGTGGGATTTGACTTTTTAGGTAGACGTCGAGGATGAAGGAACCCATCAGTGGGTGAGCAGCAACAACAGCAACCTTAGGGACAGCAGTGATCCTCAGGCGAAGACATTGTCTGTCATGTTGTGTAGATAGTATGACCTGTGTCGTCTCTGTACTCTCAGGTCCTAGGAGTCAGTATATATGAGATTTTGGCATGATGCCTCGAGATTTTGTATTTTACCTTGTACAGTTAACAAGGTGAATGATGTTGTAATTCTCGATATGTGTTTATTATAGAGATGTAATGATGGATCAGCTTGTAAATAACTTATCATGTTTCTTTATGAAAGAGTTTTTATCATTCGAAGATCTCTTTACAAAAAGGTTTTAATTTTTAGTGATTTTTGATAATTTTGCTGCTAATCGCTTCTGCATTCGTTGATCTTGTTTTCGGGATTCAATCATCTCAATTTAGTGGTATCAGAGCTCTAGGTTTGCTGAGTCTACAGAGACATAGGACTTAGGATGTTGAGTCTATTCTAGTACTTTCCAGTATGTCTAATAGTGTCTTCTACTCCTCAGGAGAAGAAAATAAGATTAAGGATGTACGGACCACATGAAGAACACGAGGAATATGTTGTAGAGAGTAGTGTTGCTGCACCCAGAGAAGGTGCAAGAAACCCAGAGATAGAGCAACCTATGCATGAACCACCCAATTCAATCCAACTGACATGGGGAACCCAGTCGTCCAGACCATGTTTGGATAGTTTATGACTGCCATGACACATATAACGGATAGGATACCTATGCATGCACCTAGGGCACCTACCCAACCTGAAGGACAAGGAATCAGCAAGACGTTTGAATGACTTCGTCGGGTTGGAGCCACAGAGTATTTTGGAACAGCTGATCCCACAGATGCCGACTTGTGGTTAACTGAACTAGAGAAGGCCTTTAGAATCCTGAACATCCCAGAAGATGAGAAGGTTAGACATGTTGTGTACCTGCTCTAAGGGAGTGCTGGTCATAGGTGGACCATGGAAGAGCAGAAGAGGCTTGGAGTAGAGATTGCATGGGAAGCTTTCTGACGGGAATTTATCAATAGATATTTCCCTAAGATGTTTCTGGACAAGAAAATCTCTCAGTTTGAGAGGATAAGGCAAGGTCCAATGAACATTAGCGAATACAAGGCTAAGTTCATGGAGCTATTGAGGTTCTGTCCGCACATGGTGACCACAAATGAAGAAAGGATAAGGTGTTTTGAGAAAGGATTAAGCGCTGAGTTGACTACTCCCGTGTCTGCCCTAGAGAATAGAGAAAGGTTTACTACCTTTGTAGAGTCTATCAGAAGGGTAGAGAGGTCTGTAACAGAGAAGAGAAAGACCCAGAACAAGAGAATGTATCCCCAATTCCAAGGATCTTCATCTAAGGGTTTCAAGAAACCTAGTTTTTCTGCACCTATGCCACCACCTAGATCCAATACCCAGACGCAGTGGACACCAAATAAGGGTAGAGGACAAAGCCTACCACTAGGAGGAGCTCGCAGTTCAACATCTATGTCAGTTACAGGACCACCCAGACCACAACAACTGAACAGAAGTTGTTATATATGTGGAAAGATGGGACATCCCAGAGAGGTGAGTGTGACTCAACCTCAGAGGCAGAATCAGCAAGGATCTCAAAGGCGAATGTTTCCAGGAGGCGCTAGAGGACGTGGACAAGCATCCCAAGCTAGGTCATCGACATCTAGTCAGCAAGCACCAAATCAACCACAGGCGACAGTGAGATTCTACACGATGAATCCACCTGATGCAGTTATCAACCCTCGGGTTGTAGCAGGTCAGATGGAGTTGTTATATTCTGATATGTCTACATCTTGTGTTGTATCCGTTTTAATTGTTCCAGGTGCTACACACTCCTTTATCACTCGAAGAGTGATTCTTGACTGCAATTTGACTATAAGTCATAGAGAAGATAGTTTGTTGTTAGAAACTCCGTTGATGGGGTATGTTGTGTTGCAGGAAGTATGTTCTTCCTATATTCTCTTCTTTTCTAAACATCGCATTCAAGTGGATCTTATACCACTTGAGATGCATGGATTTGATATAATCCTTGGGATGGATACCTTGGAAAGGTATAAGGTTGTCTTGGATTGTGAATCCAAGCAAGCTGTGTTTGCTGATGATAGTGACATATGGATCTTTCAAGGAGAGAGAAAGATTCTACCTACTTGTCTTGTGTCAGCTATGGTTTCTGAGAAGTTGATGAGGCAAGGATGTTATGCATTCTTGGCCCATGTGGTAGATACTACCATGGAGAGTCCTAACCCTGTCGAAGTTCCTGTAGTCAGGGAATTTGAAGATGTATTTCCTGAAGAACTTCCAGGTGTGCCACCGCCTCGGGAAATTGATTTTGATATCAATTTGATCCCAGACACACAACCTAAAGCACAAACACCATATAGGATGGCGCCTGCTGAGATGGCAGAACTCAAGAAACAGCTTCCAGAGTTGCTTGAGAAGGGTTTCATCCGACCGAGTACTTCACCTTGGGGTGCTCTGGTCCTTTTCGTTAAAAAGAAAGATAGATCAATGCGGTTGTGCATTGATTACAGACAATTAAATAAAGTAACAATAAAGAACAAGTATCCTCTGCCGAGGATTGATGATCTCTTTGACCAGTTCCGTGGTGCAACCGTCTTCTCAAAGATAGATTTGAGGTCAGGGTATCATCAACTTCGTATTAAGGATAGTGACATACGCAAATTTTCCTTTAGGAGAAGGTATGGTCACTATGAGTTCACAATTATGTCGTTTGGACTAACTAATGCACCAGCTGCATTTATGGAACTCATGAATAGAATCTTTCGACCTTTCCTCGATCAGTGTGTTGTTGTCTTTATAGATGACATTCTGATCTATAGTAGAGATGCTCGACAACATGAACAACATCTTCGTTAGGCTCTAACTTTGCTAAGAGAACACAAGCTATATGCTAAGTTTAGCAAGTGTGAGTTCTGGTTACCGGAAGTATCTTTCCTTGGACACGTGATATCTGTTTTGGGTATTCGTGTTATTCCTAAAAAGGTAGAATCTGTCCTACATTGGGAGCAGCTGAAGACACCGACGGAGATCAGTAGTTTCTTAGGGTTAGCTAGCTATTACCGAAGGTTCATTAAGAACTTCAGTTCCATAGCCTTACCCTTGACTAAGTTGACCCGGAAGGATGTTCCTTTTGTTTGGAGTGATAAGTGTCAGCAATCTTTCCAGCTACTGAAGGAGAGGTTGACAAGTGCACCTGTACTTGTGTTACCTGAGCAAGGCAAGGGATACATACTTTTCTGTGATGCCTCCAAGAATAGACTCGGATGTGTGTTGATGCAGGATAAACAAGTGATTTCTTTTGCTTCTCGACAGCTTAAGAAACATGAGGAGAATTATCTAACACACGATCTGGAGTTAGCTGTTGTGGTTCATGATTTGAAAATCTGGAGACACTATCTTTATGGAGAAACATTCCAGATTTTCACTGATCATAAGAACCTTAAGTATATATTTTCTCAACATGAACTTAACATGAGGCAACGTCGCTGGATGGAGTTATTCAAGCACTACGATTGTACAATTGATTACCATCTAGGGAAGGCCAATGTGGTTGCAGATGCTTTGAGTAGGAAATCAACAACACCAGCCTTAGATAGGGCACAACTAAATTCTTTAGCATGCTCTAGGAGAGATATGCTTATCTCCTTAAGGCAAGACAATGTACAGTTGAAGGTGTCATTGTTATCCGGGTTATTGGTAGAGATGCATATAAAACCCACCCTAAGAGAGCAGATTAAGGAGGAACATCAAGTTGATGCTGCGGTTCAACAGATCAGATCGGAGTATGGTGATGAGAAATGAGATGGTTTCCATGATTCAGATGACCAAGTAGCATGTTATCATGGGAGCAAGACAGTGCCAGATGTGGATAACTTGAGGAAGTTAGTCTTGGAAGAAGCTCATTCTTCGATGTATGCTATGCATCCAGGAAGCACCAAGATGTATCAAAACTTGAAAGATATGTATTGGTGGCCTGGGATGAAGAAGGATATTGTTGAGTTTGTTATGCGGTGTCCTGTGTGTCAGCAAGTTAAAGCTGAACACCAGAAACATGCAGGAACAATGCAACCTTTACCCATACCATAGTGGAAGTGGGATCATGTAACCATGGACTTTGTTGTTGGCCTACCCAGGACAAGCACAGGGCATAATTCCATTTGGGTAATAGTTGATAGGTTGACAAAGGCATCACATTTCTTGCCTGTCAAAACGACCTATTCTGCTGAGAAACTAGCACAGTTGTATGTTGAAGAGATAGTACGGCTGCATGGAGTCCCAGTTACTATCGTTTCTGACAGAGGTCCCCAGTTTACGAGTCATTTTTGTGAGCGACTTCATAAAGCTTTAGGTACCCAGTTAAGGTTTAGTATAACCTTTCATCCTTAGACTGATGGACAGTCAGAAAGGACTATACAGACCTTGGAAGACTTGCTTAGAGAATGTGTTCTTCAGTTTACAGGGAGTTGGGATCTACACCTAAGCTTGATAGAGTATTCCTACAATAATAGCTATCAACATAGCATTGACATGGCACCTTATGAAGCTTTGTATGGTATACGTTGTAGATCACCCCTATGTTGGTATGAAACTGGTGAATACCAACTGTTAGGTCCTGATCTTGTGCAGCAGACCACAGAAAAGATTAAAATAATACAACAATAGTTAAGGACTACACAGGATAGACAAAAATCTTACACTGATAAATGTTGTAGACCTTTAGAATTCTAGGTTGGAGATAGAGTGTATCTCAAAGTCTCACCTTGGAAAGGAGTCCTTCGATTTGGAAGGAAAGGGAAGTTAGCTCCGAGGTTTATGGGGCCTTATCCAATCATTGAACGGATTGGAAGAGTAGCCTACAAGCTAGAGTTACCACCAGAGTTACAAAGGTTACACCCTGTGTTTCACATTTCCATGTTGAGGAAATGTCATCCTGATACAGAATCAGTTCTGCAACCTATGGAGATAGAACTGAATGATGATATATCTTATGAAGAAGGACATGTATCAATCCTTGATAAAAGAATTAAAAAGATGAAAAAGAAAGACATAAGTCTTGTGAAAGTTCTCTGGAATCACCGTGTTGTTGAAGAAGCCACATGGGAACTAGAGGAAGAAATGAGAAGGAAATACCCTGCTCTTTTCTCTTAATATGTTTAGTTTATATGTTTGTTGATTTCGGGGACGAAATCCTTGTAAGGGGTGGATAATTTGTAACATCCCTGACCTGGGTTATGAACTAACCCTAGGTATTTTTCTTAATACATGTGATTAGATTCTTGTGATTACCTTTTGATATGTAATTAGAGCTGCTGAGGAACTGATATTTCCATTTCTGTGCGTTTTAAACAATGTTGTAATATTGTTTTGTTAAAAGTGGACCTATGTGCAAACTACTGAATTAGAGGGGTTAACTTGCAAATTGCACATGTTAAGATGTTCCTATGATAATGAGACATCATAATAATGAATATGATGTGGTGATATGGATTCTCCAAGCTTGGGCACCAAGATATAGCTTGTAGAGTAATCCTTGTGCTTTAAAACCTAGTTTTGGTGTAAAGTGCAATTTACCCAAAACATAGGGTGCAATATGTAAAATATACCCTCTAGAGTATCTCTCATGCAACTTGGCACCAAGTAGAGTAAAGAAAATGAGGAGGGAGACTCATTTGAGTAATCATATAAGAAGGATAACCTTTATAATTAAATAATCAAGATGTATGCAAAATGACCCTTTTATGTGTGCAACTTAGTAAGATGTTTGGCTTCCTTTCCTCTATACTTTGGTTAAGAAAGGGGTTTTACTTACGTATAGAAAGGAGGGGCGTGGACAAGAAGGAGAGAAGGACCTATATGAGAAATAGAAGAAAATATTGTCCTTATCTTGGAAACATGCCCAAAGTATATATACACCTTTCTTTTACAACCAAGGGATTGTTTCCCTTTCTCTCTTCACTTATCTCTTGCTTGGACCGAATAAGGAAGGAGCTCAAGAGTAGAGGAATAAGACCAAGTAGAGTTGGGATGTGTGTAGGGAGATCAATTGGTGGACATTGATCATGTAAGGACATATAGCTTAATAACTTCGAGGGCTATGTGTAGAGTGTGATCAGTTGTTCACAATGGGTATGTCTCCAAGAATGGTAGGTGGTCCTTACTCAATGAAAACAACTAAGTGTAGGTTGGTAATCCCAACTTGCCATAAGTTATGTGGGATCTACTTATTTGGACTAAAGGACATATATCAAAGTGGAGTTTCTACTCTTGTAGAATGATTTTGGGACCTCCTACACGTGATAGGATAAACATGTGGGTCTAATGCTAAACGTATTTGTGATTTGTGGTAAAAGGAACCATCGACTCACATACATATATTCCTTGAGTGTGATTTCTCTAAGAATTTATGGATTAGATATGCACTGAATTGTGGTTGGGGTTGACTACTGCCACATTTTCTCAAAGCGGCCCTACAATAGATCCTTGATAAGTCAAGGTGTAACCCAAATATGAGGAGGTTAGAGGTATAATCAAGTCCATTGTAAAAGAGGATATGATAGCCTTAGTGTTTTTGATGTTGTTGTAAATAGTAGTTGATGAGTTTACAAAGCAAAGATTGTTATCTCCTTACTTGATGCTTGACTAAACTTACTTTTTGCCTCCACATTTGGTGCTTGTCAAGTAGATTAAACTTATTTAGAGTAGTATTACATCTATACTATCATCATATTAGGGTGTTCCTTTCCATCCCGAGTGTGTCTTTCCGCTCGAATATATATATATATATATATATATATATATATATATATATATATATATATATATATATATATATATATATATATATATATATATAGACACACACACATATATATGTAGATATATGTATATATGTTGGGTGCAACTATTTGCAAATGGTGTGCCTTTCCACTTGACTTAGGCTTGAGATTTTAGGGGTCTCAACCTTAGTTAAAACATATTATTATGATTTTTTGACATGCACTACTTATGATTGTGATATTTTCTTGTCAAATTGTTTTAATGCAAGAAAACTTCATTTTTAATTATCTCCTTCAAATGTTCTCTTTGATATTCAATTGTATGTTCTTTTTCCCTCTTGATTCATGAACTCTTGATAAATTTTATTGAATCCTCTCTCTCTATTTTCCAACATTCATCTCAATTTTTTGGGATGAATCTACATCATGGGAGATCTTGAGGCAATTTGGATTAGTTAACTATACAATTAGAATATTTAGAAATTATTATGAGAAAGTGATGGTCATCTCTAGTTCCCAAAGATTTGCAAATAAAAAATTATACATTCCCCTTATTTTATTATTTTGTTTCCTCTAATAACAACTAATTGGTACTTTTAATGAAACTAAGAATATGAATGGAAATACCGTCTCAACGGGCTACATGAAGGAGTCATAATAGGATTGTTGAATCCCTTTTTGGCCATGCTTTTCATGTCTTATCCACCCTCAAATGGAGTTCAATTTTGGTCATTTGCGTTTCCCTCCATCGTAAACTCTTATCCTTAATTTTCAATTTTTTCATATAGAATGCAATGACAACTCTGAACCTTAGTCTTATTGTTTTTATATATTCCTTCGATATTTATAGTGGCTATCGAGTTTAGCTTCTCATAAGATTTTTTTACAGGTATAACTTTGTGCAAATAGAGTCCTTCTTGTTTGACACATGTACAATTAAATTTCATGTGTTTTATGAATTATACTTTATAACTTTTTTCTTAATTATATGTTATAATATTATTATTCTCTAAATTTATTTTTTTACCATATTTAAATTCATGTACAGGGATTTACTATATATTTAATATTTCTCTATGTATCTATGTTTTCATATTTCTATATTCTGAAAATTTTCTACTATTTAACTTATGTACTTTAAACTTCCATCATGTTGTATAAAAAATACTATTCTTTCTCTATTATATTTTTATTAATTCTAGGTTTTCATTTTCTGTCAAGTTGTTCCCTTAATTTTAACTTTTTGACAAGTGTGTAATTAAGTTTTTCATCAATGTTCCCATTCCTCTTGTCTTCACCCTAATTTAGTGGGAGAGAAGTGGTCCAAATTGCCCATAAATCCATCACCTTCATTCCCCTCCCTTCCCTCCTTATCCATTCATTCTTCCAACCATATAGGTCTAACCTTTCCTTTCCCTCGGCCTACCAAACATGACTTAATATTTTTATCAAACCTTTTCCATTCTCGTTGTCTTCACTCAAATTTGGTGGGGAAATAAGTTGTAGAAAATATGCATGAATCTATCATCTTACATCCCCTTCATTCCTCTCATTTCCCTTCCCTCGCGCTCCCCATTACTTTATTCAACCAAAGAGGTTGAACCTTTTCCCTTCCCTTATGCTCCCATCACTTTATCCAACCAAAAAGGATGAACCTTTCACCATCTCCACCATTCCCCACCTACGAAACATGTTGTAATACAAATATTAACAAAAAATACAGAAAAAGAGAGAGTATGAAGCAACTTGTATTTTAAATGGAATTTTTATATGAAATTATACTATGAAGAATATAAAAATATTATAATCATAATACTAAAATAAATTCATTATTTATAATATATATATATGGCTAAAAGAATTGTGTACCCGAGTACATGTAGCTTACATGTACCCACCTTCATTTATGGGGATTGTAAAATTGTATTGAATAACCCAACCTTATGGATGTATAGTATACCCCTTAGATAAGATGTGTAACAAAAATCATCGCAATCTGATATTCATAGAGCATATAATAAAAGACAATGGCTATTTTCTAATCAATGGTAAGTTGCAAGAATTGCATAAACCATTGAATGATGTATGGCTATATCTCATGATCTACATAAGATATGGTTATGGTTTTTTAAAGACATCTAATCTATATAGACTTCAATCAATCCATATGCTTGGATTTTATCAACATACTCTACATATGCTATTTTAATGGCCGATACACGTAAGTTACATGTACTGGCCGGTACACACTTCCTAACCTCTATATATATATATATATATATATATATATATATATATATATATATATATATATATATATATATATATATATATATATATATATATATATATATATATATATATGTTTGTATATATATAGAGAGAGAGAGAGGTTAGGAAGCGTGTACCGTCCGGTACATGTATCTTACGTGTACCGGCCATTAAAATAGTACACATAGGGTATGTTTATAAAATCCAACCATATGGATTGATTCAACACTATATAGATTAAATGTGTTTAAAAAATCATAACCATATCTCATATAGATCATGCGATATAGCAATACATCATTCAATGGTTTCTACAATTTTTGAAACTTACCGTTGATTAGAAAATACACATTTTCTTTTGTTAAATGATCTATGCATGTCAGATTGTGGTGATTTTTTCTACACATCTTATCTGAAGGGTATACATTACATCCATAAGATTGGATTATTTAGTTGAATTTTACAATCACCATAAATGGAGGTGGGTACATGTAAGCTACATGTACTCGGGTACACAATTCTTTTAGCCATATATATATATATATATATATATATATATATATATATATATATATATATATATATATATATATATATATATATATATATATATATATATATATATATATATACATGCACATACATGTGTGCGCGCACATACATGTGGGCGCGCACATAAAATTATAAACTAGGAATAATCTCGACCCTCTTATATAAAGAAACTAAGAAACACATCATTCCATGCCCAGGGGAAATGATAGATAGCTGAGAAGATTTTTACTTTGTATCGTGCAATACTTAATCTTCTACCCTAGATCGTGACAAATTAAATGGTGATAGTTGGTAGCTTCTTTGTTGAGCAAGCGGTGGGTGTGTCAGCAGAGGAGGAAATTTTATGCTACATTTTTTCCGACCATAACCTTGTAATCATGGCGCTCACCCATGAGTCCTACAACGAAACAACAAACAAAGGAAACAACCTAAAGTGATTGGCATGGATGGGTTGACTCTCCCTCAATGCTGGCATTATATCAAAATTGATACACACGTATCTGACAGCCTCATTAAGGTCACTCGATTTACTTCTTTCCTCCAATGTTGACGTGGAATGACTGGCAAGGATAGCTATAGATAAAGGTCTCCCCAAGTTCCTACAACACAAGTCACCGGATCTCAAGTTCTAGGTACGTACCTATAAGCCTCACACAGTATCTTACTCTTGTGGAAGATGGATTCAAATTCATTTCCTCTCCAATTATGTGATGTATGCCTTTCTTGTTCAAATCAATATTTTGATTTTACTTAAGAAGTCCAACGGGAGACTCGAAGGAGAGTTGTTGTGGAAAAATGGGTTAGCTGAGTCGGGTTGTCAATGCGTAGGGTATAAGGTAGTATCATGTTACCTATCACCCATACACTTTAACATAAAGTAAGAACATAAATATTTTTTACCCCCCACGTGCTTACTCTTCACTCATTTTACTCACATCTACAAAGGGAAGGGAGTAGTTTTATCCTACCTATTTTATCATTTCACTCAATATAACACAAATTTATATTCTAGAATTATAATGCATTTCTTAGTTCCAAGAAATACTTCACCAAGCATCACCATTACTTGTCTATTATGTACAATTATCTGATTCTAAGAATTTGATAAAATAGTATGTTGCATGTCAAAGTTTCAATATTGAATATAGTAGGGTAAAACAAAATTCTCAATGATAAGTCATACTAAAGAAAAAACCTTCTTTTTAAAAACAAATGTTGGGTGAAACATTAATTTTTTGGATTCATATCATTAGAAACATAACTTCTTACTATTTAGAAATTATTTACTAGTGTGTTGCATTTGATCTAGGAATATCGTATGAAATGATTTTTGAAAATATTGTATAGTTACTGTTATATTTCTTACCCATTTCACATGTACTTTACTCATTTTTTCTATGGGTAAATGGATACGATTAAGGATAGAGAAAATGTTTCCAAATAAAAGTAATCTATCCTACTCATGAATCCCAACTTTGAATGACTAGTATAAGGTATGAATAAGCTTTTATTCTATCCACCCTACCCATTTATAAGCTTAGCCTAAACATGTGCACAATCTACAATAATGTGATGAGCAGGATAGGGGTGGTACAAAACTCATGAACTTATACTTAAATGGGAAACACACCTAGAAATTTCACTCTAGTTGTGGTAGTCACGAGTGGAACCCTGATATATTTCTATCTTCAAACGCCATACTTTATAAACACAATAGATTAGAAGTATAGTCTATCTGCTTTACAACTACATGAAATGCATGTTTCATTTGTTTAGATAGGTTGTCATCTATGTGAAGAAAAATTTATTCTATGTTAGTATATTTATTTATTTTTCTAGTAAAATTTGTTTTTATTTGTTAATAGCACTTTTTAAACATAGAAAAACAATAGAGAGGCTAGGTGAATTTTATGTTATAACTAAGTGTCACATTTGGAAATGTGTGTCACATTTCAAGATTAAGTTAGGTTTATAATTATTGAGTACAACAATGTCGTATTGATTGTGAATCTAATCAGAATCGATCGTAGAAAAAAAAAGTTGCATTTGGATTTTGTCGATTCAATCCAAATTGTGGATTTGAGAGGTGATGTCTAAAATAAATCATGTTTGATACCATTTTGGATTTTATAAATATAAACAGCTCTTAGAAAATTTTGGATAATTTGGGTTCTAATATGTCATGCAATTCAATGATATTTCAATTTGAATATGTAGCATGGAAGCTTTGTTTCAGTATGACATTTGATAATTGAGTCTGGATTCAAGTTTAGCTTTACATAAAAAGTCTGGTTTTGGATCGGTCTTCAATTGGGGATTGATAATCATGTAGTTAGCCGCCATCAATACTTGTATATATCTAAATATTGTGGGTGATATGTCTGATATTTCTTAGTAATTCATTTTGTTTCCTCTTTTTAATATTTTATATTAGTTATTTATGGTTTTTAGTTTGTTATTTTGAGTTTATCTCGGGTAGACAACATTGGACAGTCCAATTCAGGTTACAACATTAGATACATATATTTATATTATTTGAATATTTATGAAAATTGTAGAAATCTAATTTTGTTGGGGGTTAGTTATTATTAAGTTAAATTTACCTTAAAGATTATGAATACATCAAAATATGGTTCTTCGGTCAATCTCAGTTGTAAGTTGATCATCATTTTGTTCACAATTATATGTATATGTATATCTGTTTATGCATGTCGCTCGTCACATGCATTAACTTTGCACCATCTTTAGATTATTCTTTTTTGCACAAGCATGAGAGGTGAGCTTATTTATATGAAATATGTTCATGTATGTCTATTTTTTAATAGAAAATTCATACTAATGTGTTGATATCTATGTTTATGTATCATTCATGATATGCATGTTTCTCTTACGTGTTTTTGTTTATTTTTTAGTGACACACACGATGGAATATTATTTCTTGTTGCAAAGTGGTCCTTTTTACGGTGTACATCAATAAATGACACTAACCACTTGATTATCAATGTGTTGTTTGATTGAATAAACACAATAAGGGTTTGAAATAATTGATTCAGATTTACCATTGTTAGTTATTTCTAGGTTTAAGAATTGATATCTAAATTCAAAATCACTTCACTTCTAGTTTCCTTACTAATTTAAATATTTTTAGTTGTGCCTTTAGTATTTTGATTTTTTATTGAGTCATTCAAGATGTGACTCTAAATTAATATATATTTATGACCAATTTCTTATATTAATCTAATCGTATTACACATGCTTCACACATGTTTTCTACAAGTGCTACACAGCAGACCAGGTATGTGGGTTCATATCTTCTATGCCCATCTGTGTGCCTATCTATGTTACCAGGAGATTACATCTGTTGGAATGTGGGTCCTATGACAGAGTGACGGTTTGGATTCAATGGGCATACATGTCATGGGAATAGAGGATTCGAGCCCCAGGTATGCACATTCTTGTAATCAAGCGGGACAGATTGTTGGGTTCCAACCTTCCACCCTTCAGGCTTTGCTACAATGCGAAAAAAATAGGGCAGTAAAAGGAGACATATGGGAGGTGGAGAAAAAAGGAAGAAAGGGAAAGAAAAAGGAAGAGAGCGAGGGACACATGACTAGCCAATCCACATAGATAAATAAAGAGAGGAAGAGTGGGTACAACATCAATTTTTGGAGATAGAAAAATAGTGGAGGGATGTAAGGAGCAATATGAGGGAGATAGCTAGGTTAAAGAGAAAACAAAATACTAGAGGTGAGAAACACAACATGTACTAATGATAGCATACTACTTACAAAATAAAACACATTAATGTATTTATAATATATAGTGTTATTTTATGCAAAAACTAGTTGTGTAAATTACCAACACATGTCGCGTTTCATATGAATATGTATTGTATTAAATAATATGCAACTTATTTATAGTAAGTTGTTATTTTTTTGTTTTATGTATGTTATACTATTCTCTTAGTATATAGTAAATATATTTTTCAACCTCGCATGTCCCCTCCCCTATTTCCTTACTCTCTCTCTATTCACTACCTCTCTCATCTTTTAATCTCTCATCCTTAACACCCTCTCCTCTCCCTATCATCCTCAATTTTGCACTCTCTCCCGTATTTTATAGTATACCATTGTCATGAATGACATATATGCCTAATGTTTTATTTTTATATGATATATAGCTCATTTATGACCGTACTTGTTATAATATATTTTTTATCACAAATTAATATGTTATTGCATCCCAATCTCCACCTTCTTTCTCTTATATTTTCATTTTACACATTGCTTTACTCCTTACTTCCTCTTTCTACTATCTCTTCCCTCTCCCTCATCTTAAATTGTTTCATTAGAGCATGAACAACCGGCAAAGAACTCACTGGTATAGTTTGTCTTTATGTCCTTTGGAACAAAGACAAAATATTGATGTCTTTTATAAATAATTCTAATTTTACATCAGAAATTCGTCCTCAAAGTTAATTTAGCACTCAACATTTGTACAATCGAGTTCATAATGCAATTTATAAACTATAACTCAACAATTGAGAAATATGTGCTTCTAAACATACAACTCATGATTAGGTAGGTCATGGAGTCAAAGTGTGAATATTTGGAAGAGAGAGAAAATTAGGATATTACATCATCCCCACCTTAAAAGGAATTTTTTCCCCAAAATTAAAGCAAATCCTCAAAGGAAATTTAGACTTTATATTCCATATCATATCCACCATAATACTCCATATATAACCTCATCATCCTTCACTTTTATTGAAATTATTCCATTATCAAAGAAACAAAATCAAGGTCCAAGCATAGTCACATATGTCATTAAAAGATCACAAATTTGGATAGATCCTCGTTTAGGTCAAAGAATAGGGCTCTTTGATTCAAGAGTGAAGCATGACTTTCAATCCCAACATTTAGGGTTTTAGCTTCTACATTTGTCCTAGGTGGGTTTAGACATCCATGTCTGATATTTCATATTTCAACATTTCAAGACAAACATCATATTTAATATCATGGTTACGTATCAAAATCAATGGAGTCCCACCCTAGTCCACACAAGATCTCATCCCTAAGTCATAAATTGAACGAATCAACATAATCATCATTTTACAATTTCAAGATTTGGGAACATGAAAGTCATTAATCATTTATAAGGGTGAACTCAAGATCCAAAAAGGGTGATAATAGGATTTGAACTGATATCAAGATGAGTTATCAATAGTTAAGATTTTGCAAATAAATATCGCGAGTCATGATTTTGGAAAACAAAAATCATAGGTCTAAAATTTTGAATCTAGGGTATAAGATTCTGAATTAGACAATAGGTGGGACCATTCATCCATAGTGAACAATCAATCAACATTTTGTGATATCAACATCAATGTCATTATCATGGTATTCAATGTTGATGAATGATCTAGAGCTAGGTCTTTCTAGGTAACTTAACCACAAGCTATAGTCAACATCATCATAGCTCAAGATCATCATAAAATTGAAATTCAATATTGAGTTTCATGTCATCATAAGATTTGACATATTAGATACTTAGGTCAATATATAAAAATCATGTGTAAGGATTACCTTTCCAAACTCTAAATAATCAACAAGATGAAAATTTAGAGACAATCAAAATAGGGATATGACCATGGTAAGGGGAGTTATGAAACAAACTACCACCCTAAGCTAGAACATTTTTTTCTCATCATTTGTCAAGAATCAATTCTATCAAAATAGGGAGACCATCATTTATCAATTTGTATTTCACATACTCATGAGATCATATATCATTTATCATAATATATCAAACATGGTTCAAGATTCCATGTATTCAGGTCATAATAGTGTTCCCTTCTCTTCATAATTAAGAGCAAGGGCGGTTACTTAAAACTAGAGTCAATATAGACTCTTTCAACAATTTGAGAATTATCAAGTATGATCAAGATATCATATTCGTCATATTATTCAAAATTGAGTTTGACAATTAGGCATTATAAGCAAGAGGGGATTTTGTCTCTTGTATCAAATTTTTCATCATGATTTCGAGAGTCTAAAGTCATAGTCATTTCTAGGCATGATAATGATGCATATCAAATTGGGGAAAGGTTTGCTTAATCATGTTTGAGGTATGATCAACAATAGGGGCAACATGGACTTAATCACCTAAGGCCTCAACAACAATGAGGTATACCACATAAGTTTTCCTTATTTCATCATATTTTAGTATCATTACCATTTACCTCAAGCATAGGAAGCACATGGAAAACTTTGATAAAATAGAGTTACATGATTTGAAATCTTATACATGAGTACTTAACTTCAATAGTACTTTCGTCAATCTTAATCGAGTTTTTCAAATTAAAAATCAGATCATGGCATCATATCATATTAATCAAATTTTACCAACTCATGCGAATTTTATATTCCCCATATATAAGCTACCCATAATTGAAAGATCATGTGATAAATTGTCACAAGAAAGATCAAATGAGGGGATAATAAACTATCTAATCATCATCTAATGGGTGGCTTAGGTTAGTTCTTAATGAAGAGATGAGATGCTATAGGACTCTCTAAGCTTTGTAGAGAAAACTCCTTAATCTAGTCTTGGATTCACTTTGCCTACGTAGGTATACAAGGGAGACCTCATCCACCACAACTAGGCAGATAGATAGTGCATCAGCCCCCATGTAGTGACCTCCCTAGACACCTCAGCTTCACCATTATGGACTTAGGTCTTTCCAAGGTTCATACGAGTAAGTAGTTATTAAACTCACATAGAGGACATGTGATTTCTCTGATACCATCTGTCATGGAACCGTTTGTTACCCAAATGCTCACTCCTAATGGATAGAAAGCCAAAGATGAGAGGACTCAGGCATCCATTCATAGTATAGATCACATAATATATGTATGAATAAAACCACAAAGAACAACTAAGGTATGAGATAAAATGCATAAAAGAATGTTAAACTAATACCTGAGAAGATCTTAGGACTCATATATCAACCATGTGTATTCCATTTGCATGTTAATATATATCATTAGAGTAAGCACATAATTATCATAAATGCAGAAGCATTGATCATTGCTAGAGATTCATAGTGTACATGTTACCTAAAATCATGAAATGGGTACATTAAGACAACTGTGTTGAGTACGTTATGAAAACATACAAAATCATAGGTTTAAAAACATATATCACTTGGCAATAAAGTAAATAACAAGAATGAAGCAACAACATTAAATACTTTCTTATTAGCATGCAATTTTTTTTATGTTCATTTCCATTATACCAATAATATCATAAGACTTTTGACCAACTTCTCAAAAGAAGGGGTTTGTGAGGGTGCTCAAGATTAGCTATGCTATTTCAACGTGAGGGACTACAAGACTAAACCTCAAGAGTTAACACTACTCATAAGGGAACCAAAGGTCATTGCCAAAAGCTAACCCTTGTATCAACATGGTTTTCCCTATCATGACAACTCAAGTAGGACACCCAACCCCGTGTCCTTACCCCGAGAATACAAGTAGGTAAGTAAGGTTGTACAATGGACATCTATCAATATGTTTTCAAGTTTGTTTGCATATGTAATCAAGACCAGAATATAGTAGTCATAGGGAACATGTAGATCAAACAAGTATATTGAACCAAGCATTTACACCACATAAATACATGCAATTTGAATACCACTAGTCTGGCCAATATGAGGATAAAGTGTACCTTGATATGAGCAAACTAGCATTATATGACATGATTATATCTTTGAAAAGAGACCATCAGAGATATCCTGACATTATAATCAAGTCTGATATGATTTACATCACGATACCTAGGTCATCTAAACATATTCATCAAGGGTGGATATTTCACTTAATCTAAGTTCCATATTTCTTAATGATTGATTTCAACATCTCCAATGTTCATGTAATATTCATCATCAATCCATATACGATCATTTAGACTTCAGGTGAAACATCATTAGCAAGATCAAGGATTTCAAAGTTAGGTTTCCAAGATCTAAATGGGGAAATCAAAAGATTTGAATAATATTAAGGACTTATTCGTCATATCATCCATTTAAGTCATATTGAGTCATTTTCATGCAAGATGGTCATCGCTGGAGTACAAGATATATAAAGCTAGATTTCATGTCATAGAGATTTGTACAAGATTAGATCTAGATTTAGCAAAATGCACATTAAGGTCAAATTCAATGTCATGTTTAGGTCACTTGGTCATAATAGGAAACAAGAGTGATCCACATGGCTTTTAGGTATTAAAAGCATATCAAGTTACTAATTTGGAGTTCACAAAAGTAGCATTGAACATATTTGATCAGCATTTAGCACAAGGCTTATAGATCTCATGAAAAGTTCATGAATATCCCATTTAACCTCACTTTTCATATCATCAAGTGCCAAAAGAGTTCAAGTATGAACAAACTAGCTTCTTAAATGAATCATGAATCAAATATTATTGATCTAAATCAAAATGAAAAGTTTGAGTTCATATAATCAACTTGAGCATCAAAATTAGTGATCATTAGCATTAAAATCCATATGATGCATATTTCATGATCCATTTTGTAGATTAGAGTCATTAAAAGGGAAAACATGATCAAATTTGATTAACATGTCACAAGATAGCATAAGTTATTGATTAGGAAGGTCATTGAGTCAAAGTGTGCATAGTTGGAGTAGAGATAAAATCTAAGATGTTACACTCACCAAAGTAGCAATTCCCTACCACCCTGAATGAGTGGTCAAGTGGAGTTTTCCAATCATAAAATCAAAGCTAATCTCGAGAAGATAGTTCGTCAGACATGGCAAGATTGGGCTCACAAACTGAATGATGCACTTTGGACATAAACCATTTCACTTAATCCATGTGAAGTCTTTTCACCTAGTGGATCTTGATCACAAGGCTTCATGGTCCATGAAACATCTCAACTTTTATCTTTGCAGGATAAAAGAAATATGATTGCTACAAATGCAAGAGATAGAATAGATATGTCTGACAAAGTATGAAAATGCATGTAGTTACAAGGGGCACACAAGTATGATGGACACATGAAGAGGAAATATATGTAGGTCGAATATCAAGTGCTACTTTAAAATTCCCATCTTTGAATCTTTCTAGGAAAGCTCAAGATTGTATGGTCAGGACCACCCATCATCAAGAACTTCTTTCCTTATGGAGCCAATATAACTTGGAGCAAGAAATCTGGTGAATTCAAAGTCAATGTCCATCGTCTCAAATTCTACTTCATAATGGATGACATGCAGGTTGACCAACCGCGCACACTCCTTCTGCCTCCATCTAATGATTGAGCTTCAGGTGTGGAGTCATCAACATGAAACGTAGGTGTGCCCCATTATTCCATTTTTATCCGCTCCACCCCCTTGTATAATCATTGCATCGACTAGATAGTGCATCACATGATATGATCATAAGTTTTAAAAAAATATTAAAGGGGATGACATTTTTAGAATGGATTGCAACCACAACTAGTGGTCCAACTAGAATGGTTCTTTCTGTCCATCTCACATTTTTTGTTTACTTGAGAACAAGAAAATATATATAGGTCCGGATGGAGTTTGGGTGGTACATAATTTTCTTTCTATACATACCTATATACTTTAACTTATGGTCTCATTTCATCTCCACATTTAATCTAGCTTTTTTCTAAAAGGTTTTGTTTCCTACAGTAAATAAAGTTGTTAGCTAACCGACTTAGATTTTTTTTTTGAATCCATGCATGTACCATCACTTAACTCCCCTTATTCAAAGCAGCACCTCAGTAACAACTAATTTTTGAGATAAAAAAAATGTCTAGAAATCATCTGTGTAGTCTAGGAACCCAAAATCATATTTTCTTGGAAAATATGGCAAGTAATTGAGGAACTAAAAGGGATCAAACATTTCATTTTTCAACTGACAAGTGAAACAAATCTGTCTATTCATTGTTTTTCCTTATCATGTCATTATTTGAATGTAGTGGGTCTAAGAGAAACACCCAATGCACTAAATTGCACATCAATTCGCATTTTGATCCAATCACGTTTCTATACTTCTTCCATATTGTTACCTTCCATCCACACAAAAAGAAAACAAAAGCCATCAAAGGTTCAAACCCTAAGTTTAGGGTGGCACACCACTTCCTACTCTATCAACTTCTTCCACACTGTAAGGAGTGGGATCCCACAGGGGAACCACTCCCTACTAAAAATTTGAAGAATAGAACCTCCAGTCCAAACACACCCAAAGATAAGTTCAAGTGGGTGTAAAATTTTCAAATCATAATTAATGGTATACAAAGGACCTAAGTAAAAGTAGTGGATGGAAAATATTGACTACATTGAATTTATATAAAAGATACATCATCATATCCCATATAGGGTTTACATGGATACTCCACCATTAGGATCTAGTAGAGGGAAATCTAAACCATAACAAGTTTGTCTTCGAGTTTTAAACTCCTTAAGCTAAGTCCATAACTTCATGGAATGTCCTCCTTGTCCTTCACCTAGGGTTGGAAGCATACCACGGTAAGAAGAGAAAAATAGAAGACATAAGCAAAGGCCGGTATGTGCATACTAAAAAGGAAATAGAGAAATATGTGGAATAAAAGGACAAAAAATATAAAAGGCTTTCCATATAAAAGTAAAGGACAACCCAAGTGGGTATCAAGAGAAATGTTTTGTGAACTAACGATAACAAAAGAATACTTATCATAAATTAAACAATAAACTTGTGCCACATAAGCACATATCATGAGATTAGGGCACATAACCCATCATTTATAACATCAACCTGCATGCATGTGAGATAAGAATATCCCTATAACATTATAAAGATAATGGTGGTCAAGCCTCATAAACTTGAAACCTGATAGAGATTGGCACATAACCAAACTCCCCAATAAGTGTGTGGACCAAACCTCATAAATTATAAACCCGAGTATGGGGCACATAACCTCCATCCCAAAAACATAATAAGGTCACATAACCCAAAAACTAATGCATTTACATTACTCTAGTGCTACTAAATCACATAACATGTTAAATGTAGAGGCAAGTAAAAAGCATAGTCTATATAACAAGATTTGTCACCACATAAATGATAATATAAGTAACCATCACAAAAGCGAGTAAGAAGATATCACATGTCACCATATCATGAACAAAGCATAAGAAAAGACCAAAAAAAAGTCCAAAGATCAATAACAAATAAAAGTTACTTAACATGAAGCGTATTTTCCAAAAGAAAAAGATAAGGTGTAGGCTATGTCCATAGGACCAAAAGAATGATAAAGATCAGTTATTGCTCAATAAAGAAGAAAAGGAGATGCAAACATACCTTAATCAAGAATCTAAATAGTCCAACGTTAGTCCCTAATCCAAGCCTAGATATCCAAAACACCTATGATGCATATATGTAGAATTATAGTTAGGTTTACCTTAATTATTCAAAACCCTCAAAGTTGCCTTTTTAATATTAGTGAATTAGGTTATCAAAACCAAGCCATATATTAGGTTATATTTTTCTGAGTTAAAAACATATTTTATATTTTCCTGACTTATAAATTATTATTTATAAATTTTGTAAGTTATTATCTACTTAGATTAATCCATTGAAAAACACCCTTTATAAAACATTGGATTTAGGTGATAAAACTAGTATCATTAGATAGTTCTTATTTTTTTGAGCCCAACGACTATTTATTTGTAATTTTTGGATAAGTAGATAGTTAGTTATGAATTTTTGAAGCACAACCAACTAGAAAATACCAAAATTCTTCGTTAGCAAAGGAAAATTCGGCCAACTGTCAAACCCTGGCTTAGATGGCCCAATTGAGCTTCACTAGCTAGGGCAGCCCACCAGACAATTAAGAAAGACTTCAGTGTTGCCAAAAAAAGGGGAAAAGACAAAATTTCCCTTCGATGGAAAACAAAATACAAAGAAGAAATGAGTGTGTAAAGGTAAGAGTGCATAGGGGATTCATCCCTTCTAAAGTTTCCCACCATGTCGTCACCTAGAGCTATGCCCAGTGAGAAGAAATAGAGAAATGCTCCTACTAGTGATCTAAGAATAGGTCAAGTGAATTTGTGAGAAGTAAACAAACTCACTGACCCTTTTGCTCAGGGTCAAGGACCAAAAAGGGAGGAAGGCATCCCTATAAGCAAGCTTAGCACCACAGAAAAGGGAAATCAAAGCGTCAATAAAAACAGTGTATATCCATGCAAGTTAAGCATGGAAATGGCCTCAAGGAAGATAAATGGAGTTATAAGAGTTTCTTACCGAGGTGACAGGTCAACCATGAAGTCTCTGTGCTGACAGCCAATGACGGCAGAAACTCCTAGAGAAGGGGAGAACAACCTGTCAAGGTTCAGACTTAGGGAAGGAAACACACGACCTCGTGGTAGCTTAAGGAGCGTTTGGGAGGAAAGAATAGCATGAGGGTGATTTTTATACCCATGAAGAGGATGACAAAGCTGGAAATAGACATCAACTCTGAAAAAACACTAGAGGGGGGGTGAATAGAGTTTTTTAAACAATTTTAACAATTATTTAACTCAAACAACCACAATTGAGATTAGAAGAAGGAGACAGGTGTTTAGAGTGGTTCCAACTTTAGCAAATACTAAAGTTGTCAGTCCACTACCCGGTTGCTTACCCAACCGGGATTTTGAAAGTATTTATTTTATTACCTTCTCAAGGATTTATACAAAATACAATACTTTCCTTTACACCCCTTGAACAGCCTTCACTTGAAGTAGGTGCACCAACTTGAGGTAGCCTTCTTGAAGTAACTCCAAGCTCCCCCTTGAAGTAGCCTTCCTCTCTAGAAGTAACCTCCCATTGCACCAGCCTTCTGAAGTAGCTCAAGGTCGCCTTCTTCACCAAGAAGATCTCCACCCTCTCCAATCCGCAGCCTCCAACCTAGGAGTAGCAAGGAGAGTACAAATAGTAATAGAGAACAAGAAAGGAAAAAGGAAATTACAACTTATCCTTTGTATCCCAAGGCTTGATTTGCCTAGATCAAGCGTATAGATCTCCTAACCAAGTGTATGGACTTGTGATTGCAGTAGGTAGGAGATAATAGCCTATAGGACACGAATTTTGAGCTAAGGAAGGAAGTGTCCAATTGTCACAATGCTCAAATTACTCACAAACAGATTGCTCAAAGTATGCTCAAGGATTTCTCAAGTGTAACAAGTGTGTTTGAGTGTCCTATGGCTTGTCCTATTTATAGGAATGGTCTAAGGATGCTTAAGGACGTTCTAGACAACTTCTAGGGGTTTCTAAGTGCTTAACTAGCCGTTAGGTACAAGTTTGTTGTTTTAGCAACGGCTAATTAATTTACTCTGCAGTTGCTGTCAGAGTTCATCTCGGTCGAGGAATGGTCGACCGAGATACCTACTCGGTCGAAGTTTTGTCGACCGACAGGCTCTCTGGATCAAGTGATTTGCAACGTCTATCTCCAACTGCCAACTACCTTGTCAGTTGTGTCTAACGGCTACTTTGGATCTTTCTCAGTCGAGAAGATTGTCGACCGAGACTGTCTCGGTCGAGGAGTTGGTCGACCGAGATTGATCATGTTTCAATGTTTCAATTTAGGCACTAATTATATGTATGAGTGTGCAAATGTGATCCTATTTGAAGGGGATGACTTATCTAAAAGTGGTGTTTAGCTAGGGAGAATCTAACGCTTGATTTACATGAAATCTAAGTACTTGTACATTATATTTTTGTACAAGTTTTTACAAGGCGATTACATTTCATGAAAACATAAACATGTAAGCATATGGATTTCCCTAGTTGCTTTGTCATCCGCCTTAATCCTGCACACTCAAGTAGCTCGTTAGATCAATAAGAATGAAATGTTTGTCATAATCAAAACAAAGGGATTTATAGATGTCCATTTAGCCAACAATCTCCCCCTTTTTGAAGATGACAAACATTTCCAAAATATAAATGAAGGAAATATAAAACATATGAGTTTCATACCTTTAGATTACCTTTTTTAGCTTTTCCTCTTTTTTATAAAATGTGTGCTTATTATTCCCCATGAATTATGGAACATGAAATCCACTTCACTAGGGAATATAGCAACTTTCAATGTAAAGCCAAGAGTTTATTTATGAAACTCATTGATTGAGTTTTTCATAATTACTAAGTTTTAGTTTTATATTTATTTCTCCCCCTTTGTCATTTCAAAAAGATATCCGTTAAGAATAAAAACTCCCCCTTAATTAGATGTCCCATCAAATCTAATGAAAAAGATGTCCATTAAAAGTTTTTATTAAGAAGTACAGATATCAAAGAAAACATCTTCCAAAGGAGTGATAAGCAGTTGCTTCCTAATTTTGTTAAATTGATCTAGTGGAAGCGGTTTTGTAAAAATATCAGCCAATTGATCTTCCGTATAAACATGATGAAGGGAAACATGATTCTTGGAGATATGATCCCTTACAAAGTGATGACGGATTTCAATATGTTTAGCTCGGCTGTGTAAAATAGGATTGTGTGCTAAGTTTATAGCGCTCGTGTTGTCACAAAAAATAGGCATAGATGAAAGAGTAAAACCATAATCGTTTAACACTTGTTGCATATAAAGTACTTGAGCACAACAAGACCCGGCTGCCATATATTCGGCTTCAGTTGTAGATAGGGCAACCGTATTTTGTTTCTTGCTAAACCAAGATACTAAAGCTCTCCCTAACAAGAAACAGCCACCACTAGTACTCTTGCGATCAAGTCGAAAACCAGCATAATCCGCATCAGTATAAGCTTTAAAATCCAAGGATTGTCCTTTTGGATACCATAAACCAAAACAAGTAGTGCCGGCTAGGTAACGAAGAATTCGTTTAACTGCTAGAAAATGAGAGTGCATAGGCTGTGATTGAAATCGAGCACAAAGACCAACGGAAAACATAATGTCCGGTCTAGAAGCAGTTAAGTAAAGCAAACTACCAATCATGGCTCTATATAAGGAATCATCAATAGGTTCCCCATTTTCATCCTTATCAATTTTAATAGAAGTAGCCATAGGAGTAGTAGCATGTTTGCACTGATCCATCCCAAAACGTTTTAAGAGTTCTTTAGTATATTTTTCTTGGCTTATGAATATTCCGGCAGGTGTTTGTTTAATTTGAAAACCAAGAAAGAAAGTTAGTTCACCCATGAGGCTCATTTCAAATTCTTTTTGCATAATGTCACTGAATTGCATGCACAATGAATCATTAGAAGCTCCAAAAATAATGTCATCAACATATATTTGCACAACTAGGAAATAAGATGTATATGTTTTGAAAAATAAAGTAGAATCTGAATTTCCAATAGAAAACCCATTATCAAAGAGATATGTCTTGAGCCTTTCATACCAATTCCTAGGTGCTTGTTTTAAACCATAAAGTGCTTTCTTAAGTTTATAAACATAGTCACCTTTTTCTGATATTTCAAAACCTGGTGGTTGGGCAACATATACTTCTTCTTGAATGATTCCATTTAGAAATGCACTTTTTACATCCATTTGGTAGAGTTTGATGTTTTTATGTGCAGCAATAGCTAGTAACATTCTAATAGCTTCAAGTCTAGCTACCGGTGCATACGTTTCATCAAAATCTATTCCTTCTTGTTGATTATATCCTTGTGCTACGAACCGAGCTTTATTCCTTATTACTTCTCCTGCCTCATTTAGCTTATTCCTAAAAACCCATTTAGTTCCTATGATGGTTTTATCTTGTGGTTTAGGAACTAAATCCCATACATCATTTTTAGTGAATTGATTCAATTCTTCTTGCATGGCTATTATCCAATAATCATCTTTAAGAGCTTCAGATATCTTCTTAGGTTCAATGATAGAAACAAAAGCCATGTTTGCAACATCTTTGAAGGAAGACCGAGTTTTGACTTTATCATTAGGATCTCCAATAATTAGTTCTTGAGGATGATCCTTAATAAGCCTAGGTGTAGGTTGTGGTTCAGCTTGGTGATTATTTGTAGTAACTTTCTCACTATCATTTGGTATGTTTAAATTTTTGAATTGATTAGTGAGATCTATGATTTCTAGATTTTCATATTTGGACTCTTCATGAAAAGAAACATGAATAGACTCCTCAACTTTTCTAGAGATAGTTTTATATACTCTAAAAGCTTTGCTAGAAGTGGAATATCCCAAAAAGAATGCTTTGTGTGATTTAGAGTCAAACTTATCTCTATCATCTTTGGTATTTAAAATATAGCATGTGGAGCCAAAGGTATGAAAATAGTCAACTCTAGGTTTCTTAGAATGTATTATTTCATATGGAGTTTTCTTCAAGTGAGAGTGAACAGTTACTCTATTTAACACATAGCATGCAGTGTTTACAGCTTCAGCCCAAAAGGTTTTGGGTGTGTTGTGTTCGAGCATCATAGTTCTAGCCATTTCTTGTAGTGATCGATTTTTCCTTTCGACTATACCATTTTGTTGTGGGGTGCGTGGAGCAGAAAAATTATGAGTGTACCCTTGAGATGTACAAAATTCCTCAAATGTATGATTTTCAAATTCTCCACCATGATCACTTCTAATGGTACATATTTTGCTTTGTAATAGATTTTCAATCTTGGAACAAAATTGTATAAAAACATGAATAGTATCATCTTTAGTTGCAATAAAGTGTACCCATGTGTATCTACTATAATCATCAACAATAACAAAACAGTATCTTTTACCACCAATAGATTGTGTCCTCATGGGTCCAAATAAATCCATATGAATTAATTCTAAGGATCTACTGGTGCTAAGTACATGTTTTGGTTTAAAAGAGGTTTTGGTTTGCTTTCCCATTGTGCATGGTTCACAGTTTTCAACTTGATCAAAAGATAAAGTAGGCAATCTACGAACAAGATCATATTTCACTAACTTTTTAATAACATGTGAACTGGCATGTCCTAGCTTTTTATGCCATAGTTGTAAGGTATTTTCATTTGCAAGCAAGCATTTTCCCACTACTGATTTCATAGAGTTAGGTTTAAGGATATAAAGATTTCCAACTCTATTTTCTTCATAAACAACATTTGTAGTGTTTTCTATCAATAACTTGCAGCAAGTTTTGTTAAATAACACATCATAACCACTATCACATAATTGACTAACACTTATCAAATTATGGTGCAAACCATCAACGAGTAGAACATTCTTTATTTCGAGGTTTGTACCAATATTACCTATTCCAACTATTTTGCCCTTACCATTGTCTCCAAAGGTGACCGTTCCACTTTTCTTTTCTTCAAAGGTTTGAAATGCATCCTTGTTCCCTGTCATATGTTTGGAGCATCCACTGTCAACCACCCATTCCTGCATTTAAAATGTAGATTTTGGTACCCATGTGATTGTCCGATATGGTTAGAATCATTTAAGTACAGACTTGTATAAAAATTCTGAATCAGAAATCCAGTCGGTCGACAATTGTTCGACCGACATCTGTCTCGGTCGACTAATTGTCGATCGAGAATATTACTGTGTTGCAAACAAAGAAACACAGAATTTTAGCTCGGTTGACCAATTTTTGACCGAAATAATTGCTGTAGATTTTGATTTGTTACAGACATCCGGTCGGTCGACAATACTTCGACCGACTAAGGGTTCGGTCGACAATACTTCGACTGACTAAGTTTCTGTTTCAGTACAATAGTGCAGAAAATTAACAATATGCATGAAATCTTTTGTTTAGTTGAGATAAGACAATATAAATAGAAAAATGGATCGTTTGGCCAT
The DNA here is from genome assembly GCA_963693085.1 of Alisma plantago-aquatica. Classification (NCBI taxonomy): domain Eukaryota; kingdom Viridiplantae; phylum Streptophyta; class Magnoliopsida; order Alismatales; family Alismataceae; genus Alisma; species Alisma plantago-aquatica. The sequence continues at coordinate 490,359,228 of OY856409.1, read as the reverse complement.
ATCTCAACTAAATTCCATTTGACTCTACTAAGTTTGGGGTTTTGGGACCCAAACTAAGTCGGAATCCTTAGTCTTATAAGGGCATGAAAAGGAATAGTGTCCAAGACGTAAACAAAAATGGCAAGTAATAGATTCAACTTCATTTCTCTTTCTAGCCATTGTGTTCTTGGGTACAAACATAGTTTGAGTTCTTTTGGGTTGATTTTTCTTTGGAGCATATCCCAAACCTTTTCTTCCATTGAAAACAGTACCAACGCTTAGAATGTTATCAAGTATATCTTTTCTTCTTAACTCATAAAGTTCTCTTTGCAGCTGAGCAATGTCATTCATCTTCTTGTGTAGATCTTTTCTTTCTTGATCTAAATCAGATAATGATGAATCTCTTTCTTTTACAACATTATCATAGTCCAGATGGTTACACAAAATAGGTTGAGTCTGAAAATCTTTTAGTTTAGCTAACAATTCAGTCTTTTCTTTAGAAAGAAGATCAACATTTGTTTCTAAAGTGAGTAGCTTTCTAGTGCAATCATCTAAAGATGTTTTTAAAGACAAATTCTCAAGATCAATGTTGTTCTTTTCAGAAGAAAGATTATCTAATTTAGCAATTAGCTCATCATTTGATTTGATAATCTTCTTTAGTTTCTTCTTGACATCAACATACTTATCATGAATTTCTTGTAGACTAGTAACTAACTCTTCTTTAGGAAGATCAAGTAGGCTTACCTCTTGAGAGTCTTCATCATCTTCTCTTGCCATTAGACAATCCACCTTTTCTTCTCCGCTTTCACTGTCACTTGACTCGTCCCATGCAGCTTTATAGGCTTTTTATCCCTTCTTCTTGTGTGAGCTTTTCTTTCCTTTCTTTGCTTTAGGACATTCATTTTTGAAATGCCCTTTCTTCCCACATTCAAAGCACCTAGGAGGGGTAGAAGAAGAGCTGGAAATTTTGTTAGATTTAAATCTTTTGTATTTCTTACCGTTGACGATCAAGGCTTCTTCTCCTTCTTCTTCACTTGACTCCTCACTTTCTTGTGTGACGACTTTTGAAGCTTTTAGAGCCACATCCTTCTTCTTTCCTTGCTGAAGTTCACGTGCTCTTCTTTCTTCCTCTTCTAGGGTTGCTTCATGAGCTTCTAGGTTGCCAATAAGTTGCTCCATTTTCAGTCGAGTGAGGTCGTTTGCTTCTTCAATGGCTGTCACCTTTGGCTTATATTTTGGAGGAAGTGATCGAAGGATTTTTGATACCTGATCTTCTTCAAGGATAAGTTTTCCTAGGGCACTTAAACCATTAACAATAGTAGAGAATTTTGCAAACATTTCACTAATAGATTCATCAGGATCCATACGAAAGTGTTCAAACTTTTATTTAAACATGCTAATTTTGGAATTTTTGACTTGGACTGTACCTTCATAGGTTATGGACAGTCTATGCCAAATATCATAGGTTGTGTCACAATTAGATATTCTATTAAATTCTCCTACCGAAATAGAACAATATAAAATGCTTACAGCTTTTGCATTCATTTGAGCCAGCTTTACCGTATTTGCATCCCATTCTGCAAATTGAATTTGAGGGAGCTCATATGGGGTTGACACCATTCTCCATAAGTCCCAATTGATTCCTTGGAAGTAGAACTGCATCCTTCTCTTCCAATATTGGTAGTTTGTTCCATCGAACGCTGGAGGCCTAGCAACAAGTGTCCCTTCAAGGTTAAGGTTGTTGAGCACTCCGTCACCCATTTCTTCAAGACCTTGTTAGGGTTCCTTGAAGCCTGCTCTGATACCAATTGAAAAAACACTAGCGGGGGGTGAATAGAGTTTTTAAAACAATTTTAACAATTATTTAACTCAAACAACCACAATTGAGATTAGAAGAAGGAGACAGGTGTTTAGAGTGGTTCCAACTTTAGCAAATACTAAAGTTGTCAGTCCACTACCCGGTTGCTTACCCAACCGGGATTTTGAAAGTATTTATTTTATTACCTTATCAAGGATTTATACAAAATACAATACTTTCCTTTACACCCCTTGAACAGCCTTCACTTGAAGTAGGTGCACCAACTTGAGGTAGCCTTCTTGAAGTAACTCCAAGCTCCCCCTTGAAGTAGCCTTCCTCTCTAGAAGTAACCTCCCGTTGCACCAGCCTTCTGAAGTAGCTCAAGGTCGCCTTCTTCACCAAGAAGATCTCCACCCTCTCCAATCCGCAGCCTCCAACCTAGGAGTAGCAAGGAGAGTACAAACAGTAATAGAGAACAAGAAAGGAAAAAGGAAATTACAACTTATCCTTTGTAGCCCAAGGCTTGATTTGCCTAGATCAAGCGTATAGATCTCCTAACCAAGTGTATGGACTAGTGATTGCAGTGGGTAGGAGATACTAGCCTATAGGACATGAATTTTGAGCTAAGGAAGGAAGTGTCCAATTGTCACAATGCTCAAATTACTCACAAACAGATTGCTCAAAGTATGCTCAAGGATTTCTCAAGTGTAACAAGTGTGTTTGAGTGTCCTATGGCTTGTCCTATTTATAGGAATGGTCTAAGGATGCTTAAGGACGTTCTAGACAACTTCTAGGGGTTTCTAAGTGCTTAACTAGCCGTTAGGTACAAGTTTGTTGTTTTAGCAACGGCTAATTAATTTACTCTGTAGTTGTTGTCAGAGTTCATCTCGGTCGAGGAATGGTCGACCGAGATACCTACTCGGTCGAAGTTTTGTCGACTGACAGGCTCTCTGGATCAAGTGATTTGCAACGTCTATCTCCAACTGCCAACTACCTTGTCAGTTGTGTCTAACGGCTACTTTGGATCTTTCTCGGTCAAGAAGATTGTCGACCGAGAGTGTCTCGGTCGAGGAGTTGGTCGATCGAGATTGATCTTGTTTCAATGTTTCAATTTAGGCACTAATTATATGTATGAGTGTGCAAATGTGATCCTATTTGAAGGGGATGACTTATCTAAAAGTGGTGTTTATCTAGGGAGAATCTAACGCTTGATTTACATGAAATCTAAGTACTTGTACATTATATTTTTGTACAAGTTTTTACAAGGCGATTACATTTCATGAAAACATAAACATGTAAGCATATGGATTTCCCTAGTTGCTTTGTCATCCACCTTAATCCTGCACACTCAAGTAGCTCGTTAGATCAATAAGAATGAAATGTTTGTCTTAATCAAAACAAAGGGATTTATAGATGTCCATTTAGCCAACAAACTCAACGTAAAGATCAAAGGTATTTTCGGTTCAATTGAGAGTAGAGAAGAGTTGAGGGAAGTTCGTCGGTGCTTCAACCACCTATATAAATAGGATTGCCCCTAGGTTTTTGGTAACTGCATCAAGGTGGCGGAGAGGGGTGTTCCACTTGATTTGGACATCTCGTCGTAGTAGGAAACTAGGGCTTAAAGTATAGTTTACTTGATGCAAAATCTTCTCTTGAATTCAATGGGAGAAAAATTGTGAACTATCGTGCATTGTAGAGTGAAAAAAGCCGGCGAGGAACCCACAGTTACTGTACAAAGTGAGTCGGTCTCCTACCCAAGGTAGGAGATGACTTCCATGCTGTCAGATCTAGGATTAGATGGTGGAGAGGTGTCGTGAAAAGGATGTCGTGTAACATATGTAAATAAGTAAAAACTATACCCAAATCGGATTCCAATTATAGTGTGAACGCAATTAATTTCCTATTTTCTCTCTCTCTTCCAAAGAGGGTGCAAACAAACTCAAAATTGGATGAAATTTTGCACAAATGCTAATTAAGGCATATAGATTCTGATTTTGCAATTTGATTTTCCTTTTGAATACTTTTGGTGTGTTAAATAAATCGAATACTATTTTCTCTTTCCTCATGCAATAATGACCTTAAGATTCTCAAATTTTGATGAAACTTCACCCACAAGTCACATTAAGTGCCTTGTTTATGGATTTGCAATTAATTTCTCTTGTTGAAGTTGTTTTTACATTTAGTTAATATTTTAAAGGTTCTACACACTTTCTCTCCCCTAATTTCATCTTTTAATCAAACATCATCCAAATTTGATGAAACTTCGCCCGAAGGCTATATTTATTATGTAGATTATGAATCCAATATTATTTTCCTATTTTGGCATCATTTATTATTTTATTTGATATTTTGGGAAAACTTAGATCTTCTCTTTGCAAATTAAATTAAATTAATTATTATTATTGTGTGAATAATGTGAAACTTGACTCTCAAGGCAATTGGGACTCAAGGAACACGATTTTTAATGTAGATTCTACTTTTGGGATTTCTTGTAATGAGTTATGTCACAATTAATATTTATGGACATTATTTCATTATTATCACATTTGTTCATTCAATTATGTTCCATATCTTTAATATTATCACCAAAAGAATTATGTGTGATCATTTGCACATAATTTTATATAGTTCATTATCATCTCATGTGAATATTTTATGTGTCCATTACTAGCCTAAGACTAATGTGAGATCATTAGGTTACATTGGAGTGGTTTATACATGCATTAGCTCAATTGGTTCATACCAAACATCTTTTAGATCTAAACCCAACCTTGTTTGGCTAAGCCCAAAAGGTCAAACTTCTAGAGTAGGGTCCAAGATCTGGTATGTTACAACACTCCACCCCTAAAAATATTTTGTCCTCAAAACTATTGATCCAAACATCAACAACCAACTACTCTCCACCCCTTAAAATTTTTGACCTAACAAGTCAACCTAACCAACACTTAGGGTTACCTACATATCTTTTAGTTGTGAGTGTTTTAGAGATTTATGTTGTTCATGTATCCAACAAACAAGTCATAACCATCTAGGGTTGAGTTTTAGGTCCTCGTGCCTCAAACCTAACAACCCTAAAGTCCAAAAAGTCATAGGGTACAAAGGTTAGGTACAGTACACCTAAATATTATCTACATATTCCTAGTCACTTCTTCAAAACTAGGGTTAGTATTCTATGCCAACTAATTCTAGATTTTCTTTACAAAAAACATCACATATCTCTTCATTGTGACTTATTTCAAGAAATCACCAAGAAAATCAGAGAAAATTTGTGTACATATAGTAGTATAATGAAAATAATTTTTGTCGATGAGGAACATTGGAGGTAAAACAACGATAGTACCAAAACCAATGCAGTCACAATTTTCCATAATAAGATCTCTTTATCTTACTAGTACCTCATCCTCAAAACATGACTCATTCCTCAAGCAAACACCTTTTAAACTTATAGATGTCATCGTTAACCTATTTGGTAGGGTAAGATCATCTCATGGAAAACTTAGGCAAAATATACAAAAAACTTCACACCCAAAGGCCACTATATAAGTCAAGGGTTCTAATAAGGGAGAAAAAATTTAAATAGTCAAATTTTGACTACCATGAGAGGTAATACCATGCTGTAAGGAGTGGGATCACAGAGGGGAACCACTTCATACTAAAAATTTGAAGAATATAACCTCTAGTCCAAGCACACCCAAAGATATGTTGGAGTGGGTGTAAAATTTTGAAATATTAAGCAATGGTATACAAAGGACCCAAGTAAAGTAGCAGAAAGAAAATATGGACTATATTTAATTTATACAAAAGATACATCATCATCTCCCATATAGTGTTTACATGGATACTCCACCATAAGGATATATTAGAGGGAAATATAAACCATAACAAGTTTGTCTCTAATCTTTAACTCCTTAAGCTAAGTCTATAACTTCATGTCGTGTCCTCCTTGTCCTTCACCTAGGGTTGGAAGCATACCCCCTGCAAGAAGAGAAAAATAGAAGACATCAACAAAGGCAGGTATGTGCATAGTAAAAATAAAATTGAGCAATATATGGAATAAAAGGACAACAAATATAAAAGGCTTCCCATAGAAAAGTAAAGGACAAACCAAGTGGGTATCAAGAGAAATATTTTGTGAACTAATGATAACAAAAGAATACTTGCCATAAATTAAACAATAAACTTGTGCCACATAAGCACATATCATGAGATTAGGGCACATAACTCATCATCCATAACGTCAACCTGGATGCATGTGAGATAAGCATAGCCCAATAACAATATAAAGACAATGGCATCCAAGCCTCATAAACTTGAAACCTGATAGAGATTGGCACATAACCAAAATCCCCAATAAAAAGTGTGTGGGCCAAACCTCATAAATTTGAAACCTGGGTATGGGGCACATAACTTCCATCCCAAAACATAATAAGGGCACATAACTTGAAAACCAATGTAAACATTACTCTAGTGCTATTGAATCATGTAGCATGTTAAATGTAGAGGTAAGTAAAAAGTATAGTCAGAATAACAAGGTTTATCACCACATAAATGACAATCTAAGTAACCACCACAAAAGTGGGTAAAAAGATATCACATGTCACCATATTATGAACAAAGCATAAGAAAGACCAAAAAAATGTCCAAAGATCAATAACAGATAAAAGCTACCTCACATGAAGCATATTTTCCAAAAGAACAAGATAAGGTGTAGGCTAATGTCCATAGGACAAAGAGAATGATAAAGATAGGCTATTTCTCAATAAAGAAGACTAAGAGATGCAAACATACCTTACTCAAGAATCTAAATAGTCCAAAGTCAGTCCTAGATCCAATCCTAGATCTCCAATACACCTATGATTTATATATGTAGAATTAGGGTAGGTTTACCTTAATTATTCAAAACCCTAAAAATCACCTTTTTAATATTAGTGAATTAGGTTATCAAAACCAAGCCATATTTTATATTATCTTTTTCTGAGTACAAAACATGTTTTATTATATTTTTCTAACTTAGAAATTATTAGTTATAAATTTTGCAAGTTATTATCTACTTAGTTTAGTCCATTGAAAAACACTCTTTATAAAACATTGGATTTAGGCGATAAAACTAGTATCATTTGATAGCTCTTATTTTTTTTTGAACCCAACCATTATTTATTTGTAATTTTTGGATAAGTAGATAATTAGTTATGAATTTTTAGAAGCACAACAAATCAGAAAATACCAAAATTCTTCGTTAGTAAAGGAAAATCTAGTCAACCGTCAAACCCTGGCTTAGATGGCCCAATTGAACTTTTCCAGCTAGGGCGGCCCACCAAACAACTAAGCAAGACTTCAGCGTTGCCAAAAACAAAATGAGAAGGGGAAAAGACAAAATTTCCCTTCGATGAAAAACAAAACACAAAGAATAAACAAGGGCGAAAAGGTAAGAGTGCACATGGGATTCATCCCCTCCAAAGCTTTCCACCATGGTTGTCACTTGGAGTTGTGCATGGTGAGGAGAAATGGAGCAATGCTCCTACTTGTGATCTAAGAATAGGTTAGCTAAATTTGTGAGAAGTAAACGAACTAACTGACCCTTTTACTCAGGGTCGAGGAACCAAAAAGGGAGGAAGGCATCCCTACAAGCAAACTTAGCACTGCAAAAAAAAGGAAATCAAAGCGTCAATCAAAACAATGTATATCCGCATGAGTTAATCATAGGAACGGCCTCAAGTAAGAGAAATAGAGAGAGAAGAGTTGATTACTGAGGTCAAAGGTCAACTATGGAGTCTCTACACTGATAGCCAATGACAGAAGAATCTCCTATAGAAGGGGAGAACAACCTATCAAGGTTCAAACTTAGGGAAGGTGACGCATGACCTTGAGGTAGCTTCAAGAGCGTTCGGGAGAAAAGAATTGTACGAGGGTGATTGTTATACATAGGAAGAGGATGACAAAGCCAGAAATAGACATCGACTATGGGGAAAAGATTGAAGGCATTTTGGGTTCAATTGAGGGCGGAGAAGAGTTGAGGGAGGGTCGACAGTGCTTTAGCCACCTATATAAATAGGATTGCCCTAGGTTTGTGGTAAATGTATCAAGGTGGTGGAGAGGGGTGTTCCACTCAATTTGGGCATCTCAGCATTTTAGGAAACTAGGGCTTAAAGTATAGTTTACTTGATGTGGAATATTCTTTTTGTTAAAGTAGAAATTTCACTTTAGGTTTTGTTCCCTCTGGCGATGCTCAGTTTCTCTCGGGGCAGCGGCGGCGGCTGCGGGAGAGGCTCACATGGTGGTCGGGGTCACGCCCACCTCAACAGGCCACCAGAATCCTCTGCTTCCTCCCGCGATGGTGCTACTCCTACTCAGGTCTCGGAAATGGCTGTTGATGTCCCTCCTATTGACCAAGACTCTCCCGTGGATAGCGACATGGGAGTCGCAAAAGATACCGCTCCAAATGAAATGAAGAAGTCATATGCTGAAACGATTAGAGGAAAACCAGTGGGCAGCCTGACCTTCCTAAATCTGATATCACTGGACATGCTGAAGGACGCTGACGTTAGTGTTGATCTTAGCGGGGTGTTGCCAGCGTTCTCTGTAACTATGGATGCTATGAAGCCCCTACTTGAACCATGGAGGTTTGCAGTAGTCATCAAGGTGTTGGGCATTAATGTGGGCTTCATAGTGTTGGTCAATAAAATCTACTCCATCTGTTCTCCAACGGATGAATTTCGGGTCATAGATCTCGATCAAGGTTACTACATTGTCCAATTTTTCTATGAAGCAGATTACATCACAGCCATGACCGGAAGGCCTTGGAATATTTTTTTGCAGCTATTTATCTATGCAATCATGGTCACCTACCTTCAGACCCTCTGATCCCATTCCCAAGAAACTAGTAGTATGGGCACGGATTCTAGACCTGCCTGTGTTCTTGTTTCAAAATCAACTCCTTATAAGCGTAGGGAATACCATTAGCAAGACTATCAAAATTGATGCACATACGTCGTAAGGACACAGGGGAAAATTTTCCAGGATGGCAGTCAAAGTGGACACAACAAAACCCCTCCTGCCTGCAATCTTTATTAATGGGGAACATTTCATACTTGAGTACGAAAATCTTCCTGTCGTATGCATGGAGTGTGGAAGGTTAGGACATGCTGATTCGGAGTGTAAGCATGACGTCAACCCTAACATTGAGCTACCATCCACATCCTCCCCGATCCCCATCTCGCGAATCTCCTTCTCCATGGCTATCCATGCCAAGCGTCCGGAGCCGCACAAAATACATGCTAAGAAACCACCTACTAAACAAGCATCTACTATTTCACAATAGAAGAAAGCACAGGAGGAACCCATCGCTGTGTCTGACAACGACGACACAGTGGATGAGGATGGTTTCACTAAGGTTATCAGCAAGAAAAATAAGAAGTAGGACAACCGCCAATCTAATCACCATACCACGACTACCACTTCTACAAAGGAACCGTCTCATGTAGATAAGTCCACTAGAGTATTGGATACTGTCGTTACCCTCACGAGGGATGAGGTTAGCAAGGGAAGACCAGTTACTGACCCAGGCACTGCACACCAGTTCCAAGCTCACAGTTCCTTGGTTTGTTTCCCCCATCGAAAATCGTTCGTCAAGCCAGGGCGTGAAGGAGGGAGTGGGTATGTGATGCTAAGGAATAGGAAAATTGTTTATCAGGCTGTGCTTAGTCCGACATGGTAAGGAAAGAAGGGAAGACGGACCACTTGGTTATGGAAGACCCACCGGACAAGCCTACCCAACCCAGTGCCAAGAGGAGCCTCAATCTTGAAGAAAATCAGCATGTTGCGGTAGTAGCTGATCAAATGATCCAAGACACAAGCGAGTAGCCTGAGGGTCTGCTTGCTGCAATCTAATCTTTACCCTCTTCTTTCCCAACGTTGTTTCTTGATGAAGATTGGTTGTTGGAATATCCAAGGTGCCTGTCAAGATAGGAAGATTTTCCCTCTCAAAGAATTAAAGCATTCTCACCGTCTCCAAATTATTGCCATTGTGAAACCTAGATGTAGTGGTCCTATTATTGTGGGAATCATCTATAAACTTGGTTTCTCTTCTTCACATAGAGTAGAAGCAATAGGGTTTTCAGGTGGCATTTGGCTACTTTGGGAAAACCACTTCTGTGATATAGATATACTTCTTAATCATCGTCAATTCCTTCATTGTTGCGTCAACAAGAAATGGCATTTAACTGTGGTCTATGGAAGCCCCAACCCAACAACTCAGAAACTACTTTGGCAACACCTGGAAGATGTCTCTAAGTACATTATTGGAGCATGGATGGTTATAGGCGATTTCAACACCATGCTTGACATCAGTGAGAAGAAGGGTGGCAAATCCTTTGATTGCCATTCTTGTGCACGTTTTAATAAGGTCTTGCTGAATGCTGACCTCAATGATACTAAAACCCAGGGGCCTTTCTTCACTTTCCAACGGGGCTTGCTTTATGAGAAACTTGATCGGGTTCTAGTCAATACTTGTTGGTTGCACTTGTTTACCACTGCTACCATCACAGTTCTTCCTCGTCTCTACTCAGATCATAGTCCTCTTCTTATTTCCATGAAGAAAAGCCAATCAGTTCGTCAAGCCACTTTCAGAATGCATGCAAGCTGGAATCTATGTCCGGAGTTTCGCTCATCCCTGCTCCCTAAGTGAGACAAAAATGCACCTTTCCCTAGTGCGGCCAGCCGTTTCCAGATTGCACCTGTGAAATGGGAAGGTGTGCACTCGGCATATCAAAGGAAGGAGAAAAACTCTCTCCTCACATGCATGGAACACCTCCAAGTATCTTCTCAATCCTCTCCTTCTATTGTCACTGACGCTCTAGTCACTGAACTTCAAGAAAAATACAATCGTCTACTTCAAAGTGAAGAAGCTGACTGGCAGCAACATGCTCATATTGACTGGCTACATTTTGGTGATGGCAATACTAAATTCTTTCAATCCTATGTCAAAGCACGCATCCATCATAACAAAGTCACCTACCTTCACAATTGTTCTGGTGCCTGGGTTGATACAGCTATTGGCTTGGAAGCCCTTGTACGCACTTACTTTCTCAATTTAATGATGAAGGTGTCAGATCTTGATCCTGTAGACATATCTAGCTATCCTGGTAGCTTCCAACCACTGCCACCCTCATCTCTTCTCTCTATTGATGCACCTCCTTATGCCTTAGAAATCAAAGACATCTTATTCAAAATGTCCCCTTCTAAGGCACCTGGTCCAGACGGTATATACAATGGCTTTCTTCAGGCTAACTGGCATCATGTTGGATCCTCAGTTGTCAGCACTGTCACTGATGCATTCCATTCTAGTATGGTTGACAGGTCCATCACAAATTCCCATATGGTTCTCATTCCAAAAACTAAAGCCCCTACTACATGCAGTGACCTCATATCAATTTCACTGAACAATGGGTGTTTCAAATTAATATCTAAAATCTTGGTTGAACACATAAAACCATTTCTAAATACCTAGATCTCACCAAACCAGTCCAGTTTCATACCGGGCAGAAGGATCAGCGACAACATACTCCTTGTCCAAGAAGTCATGCACTCCATGTGCACTTCTATCACCAAGAAATCATGAATGTGTATTAAATTAGATTTGTCAAAAGCCTTTGATAGAATGAACTGGTCCTTCATCAAGGATACTCTAGAAAGAACTGACATACCTACCATTCTTGTTGGCTTAATTATGCAGATCATTACCTCAGGTTCTATGTCCATCTTATGGGAAGGCAAACCGCTTGAGCCTTTCAAAGCCACCCAAGGAGTGAGACAAGGTGACCCCATCAGGCCATATGTCTTCATGTTATGTATGGAAAGTCTCTCACAGGCCATTCTTGAATCTATTGAGAAAGACTCGTGAAAACCGATTGCTCTATCTAAGAGAGGCACCCCCTTGTCCCATGTGTGTTTCACAGATGATATACTATTATTTTCTGAAGCTTCTGTCTCACAGGAAAATAACATAAAAGCAGTTCTTCATACCTTCTCCAAAGTTTCGGGCCAAGAAGTATCACAAGAAAAGTCTATGTGTTACTTCTCCAAGAATGTTACACGAACTGAAAAACATGTTGTAAGTGTTGCACTTGGCTTCCCTTGGACCAACAACTTAGGGAGATATTTGGGTGCTCCTATTTTACACTGTTGAGTTAACAAAGACACACATGGTCATCTGTCAATGTTTATAAAAGATAGGTTGAATGGATGGTCCATGCTCCATCTCTCCTTAGCTGGCTGTATAACACTGGCTAAGAGTACCCTGCAGGCTCTTCCTACTTACACCATGCGGACTATGCAACTCTCTCCTACACTTTGTGATGATATCAACAATTATGTCTGCAATTTTATCTGGTCTGGTACTGGGAGCCGTCAAATGTCCTTAGTGGCTTGGAGGAAAGTTACCACCTCCAAGGATCTAGAAGGTCTTGGTATTAAAGATGCTAGAGATCAAAATACCACACTCATGATGAAGAATGTATGGATGTTTCTGTGTGAACCGGACAAGCTATGGGTCTGTATCATGAAGGAGAAATACTTCAATAATGATAGAATGATCAAAAAACCTTGTTCTTTAGTATGGAGTTTTATTAAAAAGAATCTAATATCAGTCACAAATCTTTGTACTAAAACCATTAACAATGGTGAAGGAACCAATGTTTGGCCAGATCACTAGATCCCCAACCAGCCCGCCATTGCCGAGTTGGATGGGTTCCAAATCCCAAATCAGATAGAAACACTCTCCACGGCCTCTATGACTACTGAACCTAGTACGTGGGATTGGATTTTTATACATGCTTTTATACCTGACAAATTTTGGTTCTCTATAAATTTTATCCCACCCCCTATGCCCGACTGTGGTGAGGATGGTTGGGTGTGACCTTTTGAAATCAATGGATGTATGAGTAGTTGTTCAGCCTATAGATGGATTCGTTCCTCTAAAGAAGCTCACTCCTCTAGATAGTGGAAATATATATGGAACTCTTCTCTCCCTAAACGTGTTCGGGTCTTCCTGTGGCTCTTACAACATAAATCTCTTCTTACAAATGCTGAAAAAGCAAGACGGCACATGCAAGTGGACATTACTTGTCAAGTATATAACAATGCTCCTGATACCTTTCTCCATTCCCTACGTGATTGTGATGTCGGTCGGGCTATATGGTTGGAGGCTACTGGAGATCATGACCACTTTTCTTGGAGTGAAGCAGATTGGATTGAGTATTGCACCCATCAAAACGCCTCCTCTACTTGCCATACTCTTCGTGCCATCACATGTTGGCACATATGGAACACAAGAAACAAACTCATGCATGAACAAACCAAGACACCTACTTTGGTTTGTGTCCATTTTATCAAAGAATGGGTTAGGTCTATTATGCATCTTGCAAACAAACCTTCGGCCTCCAAAAATAAATCCCAAGCTTTCACTGCTCCAACCCTATCTACCCTTGTTATCTTTGTGGACACTTCTTACCATCCACAAATAGCCTACTCTGGACTAGGGATTCTTGCCGTCTCAGCTAATGGATCTAGGTTCCTATTATCTAGAAGCCATACCATCTCAATGTCTGCCCTGGAAGCGGAACTGCAATCTATCCTTAAAGCTATGTACACTGCTCATTCTCAAGGCTGGTCACATTTCACAATCATGACAGATTCCAAACAAGCATGCTCCATCCTTAACGTAGCGCTTCCACCTGGAAACAGGTTCAAATTCTACCATCATAAGTTCATTTCCCTTCAAAAAGATGGGCACACTGTTAATCTTCAATATCTCCCTAAAAATCTAAACATCCAAGCTGATTCTATTGCCAAGCATGTGGCCCGTTCTAAATTATGTTTTGATTCCTTCACCCAACCGCATTGGTTACGTTGTAATGTTCCAGAACTATTATCCTTCATTTGGCCAGGTCTAGAGCATAGGATCAATAATATCTAAGCTCTAGGATGTTCTCAAAAAACATGTTGTGGAATATTCTCTTGAATTCAATGGGAGAAAAATCATGAACTTTCGTGCATTGTAGAGTGAGAAAAGCCAGTGAGGAACCCACAGTTACTGTACAAAGCGAGTCGGACTCCTACCCAAGGTAGGAGATGACTTCCATGCCATCAAATCTAGGATAAAATGATGGAGAGAAGTCATTAAAAGGATGTCGTGTGACATATGTAAATAAGTAAAAACTATACCCAAATCAGATTCTGATTATAGTGTGAATGTAATTAATTTTCCTATTTTCTCTCTCTTCCAAAGAGGGTGCAAACAAACTCCAAATTAGATGAAATTTTGCACATAGGCTAATTAAGGCATGTAGATTTTGATTTTGCAATTAGATTTTCCTTTTGAAGACTTTGGTTGTGTTAAATAAATCAAATACTATTTTATCTTTCCTCTTACATTAATGACCTTAAGATTCTCCAAATTTGATGAAACTTGACCCACAAGTCACATTAAGTGCCTTGTTTATGGATTTTCCATTAATTTCTTTTGTTGAAGTTGTTTTTACATTTATATAACATTTGAAAGGTTATACACACTTTCTCTCTCATAATTTCATCTTTTAATCAAACATCTTCCAAATTGGATGAAAATTCACCCAAAGGTTATATTTATTATGTAGATTACAAATCCAAGATTATTTTCCTCTTTTGGGGTTATTTATTATTTTATTTGATATTTTGGGGGGAAACTCAGATCTTCTCTTTCCAAATTAAATTAATTATTATTATTATTATTATGTGAATAATGTGAAACTTGACTCTCAAGGCAATTGGGACCCAAGGAACACGATTCTTAGCTTAGATGCCACTTTTAGGATTTCTTTTATTGAGTTATGTCACAATTTATATTTGTGGGCATTATCTCATTTTTATCACTCTTGCTCATTCAATAATGGTCCATATCTTTAATATTATCACCAAAAGAATTATGTGCGATTATTTGCACATAATTTTATATAGTTCATTATCATCTCATGTGACATGTTTTATGTGTCCATTACTAGCCTAAGACTAATGTGAGAGCATTACGTTACATTAGGGTGATTTATACATGAATTAGATCATTAGGTTTATACCAAGCATCTTTTAGATCTAACCCAATCTTGTGTCTCTAAGCCCAAAAGGTCAAACTTCTACGGTAGGGTCCAAGATCTAGTATGTTACACACTCCCCTCTCTATGTAATAGGGGTGCACCATGAAAAACCAAGTAAAGATGCCCATGTACACAACAAGCAAAGATTATCGATCATTCAAGTCTAAAGAAAGGTAGTATTGAGTTGAATAGATGAGAGATTTGCATCTTTCTTGAACACTCACCATTCTCTCCTTTTTCACCTAGGGACACAATGAATGTCACATTTGATATCCTATTCACACACCTCAATCTTGGATCATATGCATAGTTGTTGTTATGTGGGATTTTATAAACTCATATGGGACTCTTATATGTGCTCGGTATTGGTGATTGTGACATGGAAGTGTTTTTGTGAAGAGAAATCAGAAACAAAGCATGAACAGATGTGTTATGTGATCTCATGAGACTAGATAGAATGGCCATATCATGTGGTAGGGAAACTAGCACAATGTGAAGGTAGATTAGTCACATGGGTTGGAAGTATTCATTTGGAGTATGTTTCAAATTTTATGTTACTTGAGGATGAGCAATGTTTAAGATTAGGGTTATTTGGTGTATGCATACTCATACTAGTTTAGTTGCATTTTTATCTTAGTATTAGATTCATATTTATCATTTTACTTTAGAATTATCTTCAATTTAGTTTTCCTTAATTTAATTTTAATTTGTATGGTTCTGATTTAATACTTTCATTCTCATGGTAGGTTTGAGCTTCATTCTTTACACAAGAGTAGGAGTGATGGTCTCGCTGACCAACCAACATGCATATAAAAATTTTGATTTTGGGTAGGATTTTCATTGATCCGCCTCTTCATCGATTGATGATTTCATAGGTCAAATACTTTATCAACACAGGACCATCAACCTATACCAGTAGCTCGTAAGTGGGTTTGTTTCTAACAGAATTGTCATGAGTCCTCATCATCAGCCACTTGCATTGATAGTTAGCTGATGGAATCCCCACCTACAAAGGATTGGTAGCTTGCTTAGGGATGTTGACCTTTCTTCCTTTCCATCAATTGACAACTGATGGAGTTTCATCACTAGTCAGTTTATGAAAGTGTCATGGCCCTCTACTAGTGAGAGTAATGCAACACGCTCGAATGAAAAACTCGCCAGCATCAACTGATGAAACTCTAGGTGGTCAAAACTGTGACAACCGCTATCAAACTGACAGCCAAATCGCACAGTAATTATGCAGAATATCCATTAGTAGTGGATTAATAAAAATTACTAAAAATTAAAACCATTTTGCAAAGAGATTTTCCAGGAAACTCTTAAAGATAGAACCAAAGCAATATATACATCATGGTTCACATTGTACATAAATTGTACCATCTCATCTCAAGGATATCATATACCAGTTGCTTTGCCCAAACATATACATAAGCAACATAAAACCTCGAGGCATACAAGCCAAAATCTCACATCATTTATAAAACCATTACGTACTAACTCCCAAGGACCTTAGAGTACAGAGATGACACATAGGAATTCTATCTACAAGACACGACAAACAGCACACTCAACCTGAGTTGTTACTATCATCCTTGTTGTTGTTATCCTCCCTCTGTAGTATGGTCTCTACCACCTTATCCGCGTCCGCCTAAAAATGTTGGGACCAACGAGGTGAGACAAAAGTCTCAGTGAGAGATATAACTCTCTACCAACAATATTATTATCACAAGTAAATAGTATAAAATTAAGCAGAGGATCTTTTATATTAATAATCAAGATTAATCAATGTTTATAAGCATAATAGAGCAATATCATCTTTTAAAGCAATGTAGCTATTTATGATACAGCAATAAATCATCAATTCACTTTATAAGGAATATGAAGAACACATATAACATACATCCATTTAAGATGTATAAAAGTAGTATAAGATCAACCAATGTTTCTGTATTCAATCATTAATCAAATATTCTACACGACTGATTACATATTTGCAATCACACTTATGTCCTGAGGAGATGAGGAATACAGCTCATGCTCCAACTGACCATGACTACATAAAGCATCAGTACCATATAAGGTCAAAGGAAGAGTCGGTTTCTAAGACCTCACCTGTCTCGGTCAGTACGAGACCACTGGTAGTGGCATCACATGTCAAACTACAATTATCTTGCCAGGGTACAGTGGCATCTTCGCTATAGAGTTACAGCCACAACATGCACTCTCTTCAGGGAGACCATATAGCAATCCTTGATATATTAATATTGATTCATGGCATACAGCCATACTCTTATGATGATGAGGGAGATCACACAGCAATCCCTATTTGTATGTAAGGATATTTTCATCCATTACCCCCACATATTCAAAAATATGGTCTCCGAGTTAAACTCATTTCACCATTCAGCAAATATTGACACTGAATGGATCTATGGCTAGGGAAACTACATGATAAGGTTCCACTTGATTAATTAGGTACATTACAGTATCTTTTAGCATCAACCAAGTTACAAGCATGAGATATAACAGATGCTACGGAGAAAGGTCTAATACTTTTATCAAGTACTTTCATAATCTTTAGAACACATTGAATGCATAACACTCGGGACCTCAGTCCCTTATCACATTACTGGGGATTCTCATCCCTTAACATTATCATCGTCGTGATTTCTAGATCAAGGTATTCAAACCCTTAGTTCATCATTGAACATTGTCACCTCTTATCATGTAAATATTACCTCTAGGTCCTCAGACCCAGGTATAAATTATACTTGTTGCACAAGTATTTCACATAGCTCACAAGGCCCATTTAATTTGTGTCATATGAAACATCATAGCTCATACCTGGTTATGCTCATCATCTCATGATACCTGCATCGTTAGTATTTCATGATAAAAATAATATCAAGTACATATCATCCCCATGCAATATAAGAGGAATACAACCTTCCCATTTTTAGGGTTAGGGTTTCCCTTTTTAGCCTATTAGGGTTTCAAGTTCATATTATCAAGAATCAAACATGTAATTCATAGCTCCACATATATGAAAACCATACATTGATATCATAAGTATTCAATCATACTAGTTTATTCTCATCATTTATCATTAAATAATTATCACAACAAAGTATGAGTTTCTCTCTCATCCTCACTAGGATACTGATTACATCATACTTTATTAAGTTGGCTCAACCCTTTTCTCAAGGTACATTGGCCTACACTTATGATGAATGCATATTCATCAGGAATTTAAATTACCATCTTGGGTCAAATTCGACTCAATGCTTTTAAATTTCTCTTACTAAATAACAAAATGTGCAAGATTACTTAATTGGTCCAATTATCATGATTTTAATTGAATTTATGTTGATTTGATGTAGGTCTTGATGAAGTTAAACAATCATCTGGGGCCCACTTTCACTCACCCTTGGTTCTGACCAATCGGTCTGACCATTCGGTTTCAACCAATCGGTCTCACCAAACAGTTTCATCTATTCGGTCTGACCAAATGGTTTCATCCATTCGGTCTGACCAAACTGTTTCATCCATTCGGTCTCAACACCAAATGAACAGTTCCATTTCAAGACCGTTTGTAGCAACCTATCCATGAGACTGTTTCGACGTCCGCATGAATTCAAAACCATGAAGTAGAACCTCTGCCACGGCCGTTTTAAATGGCCATGGCCATGTTCCATTATCTTCGCCACGACCGTGTGGTCAGGACACGACCGTGGTGGACCATCCTTAGCACCTCAACCTTCTCACCGGACACGACCGTGTTGTCACGCCATGGCCGTGGCGCACCGCCATCAGAACTCAAATCTTCACTCACCACGTATGTGTGAGGTAGCACGACCATGTGGCAGCAGCCTCACCATGACCGTGTTGTCTCAACACGATCGTGGCGCGTCATCTCCTACCTCCAGCAACCTGCACCTCTATCGAGCAGCACCTCACTTCCCTCTGGGCTTCTACATCCGTTGTACCATGCTCCCGGCGGTGCCTTACCCCTCGAGCTCATCTGCTGGCAGAGCAGCAACTACTCGATCTCAGGATGAGACCATTTGGATTAGCATCTCAAAGACTGAATGAATTTCTTACGTGAAGACTATTTAAGAAATTGATTGACTGTAGGACCGATTGGAGAAAACCTATGAAGACCGAATGGAAGCAGGAAGTGAAGTATGTTTGCCCATCAGTTCGCAGACCGTTTGAGCCAGCTAGGAGCCAAAACCGTTTGAGTTAGCAAGTTCTTCTAGCATAAGTAGATCGTTTGGTAGATAAAGTTGTGAGACCGAGAAGATCTACCAAACCAACTAAATAAGCATGTGCATGAGTCTGCATGCAATGCAGAGACCGATTGGAATCTTACACACAAAACTATTTGGATTATGATAATCCAAGACCGTTTGGCAAAGTGTTGTGAAGACTGTTTGGATGAGATGAAGATCGAATGCTATTGACGCAAGACTGGATGGCCTTATGCATGAAGACTGAATGAGCAGACCGTTTACCAAAGTGAAATGTGAAGACCGAATGGAAGAGCGGCACAATATGAAGACCGTTTGATGCCTTTGTCTCCAAAACCAAATGTTGATGAAGACTGAATGAAGCCTTGCTCACGTGAAGATCGTTTAAGCATATACATGCAAATCGTATGAAATGCAAACCGAATGGAAAAGTGTTTACAACCAAGACCATTTGAATAGAAAATATCACAAAGACCGTTCAGACTGAAATCACACCAAATACGTGAGGACCAGTCCAGTGCCTATAAATAGGACCAGCAGGGTCCTTGTTTGGGCATCGGTTCTGGGACACCAACAGGCTGCATGTACACAGGTCCGATCCAGATCCAGCTCTATCCACACCAGTTTCACTCCACCTACTACTCGTGTTGGAATCAAGGAGACCGAGAAGAGAAGGAAGACGGAGCAAGAGAGACTGTTTGGTCTGTCTTGGCATCTCCCGTTTCACATCCAGATATGCTCTGACATGACATAGAAGAACGCACCATCTTCACCGAGTTGCGACTACCTTCTGCACCATGCTCATGGCAGATTTCTCTCTCTTTCTTATTCTTCTTATTTCTTGCATCATGAGCGAGTAGTCCACTTTCACTGGGGTGCAGGGACTAGCCCCGCGGCCCATGCAAGCATGTTCTTTTGTTAAGCATTCCATGGCAATGTATATAACTTTTCATTTTGTTGTTAATTGGTATGTTTGTAGTTGATTATCTACTTACTTTTGTCTTATTCTTCCCTATGTTGTGAAATATTCTATACGTAGGGTGGAATGGCAGTTTACAAAGTTCGACTCCTTAATTAAAAATAAGATAGGATTCCTTGAGGTAGTAAGTGCATGATCCGTGAGGGGACGAGCCATCTAACCTTCGGTGACACTTCTGTGGCCTAAACATCCCTTCGGGAGGGCCACAGCCTTAGTTGGATTTTGTATCGTCGTTGTTTATCATCGACATCTATTTGTATATTTATCACCTTCTTGCCTATCGATTAGCACGGTTGACACCTTGACTAGAAATAGAAGGGGTTTCCTCGAGGTCGTAAGTGTATGATCTGTGAGGGGACAAGCCATCTAGCCTTCGGTGACACTTCTGTGTGCCTAACACCTGTATAGGGGGCCCACAACCTTCGATTGGATTTTTTTATCTTCGGAGTTGTAAGTATGTGATCCGAATGGTGGTGAGACATTTGATTCCTAAGGTGATGCTTATGCAAACCTAACGCCCGTATGGGGGGTTTTACAACAGCTTTATTTGGATAGTTATATCTTGCCTGGATGTTTGATGTTTGGACGTGTTTGCATGTGTAGTGGTGGTGAAACCCGATACCATCCCAGCGATTCCATATCATTGATCTAAATCCAACTTTAATTCAGCTTTTTCTTTCTTGCAATTTAGTTTAATCAAACTCAAATCAATCAATCATTTTAATCATAAGTCTTAACCTGAAATAGACTAGACTGACAAGGATTCTTAAAAATGTTGTCCTTTGGGTTCGATCCTTAACTATATTGCGATAAGACTCGTCCTCTTGCAAGTGGTATTATTTCACATTGGTTTTGGTAAAAGCTCGGGGATTTCAACCCCGAGTGAGTTTGTTAGTGCGATAAAATCCCACGTCAAATTCTGGCACCATTGCCAGGGACAACGGAATCAGTTAGTCAAATCTAGTTCTTTTCAGATTAATCTAGGATTTTGCTTTTACTTTTGATACAATCGATCATCTACTTGAATTTTGACTCTACTCCGTGGTTCTCACTTTTGAAATCTTTCTATTTCAGGTACAACCCAAAGCATAGTGCATGCACCGTTCGGATAGCCCCAGACTAACAGCGAGCTTTGATCCTGAGATAGACAGAACTTTGCATCGTCAGATCAGAGAAAATCAAGCAAGGATGGCTCAAGAAGAAGAAGTAGCCCAAAGGGTGGCTCAATCCATCAATGCATAGAGATAGACTCATGCAAGAAGATAGAGCCGTAGTTCAAGAAGAAATCCTAACAGCGCAAGCAACAACACAAGCAGCTGAACTACAAAAGGATCTTAGAGAGTTCTCAATCCCGAAACTTGTGAATGTTCATCATCTAGTACAACCTCCTCCCATCAACGCTCCTAATTTTGAGATAAGAGCGCATTGGATCACCCTGCTTCAGAACAACCCATTCTACGGAAAACAAGGTGAAGATAGCCAAGAACATCTTCTGAGATTTATTGATCTATGTGCTATGACAAAACAAAATGGAGTCACAGAAGATGCCATTCGACTCCATCTCTTCAAGTATTCCCTTGTTGATAGAGCCATAAGTTGGTACAATTCGATGCAAAGTGAAATACCCATCATCACCTGGGAACAACTCCAAAATGTGTTTCTAGAAAAGTTCTATCCTCCATCTCTCACATATGAAATTAGAGGCCAAATAACAAATTTCACTCAAGTTCCTAGAGAAACCCTTGCTGAAGCATGGGATACGTAAAAAGAGCTTCTACGCAAGTGTCCACACCATGGAATTCCTAAGAATCAACTCATCAAAATTTTCTATAGGGGTGTGGACGACGATATCAAAAGATTCTTAGACTCCTCATCTGGAGGAAACTTCATGCGTCAAAGTTATGACAGTGCATGGAGGGTCGTCACCCTTAGAGTAGAAAATCAAGCCAATTGGGGTAGATCGATAGGTAAAAGAGTATTGAAAGTAGCTATGGCCGAAGCTACTCCCGAGTACAAGTCTATTGCTCAAACCTTGAAACTCTTAGTTGCCAAACAAAACCATATTGAATCATCTCTTAATGCTATTGGAAGAGGACGTTCGCCCACTCGAAAACAAGAAAAGATCAAGTCAGCTTCATTGTTCTGTGAAGCATGTAAAAGTAGTGATCATTCCACTCTAGCATGCAATGTTCTTTACGATGTTATTCTAAGCAATGTATGTGGACAAGGAGATAATGGTCAAATGGAAAATCTTAATGTTGTTAATACCATCCCTGGTCAAAGTTATTACAATCCGAATCAGAATAGGAATCATCCAGGCTTTCAATATGGAAACCCCTATGGAGCTGTAAACACGCATCAATTTGGTTCGAACAATCAGCCATGTGGCCCACCAGGGTTCCAGTATAATCAACAACAGAATTTTGGAAATCAGGGAAATTTCAAGGGAAACTTTTAGAATAGGAACTTCAATAATTATCAAAACAATTCCCAGTACCAGAGTCTTAACCAAGTTCCTTATCAACAATAAGGACAACAAGCAGGTCCCATCTCTCCTGATGACAAGTTAACATCCATTGAAAAGATGTTGCAAACTATGATAGCTAACCAGCAAGCCCAGTAGAAGGCTATTGAATCTCAACTAGCTCAACTCGCAGCTAGCGTAAAGCCACCTACAGGAGTTTTTGCTGGCCAACCTGAGAATAATCCTAAGCATCCTGAACAACGAAAAGCAGTCTCCATCAGGTCAGGAAAAGACTATTCAGATCCTCCTGTAAAGACACCTGTGGTTATTGTAGATGAAGATGAACCGTGTGATTGTCCAAGACTCAACAACATCGGAATCTCAACTAAAAGAACCAGTAACAGATGATAAGACAAATAAGGAAAGTCTTGAGAAACCTATTGGTGAAGAAACTGAAACTCTAGAACCTGATATCCCTATATATAAGTCTTGTATACATTTTCCAACTCGTCTAAGGCAAACCAAGCTGGATACTCGTTTCAATAAGTTCAAAGAAGCTATGAAGAAGCTTCATGTTGATATACCCTTTCTTGATGCTCTGGCTGAGATACCAGCCTAGACTAAGTACTTAAAGTCACTTCTCACAAGGAAGTATATAACTGAAGAATATGAGACAGTCAAGTTAGCTAAAACCACTTCTGATATCATCCAGAGTAAGATTCCAAAGAAACAGATAGATCTAAGATCTTTTGGGATTTCCTGCCATATCGGTGCTTCTTCATGCAAGAAAGGGCTAGCTGATCTTGGTGCTGACATTTCAATCATGCCGCTTAGCCTTTGCAAGAGGCTAGGATTTTTAGAGTTTCTTCCGACTGGCATGACTATACAACTCACAGACAATTCGATAAAATGTCTGTTAGGAATTATCGAGGATGTAATTATGTCTAATATGTTTGTCTTAGTCATGAGATGATGACACAAACATGGTAGATATCTATATAATGATGTTAATTAGTGACATATGTCTTCAGGTTGAGGACTTGAAGAATGAGATCATATGAATGATAAGGGTATATACATTCTTGTTATTCCCTAGTCAGATATTATTCCGGGTCAAGGTAGGAAAAGATTCTTATGTTCCGTGTGACTTTGTCATCATGGACATAAAAGAATATGCCAGATATCATCTCAATCTTTAGACGTTCGTTCCTCGCTACTGTAAGAGTTCTTATTAATGTTTAAGTAGGAACCTTGCTTCTCAGACTTGGTAAAGAGACTCTAGAATTCAAAGTTTTTGAAAGTATGCAAAGACCAAGCATGCAGGAAGAAGTCTATTTGATTGATTGCATAGAGAAGATGTCACTTGTGACTCAAGAGAATCATGAATCAGATGATCCATTAGAAGTTTCTCTAACAGATCCATTAGTTGATGAACCTATTGACAAACAAGTAAAGGATTGCATCGAATCCCTCGACTCTGCAAAAGAAGATGTTGAAGACACTTGTGAAGAACTCAAAGCTATGGAAGCTACTGACGAAACATGCAAAAAACCTTAAACTCCATAGATGAAGCCCATGCCCGAGGGACTGAAGTATGTGTTTTTAGACGATCTAAAATTTTGCCCAGTTATTATAAATTTTGATCTAACAGTCGAACAAGAAGATAAACTCCTGAAGGAACTAAAGGAAAGAAAGAAAGCCATCGGTTATAAAATGAGTGACCTCACTAGGGTTAGTCAAGCAATGTGCATGCACAAGATCCCTATGATGGAAGATCACAAGCCAACTATTGAGGATTAATGGAAATTGATTCCAAATATGAAGGAAGTGGTCTGTCGTGAGGTCATTAAACTGCTCACAACTGGAATAATCTATCTGATATCATACTCGCCATGGGTGAGCCCAGTGCATGTAGTCCCGAAGAAAGGTGGAAAAATTGTTATACGAAATGAAAACAATGAACTCATCCCCAGTCGAACAGTCACAAGGTGGAGGATGTGCATAGATTATAGAAAATTGAACAAGGCAACTCGAAAAGATCATTTTCCAATGCCTTTCCTTGATCAAGTCTTAGAAAGGTTGGCTCACCAAGAATATTTTTGTTATCTTGATGGTTACTCTGGATTCTATCAAATACCCATACATCTAGATGACCAAGAGAAAACTACTTTTACCTGGCCATTCGGAACATACGCATTTAGAAGAATGTCGTTTGGCCTCTGCAATGCACCTGCAACCTTTGAGCGTTGCATGGCTGCCATATTCGCTGGTCTTACTAAAACAATTATGGAAGTTTTCATGGACGATTTTTCTATATACGGAGGCTCATTTGATTCATGCCTAAAACACCTCTCCCTCATTCTCAAAAGATGTGAAGAAGCTCATCTTGTGCTCAACTGGGAGAAGTGTCATTTTATGGTAAAGGAAGGCATTGTCCTCGGCTATAGGGTCAGCAATAGAGGAATTGAAATAGATAAAGCCAAGATTGAAGTGATTTCCAAGTTCTCTATCCCTATCAATGTAAAGGAAGTTCAAGCATTCCTTTGTCACATAGGTTTCTATAGACGTTTTATAAAGGACTTATCAAAGATAACCAAGCCGATGACAAATTTGTTACTAAAGGATGTTGAATTCAATTTTGACGAAGAATGTGTTAAAAGTTTCAACACATTGAAGCATGACCTTACAACCACACCCATCATTAGAGCTCCCGATTGGGACCACCCTTTTGAAATTATGTGTGATGTGAGCAATTACGCGGTGGGTGCTGTCTTGGGCCAATGTATAGAAAAGAAACATTATGTGATCTATCATGCATCAAAGACCCTCGATGAAGCTCAGAGGAATTATGCTACTACTGAAAAAGAACTTCTGGCAGTCATGTATGCCTTTGACAAGTTCAGATCCTACCTAATTGGTTCAAAGGTCATTGTCTACACAGATCACGCTGCCATTCATTACCTTCTGGCATAGAAACGATGCAAAACCTAGGTTAATAAGATGGATTCTCCTCCTGTAAGAATTTGATCTAGAGATCAGAGATAAAAAGGGTACAAAGAATGTTGTAGCAGACCACCTCAGTCGCATCCACACTCTAGATACCAAGAAGATCCTGATCAATGATTCCCTTCTAGATGATCAACTAATGAAGGTCTCAAAAGCAACACCGTGGTACTCAGATTTTGTGAACTATCTTGTTGCTGGGGTTATCCATCCTCAATGCACCAGAAATGCACTAAAGAAATTTATGTATGATGTGAAACAGTATTACTGGGATGAGCCATACCTTTTCAAATAATGTGTTGATGGTTTGTACAGGCGATGTATCGTCGAAGAAGAAGCTCAACTTATCTTGGAGCAATGTCACTCAGGACCACTGGGAGGACATATGAGCTCTAACAAGACTGCCTTGAAGGTTTTGCAATGTGGATTCTCTTTTTTTTTGGTAACCCAGGAGACTCATAAGGCTAATGTGGATTCTTTTAGCCAACCATATCCATATATTCCCATGACTATTTCTTATCATGTGACAAATGTCAAAGATCAGGCAACATAACAAAAAGAGATGAGATGTCACTAAGCTTGTGGCAAGAAGTAGAGATATTTGACGTTTGGGGGGTGGACTACATGGGTCCATTCCCATCTTCTCATAGATTTTCATACATCCTAGTGGCGGTGGACTATGTCTCAAAATGGGTTGAAGCTATACCAATAGTGACTAGTGATTCCAAACCCGTCATCAAATTATTCAAAGATATTATTTTCTCCCGTTTTGGAGTGCCACTAACCATGATATCTGACGGAGGGTCTCATTTACTTGAAAGAAGCTTTGAAGCTTTACTGAGAAAATATGGTGTAACACACAAGGTAGCCTCACCCTACCATCCACAAATGAGTGGACATGTAGAGGTTTATAACTGTTAAAGGCTATTCTGGAAAAAACTCTAGGCCGCAATCGAAAGGATTGGTCAGTGAAAATCAATGACGCATTATGGGCCTATCGAACTGCTTATAAAACTCCCCTCGGGACTACACCCTTTCGATTAATATATGGAAAGGCTTGTCACCATCCAGTCAAATTGGAACACAAGGCATGGTGGGCAATTAAACAACTGAATTTCAACATGAAGAAAGCAGACCAAGCCAGGATTCTGCAACTTCAAGAGCTGGATGAACTTAGGATGACAGCTTATGAGAACACTCGAATCTACAAAGAACACACCAAACTTTGGCATGATGGTCATTTGAAAATAAAAGACATACAAGTGGGAGGCCAAGTTCTACTGTTCAACTCAAGGTTGAAGCTATTCCCAAGGAAACTCCGCTCCCGTTGGTCTGGACCGTACATTGTCAAAAGCATCTCCCCACATGGTGCTTTCTCTTTATGGAGCGAAAAGTTGGGTGAATTTTTGGCAAACGGTCAATGCTTGAAAAGATATTTCACCACAGCTGACATAAGCACCGAAGTAATAATATATCTCTCCGATCCAAAGGAACCACCGTGAAGCTGAAGATATCAAGTCGAGCCATCAACATAAAACAAAGGTGCTTGTCGGGAGGCAACCCGATCAATAATTTCGTATTTAGTTTTAATTTTAAATTAGAAATTTTTCCTCAATTTTGTTTTTACTTTTTAGATAATTTTGCACCAAATAAAATTGCATCACGAGATTCTATTTTGAGTTCTGAATGTTCTTTTTGTTTGAGATTTTTAGATGGAGGAAATGTGCTGATTGGAATGCAACCACATCCAGTGGTCCAAATGGCGTGAACTTTCCCCTCCATCTTGGATTTAGGGTTTGTTCGGGATGAGAAAATTTCTAAGTTCGGGGTGGAGGGTGGATGGTACGTATCTTACTTTCCACCTTCACCCATCTAAATTAGACTCAAGATTCCATCATCGCATTTTTGACTTAAAATTTCAAAATTTTCAAATAAAAATTTTCAAAAATTTAAAAGTTTTTCAAAGGAATTGAACAGATACAAGATGAAGTTTTGACACCTTTTCATTTTAATCTCTATGCATTTTGAATCATTACACCCCCTTATTCGAAGTAGATCCTCAAAAGGACCTTCTTCTGAAAACTAGCCTTTTGATTGAAATCATCTTGTGAAGCTTATGAATCCTATCATGATCTTTATGAAAAAATAGCAAGTGTCTGTCAAACTAATAGGGATCAAACATGTCGTGCTCCCTAACTGACTAGTGGAACAATAACATGGAATCTCCACCAGATCCTCATCAAGCCCTTATTTGAGCAGAGTACAATAAAGAGAACAACCTGATGCACAAAATTGTAAATCAAGTCGCATTTTGATCTGAACTGTCTTCTACACTTCTTCTATCATCTTCGTATCCCTCCTTCCATCAAAAAGAAACAAAAATAGCCAATATAGTGCCAAACCATAGGTTTGGGGTGGCACGCCACTTCCCTCTACATCCGCTTCTTCCATACCCCTCGCAAATTAATAGGGGTGTACCACCAAAAATGTAATCTCGAGTCGAATAGATGAGAGATTTGCAAACAAAAAGATGCCAAAGCGCACACAAAAAGTAATGCAATCTCGAGTCGAATAGAGGAGAGATTCGCACAAAAAATGCAATAAATGAAATTGCAAAGCAATTAAAAAGAAAATCTCAAGTCGAATAGAGGAGAGATTTACTTCTTCCTTCCACACCACCATTCACTCCATTTTCTACCTAATGGCACAATGCATGCCCCCTCTATCCTGAAAAACACCAGTGTCAGATCAGATGCACACTTGTTGTTCTGCGGGTATCTCTGGACTCTTACAAAACTCTTTGACATGCTTGTTGTTAGGAAAAGTGAACAGGAAGTGATATTGGAAAGCAAACTCAGGAATGAATATATGGTAAGATGTGTTCAGTGGTCTCAGGAGGTTGAGATACTGAGTCATACTGAGCAGAAGGAAAACAATCGTGATGTGAAGATGAGGCAATCACACGAATTGAAAGTATTCATTTGGCGACTGTTTCAGATTTTGTGTTACTCGAGGACGAGCAACATTTAAGTTTGGGATATTTTGATGAATGCATATTCATCAGGAATTTCAATTACCATCTTGGGTCAAATTCAACTCAATTCTTTTAAATTTCTCTTACTAAATAACAAAATGTGCAAGATTACTGAATTGGTCCAATTATCATGATTTTAATTGAATTTATGTTGATTTGATGTAGGTCTTGATGAAGTTAAACAGTCAGTTGGGGCCCACTTTCACTCACCCTTGGTTCTAACCAATCGGTCTGACCATTCGATTTCAACCAATCGGTCTCACCAAATGATTTCATCCATTCAGTCTGACCAAACAGTTTCATCCATTCGGTCTGACCAAATGGTTTCATCCATTCGGTCTGACAAAATGGTTTCATCCATTGGGTCTGACCAAACGGTTTCATCCATTCGGTCTCAAGACCGAATGGACAGTTCCATTTCAATACCGTTTGCAATAGCCTGTCCGCGAGACCATTTGGACGTTCGCATGAATTCAAGACCATGAAGCAGAACCTCTGCCATGGCCATTTTAAACGGCCATAGCCATGTTCCATTGTCTTTTCCATGACTGTGTGGTCAGGCCACGGCCGTGGTGGACCATCCTTAGCACCTCAACCTTCTCACCGGCCATGACCGTGTTGTCACGCCACGACCGTGGTGCACCGCCATACGAACTCAAATCTTCACCTGCCACGCCCGTGCGAGGCAGCACAGTCGTGTGGCAGTAGCCTCACCACGACTGTGTTGTCTCAACACCACCGTGGCGCGCCATCTCCTACCTCCAGCAACCTGCACCTCTGTCGAGAAGCACCTCACTTCCCTCCATCCTTCTACATTTGTTGTACCATGTTCCCGGCAGTGCCTTGCCCCTCGAGCTCGTCCGTCGGTGAAGTAGCAGCTACTCGATCTCAGGACGAGACCGTTTGGATTAGCAGCTCAAAGACCGAATGAATTGCTTACGTGAAGACCGTTTAAGAAATTTATTGACTGCAGGACCGATTGGAGAAAACCTATGAAGACCAAATGGAGGCAGGAAGCGAAAACCGTTTCCCCGTCCGTTCACAGACCGTTTGAGCCAGCTAGGAGCCAAAATTGTTTAAGTTAGCAAGTTCTTCTAGCACAAGCAGATCGTTTGGTAGATAAAGCTGCGAGATCGAGAAGCTCTAACAAACCAACTAAATAAGCACGTGCATAAGTCTGCATGCAATGCAGAGACCGATTGGAATCTTTCACACAAACTTTTTGGATTATGATAATCCAAGACCATTTGGCAAAGTGTTGCGAAGACCATTTGGCTGAGATGAAGACCGAATGCTGCTGACGTAAGATCGGATGGACTCATGCATGAAGACCGAATGAGCAGACCATTTGTCAAAGTGAAATGTGAAGACTAAATGGAAGAGCAGCACAATACTAAGATCGTTTGATGCCTTTGTCTCTAAGACCGAATGTTGATGAAGACCGAATGAAGCCCTACTCACATGAAGATTGTTTAAGCATATACATGCAAACCGTATGAAATACAAACTGAATGGAAAAGTGTTTACAACCAAGACCGTTTGAAGAGAAAATATCTCCAAGACCGTTCAGAGTGAAATCACACCAAAAACGTGAGGACCAGTCCAGTGCATATAAATAGGACCAGTAGGGTCCTTGTTTGGGCATCAGTTCCGAGATGCCGACAGGCTACCTATACACAGGTCTGATCCAGATCCAGCTCCATCCACGCCAATTTCACTCCACCTACTGCCTGTGTTGCAATCAAGGAGACCGAGATGAGAAGGAAGACGGAGAGAGAGAGACCGTCTGATCTATCTTGGCATCTCCCGTTTCACGTCCAGATCTGCTCCGACACGACGTAGAAGACCGCATCATCTTCACCGAGTTGTGACTACCATCTGCACCGTGCTCATGGTGGATTTCTCTCTCTTTCTTATTCTTCTTGTTTCTCGCATCATGAGTGAGTAGTCCACTTTCACTAGGGTGCGGGGACTAGCCCCACGGCCCATGCAAGCATGCTCTTTTGTTAAGCATTCCTTGGCAATGTATATAACTTTTCATTTCATTGTTAATTGGTATGTTTGTAGTTGATTATCTACTTGCTTTCATCTTGTTCTTCCCTATGTTGCGAAATCTTCTATGCGTAGGGTGGAATGGTGGTTTACAAAGTTCAACTCCTTGATTAGAAATAAGATAGGATTCCTTGAGGTAGTAAGTGCATGATCTGTGAGGGGACGAGCCATCTAACCTTCGGTGACGCTTCTGTGGCCTAAACATCCCTACAGGAGGGCCACAGCCTTAGTTGGATTTTATATCATCTTTGTTTATCGTCAACGTCTGTTTGTAGATCTATCACCTGCTTGCCTATCGATTAGCGCGGTTGACACCTTGACTAGAAATAGAAGGGGTTTCCTCGAGGTCGTATGTGACACGCCGATCATAAAAACATAATTTACTTATGCGGAAACATTCATTAATACTGAATTACTGAAAATCACTAAAATTTTAAAACCTTTTTCAAAGAAATCCATAAAGGACAGCTCTTTTGAAAAGAACCAAAGTAATTTGATTTTATTCTGGTTCACTAGTACTTATCTTGTATCATCTAATTTCAAGGATTACAACATCAACTGTTCTGTTAAACTATATACAAACAGCATAAACACATTGAGGCACCAAGCCAAAATATCATATTGATTCATTAAAACCAACTACGGACTCTGAGGACCTGAGAGTACAGAGACGACACATAGGACTCTATTCACACATATACAAAACTTGATAGCCAGTGTCTCCACCTGAGAATTCACTGCTATTCCTGGTGATGTTGTTGTTCTTCTCTGACTATAGGGTTCCTGCCTCCTTGTCCGTGTCAACCTGAAAATGTGGATCCCACGGGGGTTAGACAATTGAAAATTTCCCCAATGAGAGATATAACTCTCCTCCAAGAACATTATTATTACAGTTATTCGATTAATACTGAGCAGAGGAAATTTATATTTAACAGCATCTAGTTCATTCTCTAAATCAATTAGAGCAATAATTCTTATCCAAAGCATTTCAGCTATAACTTGATAAAGCAGTCTATCATTTATACCATAATGAGTTAAAACACATGTATAACATTGATCCTTCCAGGATTCACTAAGCATCATAATTATGTATCATGGGTATTCAACCCTCTGTTTATCATAGAACACTTGTTACCAATTATTAGGTAACTAATACCTTCAAGTCATCTAACGAGCAAATCATGATTCTAGCTACACAAACATTCCACACAGTTCACAAAGCTCATATCACTTCTTGTTACCCCTTAATAGGCAACAAGGCATATTGTGGCGTATGAAGTCCATAAATAATTTCAATAATTAAAACATCATATGGCACATAGGGATTATTAATTTCAAGTTACCTCTCACGAAGCAATCAAAACATATGAGGGCTTTTAAGGCCCATAAAATATTTTCAATATACAGAGCATCATAGCTAATACCTGGCTATGCTCATCATCTCAACATATCTGCATGATTGATACTCATGATAACAGTTATAGACATTACCTATCAGTCACATGCAATATAAGGGTTTTATTATTGCATTCATAACTCATCACTCTATATTTGAGCTTCACATAGAATCACTATGTGTTAGTATTTCACATAGCATCACCCTGTATTAGGGTTTCACATAGCATCTCCCTGTATTAGGGTTTCACATTACCTTGTTTTAGGATTTTACATAACCTTACCATGTATTAGGGTTTCACATAGCATTACCTATTTTAGGGATTTCACATAGCCTTAACCTGTATTAGGGATTTCACATAGGATTACTTTATGTTAAGGTTTCACATAGCATTACCCTGTTTCACATAGCATTACCCTGTTTCACTTAGCATTACCCTGTATTAGTGTTCATTATATCCTATTACCCAATTTAGGGTCAGGATGCACTATTCACATCAGATTAGGGTTTATCCTGTTCTTTCACCCAATTTAGGGTTTACTGTAACATTACATGACATCACCCTGGATTAGGGTTTTGTATCATATTCATCACCCCATATTAGGGATTTACACATCATTACCCTGAACTAGGGTTTCATACAACAATTTTCCCCAAATTAGGGTTTACTTTTCACCCCAATTGGGGCTTACATTAAAATACCCTGAATTAGGGTTTCTCATGTCATTATCCTATATTAGGATCACATCTTTTCCCTAGATTAGGGTTTCACTCAGTATTGCCCTAAATTAGGGTTAAGACTTACTAAACTTCTCAATTAGGGTTTCATGATGTCATCATCATGGATCAATCCCTAATTACATGATTTACTCATAATGAGGGAATTGAGGCTTGATAATTATATGCAAGCACTACTTTCTCTCTCATCCTCTCTAGGATGTTAAGTATTCCAAAATTTATCTAGGTCAACCCTTCAATTAAGTGCACACAGTTAGGGTTCAACCATTGTACTCACCTTTGGAATACGTTATTAATATTCAAGTAACTATCTGACTTTTAATTACATTAAGTGTCCAACTTGGTTTGACCAATTGAACTCTAAATGGACTTGGTCAATTAGACCCCAAACAGTCTTGGTCACTCAGACCTCAAACGGTTTGAAACCGTTTAGACAATTAGCTTTGAAACCGTTTAAGAAAAATTGTATTGAAACTGAATGAACATTTTACTCTTGAATCGCTTGAGTCTCCAAATAGTTTGAGACCATTTGGTCCCAAACGGTCTTTAGACTGTTTGGTCCCAAATGGTCTTGAGACCGTTTGGACCCAAACGGTCTAAAGACCGTTTGGTCCAAACCCTCTCAAAATCGAATGGACCCAAAAGGTATCATCAACCAAATCAAATCAGGGTTTCAATCATTGGACTCTTAATCAATTGAACAATTGAATTACTCCTCAATTGAACCATTGCATCACTCTTCAACTGAACCATCACTTAGGGTTTTGAAGGCAATACCCCATCAATTAGGGTTTCAACCCAATTGAATTAGGGTTTGTTCTCAACATATTATCAATTATTGACATTGTGAAACTAATTTCCTTGAAACGATTGAATCACCATTCAATCATAGTATGGCCTGACCTCAAATAGTCTTGAGGTCATTTGTATGACCTCCAAATCGTCTTGAGAACGTTTGCCACATCCCATCATTAAAATTTGTGAAATTCAATTAGGGTTTGCATCATTGAATCGATCATCAATTGAGCTATTGATTGTATTTCAATTTGGTATCACTGGATCTTAACCATCAACAACAGCATATGAACTCCAAATGGTCAACTATGGTCAACCATTCCAAACAGTGTTGAAACCGTTTGGTTTCAAACGGTTTGATGAAACCATTTGGCTAATTACATTGAAACTGATTGGACTCAAATTTGGAAACTGTTTGCAATAGATATTTGTGGAGGTGTGTGTTTATGATGATGTTGTCAATATCAATCTATAAACCCATGAAGCTTTCTATGATTTTCATGGTGATTTCATCAATCAATCAAATAAAATTTCGAGAATGAAGAAAGAATCAACAATTGATAGAGGTATGAAATCAATAATAACCTTCAAGGGTTCAAGTTATATAACCCACCATAAATTGAGCTTAAAAACCTCAACCTCCACGTCTTTAATGGTGAAGAAACACCTTCCACTATCCCAAGCTCGTCCTTAATCTTTGAGTGAAAGGATTTGGCTAGAATTGAAGATGGAATGAAGATAAGAAGAAATCATACATTGATTTT
Source organism: Alisma plantago-aquatica (assembly GCA_963693085.1). Taxonomy (NCBI): domain Eukaryota; kingdom Viridiplantae; phylum Streptophyta; class Magnoliopsida; order Alismatales; family Alismataceae; genus Alisma; species Alisma plantago-aquatica. The sequence continues at coordinate 490,324,852 of OY856409.1, read as the reverse complement.
TTATTTCCACCATGGAATCATGGTTGAAAGTGATCAAGAGGCTTAAGTACAGGTTGGAACTCGTCCCCCTATTGATCCTTAGTCCCCTTGAGCTGGTCCAAGGCAATGAAGAAAGAAATTTTGAAAAAGAATCCTTGGTTGAGAGGAAAATGGGATATATATATAAAGGATTTCCAAGGAGGGAGAAAGTTTATAAAATTCCTTCAACTCCCCAACTTGATGCCGCACACTCCCCTCAACTTCTTGCCCACGAAGCCATCTTCTTTTCCTTTGAAATCCGCTTCATTATCCATGAATTAAAGGAAAATCAAATTAAGCACATTAACCCTTATAATAATAATATCCAAAAATTAGTGGATATTACTTTTCTTTATTTAATGTGAGTGGGTTATCCACTTGCTTCGAGATATTTCGTGGCCTTTGAAAGGCACAAAGACGTTCACACTTATACAAATTCAACCATCACCATTTTGGTTGAAGGCATTTCAATTAACATATTTATTTTTACATTAATTTGAAGTAAAGTTCCAATTATGCTTAAATCTTGATTTTTTTGATATCAAGATTATCTCTCCTTCATAATGATACAAATGAGACACACCTCTCATTTTCTTCACTCTACATGATGCCAAGAAATATTAGGGACTCTCTTGAGGTGGTAATCTGCATATTGAACCCTAGAATTTGGGTAAATTGCACATTACACCAAAACTAGGTTTTAATGCACAAACATTGCTCAACATGCTCTTTCTTGTTATTCAGACTACTATAAGCCATGCCTCTGCATCATTTCCACTCTTATGATGCTTAAACACTAGAGGAACATTTCACCATGTACTATTTGCAATTTAACCCCTCAACTTGGGTAATTTGCACTTTAGTCCAAAGTAAGTAAAACATTATTTCAACATTATTCAGAAAGGATTGAAATTGAAATATAAGTTCCTCTTGTGCCTTAATTACTTTTCAAGAGATAAGAGCAAGCATATAATCAACTTCATTAAGAAAAAATCTAGGGTTAAGCATAACCCAGATCAGGGATGTTACAAATTATAAACCCCTAACAAAGATTTCGTCCCCGAAATCCCAGGAAAAGGAGAGACATTTTATTCATTTATCATACCATCAAGTCTCCACATAAAATCTTAATGTCATGGAGATACCATAGATCTTTAATCCACACAAAGTTCCTCCACACAGGATTATTCTAAGGAAATATTTTTAGCTTGATAAACTTTTCCACCATATTTACAATTGTTCCATCCATTAGTTCAACCTTATCAATGTTCATGATTATGTAGAGAATAAACCCCTAAAATATGATGTATGTACTATTTTATGTAACTAGATTGATTTCACAGTGGGCCAATATAGGTAACCAACATAAATCATCTATTATTTCTCAGATACCATATTCCTTACTTTGGTATTCATCATATGTGTTTGAGAACACATCTCATTCTTATCATATTCATTTCTCTATTATTACCACCAAAGGTACACATGCACAAGGTATTTCTTTTATTTTAGGACATTTCTTGTTCCATATTTCATCATCTTGGAACCATAGTCCAAAGCAAACTGATACTTTTCTAAGTAACCATCAACAGATTATTTCTAATCCATGTACATCAAATGTCATAATACTTACTTGATTGCCATGTTAATGAAAGGAAGCAACATACACCTATCATTACCCAAGATTGTTTATCAAAGAGGAAACATATATTTAACAAAGGTAATCCACTTAGCAATCCTTTATTTTTTTGGGAAAGTTCACCTAGCAGACCCTATGTGGTTGGGAAAGTTCACTTAGCAATCTTTCATTAGTTGGGAAAGTTCACTTAGCAATCTTTCATTAGTTGGGAAAGTTCACTTAGAAATCCATATGTTATTGGGAAAGTTCACCTAGCAATCCCTATGTAATTGGGAAAGTTCACTTAGCAATCCCTCATAAATTGGGAAAGTTCACTCAGCAATCCCTATGTAATTGGGAAAGTTCACCTAGCAATCCCTCATTAATTGGGAAAGTTCACTTAGCAATCCCTATGTAATTGGGAAAGTTCACCTAGCAATCCCTCATTAATTGTGAAAGTTCACTCATCAATCCATATGTTATTGGGAAAGTTCACCTAGCAATTCCCTATGTAATTGGGAAAGTTCACCTAGCAATTCCCAATGTAATTGGGGAAGTTCACATAGCAATACCTCATTAATTGGGAAAGTTCACTCAGCAATCCCAATGGAATTGGGAAAGTTCACCTAGCAATTCCCTATGTAATTGGGAAAGTTCACCTTGCAATCCCTCATTAATTGGGAAAGTTCACTCAGCAATCCCTATGGAATTGGGAAAGTTCACCTAGCAATTCCCTATGTAATTGGGAAAGTTCACCTAGCAATCCCTATGTAATTGGGAAAGTTCACCTAGCAATCCCTCATTAATTGGGAAAGTTCACTCAGCAATCTCGATGTAATTGGGAAAGTTCACCTAGCAATCCCTCATTAATTGGGAAAGTTCACTCAGCAATCCCTATGTTATTGGGAAAGTTCACCTAGAAATCCCTATGTAATTGGGAAAGTTCACCTAGCAATCCCTCATTAATTGGGAATTTTACTCAGAAATCCCTATGTAATGCACTTAGAATGTGATAAAAATACCCCTGCCATATTTCCAGTTGCATTAAGCTCACTAGATTGTCTCAAAATGACTACTTGATCAGGGTAATCAAAAAGATAACAATCTAAGAGTTCCATACTTACCCTATCCTCAATAATTATATACCTGGCCAGGGTATACAAGTATTGAGATTAGGTAGTATGCACTTTAGGTATTATTATGTTGTTTAATTTTCATGTCATCACCATCACATGATTTAACATTCCTGGACTTCCTCCAAGTATCTCGCATATACCTCTTCCTCTTTCACACAGAAAAGAGAAATTATAAAGCATTTAAAAGAATACTAAACAAAATATAAATCTTCATCCTTGTGTCCTCATAGGATTAATCAAAAGAAGCTCAAAACAACTACTTTCTTATTTTTAACACATAGCATCATGAAATGGAATATCAAAATGAAACTATTTCATCTGACCTGTCTTATCTTGCGGTTTGTTTACTGTTGATCCTGTGTTCGATGGTTGGGTGTCGATGAACCGGCTTGGGACGCTTGTCCATGTCCCCTAGTGTTACTAGAAAATTGCCTCCTCTGAGAGCCTTGTTGACCCTGTCTTGGGGGTAGAGTCACCATTGAATTCCTGTCTGGACAATCTTTTGCTAGATGTCCCGATTGTCTACATTGGTAACAGACCCTGGTCACAAAATAGGGTCTACAAGATCCAGTCATCGATGTTGATGCTATGTCAGGGGCTCTACTTGGAGCAATACTACAGTCCCTACCCCTTCTTGACGTCCATTGCACCTATGTGGAATCTTGATGATGTTGTCGGTGCAGAGAACCTTGACTTCTTGAAACTTTCATACCTCTGTCCTTGAGACTGAGTGTACTCCTTCTTATTACTGGTTTGTCTTTTCTTGGTTACAGACTTTTCTATTCATCTCACAGACTCTACAAAGGTAGAAAACCTCTCCTGGTTCTCTAGAGTAGACACAGAAGTGGTTAATTCAGTGTTCATCCCCTTCTCAAAATGCCAAATTCTTTCCTCATCGGTAGTTTCCATATGTAGACAGAACCGCAATAGCTCCATGAACTTAGGCTCATACTCGCTAATGTTCAGTGACCCTTGTCTTATCTGCTCAAACTGAGATATTTTCTCATCTAGGTAAGTCTTAGGGAAGTATCTATTGATGAATTCTCGTCGGAATTCTTCCCATCTGACCTCAACACCTGGTCATTTGTCTTCTTCTATAATCCACCAGTGACAAGCATTCCCTTTTAGGAGGTATACTGCATGTCTTACCTTCTCAGATTCAGGAATATCAAGGATCTTGAAAGCTTTCTCCAACTCTGTCAGCCACAAATCAGCGTCTGTTGGATCAGATTTACCAACATAATTTATGGCTTCAACCCGGTAAAGTCTCTCAAAAGTCTTGTTGGCTCCATATCCCTCATTGTGGGCTGGTGCCCTAGGTGCATGTGGTGGCATCCTATCTTCCATATGTGTCATGGCTGCCATGAACTGCCCAAACATAGCATGGTAGGTTGGGTTCCCTATTATGGTTGGGTCCAGCTGAGGCTGTTCAAGTACAGGCCCTTCCCTAATCTGGTCTCTTGCACCTCCTCCTCGTGCAGCAACACTGCTATCAGCAGCGTGTTCTTTGTGTGTTCCAGACATCTTCAAGTTTTTCTTCTCCTTCTATATGAGAAGAAGTCACTATCAGATAAATTGGAAGACACTAGAACAAACTCAACCTCTTAGTCCTATGTCTCTATAGACTCAACAAACCGAGAGCTCTGATACAACTAAATTATGACATGACGATCACAAAAACGTAATTTACTTATGCGGAAACATTCATTAATACTGAATTGCTGAAAATCACTAAAATTTTAAAACCTTTTTCGAAGAAATCCACAAAGGACAGCTCTTTCAAAAAGAACCAAAGTAATTTGATTTTATTCTGGTTCACTAGTACTTATCTTGTATCATCTCATTCCGAGGATTACAACATCAACTATTCTGTTAAACTGTATACAGACAGGATAAACACATTGAGGCACCAAGCCAAAATCTCAAATTGATTCATTAAAACCAACTACGGACTTCGAGGACCTGAGAGTACAGAGACGACACATAGGACTCTATTCACACATATACAAAACTTGATAGCCAATGTCTCCACCTGATAATTCACTGCTATTCCTGGTGTTGTTGTTGTTCTTCTCTGACTATAGAGTTCCTGCCTCCTTGTCTATGTCAACCTAAAAATGTGGATCCCACAATGGTGAGACAATTGTAAATTACCCCAGCGAGAGACATAACTCCCCGCCAAGAACATTATTATTGTAGTTATTGGATTAACACTGAGCAGAGGAAATTTATATTTAACAGCAGCTAGTTCAATCTCTAAATCAATTAGAGAAATAATTCTTATCCAAAGCATTTCAGCTATAACTTGATAAAGCAGTCTATCATTTATACCATAATGAGTTAAAACACATGTATAACATTGATCCTTCCAAGACTCACTAAGCATCATGATTATGGATCATGGGTATTCAACCCTCAGTTTATCATAGAACACGTGTTACCACTTATTAGGTAACTAATACCTTCAAGTCATCTGACCAAGGAAATCATGATTCTTGCTACACAAACATTCCACACAGTTCACAAAGCTCATATCACTTCTTGTTACCCCTTAATAGGCAACAAGGCATATTGTGGCTTATGAAGCCCATAAATAATTTCAATAATTAAAACATCATATGGCACATAGGGATTATTAATTTCAAGTTACCTGTCACTAAGAAATCAAAACATATGAGGGCTTTTAAGGCCCATAAAACATTTTCAATATACAGAGCATCATAGCTCATACCTGGCTATGCTCATCATCTCAACATATCTGCATGATTGATACTCATGATAAGAGTTATATCCATTACCTATCAGTCCCATGCAATACAAGGGTTTTCTTATTGCATTCATAACTCATCACTCTGCATTTGAGCTTCACATAGAATCACTCTGTGTTAGGATTTCACATAGCAGCACCCTATATTAGGGTTTCACATAGCATCTCCCTGTATTAGGGTTTCACATTACCTTGTTTTAGGATTTTACATAACTTTACCATGTATTAGGGTTTTACATAGCATTACCCTATTTTAGGGATTTCACATAGCCTTAACCTATATTAAGGATTTCACATAGCATTACTTTATGTTAAGGTTTCACATATCATTGCCCTATTTCACATAGCATTACCCTGTTTCACTTAGCATTACCCTGTATTAGTGTTCATTATATCCTATTACCCAATTTAGGGTCAGGATGCACTATTCACATCATATTAGGGTTTATCCTATTCTTTCACCTAATTTAGGGTTTATTGTAACATTACATGACATCACCCTAGATTAGGGTTTTGTATCATATTCATCACCCCATATTAGGGATTTACACATCATTATCCCAAACTAGGGTTTCATACAACAATTTTCCCCAAATTAGGGTTTACTATTCACCCCAATTGGGGTTTACATTAAAATACCCTGAATTAGGGTTTCTCATGTCATTATCCTATAATAGGATCACATCTTTTCCCTAGATTAGGGTTTCACTCAATATTTCCCTAAATTAGGGTTAAGACTTACTAAACTTCTCAATTAGGGTTTCATGATGTCATCATCATGGATCAATCCCTAATTACATGATTTACTCATAATGAGGGAATTGAGGCTTGATAATTATATGCAAGCACTACTTTCTCTCTCATCCTCTCTAGGATGTTAAGTATTCTAAAATTTATCTAGGTCAACCCTTCAATTAAGTGCACACAGTTAGGGTTCAACCATTATACTCACCTTTGGAATACATTATTAATATTCAAGTAGCTAATTGACTTTTAATTACATTAAGTGTCCAACTTGGTTTGACCAATTGACTTGGTCACTTAGACCCCAAACGGTCTTGGTCACTCAGACCTCAAACGGTTTGAAACCGTTTAGACAATTAGCTTTGAAACCATTTAAGCAAAATTGTATTGAAACTGAATGAACATTTTACTCTTGAATCACTTGAATCTCTAGACGATTTGAGACTGTTTGGACCCAAACGGTCTTGAGACCATTTGGAATCAAACAGTCTTAAGATCTTTTGGTCCATACCCTCTCAAAACCGAATAATTCCTCAATTGAACCATTGCATCACTCTTCAATTGAACCATCACTTAGGGTTTTGAAGGCAATAACCCATCAATTAGGGTTTCAACCCAATTGAATTAGGGTTTGTTCTCAACATATTATCAATTATTGACATTGTGAAACTAATTTCCTTGAAATGATTGAATCACCATTCAATCATAGTATGGCCTGACCTCAAACAGTCTTGAGGTCATTTGGATGACCTCCAAATGGTCTTGAGACCGTTTTCCCCCTCCCATCATTGAAATTTGTGAAATTCAATTAGGGTTTGCATCATTGAATCGGTCATCAATTGAGTTATTGATTGTATTTCAATTTGGTATCACTGGATCTTCAACCATCCAATCATACTTCATCATAGACTTCCAAATGGTCTTGGTTGACCTCTAAATGGTCTTGAGACCATTCAGGTGACCTCCAAATGGTCTTGAGACCGTTTGGGTTTAGTCAACCCAAAAATTGAATCAATCACTTGAGAATTCAGCACTCAACCCGATTAGGGTTTGATACTTGATGGACCTTTAACTGATGAACCCTTTGGAACCAATCAATTGGATTCACTGGGTCATCAACCATCAACATCATCATATGAACTCCAAATGTTCAACTATGGTCAACCATTCCAAATGGTTTTGAAACCATTTGGTTTCAAACGGTTTAATGAAACCATTTAGCTAACTACATTGAAACCGATTGGACTCAAATTTAGAAATTGTTTGCAATAGATATTTGTGGAGGTGTGTTCTTATGATTATGTCGTCATCATCAAGCTATAAACCAACTAAGATTTTTGTGATTTTCATGCTGATTGCATCAATCAATCAAATAAAATTTTGAGAATGAAGAAAGAATCAACAATTGATAGAGGTATGAAATCAATAATAACTTTCAAGGGTTCAAGTTATATAACCCGCCTTCAATTGAGCTTCAAAGCCTAAACCTCCATGTCTTTAATGGTGAAAGCAACACCTTCCACTATCCCAAGCTCTTCCTCAAGCTTTGAGTGAAAAGAAATGGCTAGAATTGAAGATGGAATGAAGATAAGAAGAAATCATACATTGATTTTTGATTTCCACCATGGAATCATGGTTGAAAGTGAGCAAGAGGCTTACCTACAGGTTGGAACTCGTCCCCATGTTGCTCCTTATCCCCTAAATTTCTTTCCCACGAAGCCATCTTCTTTTCCTTTGCAATCCTCTTCATTATCCATGAATTAAAGGAAAAGCAAATTAAGCACATTAACCCTTATAATAATAATATCCAAAAATTAGTGGATATTACTTTTCTTTATTTAATGTGAGTGGGTTATCCAGTTGCTTTGAGATATTTTGTGGCCTTTGAAAGGCACAAAGATGTTTACACTTATACAAATTCAACCATCACCATTTTGGTTGAAGGTCACTTCAATTAACATATTTATTTTTACATTAATTTGAAGTAAAGTTCCAATCATGCTTAAATCTTGATAAATTTAATATCAAGATTCTCTCACCTTCATAATGATACAAATGAGATGCCCCTCTCATTTTATTTGCTCAACATGATGCCAATAAATATTAGGGACTCTCTTGAGGTTGTAATTTGCATATTGAACCCTAGAGTTTGGGTAAATTGTACATTACACCAGAACTAGGTTTTAATGCACAAACATTGCTCAACATGCTCTTTCTTGTTATTCAGGCTTCTATAAGCCATGCCTCAGCATCATTTTCACTCTTATGATGCTTCAACACTAGAGGAACATTTCACCATGCACTATTTGCAATTTAACCCCTCAACTTGGGTAATTTGCACTTTAGTCCAAAGTAAGTAAAACATTATTTCAACATTATTCAGAAAGGATTGAAATTGAAATATAAGTTTTTCTTGTGCCTTAATTACTTTTCAAGAGATAAGAGCAAGCATATAATCAACTTCATTAAGCAAAACATCTAGGGTTAAGCATAACCTAGGTCAGGGATGTTACAAATTATAAACCCCTAACAAGGATTTCGTCCCCGAAATCCTAGGAAAAGGAGAGACAGGTTTTTATTCATTTATCATACCATCAAGTCTCCACATAACATCTTAATTCCATGGAGATACCATAGATCTTTAATCCACACAAAGTTCCTCCACACATGATTATTCTAAGGAAATATTTTTAGCTAGATAAACTTTTCCACCATATTTACAATTGTTCCATCCATTAGTTCAACCTTATCAATGTTCATGTTTATGCAGAGCATAAACCCCTAACATATGTTGTTTGTACTATTTTATGTAACTAGATTGATTTCACAGTGGGCCAATATAGGTAACCAACATAAATCATCTATTATTTCTTAGATACCATATTCCTTACTTTGGTATTCATCATATGTGTTTGAGAACACATCTCATTCTTATCATATTCATTTTTCTATTATTACCACCGAAGGTACACATGCACAAGGTATTTCTTTTATTTTAGGACATTGCTTGTTCCATATATCATTATCTTGGAACCAAAGTCCAAAGAAAACTGATACTTTTCTAAGTATCCATCAACTGATTATTTCTAATCCATGTACATCAAATGTCATAATACTTACTTGATTGCCATGTTAATGAAAGGAAGGAACATACACATATCATTACCCAAGATTGTTTATCAAAGAGGATACATATATTTAACAAAGGTAATCCACTTAGCAATCCTTTATTTATTTGGGAAAGTTCACCTAGCAGACCCTATGTGGTTGGGAAAGTTCACTTAGCAATCTTTCATTAGTTGGGAAAGTTCACTTAGCAATCTTTCATTAGTTGGGAAAGCTCACTCAGCAATCCATATGTTATTAGGAAAGTTCACATAGCAATCCCTATGTAATTGGGAAAGTTCACTTAGCAATCCCTCATAAATTGGGAAAGTTCACTCAGCAATCCCTATGTAATTGGGAAAGTCCACCTAGCAATCCCTCATTAATTGGGAAAGTTCACTCGGCAATCCCTATGTAATTGGGAAAGTTCACTTAGCAATCCCTCATTAATTGGGAAAGTTCACTCAGCAATCCATATGTTATTGGGAAAGTTCACCTAGCAATTCCCTATGTAATTGGGAAAGTTCACCTAGTAATCCCTCATTAATTGGGAAAGTTCACTCAGCAATCCCTATGGAATTGGGAAAGTTCACCTAGCAATTCCCTATGTAATTGGGAAAGTTCACCTAGCAATCCCTCATTAATTGGGAAAGTTCACCTAGAAATCCCTATGGAATTGGGAAAGTTCACTCAGCAATCCCGATGTAATTGGGAAAGTTCACCTAGCAATCCCTCATTAATTGGGAAAGTTCACTCAGCAATCCCTATGTTATTGGGAAAGTTCATCTAGCAATCCCTCATTAATTGGGAAAGTTCACCTAGCAATCCCTATGTAATGTACTTAGGATGTGATAAAAATACCCCTGCCATATTTCCAGTTGCATTAAGCTCACTAGATTGTCTCAAAATGACTACTTGATCAGGGTAATATAAAAGATAACAATCTAAGAGTTCCATACTTACCCTATCCTCAATAATTATATACTTGGCCAGGGTATACAAGTACTGAGATTAGGTAGTATGCACTTTAGGCATTATTATGTTCTTTACTTTTCATGTCATCACCATCACATGATTTAACATTCCTAGACTTCCTCCAGGTATCTCACATATACCTCTTCCTCTTTCACACAGTATAAAGCATTTAAAAGAAGACTGAACAAAATATAAATCCTCATCCTTGTGTCCTCATAGGATTAATAAAAGGAAGCTCAAAACAACTACTTTCTTATTTTTAACACATAGCATCATGAAATGGAATATCATAATGAAACTATTTCATCTGACATGTCTCATCTTGCAGTTTGTTTACTGTTGATCATGTGTTCGATGGTTGGGTGTCGATGAACCGGCTTGGGACGCCTTTCCACGTCCCCTAGTGTTAATAGAAAATTGCCTCCTCTGAGAGCCTTGCTGACCCTGCCTTGGGGGTAGAGTTGCCATTGAATTCCCGTCTGGACAATCCTTTTCTAGATGTCCCGGTTGTCTACAGTGGTAACAGACCCTGGTCGCAAAATAGGGTCTATGAGATCCAGTCATCGATGTTGATGCTATGTTAGGGGCTCTACTTGGAGCAATACTACAATCCCTACCCCTGCTTGACGTCCATTGCACCTGGGTGTTGAATCTTGATGATGTTTCCGGTGCAGAGAACCTCGACTTCTTGAAACTTTCATACCTCTGTCCTTGAGACTGAATGTATTCCTTCTTATTATAGGTTTGTCTTTTCTCAGTTACAAACTTTTCTATCCATCTCACAGACTCTACAAAGGTAGCAAACCTCTCCCTATTCTCTAGAGCAGACACAGAAGTAGTTCATTCAATGTTCAGCCCCTTCTCAAAATGTCAAATTCTTTCCACATCGGTAGTTTCCATGTGCGGACAGAACTGCAACAGCTCCATGAACTTAGCCTCATACTCGCTAATGTTCAGTGACCCTTGTCTTATCCGCTCAAGCTGAGATATTTTCACATCTAGGTAAGTCTTTGGGAAGTATCTATTGATGAATTCTCATCGGAATTCTTCCCATCCGACCTCAACAACTGGCCTTTTATCTTCTTCTATAATCCACCAGTGACCAGCATTCCCTTTTAGGAGGTATACTGCATGTCTTTCCTTCTCGGATTCAGGAATATCAAGGATCCTGAAAGCTTTCTCCAGCTCTGTCAGCCACAAATCAGCATCTGCTAGATCAGATGTACCAGCATAATCTATGGCTCCAACCCGGCAAAGTCTCTCAAAAGTCATGTCGGCTCTGTATCCCTCATTGTGGGCTGGTGCCCGAGGTGTAGGTGGTGGCATCCTGTTTGCCATATGTGTCATGACTGTCATGAATTGCCCAAACATAGCATGGTAGGCTGGGTTCCCTATTATGGTTGGGTCCAGCTAAGGCTGTTCAGGTACCGGCCCTTCCCTAATCTGGTCTCTTGCACCTCATCCTGGTGCAGCAACACTGCTATCAGCAGCGTGTTCTTCGTATGTTCCAGACATCTTCAAGTTTTTCTTCTCCTCCTATATGAGCAGAAGTCACTATCAGATAAACTGGAAGACACTATAATAGACTCGACCTCTTAGTCCTATGTCTCTGTAGACTCAACGAACCTAGAGCTCTGATACCACTAAATTATGACACGCCGATCACAAAAACATAATTTACTTATGCGGAAACATTCATTAATATTGAATTACTAAAAATCACTAAAATTTTAAAACCTTTTTCAAAGAAATCCACAAAGGACAGCTCTTTTGAAAAGAACCAAAGTAATTTGATTTTATTCTGGTTCACTAGTACTTATCTTGTATCATCTCATTTCGAGGATTACAACATCAATAGTTCTATTAAACTGTATATAGACAGCATAAACACATTGAGGCACCAAGCCAAAATCTCATATTGATTCATTAAAACCAACTACGGACTCCGAGGACCTGAGAGTATAGAGATGACACATAGGACTCTATTAACACATATACAAAACTTGATAGCCAGTGTCTCCACCTGAGAATTCACTGCTATTCCTGGTGTTGTTGTTGTTCTTCTTTGACTATAGGGTTCCTGCCTCCTTGTCCGTGTCAACCTAAAAATGTGGATCCCACAGGGGTGAGACAATTGTAAATTGCCCCAGCGAGAGATATAACTCTCTTCCAAGAACATTATTATTACAATTATTGGATTAACACTGAACAGAGGATATTTATATTTAACATCAGCTAGTTCAATCTCTAAATCAATTAGAGCAATAATTCTTATCCAAAGCATTTCAGCTATAACTTGATAAAGCAGTTTATCATTTATACCATAATGAGTTAAAACACATGTATAACATTGATCCTTCCAGGACTCACTAAGCATCATGATTATGGATCATGGGTATTCAACCCTCAGTTTATCATAGAACACTTATTACCACTTATTAGGTAACTGATACCTTCAAGTCATCTAACCAAGGAAATCATGATTCTTGCAACACAAACATTCCACACAGTTCACAAAGCTCATATCACTTCTTGTTACCCCTTAATAGGCAACAAGGCATATTGTGGCTTATGAAGTCCATAAACAATTTCAATAATTAAAACATCATATGGCACACAGGGATTATTAATTTCAAGTTACCTCTCACTAAGCAATCAAAACATATGAGGGCTTTTAAGGCCCATAAAACATTTTCAATATATAGAGCATCATAGCTCATACCTAACTATGCTCATCATCTCAACATATCTGCATGATTGATACTCAGGATAAGAGTTATATCCATTACCTATCAGTCCCATGAAATACAGGGGTTTTCTTATTGCATTCATAACTCATAACTTTGTATTTGAGTTTCACATAGAATCACTCTATGTTAGGATTTCACATAGCATCACCCTGTATTAGGGTTTCACATAGCATCTCCCTGTATTAGGGTTTTACATTACCTTGTTTTAGGATTTTACATAACCTTACCCTGTATTAGGGTTTCACATAGCATTACCCTGTTTTAGATATTTCACATAGCCTTAACCTATATTAGGGATTTCACATAGCATTACTTTATGTTAAGGTTTCACATAGCATTACCCTATTTCACATAGCATTACCCTATTTCACTTAGCATTACCTTGTATTAGGGTTCATTATATCCTATTACCCAATTTAGGGTCAGGATGCACTATTCACATCATATTAGGGTTTATCCTGTTCCTTCACCCAATTTAGGGTTTACTGTAACATTACATGACATCCCCCTGGATTAGGGTTTTGTATCATATTCATCACCCCATATTAGGGATTTACACATCATTACCCTGAACTAGGGTTTCATACAACAATTTTCCCCAAATTAGGGTTTATTGTTCACCCCAATTGGGGTTTACATTAAAATACCCTGAATTAGGGTTTCTCATGTCATTATCCTATATTAGGATCACATCTTTTCCCTAGATTAGGGTTTCACTCAGTATTGCCCAAAATTAGGATTAAGACTTACTAAACTTCTCAATTAGGGTTTCATGATGTCATCATCATGGATCAATCCCTAATTACATGATTTACTCATAATGAGGAAATTAAGGCTTGATAATTATATGCAAGCACTACTTTCTCTCTCATCCTCTCTAGGATGTTAAGTATTCCAAAATTTATCTAGGTCAACCCATCAATTAAGTGCACACGATTAGAGTTCAACCATTGTACTCACCTTTGGAATACATAATTAATATTCAAGTAACTAATTGACTTTTAATTACATTAAGTGTCCAACTTGGTTTGACCAATTGAACTCCAAATGGACTTGGTTACTTAGACCCCAAACGGTCTTGGTCAGTCAGACCTCAAATGGTTTGAAACCGTTTAGACAATTAGCTTTGAAATTGTTTAAGCAAAATTGTATTGAAACCGAATGAACATTTTACTCTTGAATCACTTGAATCTACAAACAGTTTGAGACCATTTGGACCCAAACGGTCTTGAGACCGTTTGGACTCAAACGGACTTAAGACCCTTTGGTCCAAACCCTCTCAAAACTGAATGGACCCAAAAGGTATCATCAACCAAAACAAATCAGGGTTTCAATCATTGGATTCTTAATCAATTGAACAGTTGAATTACTCCTCAATTGAACCATTGCATCACTCTTCAATTGAACCATCACTTAGGGTTTTGAAGGCAATAACCCATCAATTATGGTTTCAACCCAATTGAATTAGGGTTTGTTCTCAACATATTATCAATTATTGACATTGTGAAACTAATTTCCTTGAAACGATTGAATCACCATTCAATCATAGTATGGCCTAAACTCAAATGGTCTTGAGTTCATTTGGTTGACCTCCAAATGGTCTTGATACCGTTTGCCCCTTCCCATCATTGAAATTTGTGAAATTCAATTAGGGTTTGCATCATTGAATCGATCATCAATTGAGCTATTGATTGTATTTCAATTTGGTATCACTAGATCTTCAACCATCAAATCATACTTCATCATAGACTTCCAAATGGTCTTGGTTGACCTCCAAATGGTCTTGAGACTGTTTGGGTGACCTCCAAATGGTCTTGAGACCGTTTGGGTTTAGTCAACCCAAAAATTGAATCAATCACTTGAGAATTCAGCACTCAACCCGATTAGGGTTTGATACTTGATGGACCTTTAACTGATGAACCCTTTGGAACCAATCAATTGGATTTACTGGGTCATCAACCATCAACATCATCATACGAACTCCAAATGTTCAACTATGGTCAACCATGCCAAATGGTTTTGAAACCGTTTGGTTTCAAACGGTTTGATGAAACCATTTGGCTAACTACATTGAAACCAATTGGACTCAAATTTGGAAACCGTTTGCAATAGATATTTGTAGAGGTGTGTGCTTATGATGATTTCATCATCATCTAGCTATAAACCCACAAATATTGTTGTGATTTTCATGGTGATTGAATCAATCAATCAAATAAAAATCTGAGAATGAAGAAAGAATCAAAAATTGATAGAGGTATGAAATCAATAATAACTTTCAAGGGTTCAAGTTATATAACCCACCATCAATTGAGCTTCAAAGCCTCAACCTCCAAGTCTTTAATGGTGAAAGAAACACCTTTCACTATCCCAAGCTGGTCCTTAAGCTTTGAGTGAAAAGAAATGGCTAGAATTGAAGATGGAATGAAGATAAGAAGAAATCATACATTGATTTTCGATTTCCACCATGGAATCATGGTTGAAAGTGATCAAGAGGCTTACCTACATGTTGGAACTCGTCCCCCTGTTGCTCATTATTCCCCTTGAGCTCGTCCAAGGCAAGGAAGAAAGAAATTTCAACAAAGAATCCTTGGTTGAGTGGAAAATGGGATATATATAAAGGATTTCCAAGGAGAGAGAAAGTTTATAAAATTCCTTCAACTCCCCAACTTGATGCCACACACTCCCCTCAACTTCTTGCCCACGAATCCATCTTATTTTCCTTTTAAATCATCTTCATTATCCCTGAATTAAAGGAAAAGCAAATTAAGCACCTTAACCCTTATAATAATAATATCCAAAAATTAGTGGATATTACTTTTCTTTATTTAATGTGAGTGGGTTATCCACTTGCTTTGAGATATTTCGTGGCCTTTGAAAGGCACAAAGAAGTTAACACTTATACAAATTCAACCATCACCATTTTTTTTTAAGGGCACTTCAATTAACATATTTATTTTTACATTAATTTGAAGTAAAGTTCCAATTATGCTTAAATCTTGATTATTTTAATATCAAGATTATCTCTCCTTCATAATGATACAAATGAGATGCCCCTCTCTTTTTATTTGCTCTACATTATGACAATAACTATTAGGGACTCTCTTGAGGTGGTAATTTTCATATTGAACCCTAGATTTTGGGTAAATTGCACATTACACCAAAACTAGGTTTTAATGCACAAACATTGCTCAATAGACTCTTTCTTGTTATTTAGGCTTCTATAAGCCATGCCTCTGCATCATTTTCACTCTTATGATTCTTCAATACTAGAGGAACATTTCACCATGCACTATTTGCAATTTAACCCCTCAACTTGGGTAATTTCCACTTTAGTCCAAAGTAAGTAAAACATTATTTCAACATTATTCAGAAAGGATTGAAATTGAAATATAAGTTCCTCTTGTGCCTTAATTACTTTTCAAGAGATAAGACAAAGCATATAATCAAATTTATTAAGAAAAAAATGTAGGGTTAAGCATAACTCAGGTCAGGGATGTTACATCGTAAGTGTATGATCCGCGAGGGGATGAGCCATCTAGCCTTCGGTGACACTTCTGTGTGCCTAACGCCTATATAGGGGGCCCGCAACCTTTGATTGGATTTTTGTATCTTCGGAGTCATAAATATGTGATCCAGATGGTGACGAGACATTTGATACCTAAGGTGATGCTTACGTGAACCTAACGCACGTATGGGGGGTTTTGCAGCAGCCCTATTTGGATAGTTATATCTTGCCTGGATGTTTGATGTTTGGACGTGTTTGCATGTGTAGTGGTGGTGAAACCCAATACCATCCCAGTGATTCCATATCATAGATCTAAATCCAAATTCAGTTTTTATTTTCTTGCAATTTAGTTTAATCAAACTCAAATCAACCAATCATTTTAAACATTAGTCTTAACCTGAACTAGACTAGACTGACAAGAATGCTTAAAAATGTTGTCCTTTGGGTTCGATCCTTAACTATACTGTGATAAGACTCGTCCGCTTGTGGGTGGTATTATTGCACATTGGTTTTGGTAAAAGCTCGGGGATTTCAACCCCGAGTGAGTTTGTTAGTGTGATAAAATCCCATGTCAACTTATCAGAATGCATTAAACTCTTTACATGTTAATGTATCATTTGAAATAACACACTTCATGTGTTACTCAATCAAGTATATCGGATTGGGGTGCTTACCTCCATATTGGTTTTGAGGTGCTTCCACCATATCGGGCTAGAGGTGTATGCTTACTACCATATCATCCAAGAGGTGTGTGTGTACCACCATATCATCCAAGAGGTGTGTGCTTATCACCATATCATCCAAGAGGTGTGTTCTTATCACCATATGGTCCAAGAGGTGTGTGCTTATCACCATATCGTCCAAGAGGTGTGTGCTTATCACCATATCATCCAAGAGGTGTGTGTTTACCACCATATCATCCAATAGGTGTGTACTTACCACCATATCATCCAAGAGGTGTGTGCTTATCACCATATCATCCAAGAGGTGTGTGCTTACCATCATATCATCCAAGAGGTGTGTGCTTACCACCATATCATCCAAGAGGTGTGTACTTACCACCATATCGTCCAAGAGGTGTGTTCTTAATACCATATCATCCAAGAGGTGTGTACTTACAACCATATCATTCAAGAGGTGTGTACTTACCACCATATAACCCAAGAGGGGTGTGTGTTTGTCACTTATATCGGGTTACTCAAGTGTAGGGTTTTGCATATCGGGTTAGACCCTTATGCTCATACCTTTTCAAACCTTCAAAGTATCAACCTACCATGTGTTGAATGATAGCCGAGACAACTGGTTAGTCCTTTTTCAACCAACCCAAATGTACAAAATTATAGGGGTGTGGGGTTCCAAGTTATAACATATTTCATATCACCATATTGGGTTTAATTACCATATCGGGCTAGAGGTGCTTCAACCCAATATCGGTTTGTGCCATGATGATTTCATCATAAAGCTCTAGACTTGTGTCCCTTACTATTATATTTCATGGACAATAGTCCTATGCAACTATTATAACTCATAGAATCATCAATCATTCAAGTAAAATTGAAATTGAAAGTAGATCAACAAGTATAGTAAGATTAAAATGATTGGGCTCAGGTTATATAACCCGCCTTAAGAACAACTTCAAAGCTCCAAGATCCAAAGATTCATGTTCCCAAGGTTGAAGATGAACTTATCAAAGATCTAGTACTTGTTCACAACTCCTTTATATGCAAAGAATCACCATAGATAAGAACTTTGTGAAGAAGAAAAAAAAGGAAGAATCACAACTCGAGAATCATGCTTCAACCAAGGTTGAAGATGACCATGGCTTCACTTTAAGCTTAAGGCTCAAGCTCCTCCTTGCTCCTCAACTACTATGCATGATATCTAAGAGAAAGAGGGTTGTAGGATTCGACAAGTTATACTAGTAGGTGAAACGAGTGGTATATATAATTGAGGCTCATGAGAGAGAGTGTACAAGAGGTATCATCACCTTATACTACTAGGTGATACATGTCCATGCATGGGTTGACACATGTCCATGCATGCACACATATTTATCTTGACATTCAAAACTCTTGGGGATAATTGAGGGATAAGATTTTGGACATTAGTTATCTTGTTGAACAAGATATTTCAACCCAACATCACTTTATTCGCAAACCGATACAATTTTTCCAAGGAAAGTTGTAAACCAATATCCATCACCTTCTTGAGGTGCTTAACTCATCATGACCTTTTCAATGAGTTTACATAATGATATGGGACCTCCTCTATGGCTTATTGACCGATAGGCACTCCCATATAAGCTCTACAACTCAATACAACTCATTTTAGGGTTTCAACTATACAACTCTTCTTGGTCTTTTCATCACCAAGAATACCATCACTCAAATATGATTCAAACATTGTTCATATTTATTTATATCTCCTATATATGATGCTAAGAGAGAGTAGTGACACTCTTGAGGTGGTAATTTGCATATCAACCCTACATTTTAGGTACATTGCAATTTGCACCAAAATTGGTACACAAGGCACAAGCATTATTCAAACAAGCTCCAACTTGGAACTTAGATTTTCCACAAGCCACCCCTTAGCATAATTCTCTCTCTTATGATGCTAAATAACTTGAGGCACGTTCAAAATGTGACATATTGCAATATAACCCCTCATCTTGGGTAAATTGCAATTTACACCCAAATTATCATATAACGCACAAATAGTTTGCAAATAAGCTCAAACTTGAAAATTTAACTCTCCTTCAGTCTTAATTACTTTCAAAAAATTAAAAAAAATATAAATAACTTACTTAAGCAAAAATTATAGGGGTTAAGGCATAACCCGGGTTAAGGATGTTACAATTATCAACCCCTAATGGGGATTTCATTCCCAAAATCTCAAGAGAAAAGAGAAGGGTACTTCCTCCTCATTTCTTCCTCCAGCTCCCATGTGGCTTCTTCAATAACACGGCGATGCCAGAGAACTTTCACAAGAACTATGTCTTTCTTTTTCAACTTCTTGATTCTTCTGTTAAGAATCATCATTAGATCTTTCATATAGGATATATCTTCATTCAATTCTACCTCTACAGGTTGCATACCAACTCTGTATTAGGATGACACTTTCTCAGCATAGATATATGAAATATTGGATGTAGTCTATGTAGCTCAGGTGGCAACTCCAACCTATAGGCTACCTTTCCAATCTGTGTTGTCACTGTGTAATGTCCCATAAATCTAGGAGCTAACTTACCCTTCTTCCCAAATCTGAGAACACCTTTCCAAGGAGAGACCTTGAGATACACTTTGTCTCCAACTTGGAATTCTAAAGGTCTACTGCATTTATCGGCATATGACTTATGTCTATCTTGTACAGCCTTCAACTATTGTTGTATTATTTTAATCTTTTCAATTGTCTATTACACTAATTTAGGACCCGGAAGTTGGTATTCTCCTATCACATACCAGCATAATGGAGATCTACAATGTCTACCATATAATGTTTCACATGGTTCCATATCAATACTTTTCTGATAACTATAGTTGTAGGCAAACTCTATTAAGCTCAAGTGTAAGTCCCAACTTCCTACAAATTAAAGAACACATGCCCTTATCAAGTCCTCTAAAGTCTATATAGTCCTTTTAGATTTTCCATCTATCTGAGGGTGAAAAGTTGTGCTAAACTTTTACTACATACCTAAGGCTTTATGCAGTCATTCCTAAAAATGACTTGTAAATTGGGGACCTCTATCAAACACAATTGTGGCTGGAACTCCGTGCAACCGCAATATCTCATCTATGTAGATCTGTGCATTTTTTTCATAGTATAAGTTATTTTTAATAGGAAGAAAATGTGTTGACTTAGTCAACCTATCAACTATCACCCAAATGGAATCATGACTTTTGGCTGTTCTGGGTAGAGCAACCACAAAGTCCATTGTCATGTGATCCCATTTCCACTGTGGTATAGGTAAGGGTTGCAATGTTCCTATAGGCTTCTGGTTTTCTGCTTTAACTTGCTGACACACTGGACACTACATAACAAACTCAGCTACATCCTTCTTCAAACTAGGCCACCAATACATATCTTTTATGTTATGATACATTTTAGTACTCCCTGGATGCATTGCATACATGGATGAATGAGCTTCCTCCATAACTATCTTTGTTAAGTCATTGGCGTCAGGTACTACCATCCTACCATCGTAACAGACTATCTCATCCTCTGACTCATGGAAAATGTTCCGTTTCTCACTACTATACTCTGACCTGAAATGTTGAATCATAGTATCAGCCTGTTGTGCCTCTTCAATTTGTTGTCTCAAAGTAGGTTTCACATGCATCTCGGCCAGCAATCCAACTAGCAAAGATACTTTTAATTGTACATTTATTTGTCTTAAAGATACAAACATGTCCCATTTAAAGCACATTAAAGAATTCAACTGTGCTATATCAATGGGTGGAGATGAAGATTTTCTACTTAGTGCATATGCCACTACATTAGCTTTTCTTGGATGATAATCAATTCTACAATCATAGTCCATGATTAATTCCATCCAGCGGTGTTATCTCGTATTCAACTCATGCTATGAGAAGATGTACTTTAAGTTTTTATGGTCTGTGAAAATCTGACACGTTTCTCCATAAATATAATGCCTCCAAATCTTCAACGCATGAATCACTGTAGCTAACTCTAGATCATGCGTCGGATAATTCTCCTCATGTTTATTAAGCTGTTGGGAAGCAAAAGTGTAACATACCAGAAATTTAGAATCAAAGTATAAAACCCTCTTTTCCAAGGACCCCTTCTTGTTATGTTCCTTTTCCCTAAAATTTTAAAATTGTATATTTTACTTAGAACCAAATAATCACATGTTTCACCAATTCATTTTATGTAGGGAGTCAAAGATATAATAACCATACACCATAAGATTGAGGTATGAATGTACATAATAACACTTTGTGCTTATGTAAAGAGTGGGACCCAATAGTGGGCCCACTCAATGGTACAAAATTGAGCCATGAAATATTTAAGCAGCGGAAACATAACTATATACAAAGTTATAAAATATGTCCATGTTCATAACTTTCTCACTCTAAGGTTGTACATGAATTGAAAATGTTACATATATATACACACAAGCCCATATGCAGAGGGTAACAAGGCTGCCTCAAGCTATCCTTATGTTCACCAAAGAGCTCATAATCATCCTACGTCTCTGCCCTGCAAAGCACCTAAATTTGGGTGGAGGGAACACCTAGAAAATTAGGAAACAAAAGAGTATAAGTCAGCAAAAGCTGAGTATGTACATTAGAAATTAACTAGGGCATTAAAAAGTAAAGTAAGATGTTCCCATCAAAAAGGGGGCCATTAAAGCTACGTAAGTTTCAAGGAGAAGTAGCAAGAGAAAGAAATTCCAAAAAAATTAGGCATATAAATAAACAAATGAAATACCACATCTTGCCATTAACCATTCACAATATCACAACAATCATAATAATTTGCATGTAGATATATTGGACTAAAGTAACTAAGGTAGGGCCATAACACCACTGAGTCAATGGCCTAAGTAAAATGGGTGGAAATAGACGCACCCTGGGCAGAAATAGATGTGCCCCTGTATAAAAAGAGGTGGAAAGACGCACCCCGGGCGGAAATAGACGCGTCCTAATGGTTACGCATAAGCATCTATGATAGTTAAACTAGTCGAATTATCTAACATGCATAAATAGAGTGGCAAGATTCACTTTTCACAAAATACATGGCATAATTCAACCACAGTTGCAGGTGGGGTCATTGACCCAATTCAATGTGTTAGTAATTTCAAAAGAATAATAATTTCAAATGAAATAAGAGCAAGTATTTCAAAATATGCCTCATTATGGTAAAATTTAGTCATATAAATGCCCAGTTATAAATAGGGAGGAGTACATACCTGATCTTCAAAGCTATAGGTCAACTCTATGGATATGCTAGGCCCCCCCAAGGTCGAGTGTTCATCATCTCGTTAAGGTGGGTTGAACTTTCTTGGTTGACAAGGTCTGAAAACCTTGCACTGCTATACGTCTCTTGTATAGTTGATCTTTAACCAAAACCAACTGGTGTGTTATCCGGAGTTCTCTTTGACTTGATGCAGAAGGAGGAGCAATGTTATATAATATCTTCAAATGGCTTGCAGTAGACTCTATGTAGTTGAGCAAGGAGATAACACTACCGAGGCAGGAGAGGAAGATGGAAGGGATGGGGAATAAGCATGGATTTGGTGGAAGTTGGGGCATGGGATCGTTCTACTAGTTACAGTAGGCCTGGAGGTGATGAGGATAGTTGTGGCGCGACTGCTACAACTGCTGCAGCAGGTCTTGTACCATGTTGTTACCTTAGTGGCTGAAGGAGAGGTGTGGCAGTGATGAGTGGAGTAGGTAGCATAGAGCGGGAGCTCCTATTGCAGGTCTGAAGGGACTGACTTTCTCACCTCTACTGGTCTGTTTCTAGAGAGGGGACCTAGAATACGTTATGTAGATGACAAAGGGAAAGAGATGAGTTGGTCTTACTGGTGTTTACAGGGGCTAACGATTCTCGATGAGTTGTAGATCGTAGAACATCCGCATGATTTTAGAGGTAGGAGAGGGAGGAAGGTGGTTGTTTTACTTGGGATCTCCACTGAGATAGAGACTCTGTGTTGTTGGTTGGGAGGATGAAAACGAGTTCACGAGGGGGTATGATCGATGGATTCTTTTGAAGGTGGTGAGGTTAGGTGATGAGGAATAGGAGAACGTCATACAGTCAGTTGCAGTCCTGGCTCTCTGTGATGGCGTCTGTAGGTGGAGGAAGCGCAAGGTCAGAAGGAAGGAGGCTACATTGGCTAGTGAAGTCAACGTCAAAACATCTTGGAGGTGGCCATGGCCATTACAGCAGTAGCGGCTGGTGCCAAGGAGAAGAAGAACGGCTAGAAGAAGACCAGATCGTGGCTATTGATAAGGTCAGGGAGAAATGTTGTAGGTCCGTTAGTAGTTTGAAAGATGTGACATCCAGCATTAGGGCCTAACATGGAGGTGAGGTTCGTCCAGTTTTTTGGACGCTAGCAACACCAGTGGTGATGCCCTGCTGTGTTTGTGGCTGGCGAGACGGTGTCTAGGGTACCATCACTGCTAGGCGCATAGGGTTGAAGGGTGTGGCATCGACGATGCTCCTTCTACTTCTATGGCGTTGACGTTGGTGAGGGACGAGGAGGAGGCAGGACGGCATGGAGGCATGCTTCTGAGTAGGCGATTATGCTATAGTAAGCTATTGAATCGATCACCCACTTATCTCTCCTCCGTGGTGGTTGAGTATCAGGAGACTAGGGTTCTGTATTTTTGTGCCGAGAGGAAAGGAAGGCGAGAAGGAGAGGAGAAAGGAAGAGAGAGGAGAGGAGGCGAAGAGCACCGGTTATGACCAGCGGCTGTTTGCTTCAGCATGATGGGCACGGCTGGGTCATGGAAAGACGTTGAGATTGAATTGATAGAGAGGAGTAACGCACATGAGGCATTATAACAAAACAATTGGCAATAGCTTAATTATATATTAGGGTTTATATATTTACTTAACTAATTAAGAGAGTAAAGGAAGTCAAATTGTCTTGAAAGTAAGTACTTATGGTAATTAGAGCATGATGAATTATTTATCATTTGAAAGTGTCTTCTAATATATATCATTACTTGTATTTTAGTCATCCATCTCATGTACTTATTACCATTAATTCAATCTAATTATGCCTCGATCCTCCTTTTGACTCCTCAATACGTCGGATGGTTATAAAACTAGTAAGGAATGGGATTCTGATCTCCAAAGTCCATCTTTTATCCGCTAGTCACTAATACATTAGATGGGCATTTAAAAAGCTTAAGAAAATAATAATTTATCTAAGATAATGAACATGCTTAATTAATAGATTGTAACACTATAGTTTATCGATAATCAATTTCTTTCACCTTTTACTACTAAGAATATTCTAGAGTGTCATACTATAACCAAGGATGTTATTATGTATATTCATACCTCAATCTTATGGTGTATGGTTATTATATCTTTGACTCCCTACATAAAATGAATTGGTGAAACATGTGATTATTTGGCTCTAAGTAAAATTAACAATTTTAAAATTTTAGGGAAAAGGAACATAATAAGAAGGGGTCCTAGAAAAAGAGGGTTTTATACTTTGATTCTAAATTTCTGGTATGTTACAACACACCACCCCTTAAAGAGGATTTCGTCCCCGAAATCCAGATGATCAAGTCCTAAAGAACCACTACCAAAAGGACTCTCCAAATTAGAGACTTAACTAACATATGCCTACAACTTTTGTATTGATATATTTTATGTTATCCAGTTGATGTTCAATGTACTCATCTTAGATAGGTTTCCTCAGCCTAATTATGGAGTAATCATATGTGTATGACTTTTAACTAAGGGAATTACCCAACCTTACATGTTATATACAATATCAATTTCATACAGTCCTCAAGTTAAGTTGCATTCCTGATGGATAAAGTGTACATGAATTTGCCCCTTAAAAGGTCAGTCTACAATCTAACTAACTAAATATGATATATATAATAAGGGTAGGTCAACTAGGTCATACATATCCAACTTATTCTTCATGCCTACCACTTCTCACTTAGGTTCAACTACATGTTAGATCTAACTAGTTATGGGGTCTTTGCTAAAGATCTAATGAGCATACCAATTACTACAACTTCCTTGTGGTGCTGACTTGGTTCCAAAATATCGATGAAATCTGAAAAGTTTTTTTTTAAATATAATTTAATATTGAAAATAAGTTTGACGATCAAAATCTTGCGACGAAAATCCAAAATGGCGCCAAAAATCAATTCGAGAACCAAGCCGACCACTTTCTACTATCTGCAACATATATTATCGCTTTTCATCTTGGCAGGAGGGCTTCTCTACACACATCATCAATAGACACACCAAGCATATCCCACTTATAGATGAGGGCATACCTATATCCTCTAGCACACAGTTAACTCCTAATAGGTCCTATTAGAGATGGCCTCCATTTATTCCTCCATTATCTTAATCATTACCTAGGCCATCACATTATAAAACATCATTCATTTATAAGATAGTGTAACCATAATAATAAAAGGCTAGGGTCTCTAGTTGTTTTACATCCATGGCGTCATAACAAGCCCAAGTGAACTAGTTGGTAAAAACTACTCCTCGTCTCACACATTAGATAAACTAATTACATGGTGATGATGAGAGAATGGACAACTCTTTAAGGATCAATCCTAAGTGTACCTTCCTCACATAACCTTGGTGTTAGATTACATCCAAGTTTCAAGAAAAAAAGAGTATCCACTATGCCATCCAAGCATGACTATGCATCCATATGTCCTCGAGAAAAATAACATCGCACAAAGTGTTATTATGTGATTCAACTACATGATCATTCCTTTATATGACAAGGTAGATCAGTATTATTCCTAAATTATGGGTATATGAGGGATGAAATCCCAGGAATAGTTACTTGAAGCCCATATATTCCTTCAAAAAGCCCTATATATGAGATGTAGCAAGTTCAACTAGGAGAGTATCCAACCCTTATATGGCGAGTCTCAAGAAAATTATGTTGAAATAACTCCATGTTGCAGGAAAGATAAGCCTAACCTTAAAGGATCTAGGTCATTTCATCATGTGTCATCATAGAGCATTGCAAATCTAGAACTCCTATCAATACTCTAAGTTTGTTTGTATGCATGCTCAGTCCACATAATGTGGGTATCGTATGCATGCAACAAAACAAAAAAAGCAAAAAGTTTAATAACTTCTACTAAGGTTACACACAATTATGTGAATTCAAGTAAACCTACTCTTTATAGTAGATGAACTAACTTCCAATAAGGTGAGGGGTAGAGACTATTATCTAGAAGAGTCACCCCTTAAGTGTAGAAATCTATACCTCTATAGAGGTGGTAGGATTGATGAGGGTTTAACTAAAAGTCAATGACATAGATAGTTTGGGAGGAATAACACCAAGGTGAATTGTGGTTGAAACCCTATTGTACGACTTTGGTTTAGGTATGACAACAACCTCTAAAAGGTCACCTACCTACAAATGAATAATCTAGGATAACTTGAATTAGTCTAGTTACTGACTGCTTAGGCTCTGATACCATTATGTAAAGAGTGGGACCCAATAGTGGGCCCACTCAATGGTACAAAAATTGAGCCATGAAATATTTAAGCAGTGAAAACATAACTATATACAAAGTTACAAAATATGCCCATGTTCACAACTTTCTCACTCTAAGGTTGTACATGAATTGAAAATGTTACATGTATATACACACAAGCCTATATGCAGAGGGTAACAAGGCTGCCTCAAGCTATCCTTATGTTCACCAAAGAGCTCATAATCATCCTGCATCTCTGCCCTACAAAGCACCTAAATCTGGGTGGAGGGAACACCCAGAAAATTAGGAAACAAAAGAGTATAAGTCAGTAAAAGTTGAGTATGTACATTAGAAATAAACTAGGACATTAAAAAGTAAAGTAAGATGTTCCCATAAAAAAGGGGGCCATTAAAGCTAGGTAAGTTTCAAGGAGAAGTAGCAAGAGAAAGAATTTCCAAAAGAATGAGGCATATAAATAAATAAATGAAATATCACATCTTGCCATTAACCATTCACAATATCACAACAATCATAATAATTTGCATGTAGATATATTGGACTAAAGTAACTAAGATAGGGCCATGACACCACTGAGTCAATGGCCTAAGTAAAATGGGTGGAAATAGACACACCCTGGGCGGAAATAGACGTGCCCCTATATAAAAAGAGGTGGAAAGACGCACCCCGGGTGGAAATAGACGCGCCCTAATGGTTACACATAAGTGTCTATAATAATTAAACTAGTTGAATTATCTAACATGCATAAATAGAGTGGCAAGATTCACTTTTACAAAATACATGGCATAATTCAAGCACAATTGCAGGTGGGGTCATTGACCCAATTCAACATGATAGTAATTTCAAAAGAATAATAATTTCAAATGAAATAAGAGCAAGTATTTCAAAAGATTAATAATTTCAAATTAAATAAGAGCAAGTATTTCAAAAGATGCCTCATTATGGGAAAATTTAGTCATATAAATGCCCAGTTATAAATACGGAGGAGTACATACATGATCTTCAAAGCTATAGGTCAACTCTATGGATATGCTACCCCCCCCCCCCCCCAAGGTCGAGTGTTCATCATCTCGTTAAGGTGGGTTGAACTTTCTTGGTTGATGAGGTCTGAAGACCTTGCACTATTATACGTCTCTTGTATAGTTGATCTTTAACCAAAACCAACTGGTGTGTTATCCGGAGTTCTCTTTGACTTGATGCAGAAGGAGGAGCAATGTTATATAATATCTTCAGATGCCTTGTAGAAGACTCTATGTAGTTGAGCAAGGAGATAACACTGCCAAGGTGGGAGAGGAAGATCGAAGGGATGGGGAATAGGCATGGATTTGGTGGAAGTTGGGGCATGGGATCGTTCTACTAGTTACAGTAGGCCTGGAGGTGGTGAGGATAGTTGTGGCGCGATTGCTACAACTGCAGCAGCAGGTCTTGTACCATGTTGTTACCTCAGTGGCTGAAGGAGAGGTGTGGCAGTGATGAGTGGAGCAGGTAGCACAGAGCGGGAGCTCCTATTGCAGGTCTGAAGGGACTGACTTTCTCACCTCTACTGGTCTATTTCTAGAGAGGGGACCTGGAATAGGTTATGTACATGACAAAGGGAAAGAGATGAGTTGGTTTTACTGGTGTTTACAGGGGCTAACAATTCCCGGTGAGTTGCAGATCGTACAACATCCACATGATTGCAGAGGTAGGAGAGGGAGGAAGGTGGTTGTTTTACGTGGGATCTCCACTGAGATAGAGACTCTATGTTGTTGGTTGTGAGGATGAAAATGAGTTCAGGAGGGGGTATGATCATTGGATGCTTCTGAAGGTGGTGAGGTTAGGTGATGAGGATTAGGAGAACGTCATATAGTCAGTTGCATTCATGGCTCACTTTGATGGCTTCTGTAGGTGGAGGAGGTGTAAGGTCAGAAGGTAGGAGGCTACATTGGCTAGTGAAGTCAACGTTAAAACATCTTGGAGGCGGCCATGGCCATTGTAGCAGTAGCGGCTGGCGCCAAGGAGAAGAAGAACGGCAGGAAGAAGACCAGATCGTGGCTATTGACAAGGTCGGGGAGAAATGTTGTAGGTTCGTCAGTAGTTTGAAAGATGTGACAGCCAGCATTAGGGCCTAACATGGAGGCGAGGTTCGTCCAATCTGTTGGATGCTAGCAGCACCAGTGGTGATGCCCTGCTGTGTTTGTGGCTGCACTACTGGAAAAGAGGGCACCTTTGACGGTTCAAGATTTTTATTTTTAACGGGGAAGCAGTATCAACGGGTACCTCCCCTGAGAACAGCCTCCCTGCCTTTTGCCCTGTTTCCTTTCTCACGCAGTCTTCTGCCATCTGTCAACTCGTGCAGTTAATTAAGTGAAAGAAGAGTGGGGTAGGGAAACAACGATGAATGGTCCAGATATATCAAAAAAAATTGACGGTTTAGATTTCTTGTGGAAACCCTGCCTCTTGAGTAAATCACACCGAGCGACCAGACCGGGGAAATCACAGGGCGCGCCATCGCACAGCGGCAGAAAGGGAAAAGGTACGCGGCGGCGGGAAGGAGCGAACGCACTGTGGAGGAAAGGAGCGAACGCACTGCGGGGGAAGGAGCTAAGGCACGGCGGGGTACTCTTCTCCTCTGTACCCAAAGCTGCCACCGACTCCATCGTCTCTCCTGCCACCGCTGCATCCGAACCCCATCCACGGGTTAGTTCCTCTTTCTGTTCTGTATCTGCTCGAGATCTCTCCTACAGTCCTCTTATATACGCGATTAATTCTCTCGGCCTCTTGAATCCCACAATTACTGATTTTCCTTCTCCCTTCCCCATTCATCGACATGTTAATCATCTATTTATTCCTCCCTAAACAATGCCACCGGTGGCTTTGGATCCGTACACGTACTGGATAAAGTGAGGTCTCAATCTTTGTATTTTCCTCTTTGTTGTCCTTGTTTCCTATTCTTATAGTGTCGAGTTGTTAGGCTGCGCAGTCAGTAGCATGGTGTCTCTGTCCAGCACCATGAAGACGATGTGAGAAGGCGTCAAACCCACAAAACTCTAGCCAGATGGTGACTAGATCTCCTACCTTCCCATTCACATAGGCAGTATACATTTTTCTGTTTAAGACTACGATTGGATGTCTCTGTTTCGTTTTGCCCACAATGAAAAATCTGGGTAGAGATTTACATATTTACATTTGTAGTTAGAGGTTTGACTCTGTTTCTATTCAGAAACAAAACTTACGATAATATCTTGTATTGGAGGATAAGGAATTTCATTAATGAGGAATTGTCAAAGATAACTGGTTCTATGAGGGATCATAAAAAATGACAGTGAGGCTTGAGGGTCAACCTCAATTTCAACCTGGTTTCTCATGTCTAGAATAAGGTATATGGGATCCATTATGTATGGGTGTTTTTTCATGGATACCATTTGGACACTGATTTATGCTTCCGCCTAATTTACATTGTTATTTTGATTGTAATATTCTAAATACAACTATGTCTTTTCATATAGTGAATTGTATTTGATCAACTCTACGTTTCTAAGATAAAACCTATGGTTCTTAATCTGTTGGACATTTAAGCGAAATGTATGCAACATTACCAATCTAGAAGTATCTGCTTTCCATTTTTATTGTATAATCTAAAGTAGAACCCACAACATAAATCTAATTTGTATTTTAATTGCATAATAATTATAAAGATCATAGATATAAATGCATAATTTGTAGCCAAAAGGTTATTTTTGGTGAATTAATAAAACAAGTACTTCTTATAGAACATTTAAGTGTGATCTGTGTAACTTTTATTTGACAAAAATAATCTACAATACTCCAACTTCATCATATTTATTAATCCTTACATCGTAGTATTAAGTTATCTTACATATAGCTTTATACTAAACATCAACTAGAGTAACCCGTATTTGACATGTAGGAATAGGATCTTAATTATTATACAAGTAGATGACAAAACAAGAGAACCATATAAAGTACCTAATGTATGATCTCTTATCGAGTTGCGATTGCACCATACATGTCCATAACCTAATTTGTTTAGATTTTTTATCCTAGGTGGGTTGATTCAATCATTCAATGTGATCGCTGGAAGGAATGTAAGAAAGTTATCCTAAATGTCTATGACGTTAAGATAGTCAGGTTTTTTTCGTATAGTTTATGACATTTCTCAACTTGCACTACACATTTCTTTGTATATCGTAATAAATTTCTCTTTAATTTCCCATCTTACCTTCAAAACACATTTTTCTTTCTTGATTACAATCTAATTATAAGTCAACTAAATACTGCCTATCAATAAGTATGACTTACTTTATTGATTTTTTGAGTGACCTTTTATGCCCGCAAGGGTTATATATATACATACATAAATGGTCTTTATGAACTACAAAATAAAAGCATATTGTCTTAGAAAATAGCTCATTACTCAATGTATGGTTTTTTAGCAAAATGAATGAAATAATTCTTCCATGTGTAGGAAATGCTTATTCAAATGCTTAATATATACAAGTCTAAATTGGCATACATGATGCTCTAAGGAATAAATTAAGTGTATGTCTTTACAAAAATCTTCCATTGTTCTTATGTTTGCTTCAAAAGCCATATATTCCTCTTGGAGAGATATGATGTGATAACATGTGCATTTAAGAATTTCTACTTTCTTTGTCTTTCGATATATGTTTGAGGGTTTTGTTATACAATTTCACCTATCATTATGTTTGGGCCACCTCCTACTTTTGAAGGTAACTCTATCTATTGAAACATTTTTATCTAATGTATTTGAAGTTTCTTAATTTATCACTTTTTAGTTTCATTAATATTACATAAAGAATGTATAGGCCTAATTACCTTTATCATATTTAAGTGTGTTTCAAACCGTCATGTTAGAGCCATTGCTTCTAGATCATGCTATCCTCGTTTATATGTAGTTATTTCCTCTCGTAAATTGTGATGTTGGGAAGTTTAAAAAGAACTCATATAAAGATCAATATATCTTGTCTTCTTATTTCATGTATAAAATGAGAGAAATTGGACGAGTCAATCTTATAGTATTTAACAATGAGAAAAATTAATGAGAAAACCCCCCACCCAATACTTATGAAGTTATGATCCCTCATACATAACATGTATTTTACCCACATGAATATTTCAAACTATTCTTATATGTGTTAGGCTTCTTCCTGATCATGCCATTTCAAACTTGCTAGCCTTTCTATTCCCTTAAAATCCAAACTCATATGGTAGAGAAAAAACAAACTAGAACATTTATGCGTTTGTGAAACAATGATGGTGGCATATACTCTGTGCCCTGGGGATCTCTAACATTCTACATGTTTGTAATTTCTTCCACCTAGCATGCTCTACTCCAATTCTTCACTCCAAATCCCAATCCTCTTCCTCTTAGCACCAATTTCCCCAAAATCCAATGTCTTCACGCTCCAACCCCTTCATTGAAAGCTACCTATTTCCCCATCCTCATTTGTCTCCATTCCCCCACCCTTTCCTTAAAATCCATTGATTTCCCCAATAAGTAAATTCAACGTGTGTTGATATATATTTTACTTGTTCTACATTCTATTCTTTGAAAAAAGGGGTAAAAACTAGTTGGAAGGACATGCGAGGGGAAAACTAAAAGACTCAATATGCTAGGCAACAACTATTTTTACATGTTTGACATTCTATTCTTGTGAAAAAAAATAGTATAAACTTGATGAAATCACATATAAGGGGAAAACTAAAAGATTCATTATGTAGGAAACAACAAAATTTGTTCATGTTTCTCACTTTTCTAGCCAACGTTATTTTTTGTCAATTTTTAAGAATTTTTGGTCTTTGATGGGTAGGGAATTTTGGATGGTGTTATTGTATGGTGACCATACCGATCCATATGACCACACTGACTTCATTTTTGAACAGTTCATCTTAGAAAGTAATGTGTGACATAGAAAGTGAGTTGACTACAAAATATTAAGATGTCTCTTAATTTTTTTCATTAACTTATCTATAAAAAAATCACGTCTTCCAACTAACATTGAACAACAATATGATGTTTTTTCTAAAATATATCGTATGTTTATCCTCATGAGAGTTTATGCAGTTGGCTCAACATGGTATTGATGTCAACCTCATCATATATAAATGAAAGTTCTCCCAGTGCCTTACCATTGGTGCTCCAATGAAGTACACTTCTCCAACAACATATGCAAATGTCACTGTGGGACATGGCTCCTTGGGTTTTTAAAAAGGGAACTTAACAATGCGTCAACAATACTATTGGCTTGAAAATTGATTGTATGACTATCAACTGACTAGTCTCTTTTCATAGCTGCATTAAATCTTAGAAAAAACTAAGGGAGTCAGTCCACTACCCAATTGTTTCCAATTGGGATTTTGAAAGTATTTAAATTGATCGTATGACTATCAACTGACTAGTCTCTTTTCATAGCTGCATTAAATCTTAGCAAAAACTAAGGGAGTCAGTCCACTACCCAATTGTTTCCAATTGAGAATTTGAAAGTATTTAAATTTTATTACCTCGCAAGGATGTTACATAAAATTATAAATACTTTCACCACCCTTTGGACAGCCTTCACCTAGAAGTAGTCCCACCAACCTTGAAGCAGCCTTCCTCAAAGTAACTTCAAGCTCCCCCTTGAAGTAGCCTTCCTCTTGAAGTAGCTTCTCGTTGAGACAACCTTCTTGAAGTAGTCCAAAGTCCTTCTTCTCCGCTGAGAAGATCAAACCATCTCCAATCTGTAGCCTCCAACCCTAGGAGTAGCAGGGAGAGTAGAAGCAATAAGCAAGTCTTTGTCGACCGAGAGTATCTCGGTCGAACTCTTTGTCGACTGAAGGACGGTCTGGAGTAAGTGTATATAACGTTCGATTCCAACTCCTAACTACCTTGCCTACTGGGTCTAATAGTTATTTGGGTCAATTCTCGGTCGAGGAGTTTGTCGACCGAGAGTGTCTCGGTCAAGAAGTTTGTCGACTGAGAATGACTTTGTTTCAATGTTTTGAACTATGTACTAAGTGTGTGTATCAGTATGCCGTTGTAACACTATTGTAGGGGATGACCTATCTAAGTTTTGTGTGTGGATAGGGAAGATCTAAACGCTTGATTTACATGATATCTAAGTACTTGTACATTATAAACTTGTACAAGTTTTTACATTGATTACAATCATGAAAATAAAGTAATTTTAGCAAATTGATCTTCCAAGTCTTCGCTATCCACCACCTTATATGCTTGTCTCTGAAACACTCAATTAGCAAGTTAAAACCACAAGAAGGAAATGTTTGTCATCATCATCAAAATAAAGGGATTATAATAATGTCCAATTTAGCCAACATTTATTGCAAGCTTGTTGAACAATACCGTGCTTGCCTACTTTTGTGCTACAGAACTATGGCTGCAATAAATAGAAGTGCAATCCATTATTGAAGATGACATGCTACTAAAAAGGGGGTCAACCTAGACAGTTGTCCTGGCATACCCAATTGACGAAGGGCAAGTTATACGGATCCGACCAACTGTCCAGTCGGTCCCATACCCTACACACAACATAAAGAGACCCGCAAATAGTTTTTGCCGACCAGCAAGCACACTGGATTCTTGTTACCTTGAAGGAACCCATGCAGGCAAGGTTGGACCACAATCACAGTGAACTCTAGGCAGGCAGGAACAACTTGATATACTAGTAGGGAGCTAGGGACCTACTTCTTGGTCCATAGAAGACGTTCTTTCGACAATGTCGTTGGCCAACATTTGCAGTTTTGTTTTGCATGTTCTCCTCCCTTTCCATCAGGACCAGATATAGCATTTGCTACATTGATTTGATTCAGGGACAATCGCGAAGGCAATGAATGATTGTTTTCTTGGCAAATCGCATCTAGAACACTGGGAGGCCCATTAACCCCGGGAGGCCCATTAACCCTTTGAATGTGGAACCCACATTCATCCTTGGGTCTTGATAGCTTAGGTTGTCTATTTCATTAGATATACTTGTATAGACATGCGATTATAGTTTATGATTATTTTTATGCAAATTGTGTAAAGATACACAACTTTTACTATCTCTTGACAAAGTGTACATATAAACTGTTGATATGATTTGTGCATTGTACTTTATCAATTATTCATTGTAAACTTCTATCTTGGAATGGCAATAATGACCACCTCCTAGTCCCCGAACCAGCTTTGTACTGAAGCATCCCATTATTAGTAGATTATTAACAACCATACTGTCTCTAGGTCTCTAACAATGGGCAACCAATTTAATGGTTTTGGTTCAGTGGGAATAGGAACCAAGAAATGAGTCTGCGGAATATGACTGACGATGTATGAGCTACGACTGGTATTCTATGGCAGATACAACCATATCTTTTTCTTTGTTTTGACTTCACTATGCTTTATCCAACTCCTTCCCTTCCGATAAGGGGCTTTGCATCTACATGTAAACATGGAGCCGCCCATCGTCGGTCAGTAGAAAACCATTTTCAAGGCCATGCCAATGGCCTCATTATGACAGACTCTTTGATAGTTCCCAACCGTGCAGGAGGAGTGGGGGTCTCGAACTTAGGTCTCTATATGATCGACGATGTATGAGCTACGACTGGTATTCTATGGCAGATACAACTGTATCTTTTTCTTTGTTTTGACTTCGCTATGCTCTATCCAACTCCTTCCCTTCTGATAAGGGGCTTTGCATCTACATGTAAACATGGAGTCGCACATCGTCGGTCAGTAGACAACCATTGTCAAGGCCATGCCAATTGGCCTCATTATGACGAACTCCTTAATAGTTCCCAACCGTGTAGGAGGAGGGGGGTCTCGAACTTAGGCCTCCTAATCCTATCACAGTATGCAACCACAATCCTCGTCTCCCTTAGACTTCGTCCTGCCTCTCCAAGGAATCATGAAGGTCTCCTCATCCTCATCTCTTTTGCCCAATCTAAAGGCACTAATCAAAATTCGTTGTTTCTGTAACATCCCTGACCTGGGTTATAACCTAACCCTGGAAGTTTTGCCTAAATATGTAATTAAACACCTGTGATGACTCCTTGGCATGTAATTAAGTTCCCCAGGAACATATATTTTCAATTTTTGCTCCTTTTTAAACAAAGTTGTAGCATTGTTTTGTATGTAGGGACCTATGTGCAAATTACCCAGTTTAAGGGGTTAAATTGCAATGTTCACAGGTTGAGATGTTCTTTTGATAATGAGGCATCATATGAGTGAATATGATGAGGCATGATGGATTTTCCAAGCTTAGGCATCAAGATGCAGCTTGTGGAATGATCCTTGTGCTTAAAAACCCTAATTTGGAGTAAAGTGCAATTTATCCAAATTGAGGGGTGCAATTTGTAAAATTCACCTTCTAGAACATCTTTTATAACTCTTGTCATCATTTAGAGTAGAAATGATGAAAGGGACACATCAATGAATAATCAGATAAGAAAAGTGATCTTTGTGGTAAAAATCACCTAATAGGGGTATGGAGGTCTTTCATGTATGTACCCTAGTTGAAAGATGGCTTTCTTTACCCTTAGATCTTGAGATTTCATGAGCTTTGCATAAGTTTAGATGAGTTTGGACGTGCCCTTGAGCAAGGAGGGACTTAGGTGAAAATCCCATGCTTTAGAGGTCCTTATGGTGTAAAATGACCTAAAGTATATAAGTCTTTTCCCTTGCAACAAGTGAACGGATCTTTCATTTCCTTCACTTCTTCTCTTCTTTCTCAAACCGACCAAGGCTAAGCTGTGGAGCAGAGAGGGACGACTAAGGGTCCTAGGTAAGTTTGGATCACCCCTTTTGCTTGAATTCATGGAGGAAACTCGTTTTCAAGGTTGGATTCATGGCTAGCTCACCTAGCTCTATCTTTCTAGCCTTCCCTTTCCAATGTTTCCTTGGAGAATTCACCTTGGCCGACCTGTGGAATCTCAAAGACGCCATTAAATCTTGGAGCTTGGAAGCTTGGAGCTCAAGGAACAACCTTTAGGCGGGTTTTATAACTCTAAACTCTTTGCTTTATATGCATATGTTGTTCTTGCAATTTAGCAATTAGTTCTTCTTCTACCTCCCTTCTTCCTTGCACTTTTGCAAGCAAAACGATGGAGTAACCGACCTTGACAGAGGTTGAAGATGATGGGCGTGGATTCCTATGTTACTTTATCAAACGACCTTGGACCCTTTTGGTCCAAACGGTTGCAAACCGTTTGAGGTCAAACGGTTTCAAACCGTTTGCTCTCAAACGGTTTCAAACCGTTTGCTCTCAAACGGTCTTGCAAGACCGTTTGGATTGAAACGGTCTCAAGACCGTTTGATAGGGTTGACCAAGGGACGACCATTTGAGGGTCTGTTGGTAATATATTGAATTTCATTCCTGCAAAGAATCAAAGTTTAATTCTTAACCAATTGAGAGTTGAAGGCACTTCAACATCCTAACCCTAATCGGGTTGAAATTTGTTGTTTTCATATATATATCTTGTTGAGTTTTGGGTTGAAGGACCCAAACGGTCTCAAGACCGTTTGGTGGTTCCTCCAAACGATCTCAAGACCGTTTGGGCACAACCCAAGACCGTTTGGAGGTCTAGGGTTGAGATAATCTAATGGTTTGAAGGTCCAATTGCAAAAAGTTGATGAATTGATAAAAATGCAGATTTTAAACCTAATTGGAGTTCAACCCTAAACCAACCGACTTGGTTTTTGGTCAAACTTTGGGCAAACAGTCTCAAGACCGTTTGGATGATGTCCAAACAATCTCAAGACCGTTTGGGCCAAGTTTGGGCCCAATTGGAGGTCAATTGATAGGTTCAACCTTGAATTGATTCACATTGTTGAATATTGATGACCATCCGATTTGAAACCCTAATTGAGATGGACTTAACCCTAATTGACTTTCAATTGAGGGTAAATTTGGTGTCCAATTGATTGATGTTCATCCTAATTGACTCAATTTATAAGTGGTTAACATGGCTTTGGCCAATTGAGGGCTTCAACATACTTAATCATAAACGTTTGTAACTTTTGAACCACTTTGGAGGTCCAAACGGTTTGAGCCCATTTGGACCAAATGGTCTCAAGACCGTTTGGATCCAAACGGTCTCAAGACCGTTTGGGCTCAAACGATCTCATGGTCGTTTGGACCAATCGATCTCAAGTTGTTTTGGATCAAACAGTTTCAAACCACATGAGCTTCAAACGGTTTGAAAGTCAAAACGGTCAACGCACCCAAACGGTCTCAAGACCGTTTGAGGTCAAACGGTCTCAAGACCGTTTAGTGGTTGAAGGTTGAAACCGTTTGAAGGTTTTCAAGGTGGTTTGTACTTAATCAATTGATGGTGTAATTGGTTCAATGGTGATCTAATCTAAACCCTAATGGTAACCTAGGTCATTAAGGGACTAAGAGATTAATGTATTGACCCATGATGATGATCATGAGGTAAATTACCAAAATACCCTTGAGGGGTTTAATTGAGTAATACCTTGTTCTAATCAAACCCTAGTCACATGATAGTGATGTTTTGGCTTATGCTAGTCTATGAGGACTTAACCCAACCTGATCTAGAGTGGTGTTATCACCATCTACTAGTAAGAGGAGAGAGAAAGTATCCTAAGAGAGAGAAAGTACCCTTTTATGGTGGAAACTCAAGTAAGATACCTTCAATACACATGGATGTGCATGATTAGGGTATGATCCACCTATGTGAGATCATGGAAACCCTAATTATGATGTTTAGTGAATCTTAATCTTATTTAAGAGCTTTAATGATGATGTTTCTCATACATGATGATGTTATGAGTTCAATTCACCATGGAGTGAATAGTAAACCCTAATTCTAGGGTGATGACATGTAGTATGAATAGTAAACCCTGATTGATGAATATTGGGGAACTTGACTCTTCTAAGAGTTTGAAAGTGTATCTTCTAGATTGAATTGCTTACTGTTATCAGTTGAATTAACCATGCAGGTTGTCATGAGATGATGATCATATCCAGGTATGGATTATGAAACTATATTCATTGAAAACATGCTTTAGCTTTATGAATAGTGATATATCCTGTTGCCTTGTCAATGGCAACCTATGAATTAAATGGGCTGTGAGAGCCATAAATACCATCAAGGTCATGCTTTAGAGATGACTTGTGATTAATGTATTGAGAAATGATGATTGATAAGAGTTAGGCTTGTTACATTTAGTATTCTCATTTTATAGCTGTTATGCTAATGTTATTGTTTGAAGAACAATGTATGATGTTAAAAGAATACTGAATGTAC
Source organism: Alisma plantago-aquatica (assembly GCA_963693085.1). NCBI lineage: Eukaryota > Viridiplantae > Streptophyta > Magnoliopsida > Alismatales > Alismataceae > Alisma > Alisma plantago-aquatica. The sequence continues at coordinate 490,285,771 of OY856409.1, read as the reverse complement.
CTAACTAATCAAGTGTAATGTAGAGCCCTGATCATAGATCCATCATTGTCAGAGACCAAATGATGGTGAAACAGGTTTTCCAAAGGGAACTCCTGGATCACATACTCTTGAGTATGTGGGGGAGATGGATACGTAAATCCTTACATCCTAGTGTAGGAATTGATGTAGATTTATCATAGTCCGTCAATCCTTCACTACAAAACCAAATGGTGAGATGTACCACAATTCTCCCAAGAAGACACAAATACCGCATCGATCAGAGGTAAATAAGAAATCTCTCAATGACGAAGAGAGTACAGAACGCCACTGTAACTCTAAAATAGCGAATGACCAGACTACCCTGGTAAGCTATAATAGCAGAGACACAAAGTGTCCTGCAAGCAATCCTCTAACTGACTGAGGAAGATAAGGTCATAAGAATCTGGCTCTTTTAATGACCTATGTATGATACTGATGTGACTTCTTAGCGATCAGTTGGAGTATGAGTGGTATGTCTCATCTCCACAGGGCATAATAATGTTTGAAAAACATAATCAACAACGTAGTATATATGTTAGAGTTAACTACGAGTTACTTGATTGATGTTACACTGAATAAAGTATATGTTCTTCATAATTCATAGATGTTGAACTCTTGCTTATTACCAAAACTGCTATTGAATACTTTGAAGGCTTTTACTGCTTAAGTTATTCTTTGTTTTGCTTATAAAGCTTCTAGTGGAGAGTTATAACTCTCGCTGGGACAATTATTCGAAATTGTCTCACCCCGTAGACTTCAACTTTTTAGGTGGTCGTCGAAGAGGGAGGAACCGGTCTACAGGTGACCAATCCCAGCAGCAGCAGCACCAGGAACAGCAATAAATCTCAGGTGGAGATTCAGCCTGCTATGTGGTGTAGTTAGAGTCTGTCCTATGTGTCCTCTGTACTCTCAGGTCTTGGAGTCTTTTGGTTATGAGTTCTTGAGATTTTGTATCATGATGTGTATAATTACTCAAGAAGTAATTTGTCAGAGATGTATACAGTTTAAATCCTTTTTCTATGGAAAAGGTTTGTGGTTTCAAGCTCTTATCTCGAAAAGTTTTAATTTCCCGTGATTTTTGTCTTCCACTGTTAATCGATTGCTTCCGCTTAAGTTTAAAACATGTTTATATCGTGGTTTGGAGATCAGAGCCCACAGTTTCCATCGGTACTACTGGGCGACAACATTACTAAAAGCTTGGCGCCGTATTTAGTGTTTGACTCCACGTCAGTGACTGTTGATATTGTGCTTCCGATGTCGAGCTTCTGCTCAGACGTCGAGCGATGCCCACAAGGGTCTTTCTCATTCACCTTCTCTGGTATTGCCACCTCAGCCAACCACTACCCTTGCTTCTCCCGTCGAGGCAGAGGCAACCCAAACACCACTGGAAGTGACTCGACGTCGACATTGTCCCCCTTCTAGAATGAAAGGGGTTGGGGAGGTGTGAAGGATTGGGGTAGGGAGTGGTGATTTGATAGATATGGATTATGTATTTGTGGATATTAATGGGTCCCGATGATCATACCATCTGAATAGGAAAATAGTACTATCTCCCCATTAAAACCCAATAATTAATGATTACCCATCAGACACCAATACATTTGGTTCAAACTATATTGGGTCACGTGACCCATTAAGTTATGGGAATTTTTGCTCTAGTGGACATCAACCAGTATCCACGTAGTTATGGGTGAATGGTTCTGGTATATGGGCATGAAAACCTGGCACCATTGACATCCCTACTTCTATCCCATTCCTATGATAGCTAAATGTGTCGTCGTTCAGTTCTATCTATTTTTTCATTTATTACTAGCAAGGCATAATTGCCTACTCAGCACTCCCACACATGTTGATGGTGTCAAGGAGAGGAATGATCCAATTTCCCTGATGTGTTGTGGCAAGGTTGAAAAATTGTGTATCATGCCATCAGGGTCTGCATTCCTAAGATAATAGATTTGGACTCCTCAATTATTACTGATAATCTTGAGGCATGTATTTCTTTATATATATATGTAGAACTACAAACCAGCTAAAGTTGCTCGATTTATACATGCACAACTGACTTTCATAGGAAAGACTAATTATATACATAATAGTATTAATATATATATATATATATATATATATCTGAAGAAAGTAGTCAATTATAGATATATATTTTACTACCAATCAACAACCTTTTAATTTTGTTCAGAACGTTTGGAACGCCAAGGCTCCCAACGCGTCCCCATAGAAAAATCGGGCACCCGTTCAACCTTAACAGCCTCAATTTGAGTGCCACGTTGATAAAATCAATTGCTAGTGTAAGTGAATTATGAGCATGATATTGTGATAACTGTGTAATATTGTCTCAGCTATCGTGATATGTTTAATATAAAACGGATGTCTAGACCTTCATGTATTCGGTATACCTATTGTATTTATATATTAGGTATTAAAAAGTGTGTCCATCAGCCTCTAGTCATGCTCCTCTTAGTGCAATCTTAAACTTCAGAGGTATGTTCTTGACCTTTAGATGCCTAGCGCCACTAATCATATTTTCTTTCATTGTTCCTTCGTTAGTATTATTACAAGTTTAAAATTATATGTAATTCCATTCTTCACCATCCCAGAGAAGTGGAAGATATAATTAAGTGATGCTCACGTAAAGTCTAATATATGTTGTTTCTATTCTTGACTATTTTTTGAAAGAAATAATAGTATTTTTGAAGAAAAATTCCAAGGACTTCATGTTGGAAAAAATCCAAACTATGATTGCTTAATATTCCTCTCATAGTCTCTACTAATCAAGTATACATATGAAGACACTGTAGCTAATTACATGGTGCTCCTTATTGTGTAGGTTGCTGTAATCTGTTTTTTGAAGCTTGTTGATGTGAGGTTCCTTTTGTACCGTATTTTGTTGGGTGTTTACTATTTAGCAGCTGATACAAAGTAAGTTTACCTATTATGTTGTTTCTGATAGATTGTTCCTTGTGTATTTGTCAAAGTTCGTCAGGGAGTCTTGCATAAGTTATCTTGGAAATTCAATTTCTTTCTCCATTAAATCAAACTCGTACATAATATAATGTTTTGTATAGTTATTCTTCTTGTTTTTAGGCTAGCTACTGCCACAAAGGAACCTGTTTCTCCTGGATGGAGGCAACGATGTGGGAAGATGTCAGCTTGAGAGGATCTGATTTTTTGATCTGTCCTATAGGTCGTCGTTTGATCAGAGATCTTTGTGTATTACATCTTCGAAGTATACTGCAATCTATTGTAATCTAGTGGCCGAACTCTTCTCATCTTTTTCTATTTTCTTTTGCCTTAGGCTGCTTTTCTGTTTTAAGTCTGTGTGGCTACAATATAAAATCTTGTACAGTTGTGAACTCTAGGTTTGTAATGGTTTCAACATTAATAAAAAAATAGGGCCCATTCTCCATTTATATGTAGCAAATGCACAGAAAAGAAAGGAATTGAATATGTATAAATGTATAATTGTTGTACATATATTTGCTTTAATAAAAAAGCAGCAGCTGCAGTCACGACATCAGTCTATTTTTTTAATTTTTTTTATTAGTTATATGGGTTCAAGTTCAACGGTTGCTGTCATTGTATGTGCTCTGTATTTTATCATTCTTTAATAGCTCTACTTGGACGGCAAGCACCCTGGATTCTGAAGTAACCCGTTGATTCTGCATGCAAGATTAATGGAGCTGCAGCGGACAGATTATTTTCAAGGGTTGTTTTTTAATAAACAATTCCACCCGTTGATTCTGTTTTGGATTCAACGGGTAGTCCCGTCCAAGACGCCTATTATTGTACTAGTGCTGGCGAGACGACGTCCAGGGTACCATCGCCGCTAGGCGCACAGGGATGAAGGGTGTGGCATCGACGATGCTCCTTCTACTGCTATGGCGTTGGCGCTGGTGCGGGACGAGGAGGAGGCAGGACGGCATGGAGGCATCCTTCTGAGTAAGTGATGATGCTGCAGCAAGCTATTGAATCGATCACCCACTTATCTCTCCTCTGTGGCGGCTGAGTACCAGGAGACTAGGGTTATGGATTTATGTGCCGAGAGGAAAGGAAGGAGAGAAGGAGAGGAGAAAGGAAAAGAGAGGAGAGGAGGTGAAGAGCACCGGTTACGGTCAGCGGCCGTTTGCTTCAGCACGATGGGCACGGCTGGGTCATGGAAAGACGTTGAGATTGCATTGATAGAGAGGAGTAACGCACATGAGGCGTTATCACAAAACAATTGGCAATAGCTTACTTATATATTAGGGTTTATATATTTACTTAACTAATTAAGAGGGTAAAGGAAGTCAAATTGTCTTGAAAGTAAGTACTTATGGTAATTAGAGCATGATGAATTATTTACCTTTTGAAAGTGTCTTCTAATATATATCATTACTTGTATTTTAGTCATCCATCTGATGTACTTATTACCATTAATGCAATCTAATTATGCCTCGATCCTCCTTTTGACTCCTCAATACGTCGGCTGGTTATAAAACTAGTAAAGAATGGGATTCTAATCTCCAAAGTCCATCTTTAATCCTCTAGTCACTAATACATTAGATGGGCATTTAAAAATCTTAAGAAAATAATAATTTATCTAAGACAATGAACATGCTTAATTAATAAACTGTAACACTATAGTTTACCGATAATCAATTTCTTTCACCTTTTACTACTAAGAATATTCTAGAGTGTCATACTATAACCAAGGATGTTATTATGTATATTCGTACCTCAATCTTATGGTGTATGGTTATTATATCTTTGACTCCCTACATAAAATGAATTGGTGAAACATGTGATTATTTGGCTCTAAGTAATATTAACAATTTTAAAATTTTAGGGAAAAGGAACATAATAAGAAGGGGTCCTAGAAAAAGAGGGTTTTATACTTTGATTCTAAATTTCTGTTATGTTACAACACACCACCCCTTAAAGAGGATTTCGTCCCCGAAATCCAGATGATCAAGTCCTAAAGAACCACTACCAAAAGGACTCTCCAAATTAGAGACTTAACTAACATATGCCTACAACTTTTGTATTGATACATTTTATGTTATCCAGTTGATGTTCAATGTACTCATCTTAGATAGGTTTATTCAGCCTAATTATGGAGTAATCATATGTGTATGACTTTTAACTAAGGGAATTACCCAACCTTACATGCTATATACAATATCAATTTCATATAGTCCTCAAGTTAAGTTGCATTCCTGATGGATAAAGTGTACATGAATTTGCCCCTTAAATGGTTAGTCTACAATCAAACTAACTAAATATAATATATATAATAGGGGTAGGTCAACTAGGTCATACATATCTAACTTATTCTTCATACCTACCACTTCTCACTTAGGTTCAACTACATGTTAGATCTAACCAGTTATGGGGTCTTTGCTAAAGATCTAATGAGCATATCAATTACTACAACTTCCTTGTGGTGCTGACTTGGTTCCAAAAATATTGATGAAATCTGAAATTTTTTTTTTGAAATATAATTTAATATTGAAAATAAGTTTGACGATTAAAATCTTGCGACGAAAATCCAAAATGGTGCCAAAAATCAATTCGAGAACCAAGTCGACCACTTTCTACTATCTGCAACATATATTATCACTATAACATCACTTCATCTTGGTAAGAGGGCTTCTCTACACACATCATCAATAGGCACACCAAGCATATCCCACTTATAGATGAGGGCATACCTATATCCTCTAGCACACAGTTAACTCCTAATAGGTCCTATTAGAGATGGCCTCCATTTATTCCTCCATTATCTTGATCATTACCTAGGCCATCACATTATAAAACAACATTCATTTATAAGACCGTGTAACCATAATAATAAAAGGCTAGGGTCTCTAGTTGTTTTACATCCATGGCGTCATAACAAGTCCATGTGAACTAGTTGGTAAAAACTACTCCTCGTCTCACACATTAGATAAACTAGTTACATGGTGATGATGAGAGAATGGACGACTCTTTAAGGATCAATCCTAAATGTACCTTCCTCACATAACCTTGGTGTTAGAGTACATCCAAGTTTCAAGAAAAAAAGAGTATCCACTATGCCATCCAAGCATGACTATGCATCCATATGTCCTCGAGAAAAATAACATCGCACAAAGTGTTATTATGTGATTCAACTACATGATCATTCCTTTATATGACAAGGGAGATCAGTATTATTCCTAACTTATGGGTATATGAGGGATGAAATCCTAGGAATAGTTACTTGAAGCCCATATCTTCCTTCAAAAATCCTTATATATGAAATGTAGCAAGTTCAACTTGGAGAGTATCCAACCCTTATATGGCGAGTCTCAAGTAAATTATGTTGAAATAACTCCATGTTGTAGGCAAGATATTCCTATCAATAGAGCATTACAAATCTAGAACTCCTATCAATACTCTATGTTTGTTTGCATGCATGCTCAATCCACATAATGTGGGTATCGTATGCATGCAACAAAACAACAAAAGCAAAAAGTTTAATAACTTCTACTAAGGTTACACACAATTATGTGAATTCAAGTAAACCTACTCTTTATAGTAGATGAACTAACTTCCCATAAGGTGAGGGGTAGAGACTATTGTCTAGAAGAGTCACCCCTTAAGTGTAGAAATCTATACCTCTATAGAGGTGGTAAGATTGATGAGGGTTTAACCAAAAGTCAATGACATAGATAGTTTGGGAGGAATAACACCAAGGTGAATTGTGGTTGAAACCCTATTGTACGACTTTGGTTTAGGTATGACAACAATCTCTAAAAGGTCACCTACCTACAAATGAATAATCTAGGATAACTTGAATTAGTCTAGTTATCGTGTGCTTAGGCTCTGATACCATTATGTAAAGAGTGGGACCCAATAGTGGGCCCACTCAATGGTACAAAAATTGAGCCATGAAATATTTAAGTAGAGAAAACATAACTATTTACAAAGTTACAAAATATGCCCATGTCCACAACTTTCTCACTCTAAGGTTGTACATGAATTGAAAATGTTACATCTATATACACACAAGCCCATATGCAGAGGGTAACAGGGCTGCCTCAAGCTATCCTTATGTTCACCAAAGAGCTCATAATCATCATATGTCTCTGCCCTACAAAGAACCTAAATCTGGGTGGAGGGAACACCCAGAAAATTAGGAAACAAATGAGTATAAGTCAGCAAAAGCTGAGTATGTACATTAGAAATTAACTAGGGCATTAAAAAGTAAAGTAAGATGTTCCCATAAAAAAGGGGGCCATTAAAGCTAGGTAAGTTTCAAGGAGAAGTAGCAAGAGAAAGAATTTCCAAAAGATTGAGGCATATAAATAAACAAATGAAATATCACATCTTGCCATTAACCATTCACAATATCACAACAATCATAATAATTTGCATGTAGATATATTGGACTAAAGTAACTAAGGTAGGGCCATGACACCACTGAGTCAATGGCCTAAGTAAAATGGGTGGAAATAGACACACCCTGGGTGGAAATAGACGTGCCCCTGTATAAAAAGAGGTGGAAAGACGCACCCCAGGCAGAAATAGACGCGCCCTAATGGTTACGCCTAAGCATCTACGGTAGTTAAACTAGTCAAATTATCTAACATGCATAAATAGAGTGGCAAGATTCACTTTTCACAAAATACATGGCATAATTCAAGCACAATTGCAGGTGGGGTCATTGACCCAATTCAATGTGATAGTAATTTCAAAAGAATAATAATTTCAAATGAAATAAGAGCAAGTATTTCAAAAGATGCCTCATTATGGGAAAATTTCTGGTATGCCCACTCTTTACAAAAAGAAACTACATGATCACTCTGCATCAACACACATCCTAGACCATTCTTAGAGGCTTCACAGAAAACAATGTATCCCTCTCCCTGTTCAGGTAAAACCAACACAGGTGCACTAGTCAACCTTTCTTTCAACAATTGGAAAGAACGCTGACACTTGTCATTCTAGACAAAAGGAACCTCCTTCCTGGTCAACTTAGTTAGGGGTAATGCTACAGAACTGAAGTTTTAATAAACCTTATGCAGTAACCTGCCAGACCTAGGAAACTGCAAATCCCAGTTGGTGTCTAAGGCTATTCTCACTCTATAACAGACTGCACTTTCTTAGGATCAACACGAATACCTAAAGTAGATATAACATGTCCTGGAAAAGACACTTCTGACAACTAGATCTCACACTTGCTAAACTTAGCATTTAGCTTGTGTTGTCTCAACAAAGTCAAGGCTTTACGAAGGTGTTGTTCATGTTGTTGACCATATCTACTATATATCAGGATGTCGTCTATGAAGACCACTATAAACTGATCAAGGAATGGCCGAAAGATTCTATTCATCAGCTCCATGAATGCAGTCGATGCATTAGTAAGTCCAAAAAACATAACTACAAACTCATAATGAATGTACCTTGTCCTAAAGGCTGACTTAGGTACATCATCCTCCTTGATACGTGATTGATGATATCCTGACCTTAGATCTATCTTAGATAACATTATTGCACCACACAACTGGTTAAACAGATCATCTATCCTTGTCAAAGGATGTTTGTTCTTTATGGTCACCTTGTTAAGTTGCCTATAGTCTATGCAAAACCTCATAGGCCCATCCTTCTTTTTAATAAAAGAACTGGAGGACCCCATGGCAAAGTACTCAGTCGAGTGAAACCTTTATCAAGCAACTCCTGTAACTGTTTCTTGAGTTCTACCATCTCAGTAGGGGCCATCCTATAAGGTGTTTGAGCTATAGGTTGTGTACCTAGAATTGGATTAATCTCAAAATCAATCTCTCAAGGTGGAGGAATATCTAGGAATTCTTTAGGAAACACATCCTTGAATTCCATAATAATAGGAATTTCAAAAAGACTAGGACTTTCTACTTGGTATCTACCACATGTGCCAAGAATACTTCACGTTCTTGTCACATCAGTCTCTTAGCTACCATTGTTGATACTAAATAGGTTGGAAGAATCTTTCTGTCCCCCTAAAAGACCCATGTATCATCACTATTTATGAACATAGCTTGCTTGGAACCACAATCCAAGACAACTTTATACTTTTCTAGGGTATCCATCCAAAGAACTACATCAAACATGTGCATCTCAAGTGGTATAAGATCCACTTGAATGTTGTGTTCTGAAAAAGAAAGAACACAGGGAGAACATACCTCTCGCAACACTGTAGATCAGACTAATGGAGTTTCTAATAACATATTATCTTCTCTACTACTGAAAGACATATTGCAGTCATGAATCACATTGCAAGTGATAAAGGAATGTTTACTACCCGGATCAATCAAAATAGATACAATGTAGGATGAAGACATATCAGAATGAAACAATTCCATCTAACCTGTCACAACTCGTGGATTGACTACTGCCTCTAGCTAATTCATAGCATAGAATCTCACCATTTCATGTTGTCAATTTCGTACTCTGTTGTTTGATGCAGATGAACCTACTTGGGATGCATGTCCATGTCCTCATGTGCCACTACTAAACTATTGCCTTAGAGAGCCTTGTTGAATCTACCTCGGTGGTTGGGTTACCTCTGTGTCTCTAATTGGACATTCTCTTATCATATGTCCTTCCTGCCCACACTTGAAGTAGGTTCCGTTCTCCCATTGCAGCCTAGATGGTCCTGCTACTGACATTGATGCCATACTATGGGATCTACTTGGTAGAAAATTATGACCTCTCCTTGCTTGATGTCCACTGCGTCTGAGCACTGAACCTCTGTGGTGCTATTGGTGTGGGAAATCTCAATTTCTTGATACTTCCAGACCTCTATCCCTAGAATTGGGCAGGTCCTTTCCTACTGTTAGCCTCACATTTCTCAATAACAGACCTCTCTATCTGCCTAAATGACTCCACAAAGGTGGCAAACCTCTCTCTATTCTCTAGAGCAGCTACAATTGTGGATAACTCAGCATTTAGACCCTTCTCAAAATGTTGAATCATCTCCTCCTCTATAGTAGCCATGTGTGGACAAAACCATAGAAGCTCCATAAAGTTAGCTTCATACTCACTAATCTTCATTGGTCCTTGCTTAATATGCTCAAACTGTGAGATTTTCTCATCCAGATAAGTCCTGGAAAAGTATCTACTGACAAACTCACGTCAGAACTCCTCCCATCTATCCTCAACACCCGGTCTTTTCTCTTCTTCAATGGCCCACCAATGGCCAGCGCTTCCTTTTAAAAGGTACACAACATGCCTAACTTTATCAATTTTTGGGATGCTAAGGATTCTAAAAGATTTTTCTAGCTCAGTGAGCCATAAATCTACATCTATTGGGTCAGTTGTACAGACATATTCGGTGGCTCCTACCTAGCGTAACCGCTCAAAGGTCTTACCATACCCATGTCCCTCATTGGGAACTGGTACCCTAGGTTCTGGTGTTGGCATCTGGTCTTCCATATGCATTATTGTGGTCATGAACTTCCCAAAAAGAGCATGAAAGGTTGGGTTTTCTAGCATGGCTTCATCAAGATGGGGATTCTCAGGCACTGATTCCTCTCTAGCATATTCCCTTGCACCTCCTCTTAGTGCAGCAACACTGCTATCAACAACATATTCTTTGTGTGCTTCAGCCATCTTTAAGCTTTACTTCATCTCCAATATGAGTAGAAGTCACTATAAGATAAAGTGGAGGACACTAGAACAGACTCAACAACCTCAATCATATGTCTATATAGACTCAGTGAACCTTAGGCTCTGATACCAAAACTTGTGATGACCGCTATCAAATCGACAACCAAATTGCACAGTAATTATGCAAAATAAACATTAGCAGCAGATAAAAAAAATCACTAAAAATTAAAACAATTTTGCAAAGAGATCCATTGCCAGGAAACTCTTAAAGAAAGAACCAAAGCAATATATGCATCATGGTTCACATTGTACATACAGTGTACCATCTCATCTTGAGGATATCATTTACTAGTTGCTTTGCCCAAACATATACATAAGCAACATAAAACCTTGAGGCATACAAGCCAAAATCTAAGATCATTTATAAAACCATTACATACTAACTCCCAAGGACGTAAGAGTATAGAGACAATGTATAGGACTTCTATCTACAAGACACGACAGACAGCACACTCAACCTGAGCCATTACTGTTGTCCCTATTGTTGTTGTCCTCCCTCTATAGTACGGTCTCTACCTCCTTGTCTACATCCACCTAAAAATGTTGGGACCAATGGGGTGATACAAAAGTCCCAGCGAGAGATATAACTCTCCGCCAACAATATTATTATCACAGGTAAATAGTATAAAATTGAGCAAAGGATCTTTTATATTATAAGTAGAATAGAGAAATATCATCTTTTAAAGTAATGCAGCTATCTATGATAGAGCAATAAATCATCTATTCACTTTATAAGGAATACGAAGAACACATATAACATCTATCCATTTAAGATGCATAAAAATAGTATAACATCAACAAATATTTCCATATTCAATCCTTAATCAAATACGCTACACGGTCGATTACATATTTACAATCACACTTATGCCTTGAGGAGATGAGGTATACTGCTCATGCTCCAACCGATCACAGCTACATAAGCATCGATACCATAAAGGTCAAAGGAAGAGCCATATTCTAAGAACTCAACTATCTCGGTCAGTATGAGACCACTGGCAATGACATCACATATCAAACTGCAATTAGCATATCAGGTTAGTCCCTTATGCTCATACATTTTCAAACCTTCAAAGTATTAACCTACCATGTGTTGAGTGGCATCCTAGACAACTGGTTAGTCCTTTTCAACCCATCCAAATGTACAAAATGATAGGGGTGTGGGGTTCCAAGGTATAACAGATTTCATATCACCATATTGGGTTTGATTACCATATCGGGTTAGAGGTGCTTCAACCCGATATCGATTTGTGCCATGATGATATCATCATCATCAAGCTATAGACTTTAGTCCATTACTATTCTAGTTCATGGACAACAGTCCTATGAAACTATTAGAACTCATAGAATCATCAATCATTCAAGAGAAATCAAAATTGAAAGTAGATCAACAAGTATAGCAAGATTGAAGGTGAATAATAACATGATTGGGTTCAAGTTATATAACCCGCTCAAGAACAACTTCAAAGCTCCAAGATCCATAGCTTCATGTTCCCAAGGTTGAATATGAACTTATTAAAGATCTAAGACTTGTTCACAACTCCTTTATATGTAAATCACCATAGATAAGAACTTGGTGAAGAAGAAAAGAAAGGAAGAATCACAACCCGAGAATCATGCTTCAACCAAGGTTGAAGATGACCATGGCTTCACCTTAAGATTAAGGCTCAAGATCCTCCTTGCTCCTCAACTATTATGCATGATATTTAAGAGAAAGTGAGTTGTAGGGTTCAAAAAGTTTTACTAGTAGGTGAAAGGAGTGGTATATATAATTGAGGCTCATGAGAGAGAGAGTGTATAAGAGGTGTCATCACCTTATACTACTAGGGGACACATGTCCATGCATGCGTTGACATGTTTCCATGCATCCAAACATATTTATCTTTACATGCAAAAATCTTGGGGATAATTGAGGGATAAGATTCTGGTCATTAGTCATCTAGTTGAACAAGATATTTCAACCCAACATCACTTTATTCACAATTGATACATCTTTTCCAAGGAAAGTTGTAAACTGATATCCATCACCTTCTTGAGGCGCTTAACTCATCATGGACTTTTCCAAGATTTTACAAAATGATATGGGACCTCCTCTATGGCTTCTTGGCCTATAGGCACTCCAATATAAGCTCTACAACTCAATACAACTCATTTTAGGGTTTCAACTATACAACTCTTCTTGGTCTTTTCATCACCAAGAATACCATCACTCAAATATGATTCAAACATGATGCCTCTTTATTTCTCTCTCCCATATAGGTGGTAATTTGTATATCAACCCTACATTTTGGGTAAATTGCAATTTGCAACAAAATTGGTACACAAGGCACAAGCATTATTCAAACAAGCTCCAACTTGGAACTTAGGCTTTCCACAAGCCACCCCTTAGCATCATTCTCTCTCTTATGATGATAAAGCACTTGAGGCATGTTCAAAATGTGACAGATTGCAATAACCCCTCATCTTGGGTAAATTGCAATTTACATCCAAACTATCATATAATGCACAAACAATTTGCAAATAAGCTCAAACTTGAAATTAAACTCTCATTGAATCTTAATTACTTTTCAAAAGATTAAAACAAGTTTATAAATAACTTAATTAAGCAAAAATTCTAGGGTTATGGCATAACCCGGGTTAGGGATGTTACAAAAATTGATGGAAGTCTTGCTCCTATTTTCCATTAAAGAACCTACACGGACCAATCTATGGGATTCCTAACTACATGAACTAACGAGTACTCCATTCTAACCCTATTGGTGAAGCTCATGTCGAAGGAACTTCAACATTGCTCCTTGTTATGGGAGTTTTTCACTTCATCAAATGATGTTTTTTATGCATCCTCAATTGATAACATCACAAAATCCTTACACCAATAAAGCTACTACATGTCCATCTACCGATGGGATCCTTGGGAGTCACGAGACCCCTCTCCTTCCTTGAACAATCACCCCTTCACATCCATGGTGGTTGGCTACATAAGTGCATATGATTTGAGGAATCCAAACCCTATAATTGTCTATAAATACAAGCCATGGTCTCCAAGGAAAGGGATTAGATCTTGACATCACCAGTTGTCAAATTCCATTCCAAGTGTCCATATTAAACTTCCAACAACCATTTCAATCAATTTATGACCACATTGATTGATGACCACCTTCTACCATCACCATCCACCTACTATATCACCGTTGTGACAAGTCAGAGCTAGAAGGAAGGAGATTGACAAATTCTAATTCAACTCTGACCAACATCAAGTGGTGTTATTACTCCTTGTTTGGCACTCTCATCTCCAAGTTTGAAGAAGAACTTGCATACACCACTTCTACATCTCCTTCTACTATGACGATGTTTATCTCCCTCTCTTACCTTTTTAAACTTTTTATTATTACCATGAACAAGTAGTCTCCTTGCTAGGGTGCGTGGAGTAACCTTGCTACCTTAAACTTGTTATAGTTACCATGAGCAAGTAGTCCCCTGACTAGGGTGCAGAGAGTAGCCATGTTATTTATTTCACTCTCTTCATTGTATTTATTTTTCTGTGAACCATGCTATGTTGTGGAGCAAACTTTATGCTTGTGAACCCTATTTGGCCAACTATTTTTCATATTTATAATATATTGAATTAGAGAGCTTCTAACCTAACATCTACATTTTTTTCATGTTAAATCGATGATGAGAACTTGGTAAAGGTGTTTTATGAGGTAATAGGTGAAATAATCTCTAGGTAACACAACAATGATCTTTGAGTAATATCTATCCATTTTTAATCCTAGTGTTGAAAGGGGGATTTATTTGGCCTCATCATATTTATGTTCATGTTGTTTACAATGTAGTGAGAGAGTGGAAAATAGGTAGCGTTGGTGAAATCCATCCATCTTGATGTTTTTTTCATTGATGAATTAAACCTTAATCTAGTCTTTTGTTAATTTCAAACTTAGTTTAATAAAAAAATAAACTTGTTGATAAATATTAGTTCTTTTAAGTTATGTTGATTAGATAATAACTAAATGTATTGTCCTTTGGGTTAGATTGTGAACTCAAGTATGATAATATCCATCTTCTTAAGGTGGTTTCGATGCACAGTTGGTTAAGGTAAAATCTAAGGATTTAATCCTAGATAATTTGATTCTCATTAAATTATGCATCAATGACCTTACAGTTTTTTTGACGAATAACAATTTTGGAAAGATATTTCTTTATAAAATAATCCATTTTCTCACTTTGAACTCACATGTCATGAAATTTGTCTCATCTTTACAATTTGAATAACAATTTTCAACTTCTTGCATAGTTCAATCTCTTATTTTACTCGTGACATGGGTATTTAAAAAAATCACATTTGTAAGTTTAAAAATTATATAATTTATTTGAACATAAGAAAATAAAAGAAATCATATAAAAATATCATTTATTGTTATGTTCTGATAGTTGACCTTTTCTATATGACCCCAAACTTGATATTAGAAACACAAAAAACAATCCTTTAAACTCCAAAGTAGCATGTGCATGAGGATTTTATAAAAGATAGTTATAAATATAATACTTGATCATCATCATCAAGCCTCAATCCCAACTATGTTTGGATCGGCTACATGGATCCTTCTTTTCCATTCAGCTCTATCATGGGTCATATTCTTGTTGAGATGTAGAGATTCAAAATCTCTCTTTATCAGCTCTTCCCATATTAATTTAGTCCTTCCTCTTCTTCTATTAATTGTGCTTGCCTCAATAGTATTGCTTCATATAGATGCATTAGTTGGTCTACGTTGCACGTGTCCATATCATCTGAGTCGGCCCTTGCGCTACTTATCCCCAATGCTCGCCACCCCCACTTTATTCCTAATATAATACTTGATTAGATAAATAAATAAATAGTAAATTGAAAAATTAGGAATGACAATTTCATAATAGCAACAACATATTTGATCCATTAGCTTCCATGATAGTGATGTGGATGAAGTTCTTAGGTGGAAATTGGGGAGATGTACAAAAAAACCTGATTATGAGCCATGTATGTCCTTGAGAGAAAAACTAATTTAGATAAGATGACTAATGGACATTCACATGACTTCACATACATTACACTTGTGAAGATTGATGCTTATAAGTCTCCCTACCATTCACATTGGGCACATAAAAATATTGTGGTGACTTTGTATCGTCGATGTGACAGAAACACTCTAACACAAAAAAATGAGATTTATATCAATAGTTGTAGCAAAAACTTCATTAGTGAGAGTGACTGGAATCTCAAATCATATTCTTCACTTGTAATCTCTTCCATATTCAACCCTAAGATGTGGTTTACCTACTCTGACTTTTGAGATAGTCATGACATTCTTTAAGGATACACTAGTAGACCAACCCATATACTCTTGAGACTGATCATATCAAATATAATTTTCAACAACTATTCATAGACCAAGAAATTATTTGAAAGCAGATATCCAAACATGCTTAGTTAAAATAAGGATATACCATTATATATATTTTTTGGAAAACTAGAGATTAAATATTAATCACCCTACACTCTAGAGAAGACTAGAATGAGTGGAAGTCAATGTTTACATGATCAAGCCAATCGGGATTTGAAGAGGTAAAGTAAAGAGCAAAATTAAGGAGAAGGGAACATTTTACTACCACATTTGAAATCATATTTAGACCGCAAGGTATGAAATGCAGGTGAGCACCATAAGTATCATAGTAGGCACCTAAAATTGTCTCCAAATCAGTTGGAGTTTGGGTGAAGCTAGAATTGTATTTGAAAGAAGGCGAACAACTTCTTGAGCATACAAAAGGATCTCCACATTATGCAGGTCCTTGCCTTTGTAGGCATGTACATCATGCAAAATGGCAGTAGACTCTACATCAAGGACCAAAAGAGCAGGAAAAGGCACTCTAGCCCCAAAGACACATACACCAGATTCAGAGACTACATGAATCCCCATACTAGCACGTCTACTTTTTGGGTGGAAGGAGGCATCATAGAAGGTGAAGAAGTCATAGTTATCATGGTGGATTGAGGATCTTGTCATATTAGGCATTTTGCTGATGCAAGAAGAATACTTTATTAATGAGATCGTGCTTAAACACTCCCTGATGAAAGCTTTGAGATGGAATTTGGGGTTGTTTCTCGGGAATGAATCAAATTGTTGCAAACTTGCCATATGTGTCAGCAAGCCACAAGCAAAAGTAAATGTTGTGGCAGAGAGATTGAGGGATGGGTGATGCTTGAGACCCAACTGTCCTCATCTTGATTGAAGAAAGATGGATTAGAAATAAGGTGGACCATATTGGTTTGAAAATGGAGCAATCTTGGAGGCAATGTAATAGAAAATCAAGCACATTTTTTCAGGCTGGGTAGGTATTGTCAACATTGCTATGCCTACTTATCTTTTCTACATTATGCAAAAGGTCCCTATAGAGAATAATTTGGGCAAAGATTTTGAGCCTTTATATGACGTGTGATTTCCAGATGGTAGACCAATCCCTGATTACTAGGGTTTCTTTATGTGTATGTAGCCACTTATATGTAGATTTTGTAGTGAGATCTGATGATTGTTTGTGGGGCCAGATCTAGATATTTAGTCCTATTGAAAGGACCCCCAGAGGTATAAACTAGATGAGTTCCTTAGCAAAAGGTGGTAAGTAAGCATTGATGAATGCTTGGTCACCGTTATCCAGGACCATGTCGTTAATCGTGAGGTCTTCCAGATCTCCTACGGTGTGAAATGAAGGACCAACGTCATGTGGAGACAAGCATGGGTTCCATTTATCATGCTACAATTAATAGATGAGCGCAGTTGGATTACCTTGCAACATTCGTTCTTTATGACATCAATGTTCTTCTTTATATATGACTATGTCAGAGAACAAGGTTTATTAATTATTCTTCCTGTACTAGTATATTTATCAGTCATGATACGGATCCAAGGTAGGGACAGTTTGTTAACAGAAACTCCAGAAATTTTTCAGCATTAGAGCGTGGTTGAGATCTCGTGCTTCTTTCAAGATGAGCCCACCCACATCCTTAGAAGAGGTGACTTTTTTCCAAGATAGAAGGGACATTTTCTTCTTATCTTTCCCACAAAACCAAATAAAGTTCTTTACATGTCAATTGATTTCATCACATAGGCTCAGAGATAATTTGACAGTTTACATGGTGTATGTGGGTATTGCTTGTAGGGTGGACTTAGCACGGGTGATTCGCCCGACAAGGGAGCATTGGTGAGATTCCCAACAATTCATGTAGTCCTGTAAGGTGGTGAAAATGCCCTCATGCGTACTCTTATTTAGCCTATGATGAAGGAGAGAGACACCCATGTAGCATCCCAGATCATGTGTCTAGAGGATGCTCAATTCCTTGTTGGCAGTCCTCATGACTGCCCAAGGGTTGTTATGAGAGAAGAAACATTTAGATTTCTCCTTTGATACAACTTGGCTTGAGACTAGGGAGAATTCCTACAAAACATGAGATATGGTAGATGCTTTCTCCTTGGTAGCTTGTGCTATTAGCATTCTATCATTCACAAAGAAGATGTGAGACACAATGGTCCATTCTTGCAAAGATGGGTTTCCAAGCACCATAGTGAACCTTGTGAAAGATGGATTGGCTTAGTTGTTCCATACATAGTACAAATATATAGGGGTTGATAGGATCCCACAAATATATAGGGGATGATGGAATCCCCTCACTAAACTCCTTGCATTGAGTTGATGGGCAGTGGAGGGGCCCCTTCCTAGAGGATAGTGGTCGAGCCACCAAAAATGATTTGCATAATGAGTCTTATGAGAATAATGAGTCTTCTATAGTGTGTCATGAATGAAGGGCCAATGCATCCTGTCAAATGCCTTAGATAGATCAATATTTATGGTGACCTAATGTTTTCTAGTATATTTGTTCTTCATGGAGTGAGTTACTTCTTGAACCAGAAGGATATTGTTGGTAATGTGATGTCTAGGAATAAAGTTGGACTATGTGTTAGCTATCCATCCATTTATAAGAGGCTTGAGTCTTTTGACAATGACTTTGGAAATGAGCTTTAAGCATGTGTTCTGATATTGGTCGTATCTCACTGCACCTCTGAGGTTGTCTCACTTTGGGAATGTGATTCTAAAATTTTAGGGCTAATACATCATCTGTTGAAGGTTTGTTGTACGGTGAGGATGACTAAGTTAACAACCTAGGACCAATTAGTTTGGATAAATTTTGAGTAGACACTTTTAAGGCTTGTTGATTTGGATGACACCATAGTGAAAGCGGCCTTCTTGATTTCATCATGGCCAGACATGCGTGTGAGGAAATTATACATCTGAGGGCTGATTTGAGTGAAGGAACCCCTAAAGTTTGAGATAGTGTCAGCGGCAGTAGGGGTGATGGATGTGTGGTCTTTAGATTGATGAAAAAACTACGAACTAGTGACTGAACATCATGTTTTTCACTGACCCAGTTGCCTCCATCATCCCTAATATGAGAAATCTAGTTCATCAGGCATCTAGACTTCACAAAGGTTTGGAAGAATTTAATGTTGCAATCGTCATGTTTAAGCCAAATGATGTTCACCTGTTGATGCCAGACTGTCTCCTCTTGTTGGAGAATGTGATGATATTTTTCTTTCAATGCAATGTCACACAACTCATTAGAAGAACAAGGCTTGTGGATAGGGGATACCTAGCACTTGTCCAGCTGATGGAGAGTGGTATACTTCTATTTTCTTAATTTTCTAAGATGTTTAGAATCCCATGTCATAGTAGAAGTCTGGAAAGATGGGAGGGTGTCGGTGGACGATCTGTGTAATGGCCATAAAAGAAATATCTTTATCCACTCTCTTGAATGTAATGGTATCATAACACATAATCGAATTAAGATCATGAATGATATTACCAATAATTTACTAGGGAATTTTCAAATCGCATAAGATTCAATTGGGGTCTTTTATATGAGAAAAGAAAAAGAAAATCAAAACCATCTTATTTGCCCTTTTTCTCTTCATGAGATCAAAAATGCTTTTTTTGTCTTAGCATTGACAATACTCCTAGCCTATATGGTTTTGATATGTCCTTTTACCACAAAATTTGGGACACCACTCAAGAATTATTAGTGTTGGTTGTTTACACTAACGAGTTTCAATCATATAATGATCTTTTACTCAACTAGCTATATCCCGCAAGTATACGAGAGTAGTTGTAGTCAAGGTCGAACACAAGGAGCGTTGGTTAGTTAGGCGTAAAAGTTATGATTTTCAATAATCTAGATCGTTGTACACAAGTAGATACTTGAGGAGTGATCCAATAAGTGATAATATGATATATTCCTCATCATTTCATTGCAAAATGTAGTACCTACAATTCAAACCATGAGGCAAGTAAGAATAGCTAAAAATATAGAATCTAGCATGAATGAGAGTGATAATTGAGTCAAAACAACATGGATATGCAACCAAACATGATCCAAAAGATGATATGATTTGTGCACATCAAATCCCCCTAATCTTAAACCATTGCTTGTCCTCAAGAAAAAAGAGCATAGAAACACAAATGAAGGAATTATCAAGTTCATGCATAGATCAAATGAAATGAAAGATGTGTATAAGACCAAACCAACCATGATCAACATGTTTACACTCATAGCCATCAATTCAACTTAAACACACAAGAAAGATATTTTTATTTCAGCAGGGGTGGTCACAATTAAATGAATCAATCAGTTAAACAAAAATAAGTAGAATTTGGATGACCAAGCCAAACAATTAGTGGATGTGCAACTCAAACTCTCAACTATTAAGGATACAAATGATGAAATCTTAGCTAAAATCAACAATTTTAGTTGTACTCTCCTTATTTCCCAAAAGTGATATGATAATGGATTATGGGTTCCGACACTCGGCTGCTAATGTAGGTTTATGCACACGTGGAGTGTTAGTTGGGGTATTTTGCCCTCTTTTAAGACATACCACCTAACCATCGTGGCCAGATCGGACTTACACTAGGCTAGCATGATATGTGGGCGGTTTAATCATCTTTTATGGGGTATAAAGATGAGATAAGTCAAAAGAAATTTTAATTTTTTTCTTCTCAAAACATAGGAGAGTCAACTAAATTGCAACATTAGCTAGATTTCATTCATTTGTTTTGATTTTTTTTTCATTGAAAGAGTGGTTGAAAATGCACTAAGAGCTTGGTAAGGGCATCCCATATTCCAAATGATATTATAAAGTTGATTTACTCACAAAAATTGAAACCATTACATGTTTTAAGCAATCAAGGATGTGAAAGATGAATGTTCAGGCTAGAAGCATAAACCAGAGTTAAGCACATGTTGATGGCCAAAAGGTTTCATTTGATTAATGCATGCCTTTTATAATTTCTCCAAATGATATTTCTCATCAAAAGAGGACAATCAGTCAAGTGTAGAAGTTCTATCCACATAAAAGATAAACCTCATATCATACTAGATTTGTCATCAGAAGAGCAGAATTGAAAACAAAAGATTGAAATGTGAACACAAAAAAGAACTAGGTTACCATCCGGTTGATCCCCCCTAAGCTTGAAATCTACAGTGTCCTCACTGCATAAATCAAACTAAAAAGGTTGCAACTGGGTACCTCATCATGGTGGAAACATCAAAGTCCATGGAGGACCGGTGCTCTGATTTGCAGTTGGAAGTTGTTGTGCTAAAGATTGATGTCTCCTTGTAAATATGTCCTTGATTTGGGGCAAGCGAAAGAACCTATGAGCTGCAGCAAGAATAGTCTTTTGTATGCCAATACTATTTGTCTTTTCATTCTCCTTTGAAGCATCATCAAAATATGAGCTGGGAAGAGTGTTGTCATTATAAAGCAATGTGTAATCTAGATTGTGAGGAGGAAAGACATGTGGCTTGATTAAAGAATCTAAACATAGATCATGTGTTGTAGCTTTCTCCCCTTGATTTACAGCTTCATAATCCTCATAGGTATCAACATAATCATACTTTGAAGGATATACCTCTATAACAACTCCATTCTTCAATGTCACCGACCTAAAATATGTAGGATTCATCTCCAGTGGACTATGCAAGAAAGGTGGAAGTGCTTCTTTGCTAAAAAGAGCTTGCTGGGTAATTTGTTTCTCCAAGATGTGTGCATGAGTGGCAATATCATCCACCTTAGAAGAGAGTTGGAAAATGGAACCCTTCATTGATTATCTTTGTTGATGGAACTCCTCATTTTGTTGCATTTGAGTTGAAATAAATGTTGCAAGCATGGATTCTAATCTAGAAGTTACTTGTGGTTGTTGTGGCTGAATGAAATTTGGGTTCGCATTGTTGTAGAAGTCTGATGGAGTGTAGCCCATTGGAGAATAAATAGAAGAAGCATAAGATGTAGAAGATGAGTGTCTAAGCAACGCACATGCATCACAAATAATATTAGATACTTGAAATGGTTGTGTGCTTAGCTTCTCAAACCTTTGTGATGAAATGTATAGCTTTTCTACAATTATGTCTATAGCACCAACCGTGTAATCTTCCACTTGCATTCTGGAAGTAGTATGTGAGAAGGATGGGTGGTAGCTTGTAGCCGGAATCCACTGACAATGATTTTCTGCCATATCTTCAATAATAGCATAGGCTTCTCCATAAGATTTGTTCAATAGAGATCCATTTGTAGTTGCATCAATAGACATCCTTGTATTATAGCACAAACCATTATAGAAAGATTACAATACAAGCCAATTGCTTAGACCGTTATGTGAACAAAGATGTTGAAGATCTTTGAACCTCTCCCATGTATCATACAAGGTCTCTCCATCCCTTTGAGAATAATTCATGAGTTGACTCCTTAGTTGTAAAATTTTGCTAGGTGGAAAATATCTTGCCAAAAAGACCTTTAGAAGCTCCTCCCAAGTGTCGATTGACTTCTTTGGCAAAGTATAGAGCCATGCCTTGGCTCTATCTTTAAGAGAGAATGGAAAAAGAATTAGGTGTATCCCATCAAAAGGAACGCCATATATCTTTATAGTGCTTAGCAATTGTAGAAATTCAGCAATGTGGAGGTTTGGATCCTCCATTAGTGTCCCTCCAAATGCATTCAGCAGTAGCAATTGTATGATGGATGGACTAATAGAAAACTCCTCTGCCTCAAATTATGAAATATTAATAGGCCCACTCATGTGCATTGCAGCTATACCAAAGTAGTCCTTAAGAGGAAGGTCATCCTCCTTGACTAGTTCTTCATGTGGATCTGGAGGATTAGGTGGATGTGACGTAGATGGTGGTGGTGTATGTAGTATGGATGAAGGTGGTGGATATGAGGGTGTGGAAGAATGTGGTATGGGTGTTGGTGGTGTATATGATGGTGGTGAATTAGGTGTGAATGATGGTGGTGTGGATGAAGGTGGCATGGGTGAATTTCGTTTGGATGATGGTGACATGGATGATGGTTGTGTGGGTTGTGACTCCTCCATACATGTTTGGGTTTCACTCCTTCTTGCTCCATGAGGGCTGCAAACAATGTGTTCATTTTATGAATGTAGAGATATGCACAGTTCAAGGATCTTTTTATGAACACCCCATATGCTCCTATAGATAAACAAGGTGAGTGAGATACAAAAACAAACATGGAAGATACAACAAATTATGATGATCATGATGAATGATGATTTATGGGTATGATGGTGGATATGAAGGTTGTGATCTACTCTCATTTACTTATCAACAACTCTTACTCTAACAAGAATACCGATGCTCCCCGGCAATGGTGCCAAAAACTTGTTGGTGGTTTACACTAATGAGTTTCAATCATATAATGATCTTTTACTCAACCAACTATATCTCGCAAGTATACGAGAGTAGTTGTAGCCGAGGTCAAACACAAGGAGCATTGGTTAGTTAGGCGCAAAAGTTATGATTTTCAATAATCTAGATCGTTGTACACAAGATGATTGGATTAGAACAACTAAATTATAAATTTAAAACAAAACAATAAATTATCACTTAAGAAAGGTTAAGATTCAGATATGGAAGGATCTTGGACATGGGATTTCACTATCACATCATAGCTTATATTAAAATATGAATTTAAACATGTTAATTAAATTGCAAAGGAGGTTTGTAGTCATCACTCACCTCCCGGTGAAGTGATGACGATTCCAACTCCATACATAACTCTCGTGCATGTATTTCATTTTGAATCACAAACCTTGCTCCTCAACTCAATCCCAGCCACTCTCGCGGTCAAGGACAAGTTGCCAAAAGAGTAACACCATACTCCCAAATACATCTTCTCAGATTATGAAAGAAAGCATAAAACATGCAAGTATGATGGCCAATCACACAAACAAGCATTTCAGATCTGAAACAACTCTTGGAATATGCAAGAAACTAACATTTAGTACGAAATTCATATGTTCATACAAGCTATGACATGGGAGTTACTCTCCCATGTCCAAGAAAAGGAAACTACTCATCCATGATAGTGTACAGCAGAAAACGTGCAGAATTTTCAGAATTCAACATGGTTTAGGGAAGAAAAAGCTAAGTAATCCCAAGGTATAACCAAAGAAAGGTAAAATTCCTACTTGAGGATGATATCCCACTTCTACAGCTGCTCCAAACCATACAAACTTCCCTCCCGAGAAGCTTTGTGGAGTGAAGAAGCTCTGTTGTACCTTGGAGAAGAAGAGAGGAAGAATGGGGGTTCTTTGGCAAGAAACCACCTCCTTTCCCCTCAAAATCACCCTCCTATGCTCTAGTCTTTCTCTAGGATGAGAGAACTTTTGCAAATGACCGGGCCTAACTGCCCATTAAGTTCCCCCTTCATTTTGAACAAAAACTCGTATTTTTCAAAATGCTAAAACTACCAGGTGCACACCGTGCAACTTTCTAGAAACTTTCAGTTTGCTCCAGAATGCCCTGTGCACGGCGTGCGCTGAAGAAATACACGTCGTGCAACTTTCCAGAAACCTTTAGCTCCCAGGTGCATGACATGCGCTGAAGAAATGCACGCCGTGCAACTTTCCAAAAACTTTCAGCTCCCAGGTGCACGTCGTGCAACTTTCTAGAAACTTTTAGTTTTCTCGACGCTCCAGGTGCACGGCGTGCATTTTTAAGACACGGCGTGCACTTGGTTGTTCTGGGCTGTTGTGTATTCTGCTCATAACTTTCAACGTGTAGGTCTGATTTACATGCTGTAAAAAGTGGCATTTGTGTAGTTTCAAACCCCAAAACATGTAGATACTTGAGGAGTGATCCAATAAGTGATAATATGATATATTTCTCATCATTTCATTGCAAAATGTAGTACCTACAATCCAAACCATGAGGCAAGTAAGAATAGCTAAAAATATATAATCTAGCATGAATGAGAGTGATAATTGAGTCAAAACAACATAGATATGCAACCAAACATGATCTAAAAGATGATATGATTTGTTCACATCAATTAGCTAATTCACCATAATGGAGAAAATATAGTGGACATATTTTCTATTTCAAAACAAATAGACATTGCCTTGATAAAAAAGTCAATAATCAACTATTATTTGTCAATTTAGGACCATAAAAATTAGTAAAAACTCTTAAAAAGTATTGCTAAGGTGCTCAGTGATACAATAAAGAGACACTTGAATAACATTGGAGTGTGGAACAAACTATCTTACTTATGGGCTACCAAATTCAAGATACTACTATATTATCACAAATGAGGTTCTTCCTTCTTGTCAATTCAAAATAGATAACCGTTACTTGTTCTAAAATTAGATTTTGGAAGGCTTTAGAAAATGTCAAATTTAACTTCCATACTATGCATGAAAGGCTACAACTTTTCATATTAATGGAACAAATGTATTTATCAATTCATTTGTTTTGTCAATTCTTTGGTGACAGTAAATATGTCTCCGCAAGTCACTTAAATAGTTTAAATGCCCTTATTGAAAAATGATCCATTGTCACCCAACCTCTTTGTGGTATTCACATATATACTAGCATCAATATTTTAATTAGGAGTATTTAGTGGTCGTTGATCAAAGATTGAAAATATTTATAAA
This sequence comes from Alisma plantago-aquatica, assembly GCA_963693085.1. Lineage (NCBI taxonomy): Eukaryota > Viridiplantae > Streptophyta > Magnoliopsida > Alismatales > Alismataceae > Alisma > Alisma plantago-aquatica. Next base: position 490,260,064 of record OY856409.1, on the reverse strand, counting down.
TGTCATTATATAATTTGAAAATGAGTACAATTACTTTCATCAAAACAAATTACCACTATGTCATAAACGCTCTTCACATTTTTAGATTATTTCAACATTCATCTCGACTTAAGATCAACTTCATGTAGTCTTGATTGATGATATCCACTTATCCAACAATGACATAACAAGATATTGCATATCGATTTACTACAAGTTAGAATAATTTTCTATGTGGTACATTGACATGTCCCTCTCACTAGATAACTTCCTTATAGTGTATGTGCACCCATTATGGATAAAATGACACAACACCTAGTAACCTAACTTTTGAAATGTCTTAGCAGATTAGGCACACTAACACGCATCAATGCGTCTCTTTGACATACCATCTTACTGTATTTGTTATATACCTTACCATAATATATAAAATATAAGTTATATATCTTTTTTAGATTCTACTTATGAGGGTACAAGAAGTAAAATCGTATGATACATTTAGTCAATTGAATGATAGGGACTTATAAACCTAAGTTAGTATATTATGTGTTGGGTTTTAGGTGAGGGAGAAGGGAGTGAAAACAAAAATATTCTCTCGCCACAAAACCATAACCACGGATCACATCAACGAATATGAAATAGGAAGGATGGTTTTAGTGAGGTGTACCTGGTCCTGAGGCTTGCTCACCTAGTCTTCGACGACGTATGTACACCTCCTGGTCTTGAATCGAACTGCAGTTGGCAGTCATCTTCCTGAGTGGCAGAAACTCCCATCTCTATATATAGTCCACATAGATCACTGAGAACTCTAGTCATCCTGTCCTACAGAATACTAGAAGGATTCGTCCCCTTCTTTCGGCGTACTAGTCACTGACACACTCTCCCATAATCAGTTACTTTTCTACAATTGTCTTTCCCTCACTATTCCTCCCTGGATGGGTAGAACTTGCTTGGGCTCTCTCTCGATTACCAAAACTAAAGAGGACAACAACTTTGTAGAGAAACTAATGTTCTGAGTTGTGCTATCTGAGAAGCCCCCTGTTATAACATCATTTTTCCTGGTTCAGGATTGAAATGCAATTTCTCCTTTTAAAGATATATGAACAAATAATTGTGTGATTTGATTTGAATGTATATATTTCATTAAAAAATAGCCTTGCATGTGTGATTTCGTAGGCCTTATTGGCTATTGGGTCCAATAACAAGAAAAGGAAAAAAAGGAAAAAAAAAAGGAAATTCAGTTAATAAAAAGAATAATCAAGATAAGGAGAAAAGAAAGAGGTAGAAGCCTCTAGAAGGCTAGGGAATATCCTTCAAATAAGATTTCATGTCTTTGGTATTTATTGGGTTCTAAGGAGTCCAAGTTGCAATGATAATAGGAAAGGAGAGAGAAAATACCAATTAAATTAGCTTATTGAAAGATAAATTGCCTATGAAGATAATGCCATATTCCTTTAGAATTTGGTATCCAATTTTGGTACACAAGTAGATAATATTGATCCAAAGTTTCCTTTAAAATTTGGTTGAAAAAGGATGCACAATTTACAAGATATGGATTTTTGAATTTATCCTAAAGTGGAAAGATAATTGGATTAAGAAAATGCGTCACAGTTTATTTGGGAATAAAATCCCAAATTTTGTTTATTAGGTGCGCACTCGTGATCGTTGGATCAGAGATCCATGGCTTGGGTTGAGTCCTGATCTCATGAGGACTGGGAATGTAGAAGTCCATGTTGTGAGAGGTTTGATCGGGATTTGATCGAGTTTGAGGCAACGAGCAGAGACGAAGACAAGTCCATCATCTTCGGGGGTGTGATCTGAGATTATCTAACCTAACTTGTTGGTGGTTTCATTGAGGATCAAGAGAGTCCCCAACTCACCAGGGAACTTGGTCGACCCTATATATAGGGGGCAGCTCTAGACATCACGAGCCAACCCACAAGTTTTACCCTCACAAGTGTGGAGACAAGTAGTTTCGTGCTTTCAATTCAGTCGTTTCCCTTGTTCCCCCCCCATATAGCAGTAACCTCATCAGAGTAGCAAGGGCTCACCGGTGGTAAACGAGTAGCATAAGAAAGAAATTGAGGGCACCCTTGAGTTCGGGGGAGAAAGGCGGAGCTCTCAGTCTGGTTAGTTTGATCACAGGTGAACAGTAGCGCGAAGTCAACCTGAGAGTTGACCTAGGCTCGCAGTAGGTGCGCGCGAGAGGTAGAAGACGATATTGAGTGAAAGTACCATCTTACCATCTTGTCCCTTCAATCTAGGTACGGACCTTTTGGTCTTTTGGTTGGTTTTCCTTGTTGGCAAGGCGCGCAAAGGACGCATGTCAGTTCCTGATTAGCCAAAGGTAATTAAAATGCTAAAAATCATAGAAATTAATAGGAAGGTCGGATGAAGAAACTATTATATGAAAATTGATTAGGAAAATATGAGGAATTTGTTAAAATTGTTATTAGAACCTAATTTCGTTTCTAATTGCAAAACTACCTTAATATGATCATAAACAGCATTAAACTTAGGTTAAAAACCCTAATAAGGATTAGAGATCAGATTTAAGATCATTAATGAGTTTTGAGTTTTAGTAACCTGTTGTAAGGGAAAGTAAGGTTTGAGTCTGATATTATATAATGATTTGCTTGTTTTAGGGTTTTACACATGAATCTATGATAATGCGCATATAAACCCTAATTTAGGGTAAAAAGGGTGATTAACTTGAATAATCCAAAATTCTTTGGATTAATGTTAATATGAGTTGATCCTAATATAACAAGTTTATTAGGCTTTATGCTTAGTTTTGCTATTTTATGGTTTGTAGTGTCATTAATGAAGATGAACCCTAATGAAACCCTAAAAGGAAGTAGGAAACACTAGGAAGCAAGTTCAAATGAATAGGTCTTGATAAATTGAATAGTGAATAGATTATATGATTGCTTCAAGATCCTTGCTTATGTGAACTACTTGCTTGCCTGGATACTTCCTTGCTTGGAAAATTGTTAGCTTGTTGATTTGACTGAACAGGTATGTGGTTACTTATGAATAACCGCCTTTAGTTCCATGACATTTCCTAAATATTTCTTGATTGATTGCAACCTAAACTGTTGGATGTTCAATTCTACAATCCTATAAAGTCTTATGTGTAGCACAATTAATTATGCATGTGTTTCTTGAATCTACATGCCACCCTGATGTCATTGTAAGACCAAGCCCCAGAGGGAAGGTCTGATTGGGTCAACCCCAGAGGGAAGACCATTGGGCACCTCGAGTGGTGACCCCACCCAAGCTCAGGATGGAGAAGGTGGCCTTATGTCCCTTGCAAGGACAAAACCCTAAGAGAGGGTAATCTAGGGTTTAGGGAAAAAATGATTAAGAAGTCACATAGAAAGTGTAATTTGGATTGTTGATAAATTATTTGTGATAATTAGGTTGTTAGAAACTATTTGTGAAATTGTGATTGTTCCCCACGTACCAGTATAGAAATATATTGATCGACATTTTGTTTGTCGGTGTTTTAGGTACAATTTCTGACAATGGAAAAATAGTAAATCAAAATATTGTGAAGCTACAATTAATCTTTTCAAGGAGGATTAGTTAGATAGACTTTTTCTATGGATAGAAGTCTAGAATCCAAATTTTACAAGGTATGCAAAAAGATTTATTTTATTCTAGATTTTCAGTTTAGTAATCGTAGAATTTGATAATTATTTTTTATTAAATGTCAGACCATGGATCCTAAAATATTGGAATAGCATTTCTGACCTCTTGGTCTCCCTTGATTGGGGGTTACTAGGAGGCGGGGTTGTTACATTTGGTATCAGAGTTGTAGTTTCTCATTTAATCCTTAGTAATTATTAAATGTTACAAACTTTGTGGAACTGAGGGAGTTATTAGTGGATTTTCCAAAGACGGAGGTGTCTAGAAAAGGATCACGGTCCGGGGGCTGGCAATATTTTCCTCCACCCCGCTAGTCGGTCATGATGACTCTCAGATGCGGTGTGACTATCTGGCCAATGTCTGAGCATCTGACTCGAAATAAGATACCTTTAGGACTCTCTCATCTATTTTGTCCCTTCTCAACCTTAATTCAATTAAGGATTCTAGGATTTTGGGTTTTTCTCTCTCTTCCCCACCCTCTTGAGGTCAGGGTAAGTATGATAAGGATTAAGGGATCCTCCACCAAATTAATAAAAGGTACGTAAACAAGATGTCATCGACATAAGTATAATTAGTTTAAATGTAAACTAAAGTTTGATTGTAAGCTTATGTAGATGGCTCATGTGAAGACTGCAGCTACTCCCATCAAGGCCATTGAGAACCCAACTAGGGGTTGGACTCCCTGTAAGAGGAAGGAATCTTCTGAGAAGAAGAAGAGGGACCGGGGTGATGAGTCCTCAAATTGGGCGCACTTGGAGTGGGTTCCTCTAGATCTGGTCTTTTAAGGACATAGAACTTTTGCTCATTTATGAGTATGATTTTCAAAATCCTAAACAAAATGTGGAAGTAAATCCTGTTTAATTTGTCCTACTCAAGGATTGGTCACAATTGTGTTTGTTATTAGATTCTACAAAGAAAATCTACAACTTTTCTAAACATCTTTATTTGTTTGATTTAATAAGTTAATGATATTAATTAGGCCTTTAATTAATCGTTCCCACTATCTTGTTCAAATTGATAACCCTCGTCTATCAATTTGGAAGATTGTAGCGTACAATCTTCAAGTGATCCAAGATCTAAAATAATTGAATTATTACCCGACCAATGCCAGCGTCCAACCAACCATTGAAGTAGGCAACTTTTGTCAATTACATCTCATGCAAATCTTTGATAGATTGTATGCGCAACTCCTTTTCATAGCCCATATGCATGCCTCTAGGTGCTTAGTCTCATTAAGGACACCCAGTTAAGCTTGACCCAAAAGCCAACATGATAGTAATGTACCCTGTTTGGCAGGCCCACATAACTACCATCACACTTCCATGATATAGATGGCACACCACCCTTAGGGTTCCCATGCTTAGTCAATTAAGATTTTCATATGTGCTTCTTATGGAAAGCATCTTAGACTTAATACTTATTGAGGTATTTTATATATAAATGCATATATGTATCCAATCACCATGTACTTAGAGTATGTTTCTTATACATGCTATAACCACAAGGAAAACATGCAATATAAAACACACAAGCTATGATTATGGTCATTCTATTGTAACTCCTTGGATCCACAAGGAGTACTACCACTGAAGGTCCACATCATATGCAACCTATTTGTAATGACCCCAATTTCTATATACTTTCCTTAGGGACATTCACAGATATGTGTGCACTCATATCTATAGATGTCATAAGGGAAAATACAGTAGATTGTGGTAGTCAACTAAATAATAAAAAGGAGTCAGATTGTTGTTCACAACATCATTATATAGCCACACAAACAACATTCGTTGATAATAATAATGTCATACATATAGTATTCTGGATAGAAAAAGTGAATAGTTCTATAAAAGAAAGTACATAGGATTTAGAACATCCTATACATCATCTAGTAGAATAAGCAACTATCTAATTGAAAAAGAGATAAGCTATCTAACTGAAAAAGGAGATAAGAATGGAATTCTAGCTAGTATAACCTCCATGTCCATTTATTTGAGGGCTTTAGGTACTTTGAGATTCTTTATTTGTTTCATGTACCTAGAAAATATGAGAAATAAAAATCATCAACAAAAGTTGGTATGTGGCTCTCAAATACAGTATTATGATTGCATAATCCAAATATTTGAAGAAACAAAAGAAAGGAAGGAACCCCATTATTTAAGGTGGAAAATCAGGTAACCATATATTTTAGGCATATCTTTAGATGTAGTTGTACTACAATTCTATTAGCACTTATCATACATCCAGTATGGGAAATTAATTTCATCATACATCTAACATAGGTAATTTTTCATACATCTATGCTAGGCAATATATCATACATCCATAATGCGCCATTTGTGCTCTAGTAGATACAGCTCATTAATAGTTCATTTATGTTCCATTTAGATTTGGTGAAGCATTAAATACTATTAGTCATCCAACAAATATAACTAATAAGTCACCCAAGATACATCATATCTTATGCAACCATGAAAACTAATCATATACTTATAAATGCCATGTACCTGATTGATTAAATCTAAAATCCAAGAGTCTAGAGGAACAGTAGAATGATCAACCTGAAAAGAAATCAAGGGTGTAGGTCACTATGAGTCCATACGACCCCAGACTACGGTTTGTTAAACTTTCTATGATTTGATCAGGGTTTATCCATTTGTTTTACCTTATTTTGGAGTTACAATATCAGATCTTTATATTAGGGTTTCCTTTATTTAATGATGCCTATTTATATTCAAAAGAAGAAACATGTCACATTAGGGTTTCTATCATGGGTTAGATCATCTTAGGCTTCTCATAAATCAGATAGATTAGGTTTGAAATTAGGGTTGCCTATTTATATTCAAAAGAAGAAACATGTCACATTAGGGTTTCTATCATGGGTTAGATCATCTTAGGCTTCTCATAAATCAGATAGATTAGGTTTGAAATTAGGGCTATAGAGTAGGTCATGATCATAGTGGGGTCATAAGAGATTAGGGTTTTCATTAAAGCATGAAATATACATAGAGAGAGTGGAAATAGAAATTAGGGTTTCTTGATAATCCTTCATACATGATTAGGGTTTTGAGCCTTGTGAGGATCAGAGACTCAAATAGGGTTTTAGATGTCCACATGTCAGATCTCAACCATGGATCACTATTATTACACAATATATTATCATTAGGGTTTTAGGCTATTGTTTTTAAAAGGACTCAGATTCAGGTCATCCTATTATTTTATTTGGATAGTGTGTATTCTTTTGATGAAAATGATATATAGGTTCATTACCATCTGATCATCCGACCATTTTCTATGATTTTCCTAAGATAATCTATTTTCTATTGATTAAGATAAATAAGGAAAAGAGATATTACCTTGATCAACAGATGGATCTGACTGGATCTACGGCTCAAGTTGATCCAAGGATTCATTAGCTCAGTCTGGATCACTAAGGTGGTGATCATTGATTAGCCCCCAGCAACTTGCGGCTGCTCTAGGCTTTTGTTGCATTGAGGCTTGTTGAAGTGGAATCCACTGATAGGTGCAGTTGGGTCCATGTTGAAGTGGAATCCACTGATAGGTGCAGTTGGGTCCATGTTGAAGTGGAATCCACTGATAGGTGCAGTCAAGGTGGATAGTGTGTATTCTTTTGATGAAAATGATATATAGGTTCATTACCATCTGATCATCCGACCATTTTCTATGATTTTCCTAAGATAATCTATTTTCTATTGATTAAGATAAATAAGGAAAAGAGATATTACCTTGATCAACAGATGGATCTGACTGGATCTACGGCTCAAGTTGATCCAAGGATTCATTAGCTCAGTCTGGATCACTAAGGTGGTGATCATTGATTAGCCCCCAGCAACTTGCGGCTGCTCTAGGCTTTTGTTGCATTGAGGCTTGTTGAAGTGGAATCCACTGATAGGTGCAGTTGGGTCCATGTTGACACCTCGCCAACGCCAAGCCTTTCCCTCCTTTTCCTTTGTTGCTACTTGCTCAAGTAGCAAGGTAGGATCTTCGGCTGGGCTCTTCTCACTCTTGGGTGGCACTGGAGTGCGGGTGATGTTGCAAGCGCCTTCACATGCTCGTTCTAAAGCCAAACATACAAGCCATGTGATGTGGCTCCCAGTCTCTTCGTGTGCCGTCATGACAGATAGAATGGCTCACTAGTATAGGAGGGGTCCAAGGGGGAGAGGAAATCTTAGTCAGGTGTGAGAGGCTGTGGGTGCTCGCAGTGGCCTGGTGAAGGTGTTAGGGTGGTGGATTTGGCTCGAGAAGAGCTTTGGTGGTGAGTGGTAGGATGTCTGGAGGTTGAAGATGATAGGCTGGGGAGGGTGTTTGGGCATCCTAGCTCACAATCACCAGTGGGGGATGAGAAAAGGATAGATGGTGGAGCTACAGAGGGGTTTAAATAGGCATTTGAGGGTGAGGACAGTGAAGCCGCTGCTAGGAGAGGAGAAGAGAAGGGGGAGTCCATTCTCCCTGCTCTGAGAGAGGGGGGGCTTGAGAGAAGGTTGGTTGGATTTGTTTTAATGAGGAGAGGAAGAACATCCCACTCCAGTTATGAGATAGAGGCGAGATAAGGAGGAAGGAGTCGGGTTAGTTAGTTTATCTGTTTGGGGCCAGGGATGAGGTAAGTGGGAGGTTAGGTATGAGGTTAGAGCCGTTAGACCTCACGCGATCCGTAGTCAGAAGATCGGTCGGTTGGGATGGAGGTCTCTTAAGTGATCCATGCCCAGGTGTGTATAGGGGTCGCGTGATACACATTTTTATCAAATTAATCCAAGAATTAGGTCCTAGCGTTAAATAAATGACATAATATACATTACTCTCAATTTCTAATAACTCATATTTGGTTTGTCCAATTCTAACAAAATTTTACATTGAGCTTCAAGATGTTATTACCCTACTATGGTATAAAATTAAGGGCCAAATGTGAAGATTTACTATGTAGGTTGACCATGTACCCTAATTTATGGTTTCATCTACTATACAATTTGGGTTTGGGTTTTTAAGAAGTAAATAATCATGTTTAATCAATTAAGCAAGGGAAAGGGTTGAGGGTATTATTGGAAAAAAAACAAAATCATAAGAGAGAGAGAATATTAGTAAAAACTCACTCTATCAATCTATTGTTGATGACAATTTGTACTAGAACCAATCTAGGTTGTTCGGTTCAACTCCTAAACCAATCAACTCTCTTCTTGTTTTCTCAATTGGGATCTCGAAATGGTCATTTGGTCTTTAGGTTCAAGTGACGTCTGGACTCCTCCAGCCAGTCATTTGGGCCACCAGTTGATCCGTTCATCCTCTTGTCATTTGGCCTCCTCATTCATAGATCAGTTCGTCTCATGAACCGCTTAGTTCAACTTATGCAGAACATCTTCTCATGATGTAACATAAATTAAAACTATCCTATTTCATATTACATTGTATAAGGGAAAACCTTGAGTTACATTTGGGGGAAATTGGAAGAAGAGCATTAATTTACATTTGGAAAGGTGAGAGAGGCTCAATATGCAAACTGAGATATAAACATGAATAGACTACCATGACCATTCACACATAGATAAAGGGTTATTGGCCATAACCATGGATCACATCGATAATCAAAACCAACCATTAGGGTGACACGTGTAAATTATATATATATCATATCATATATTTTTTTTTCATTTGTGATATGTGGTAATTTCTCATATATGCATACTAACCAGTTTAATATTCACATCATATGTAATAGAAATAAATTGGATCATAGCAATTTAAATCCAAATAAATTGTAAATTGGTGTTCCTTTGATACCACTATAGGAAAATCAGGGTGACCGATAAGGCGGCATAAATTTAAACAAAAAAAATAAAGCATGATTCCCCTTAATAGAAAGATCATGTCAATAACAATGTATCTAGAAAGCAATGTAATACAAGTTATATTTTGTCCAAGAGAAAGTCCAATGATAACTCTTGATGAAGTATCATGCTTCTTCTCTAAACAACAACGCGCTTCTTCTTTAGGCATCAATTTTCTTCTTCTTCAGAAACACTCGAAGAGTTGTCAGCAAAAGCCTCTTGGTTTGGCGCAACAGACGGAGATTGATGGTGTTGTACTAGAAAAAAACAATGGCCTCACACCTCTAGAGTAATCCACATGGACCATCAGAACTCCATATTCTACTACTAGAGCCAATGGGAAGGAGTTGTCTCTTTTGAATGTCAACCAACTAGAGTTGATTCGCTCTCCCACAATTGTGTCTTCATTACTATCCCTCCTTTTTTCAGGTAGGACTTTCTTGGGATCTCTATTGGTTACCACAACTAGATAGGACAAAAATTGTTAGAGAAACTATTGTGTCTGAGAAGTCCCTAGTACCCCTCTATTTATAGGAGAGACAATGGTCAAGGTTCCCAATTTGTGTGGGAGTTGAAAGAATAGAATTCACAAATTTTCTAAAAACTTTGAGTGGCAAATCAGTTGGTTCACAAACCCAAATAGTTGGTTCATGGTGAAATGGTGGTTTCACACACTGAAATGGATGCTTCGTATAGTTCCCTGTTCTAAATCAAATTGGTAATCAGTGCTCGATTAGTGCTAAACATGACATCAACATCAATCCTTGTTCCAATCGAATTGGCAACTGAAATGGGCAACCCATATGGTGAACAAGTCGATTCACATAGTGAAATGGTCATTTCACAAGTGAAATGGTCGTTTCACTTGTCTAACTATGGCAGAGTTCAACTATTATTGATTCCAATTAACCTGACACTCCAATTGATCGGTTCAACAGTTGAGCCAGTCAATGCAGAGTCCAGTCAATCAACTTTAAACCTCAATAGCTTAATTGAATACATAGGCACATGTACTAATCAAATTAAACATCATTCATGGATATACTCCTATTTCAAGTGTCTTATGTGTGTGAATCTATAGGTCTAGAATTATGTTGGCAGTGAATGTTCATAACCAATTATAACATCACAAGCAAAGAGCAGTGTCTAGAAACATATCATTGCTACCCAAGTAATTTTAAAGGTTGGAGAACAACTTCAACCTACAATCCATGATCAGGGTTAATGTGATCATATAGTTCCTTTGTTTCTGATATCCAGGTTGAACTAAAGGCATGGAATCATCATCCTCTTCAACATTCTTCCCATGTTCCTTGAACTAGAGAAGATTGTCTAAGATGCATGTGAGTTTGCATATTACATATTGAATCACATGAGTATGGCCACACATTTCTTAGTCTCACTTATCAAGAGGACATATATATATCAATCTACTTTAGGAGGGAAAAATCCCATCTACATCACTCACAATCAACCCCATGTATCACAATGCACCCAAACACCACCTTTATGGCAACCCTTATTCAAGATTACAGTGGATGATGTCAAAGTACATGAACAACATGTGATGAATGTAATGACTTTAGGTCTGAGAACCACAATCACCACTATCACTATGAGAGCTGATTCTAACTACAATTTCATGGTATCCATGTATCACTGTCATGGTGGGTTTGTCTGATACACTATTCTCTAACATTACCTATGTGCTTGACTTGATATCACATATCAAGACTAATGAGATTCTGTCATCAGTCAACACACACTTTAGGCTTATGCATTATTGTTGTCTATTTTGCTTCCACAATAATATCTAACTAGCGACATAATAATAATGTATGTATTTTTAACATTCTTATGATCTCATTATTCAAGTCACGCACTTGAAGACTTACAGCATCGAGTAACATCATTCTTTAGACATCTACTATGTCTGTGTCATCATCTCATGCTGGAAAAAAGCATAATAGATGGAATTACCTTTATTATTATCAAATCATATATCTAATGCCACAAACCAATCATCATATACATACCAACACTAGTTATATCCTAGAGCACAGCTTTATCTCTCTCACTGGCGAGTTTCTTTTCCAATGCCACAATGCACAATTTCTTATCCTTCATTCTTCTTCCTTTATTTCCCTCCTCAACTCGAGTTTCCCTTCCCCTCATATTCCTCTTATCACCCCCACTATATAGAATCCTAATTTATTGGTATCCTATCACCTATACCTCACAAATGTACCAGACTTGCCCTTTGTTCCCATGTTAATATCTAGAACACTTGCTTTCCTAAATAGACATCCAAGCATACAAAGAAAGGTTCATTTTCCTACACCACACATATCTAAAGCTTCTCCATGGTTCCATTGGCCTCGATCATCAGGAACAGCTTCCAAAATCAACATGTTGTTAGTTGTTGGATGGAGTTGTGATGGTGTCTCTGTCCATCACACTCTCAAAGAAGGTGGGGATTTCATCCTAGATCACTTGTGAAGCCCTAGGCCATTTATTTTGAACACAGAGTAGGTATGGAACATCCCCCCTTCTCTATCCCTTTGTCTCTTAGTTCCTGATTTGTTGTTGGATCTCTAACTTTAGATTCCTATTTCTACTGAGTTATGGCTTGGTTGACTTTTTCAAGACCCTTGGATTTTGTCTTAGTGATTGGTTTTTATTCATATCCTCTATACCTCTCTCTGTTTCCTATCTTCCACCCCATCATAATAAGAGGACTGGTGACTTCTTTATCCATCTGATGACATGTGCAAAGGAGTCTCTAAGACTGGAAATCCCCTAGGAATACGAGGGTCTATGCTATTTGCACCGACACTAGCTTTTGATCCTGGTTTGAATGGGTATTGGAGCTTCTAAAGCTATGTGCCTTCTCATTGTTTCTTGAGGCAAGGAAGATGATAGACAAGATAAATATGTCGCTACCATGTTTAGATTTTCAATGTGTCACTCTTTCATGGGTATAGTTGTCCTTTCACTATGCATTTTTTTATGTTAATCACTTCTTATTTGATCTAGATTATGTGCCTATCTTGTTGTGGACTGGGAGACTTGGCCAAATTTGACAGGGCTACATCAGGGAGTCCTTTCTACCTTGTTATGGATTTTCCTTTATGTATGTATTTTGAGAGTTTTTTGGTTAGTAATTATGAAATTCATAGTAAATAGACACAATGTCAGAAAAATATAATACAATACGTTTTAGAATCGAGGGATTTTCTCCATATAGTGGTGTACGTTTTATCGCCTAATCTAGTATTATAACAGACTAATTGGTTGGGATTTCTAAAATTCGTATCTAATAAATTATAAGTTAGGAAAATAATTTAAAACATGATGTGTATAAAAAAAGTACATGTATATGAAGAATTGGCTTTGGTAACCTAATACGTCAATAATAAAAAGATAATTTTTAGGGTTGATGCAATTAATGAAATATTATATCTAATTATACATCGATGCTCAATAGGTTGGTTGAGCCACCTTTGAAGATATAAGTTTGACTTTGGACATCTATAGACTTTATATGATCTATGTTGCATCCATTTTTACTAATACTGGTCAACTACATATTTTTTTATCTCTTGGTACTTTGAGACGTATTACCTTAAATACCTTCTCTCTCTTTTTAGATGTTGACTAATATGAGTGATGTTTTGATATTGATCTTAAGCGGATAGATATGCATGTTGTGCTCTAGATTTGTATCATATCCATACTATTTCATGATGTAATCTTATTTGTGGATTTGGAACAAGATTGACTCTATTTGTGAAATGGCATCTTATTTTCCAAGTGATGGCCTCTAATGGGTTTATGATGTGTATTAATTGTGGAGATAGTTTGATATTTCTATGGGTCCTCCGACCCCACTTGATATTAGGTGGATGTTCCCATTCCATAATTTGTGTTTAATTAAACTTATCTCTTACCTATATATTTGATCATGGATTAGATTAAGATTATTTCTAGTAGTGATATATGAGTACAACCATATATAGGACTTACTTTTTCCAACTAGAATGTACTTTTTCACTCATTATATGTGAGGGGTAATTATTCCACCCAGGCTGCACTTTTTCACCCACTTTTTGGCTGATATACTATGGTATCCCAACCCCACTTTAAATAATCTTGGTCTAATGTTGTTTTTATGCAAAACTTATAATTGTGATGTTATTCATGAAATATATTAAGGCAACAAACTCTTTTATTGATTAAACTCTTTTATTGATTCTCTCTCTAAAGGAAACATCTCTTATAGTTTGTATTCTTATGATCATCCACTTTGATGCTTTAATATCTTTCTATTGATTTACAAAACCTTGTTCTTATTTATTTGTCCTTTTTCCCTAATATTTCTCAAACCCTATTTATACGTGTATGCCACATTTTTATGTTGACAACTTCCACTTTTCTTCTTTGTGAGATATGCTTCCAACCCCTTAGGTGAAGAATGTGGAGGACTTAACATGATGACCTCTATTGGGCTTTGTGGAGTTGACTTTTATGAGATATGCTTGATGTAGCTTAGAATTCCTCTGCTTAGGTTTTGAAGTAGTTACCTTCTTGTAAACCCCCCAAGGGGTATATTATTATATAATCTTGTATATTGAATATAATCATGATATTTTATTTCTATTATACTTTGGTATTTATGATATTCATTCATAAAAGATTAAACAAAGTTATTTATCCATTTTTAAAATGTGATGTGTGTTTGAATCTTATTTGCTTTAGTAAGGAGTGGATTTTCTCTCAGGCCTCATCCTTACAACAATGTAGTGAAGAACTCAAACATCATCATGTTTCCGCGAAATAGGATATGAATGTTCTATATGGGATTTTTAGCTAGACTAGTTTGCAAGGGGTTTGGGAAAGCAGAAAAAGGAATATAAGGGATAGAGGAATACTCGTTACAAGTAATTTGATGGAGGGGATAAAGCTATTCAAGGGATGATGAGGTAGATAAAGGCACTTTTTGTTTCCACCTATAGCGACAGGCGGTCTGGGCTCAATTGAGGGTGAAGGTGTAAGGAGTAGAAACTGTTAGGGGATCCCTTCCTTCCTTGATGGAGGAATAAACCATATAATTCAAACACACTAACATGTATGTCAGAAATGGTAATTTATATTTCTCAAATGAATAGTATATAAGAATATAAGTAGAATAAAATGACATGGCTATTTTCAATTTAGAAGATTACATAATAATCTTCCACTTGGGATTGACATAAAATATTCAACTTCTTCACTAAGAAGAGGGGTTTCCAAGAAATTTTATGTCTAAGGGATTTCCAAGCTATTTGAAGTATATCTCCCAAGAGTTAGCTCAACTAAGTCATCTCTAGGTCGTCCTGTCAAGTCCTATATGTTCTTCACCTAATAGGTTGGAAACATACCCCCAAAAAAAAGATAAAGTGGATTTTGTCAACAAAAAATATCAATATGTGTGTATAAATAGGAATTGAGCAATGTTAAGGAAAAAGTACATGAATAAACTTTATCAAGGCTTACCAAATCAAGAGGGAAAATGAACATCCAAAAAGATGTCAAAGGGAATAATTAAAGATAATCAATTAGAGGGTTTTCTCCTTTAAGAATCTCAGGAAAATATCACAATCATATGCATTGCATGTAAACAACATGATACTAGGATTATTCAAAGAAGGAAACATAAGATCTTAGTTAAAAAGTGGGTGGAAAAGCACACTCGGGAGGAATAAGTATGCCCTATATATATATCAAGTCAAAAGTACACTAAGGGAGTTAGTGTGCCCTATATATGGTTGTACTCATGTATTGTTACTGAAAATAAAATTAGTCTAAGTTGTTCACAAATGTAGAGGCATGAAATAAGTTTAGTCAAGCTCAATAAGTACTGAGAAATGCCAAAAGGGCCCCGAGATTCAAACACAGACAGGTAAGAGGCAAAAGGGGTAAATATGTTATACCTCAAAGTTGGCCAAAAGCGGTTTCAAGACCTCTATAGGAGAAGTATGAGACCATAGGGATGTCCAGAGGAGGTTTTGGTGGTTTCTAGTGTGTAATCATGTTAGGAATCTTGGAAGCCAAAATCACACAAAAATTAAAAAAAATCCACGTATCCAACAAGCAGATCTCATCAAAAATGATTTATTTGGAAGGAGGGTGCATGAGGTGTATCTTCTTGTAGAGCAGGTCCAGTGACGTCCTCCTCATGTGGTGATATGTGACATTCCTCACGTCCACAAATGGTCCTCATCAACATCCTCCAAATACATTCATTGAGTGTCCGCATCTCTACGTAGTCCATACAGATGGACCAGAATTCCTCATCACACTCCCTGAGTCGATGGGAAGTAGCAATTGATGAGCAAATCTTTGCTATGCATTTCCACATTATTTTAGGAAGTATTTTGTCTAATTTATTCCGCATTGGGATACATAATTATGTTATTTGTCTCCAATTAACTCCTCTAAAAATAAATGATACTCGGTTATATTTTCACACACAGATTGACGATAATTGAGGAGATAATGACATTGTCATCCCGAGACATGATGAGGAATCCCCGAAGGAGGAAGGTCTTCGAGACATTATAGAAACCAACCCTTGTTGGGGTATTCAGAGTCGCCACTACTTGGGGTCATCCTGACCCTTAGATCATGATCGGATTCTGAGGCGTGACTTTACCCTGAGTCCATTCACATCGAGCAAATAGAGGTCCAGGGGCTTGATCTGAAGCGTACAACCCATTTGGAGTCAGTCGTCGGATCAAGTACGGTTCATGCATGATGTCTCCAGATGCCTAACCCTAGGATTACGGTTCTAGAAGCCAGCCTATAAAAGGGAACCCTCATCTTCATTTACAAGGCATCTCAGAGGAGGATACGAGAAGATAAAGCCAGAGGTGAAAATCAAGGGCGAGTCAGTGGTGGATATGGCGTTCCTTAGCAATTCATCTTCTCCCTTGACGTCTCTCACCATGTGTGAGTTGACTCTTGTGCCCGGGCACAGGGACTAGCCCCATGAGCCTGTTATTATTATAGTCTATATTAAACATTATCTTGATCATATATTGATTATTTGGCCATCTGCTCCATTAACTACTATTACAATTCATACTTGTTTTAGTGCGCAATGTTAACATTATGGGTATGCATGTTGTTGTAAGCGTAATAAGAACAACAGGTGACCATTATCATCTTATGAACTATCGAGAATGGTCGGTGTTCAATTCAAGGTGATGAGACGGTTGGATGATGAGTTGGTCACATTTCAGGGATGCTGAATTGACCGAGGAGCCCAATCTACTAGTAATGAACTTGATTGCTAGGGATGCGAGTATCAAGGGAGATAGTCTCGCTGGTAATGATCTTAACAATCGGGTATGGTGATGTTAAGGGAATTAGCATTGATAAACTTTGATCTTGGATCTTGGGGATGGCCAAGGCCTAAGGAGTTGATCTATTCTTAGCCCTACCGTTGGTGCAGTGGTGTGTCTCTAATTCATCATCTGATCGAGATAGTATAATGCAGGTTATGGTAGTAATGGTGCTATGGTGTGCAAACACCCATGCCCCGGTCTTTTATTCATTTGTTTTCCTCATTAGTTGATTTGTTGCATTTGCAACACTCAATCTAATTATTTGGTTAATTAAATATTGTTCTTAGATATATTAGTTAAATGCAAATGGCTTGTCCCCTGGATCGATCCTTAAGCTTACTACAATAAGGCTTCCGCTCCGTCGGAGTGGGGTCTTATACACTAGCTTGAGGTTAAAACCTAGGAAGATCATCCTTCCTTAGGATTTGCTGGTGTAACATTCTGAACCCCATCAAATTGGCGCCATTACCGGGGACAACGATTTTGCATTTTCTTTTCTTCTTAGAATAATTAGTTTTCTTTTTTTTCTTTTTCTTCTTTTTGAAATTATTGAATATTCCTTTTTGTTTCTATTTCCAGATAGTTTTGCATGCGCATGTCAAAAAGCGTAGGCAAATCACTTCTCTACGATCCTGAGATTGAAAGGACCCTCAGGAAAATCCGTCAAGAGCGAGCTATGGCTAACGCACACGCTATTGAGCGTGAAATCCAGGCTCAGATTAATGCAGCAATTGAATCTCAATGAGCCACATTACGAGCAGAAGCCAAGGAACTAGCTGCAGCCGAGCTAAAGGAGACCCAAGAGGCAGCCCAGAACGTTGAACGCACCCAAAAATTGAGAGATCTCTCAATACCTAAAGGTGTAGATTTGACCCATCATGTTCAAGCACTGGGCGAGTCCTTGGACATTAGGGCGCAATGGATCAGCTTATTACAGAATTCTCCATTCACTAGGAGGATCAGAGATGGCTGTCAGGAACATCGCTTGAAGTTCATCGATCTCTGCACGATGATGAAGCCGCATGGGGCCTCTGATACTGCAATGCGCCTGCAATTGTTCAAGTATTCTCTTTCAGATAAAGCCCGGGCCTAGTATAGTGCTTTGAGTGGAGATTCAATCACCACATGGGAAGCTCTGGAGAACAAATTCTGAGAGAAGTTCTACCCCCCTTCCATGACTTATTATACAAGGGGCCAGATCACTTGCTTTAATCAGGTTGATGATGAATCCCTGTATGAGGCGTGGGAGAGATTCAACAAACTACTAAGGAAGTGCCTGCACCAAGGTATTCTCGAGAATCAAATCATAGAATTCTTCTATCGAGGGGTGGATGATGACATAAAGCAATTCTTAGATTCTTCTTCCCACAGAAACTTTATGCGGTAGAGTTTCGCCAGCGTCCTCAACATGGTTAATTTGACAGCAGAAAATTAGACTCATTGGACTCGGCCTTCGGGAAAAGGAGTCCTTAAGGTTGCCATGGTTGAGGATAGGTTTGAACTCAAATCCATTACAGAGATATTAAAGAACCTTTCGTCAAAACAAGATAGCCTAGAAAAATACCTTGACAAGGGAAGCATGGAGACACATCTGAGACAAATGTGCAAGTATTGTCAAGCCACTAATCACAAGACAGTCCAGTGCCAGCAATTGTTCACAACAATCAGGAGATCTCCTGATGAAGTGCAACATGGTACCCCCCAAGTCGAGGATGCTAATACCACGCAGCTAGCTTCAGGGTCGGGGTATTATGACCCAGGTGTTGATAGTCAGCTGAGGTAGGGATACAATAGAGGTGGGAGTAATTATCACCCAGTATACCCTAATCAAGGTTATTCCCAGAGACAACAGTTCCAGATCCCTCACCAGCCTATGCCTCAGCAAAATGAGCAGTTGTCCCTACAAGATATTTTTTAACAAATCCAGGAGAAGCAGGCGGCCAGTTAGACCTCGATCTCAAATATGGTCATACATACTAGGTCGTTGGAGTCACAAATTTCTCGTGTCATGATTGATGGTCCTACGATAGTAGATGTCGGGAAACAAGAAGCTATTTTGCCACCCCCTGAGTAGCGCAAGGCAATTTCTACGTGATTAGGAAACGTGTATGGAGGACACAAGAAGAACAACCCCACAACATAGTTTCCAAGTAAAGAGGATCATGTCGGTGGGGAGCGAGCAGGCCAGGAGCCAAATTGTGACGAAGTCCCGGGGGTGAGAGAGGAAGAATGCCGTCCTATACCATATCCTGAATGCCTCAAACAAACTAAGATGGATGAGTGTTTCAACAAGTTTAAGGATACTCTGAGGAAGCTACATGTAGACATCCCGTTCATAGATGTTCTTGCAAAGATGCCCACATGGAACAAATATGTCAAAACTTTACTTTCATGAAAATATTCAACCGACAGCATAGAAATGGTCAATCTAGCTCGGACTGCATCAGCAATCATATAGAACTAGATGCCACAGAAACAAAAGGATCCTGGGTCATTTGGGATAGACTGCTACTTGGGAGATGACACCTGCAGGAGAGGGCTGGCAGATCTTGGAGCAAGCATATCGATCATGCCGTTTTTGCTCTTTCAACGACTGGGCTTTACTGATCTTGCTCCCACAAGTATGACTATCCAGCTTGTCGATGCATCAACTACTAAGCCTCTAGGTATAATCAAAGATGTCCCTGTGAAGTTGGGTAAGGATACCTATGTTCCTTGTGACTTTGTGGTTATGCGCATAAAGGAGGATGCTCGGTTCCCTCTCATTTTGGGTCGACTATTTCTAGTCACCACCAGGGTGTTGGTTGATGTTGAAGCCGGCAAATTACTGTTGCGGCCAGGATCAAAGAACTTAAAGTATGGAGTCCTAGCCGATTTGAAGAAGACCTCTAGCCCTATTGAAGCATATTGTGTCGGGAAATCATATGATGAAGACAAGCCAAGAGATGAACATCTGCCTTAGCCTACTGGTAATGTCGTCGGGTGAAGCGACGTAAAACTCGGACGCTTATGGGAGGCAACCCATTCCATTCCTTTTCTCATTTTTCATAAATTTTGCTATTTTAGGTTCAATTGTGTTTTTGTAGTTGTGGAATCTCCATTCATTAATGTCTGCATACTTGGCTCTTATCTAGCTTGGCCAGCTTGTGAAGAATTTCTTGAACTATTTTGCACTTGATCCGCTACCTTTGAGTAATGAAGGATTAGGGGCATGTTTTGAAAAAATTTGAGTACCAATGATGATCAGTGATCTAATCCCCTCTAGGAAAAGACGATGAGCTGAAGGAAACCCAAAGGATCAAACTGTGCGCGCCCTTGATATGGATTGTAATCAAAGAAGTAAAAACTTACTTATCTTGCATTTATTGATCTAACCTTGGTAATATGATGATCCATTTTTTATACTGTAGTTAAATGAAGGAGAGTATAATAGCTAGCCTTTGTTTCCTTTCTTTTTTCCATCTTGCTTATCATCGCCAATATTCAATGAAAAGGAAAATAATCTTTCTTAGACATAAAATTCCCCTAGGTAAAAGCCTAAGTCTGGGGTAATCCACTTGTCAAAAATGTATTATGCTAAAAAAAATTCCTTCTTGGGTGATCTTGCAAAGTCTTCTAAAAAGAATGTGCAAATAAAAGATGCCAATTGGCCAAAAGGGTAAGAAAATTACTAAAGCAACCCTTCAAATCAGTCTCAAAGCGTTGGGTGGAGAGAAATAAATATAATCGAATCCCTATAAAATCTCAAGTTGAATAGAGGAGAGAATTGGGAAACGGGTTTGCATCATTGCTATTCTCCCCTTTCTTTCCTTTTATATACCTACAAATCACAAGGGGTCGCTACATATGCCCTTTCTTTGCCATGTAAACCCCTGGCTAGAATAACCTCCTAATTTATGAGGATTGGATCAAGGTTATTGCCTTGGTGAAATCAATTTTGTAGGTTTGCAGGTCTAGCTTTTGCAAAAGCAAAACCCAATCTGGGGATAACCAAGCATTGGTTATGTGATCATCAAGGGTTATGGGTTGCTCAGTCGGCATGGTGGATAGAGGAGCAAGGATTCAAATCACTGATCTAGGATGCTTGGATTTGAGTATCAATTGCCTTCTATTTTCTTCTTTACTTGGGATGAGCAAAGATCTAAGTCCAGGGTAGTTTGATGAGCAATTCTTTGCTACGCATTTTCACATTATTTTAGGAAGTATTTTGTCTGGTTTATTCCGCGTTAGGATATGTAATTATGTTATTTGTCTCAAGTTAACTCCTTTGAAGATAAATGATACTCAGGTATATTTTCTCACGTAGATTGATGATAATTGAGGAGATAATGACATTGTCATCCCGAGACATGATGAGGAGTCCCCGAAGGAGGAAGGTCTTCGAGACAATATAGCAACCAACCCTTGTTGTGCGCTATTCAGAGTCGCCACTACTTGGGGTCATCCCAACCCTTAGATTGTGATCGGATGCTAAGGCGTGACTTTACACTGAGTCCATTCACATCGAGCAAATAGAGGGCTAGGGGCTTGATATGAAGTGTACAACCTGTTTGGAGTCGGCCGTCGGATCAAGTATGGTTCATGCATGATGTCTCCGGACGCCTAACCCTAGGGATAGGGTTCTAAAGCCAGCCTATAAAAGGGAACCCTCATCTTCATTTACAAGGCATCTTAGAGGAGGAGATGAGAAGATAAAGCCACAATGCAAATCAAGGGTGAGGAAGTTGTGGCTATGATGTTCCTTAGAAATTCATCTTCTCCCTTGACGTCTCTCGCCATGAGCGAGTAGACGCTTGTACCCGGGCATGGGGACTAGCCCCATGAGCCCGTTATTATTGTAGTATGTGTTAAACATTATCTCGATCATATATTGATTCTTTGGTCATCTACTCCAATAACTACTATTACAATTCATATTTTTTTTGGAAATAGGTAAATAGTATTGCCAAAAGACCACATAGCAAGATATACGCAAACAAAGGCCACCAGCCATCAATAGACCAGGGGTATTATTTACAAAAACATTGATCCTCACAAACAAAGAGTCCAATGGCCACCAACTGACCAGGGGTATTATCTAAAAAAACCCCAGCATATTTTAGAGCTTGAGCTCAGGTTAGAGATCATTTCGGGCCTAACAGAAAATGCCCAACACATGTTCCTACTAATACTCTTCAGGAGTCAATTAAGGCTCAAAGAACCCCTGTTATGTATCCTCTTGTTTCTTTCTCTCCAAACGTGATAGCAGACGCACGAGAGGAACAAGCCACCCAAGTTGACCTCCTTAGGCTTGTAAAAGTGAGTAAGGATCCAATTGATAGCATCATCAATATTGTTGGGCACAAGGTGTCCCCATTCATTACGTAGGCATGTGATTTGCCATAAATTCTTGGTGAACTGGCACTCAAAAAACAAATGTTCTTTCGACTCTGCCTCCGTGTTGCAAAGGCAGCATTTGTTATCAATCTGAATACCCAATCCCTCCAATCTGTCATATGTGGGTAATTTGTTCAGCTTGGCTCTATACAAGAGTGTGCTCCATTTGGGACAGTGGAACTGACCCCAAAGAACATGGAACCATGATACATCAGGCTCAACACTTATGTTGATGTTGGATACTGTAGTAAAGGAACTAGCATGACCCGAAGAATCAACATGCAACATCCCCAAGTTTTCGCTGAACGGGTTACACATCTTCCTCCATATCCTAAAAGGGTTGGAGCCGTCTTCCAGGAAAAGGTTGGTCCATATCTTTTTCTCATCCAAAGGACCCAAACGTTATCATCCTGATTGCAAAATTTATCAATGTGCTTCCTCGTGCAAGCCTCCATAATTTTGTGACCATCCGTAATTTTTAGCCCACCTTTCTTATACAATTTGGACAGATCGCACCATGCAACACCATGGTTTCGACCTCCCCATAAAAAAGATACAGACATAGCTTTTATTCTATTCAAACAGGCCACAAGAATGCCACACAGATTTCCCCAATATCTCACCATGCTTTGGATGACAGTTCTAATTCAAACCATGTGACCAGCCATGGAAATGTTGATTTCAAACCATTTATCCACTTTGTCTTTGATTTTGTCCACCCGCATACTGAACTCTTTCACTATACCTCTGCCTCCCATGATGGGCACACCCAGGTATCTCGTCGGCCACACGCCTCTCTTGACTCCCATGGTAGTTTTAAGTCCACCTCTTCTCGAATCACAAGATTTGGAGTTGAAAATGTGGGATTTTAACGCACTGATGTACAGCCCAGTGGCACGGCCAAAACTGATGAGAACCTTCTTGTAAGCTTTTAAATGACTGACATGTCCCACCGAGAAAATAAGCACATCGTCAGCGAATATAAGGTGCTTCATCACCTTGCAGCCTTTAACACTAAAGCTTTTAATTCTGCCCCTAGCTTCTTCCACCTTGATAGCATTAGTGTGCCCCTCCATCATAATTGTGAATAGCAAAGGAGACAATGGATCTCCTTGTCTCAGTCCATTAGTAGCATGGAACAAACCAACAGGCGTGCCATTAACCAAAATAGAAAAAGAAGTCGTCTCTATGCATTCTTTCAACCAGTTAACCCAGGTAGTCGAGAAATTCATAGATTGCATGATCCGCCACAGGGCATCCCAATTCACTGAGTCAATGCCTTCTTAATATCGATTTTGATACAGGTTTTAGATGAGGATCTTTGTTTATTGAAGTCCACCAAAAATTCATTGGCTAGCAAGGCACAATCTGCTATCTGTCTCCCTTTGATAAAGGCATTTTGTTTGGATAATATGATACTCGGGAGTATCTTTTTCAATCTATCAGCAAGCACCTTGGATATAATCTTATGTAGAACCGAGCAGTAGGCTATAGGTCTATAGTCACCTATTGAGAAAGCCTGCTTAGTCTTGGGAATCAGTTTTATAAAGGCATGATTGACTGCTCTAACCATACGACCTCCATTAAAGAACCATTTAATGGCTTTGCAAACCTTAGCTCCTATGAGGTACCATATCTTATGATAAAATCTGTTGTTTAACCCGTCAGGTCATGGTGCTTTTGAATAGTGAATGGAGTAAACAACAGCTTTAATTTCCTCATCCTCCACCATCTTGCACAACTCAGCATTCATGGTAGCATTGATTCTAGCTCTGAGAAGATGCTCATCTTTAAAGCTAGAGTAAATGATATTCTGGTTATAGAGCTTCTGGAAAAACTCGACAGCCTCAAGGGCAATCTCAGTCTTCCCCCTACAGACTGTCCCTCCTCATTAATTAGCTCATGGATGGTCTCCAACATCTCTTTTTTCTTTACAGCACTATGGTAAACTTTAGAGTTACGGTCTCCATCAGCTACCCATCTCATCCGACTCCTCTGCCAATAGAACAGTTCATTCACTTTTTTTAACTGTCTCAGTCTATTTTCTGCTTTACTTTCATCATCAATATCTTGGTTATCAAGCAGAATCAGTCTGGCTTTGAACGCAGCCCTATTGTAGCTGTCCACGGCCTCCTTGGTCAAGTTAGGCAAGTTAACCTTTTCTTTAGCCCATTTCTTCAAC
Organism: Alisma plantago-aquatica; assembly: GCA_963693085.1. NCBI lineage: Eukaryota > Viridiplantae > Streptophyta > Magnoliopsida > Alismatales > Alismataceae > Alisma > Alisma plantago-aquatica. The sequence continues at coordinate 490,235,648 of OY856409.1, read as the reverse complement.
GCCTTCTTTGTCCTTTGCAACTTCTTGAGAACAATATATAGAGGGTTACCCTCTATCTCAGTAGCCCATCTCTCCTCTAAAATAGCATTAAATCTCGACCAGTCACACCACAGATTAAGAAACCTAAACGGTTTAGGAGACGGAGGATGCTTAACAAGTTCGAGTCTCATTCAAGCATGATCACTGAATGGATGTGATCCTAGCTTCATACAAGCATGGGGGAAGATATTCAGCCATTGCTCATTAACCAACCATCTATCTAGGTGACTTGCACTTCTCCTACTCATGTTTCTCTTGTTAGTCCAAGTGGTGATGCCCCCCAACAGTGGGCAGTTCCAAAAGCTTGGCTTCGTCCATTGTATCATTGAAGCTAGCCATGGTTCTTTCGGGAATAGGCAGGCATCCTTTCTTCTCTCTAGCGCATCGTACATTGTTGAAATCGCCAAGAACAAGCCATGGGATTTCATTTTGAGCAACCCCTCTAATATCCTGCCATAAGCTTTTCCGGTCACACTCCAAATTTTCACCATAGACTCCAGTGATGATCCCTGAGAACCCTCCTCCATTGAAACAGCTCATCGTAGTTGCTTGGTCAGAAATATGAATAGTCTCCACCCTCCATACAAGAGGGTTCTAGCCCACTAAAATTCTTCCCCTCTCCACATCATTCAGGTTATCAATGGTATGCCAAGAGTCAGGATAGATAGAAGTAACATGACTCCCTTCAACTCTCCTAATCTTTGTTTCAAAGCAAAAGACTAGGTCCACCTTCATCTCAAGCAGAATCAACTTGAGTCTTCTCTACGTCCTAGGCAAAGATGCCCCTCACACATTCCATGCAAGGATGGACATCTAAGTGCTTTTAGAGCAGCTCCCTTCTCCAGAGCCACTGTCATTCTTCTTCTTCTTGGTCACGTTATGAGTGTGTCTTGGACTTCGGCTTCTGGTGTGAACCTCCATGTTACCTTCGTCACCCATGTCCTCTAGAACAGCAAAAGGGTTCTCACCCCCCAGGTCATTTCCCTTATCTGTTGCACTATAAGTAAGAGGACCACCCACAAAGTTGATGTTGTCTTCTGGTTCTACTCTTCTCTCAGACAAATTCTCAATCACCTCATCCTCTTCCCCTTCCTTCAACTGGTCCTCAGTGCTTTCATGGTCGTCAGTCACCTGAATAACCAGAGACGCAGAACTCTTCTCGATGGCCACCACCGGGATCACATTGACAGCCAACTCCTTTTCTTTCCTCTTCTAATTGGGAGGTCTTGACTTACCACTCTGCTGTTGTCGTCCCCTTGCAGGATTGGGCACAATAGGTGGCTCGACAACAGTGCCCTTCCTTGCTCCTGGGCATTGTCCTGCTTCATGCCCAAAAACCTTGCATTCTACACATCGATCCGATAGAGCTTCGTATCTCACCTTGACTTCCCACTCCTCACCATTTGGCAATTCTACCATCACTTCCAGGGGCGGTTCGGAGCTAGCAGAGATGTCAACACAGAACTGGGTGCACCCCATGGCAGTACCATCAGACCTCCTATCTATTGCACACAGAACGCCAATGGCATTGGCGATCACTGCGATGGCCTGGGGAGTCTAGTGTCTCCCGACATTAGGGAGAAAAACCCACACAAGGGCTGTGGTGAAGGCCGCCCGTCGAGTGTCAGCTTCCCTCATCCATTTCCTCACGAGAATGAGCTGATCATCGAAAAACCACAGTCCACCAGACATGGCTTTCTTCAGGTCCGCTTCACTGGCGAATCGGGCTAGAAAAAGTCCGCCATCGAGCGTGAACAACTCCAATGCACCCCGGGCCTCCAGAACCAGAGCATCCACCCTTTGAGTTCCAAAGGGTGGCATTTCTTTCCCAGGATTTGGATGATTGCCAAATGCTTATGGTAATCCTCCATTTCTACAAGAATGTTGCTAGTCATATTTTTCCACAACCTCTGGTCTCCTTCTCTTCTGAAGGGGATTTTGGGATCTTCATTGCCAGCACCACACATAGTCGGGGGAGGTCTGACCACCGCTCTAACCCATTCACCCGCCACTGTGACATCAGTGGCAGGAGAGAACCAAGCATCCTTCTCAGCCGAAGAGGAGGTCGAGCCAGGGAAGGTAGCAGTAGGGGGGTCCAGTGCCCCCGCCCGCCATGGAACGCACGACCTAGAGAGAAGGTGCGGCCTAGAGAGAAGGCAGAGACCTCAACGCGAGCGTACCTTTATAATTCATACTTGTTTTAGTGTGCAATGTTAACAATATGGGTATGCAGGTTGCTGTAAGCGTAATAAGAACAACAGGTGACCATTATCATCTTATGGACTACTGAGAATGGTCGGTGTTTAATGCAAGGTGATGAGACAGTTGGGTGATGAGTTGGTCACATTTCAGGGATGTCGAATTGACCGAGGAGTCCAATCTACTAGTAATGAACTTGATTGCTACGGATGCTAGTATCAAGGGAGCTAGTCTCGCTGGTAATGATCTTAACTATCGGGTATGCTGATGTTAAGGGAATTAGCATTGATTAACTATGATCTTAGATCTTAGGGATGGCCAAGGCCGAAGGAGTTGATCTATTCTTAGCCCTGCCATTGGTGCAGTGGCGTGTCTCTAATTTAGCATCTGATCGGGATAGTATGATGCAAGTTATGGTATTAATGGTGCTATGGTGTGCGAACACCCATGCCCCGGTCTTTTATTCATCTATTTTCCTCATCTGTTGATCTGTTGCATTTGCAACATTCAATCTAATTATTCGATTAATTAAATATTGTTCTTAGATAGATTAGTTAAACGCAAACGGCTTGTCCCCTGGATCGATCCTTAAACATACTACAATAAGGCTTCCACTCCGTCGGAGTGGGGTCTTATACACTGTCTTGAGGTTAAAACCTAGGAAGATCATCCTTCCTCAAGATTTGCTGGTGTAACATTCTGAACCCCATCAGCAACCTTCACTTGATGACATGCTAGCATCGTGGTTTATCTCTCTGTATCTCCCTTGGGAGTGATGATGACTAGGGCTCACATACAAGAGGGAGTGTGTATAATCCAACTGTCATGCCCCTATAAATAGGATAAGAAAGAAAGTAGGGTTTTCAAAAAACCCTGGGAAATGAAAGGTTATGCCTGTATTTAAAATGAGCCACTCGTGGACTGTCAAAATGACACTTAGAGTAATCTAAAATCAATTAATTAACCAATTAATCATATTAATTTATTAACTAATTTTTTGCCATTCAACTCTAGTCAATCACTTAGGATTAGTCGCTTGACTTAACAATTTAAATCCAATTGATTGGCTCAAATATTATAACCAATTAACTTAAATTATATTTTAATATTATTATAGTATATTACCTTAACATTTTAGTAATCAATTTTACTTAGAACATTTCCAATCATGTCCACAACTATAATCTTATTCCAATAAATCCTATGTGTGTGACCATGTAGGATCCAAATTACGTTGACAATGATATTCATAATTAAATTATGATTCCATAAGCAATGATTGGTATCTAGCAAGACTTCATTGCTACCCAAGTAATTAGAGAAAATGAAAAACAACTTAACCCAGTATTATGATCGATGTTATAGTGATTCTATAATCCCTTTGTTCTATGATATCCGAAGTGAATCTAAGTCATGGAAATGTCATTCTCTTAATGTTCAATCTTTATTTCTATATCTTGAGTAGACTATTGAGATACACATGAGCTCAATATTATATATTGACTCACATGATCATGACCATGCAATTATCATCAAGTGGTTGGGATATCACTCCATTGGGAGGGATAAATTCCATCTATGTTACTCACAATAATCCACGTTTGTCATAACTCAAGTACTACTTGTATAACAATCCTTACTCAAGGGTGTGTTGCATAGCGGAAAACTACATTGAAAAACATGCGATAATTGTAGTGACTTCATGTCTAAGGACCACAATCCCCACTGTTACATTGAAATGTGATTCTGACCACCATAATTAGCTTCCATGTATCACACTCAAAGTGGGTCTATCCAGTACACTTGTTCATAACAAGTACTTATGTGTTTGATTTGATATCCAATATCATGACTAATGAGATATAGTCATCAATCAACAGTGATACTAGTTTTATGTAATATTTTTGTCCTAATATCCGCAATAGTATCTAACCAGGGACTTAGACAAGCATGAATACTCTTAACATACACATGATCTCATAGTCGGGTCCTCAACTTGAACTCACATGTCATTGAGTCTACATTCTTAGGATATTTATGTTTATTCATCATCCCATATTAAAACAAGCATAATAATAATAATAACTACCTTTATTATAAACAAATCAATTACAATATTTGTCATTACAATCATCATATGATTGGCTCTAATAGCATATCACCAATAGATTAAAATTGGCAAAGGTTTTCAACAAGGTGGAGTTGGAGACAGCTATCTCTGGTGTAAATGATAGGAAACAAGATGGTGGAATTGATCGTAGATGGGTTGGCTATGGTGCAAGAAGAGACTATACTAATGAGAAGATGGCCCAGAAGAATAATTTGAGAAGGAAGAGGGGAAGATGGAGGTGGAGATGGTATACGCTTCATAGATAATAAAACCTCAATATATTAGGGTTCATAATAATCAAAAACAAAAGGGGGGCTTACTAAAATGGAATCAAAGAGAGACAAAAAGATAGAGGGAAATAATTGATTGGGAAGCACAGAACTACAAAAGCAACCCTACCTTTCCTATTTTGAATTGAGGAAGAAGATAGTACATATCTTGCTAGATTGAAATTGGGTGGCCGAGAGTAAGGTGTTGTATACTAAATAAACTATGGCAAATAGAACTATCAGTTTGATACTCCAATATATCCAAGAAACCTTATTTCAATAGGATTTTGAATAAAGTGATATTCAATTGATATCCCTTTGATTTCCTAATCAAATTGGGAGAGCAAATAATGCCAAATTTGACATCTAGGATAACTATGACATACAAAATCTAAATATATAACTAATTTTCTCTTTTGGGGATTTTTAGAGGGTCATGTAATTTATTTGAGTCATTTTGGAATTATTTTGTTAAATTCATTTATCACATCTAACGTAATCCATTGAGGTGAAATTTCTAAATTAGACTAATTAATACATTATAAATCCAAATTTGGAATTACTTTCTTGGTTTGATATTGTCTAGTGTATTATTTTGAGTTACTATATTGGGTGGTTACAATACTTAAAGATTACTTATTGTCATTATAAGAGTGTTTTGGTTATTACTTAAATAAATTTCATTACAATATATTTTGAGTTACTATATTGGGTGGTTACAATCCTCCATAGATTATCCACATAGGAGGGACGTATTCATATCTTATCTTTATTTGACATCCTCATTCTCACTCCAATCATCCTTAAGTCTATTTATTTCCAAATTTCTCTAGATATTCCAACATAGTTTTCCAATTGTATTATTTAGTCCACTAGTATGAATATCAACCTTTAAAGGCAATAAAGAAAGGAAAAACTCAAATTATCTCATTATCTTCCATTTATATCACAACTTATGCCCCAAGACTATATATGTTTTCTCTATGATTTTAATAGTCAGACATTGCGTTCATTTTTCTACTCATCTAAATATAGGAAGGTTTTAGATTTCTTATTCAAAAGTAAAATATACTACATTGATGTTTCCATTGTAACCCATTACTAAAACCTTAAGTGCACAAATTACACCATCGGGCACCTAGGAAAGGACATTTATCTTAAACACCATTTATACAAGCACATATCATACCATTTTATCATCTAAGCCAAAGATAAAAGCATTAGAACCAGTTTGAAAAGAAAAGGTATAAGAAGACATTTTTTTTAAAAAAAATTGACCATTCTATTCATGCCGTGGCCTAGGCTCGATCCTGGGACCTCTCACTAACAAACCGAATGTCTAACCATCTTGGTGTCTTCTGTTAGACAATTGTTATAGAAGACATGACTTAGGGATCATACTTAGGTTTCAATATGTTATAGAAGGATGGTTGTTGGAGTGTTGGAGATGTTTTGTGGGTAGTTAGATTTATATAGGATATGGTTTTAGGATTTCTATCAAATCGGATTTAGAAGTAGTTTGATAATGAAATTGGACGTTTCATTAATTTTTGGGAGTTGGGGTTTGAGTAGATAATTTTTATATTCAATTAGGTGAGAGGAAGTTGAGGGAAAATAAATTATGGTGGGAGAAGGACAGATGAGGGAGAAAAGAGATAAAAAAAATCTATAGGATCCTTCTCACACTATGTACGACTCGTGGTCTCCTACCAAAGGTAGGAGACAAGTCATATGTTGTAAAATTTTGATCAAATGCCCCATATAGAAGTCACAGTTACAAAATAAAAGGAAAGTTGTGTGTTTCACAAATAGACTATAGTCTTTAACATATTCAATTAATTAACTGTATACATCTAAATTTTGATTTAAATATGTAGTATTTTCTTTCCTCGTTAAATTGGATATACATTTAATGTCCAATTATCCTAAAAAGATTTAACTATGCTAATTGAGGGGTGGGTAATACAAATTTGGAGTTAGCATTTACACTTCATACTTTTAAGTATATAAATCCATGACTTTATGGTCAAGTAACCTTTTAATGTAACAATCTATTATTGTATCCATTTAATTACTGACTTTTATTTTTTAACTCTTCAAATTTACCATATAGTTGAAGAAAAATTGTGAAGAACTTATCTATATAAAGAAATATATTATGATGGTAAAATTTTAAAACTAACCTCTATGTATAATATTATCCCAACTAATTAGACTTAACACTCAAATAATTTCATTATTATCTAAAACTATATGTTTCTAAACTTTTAAGCATCCTAGTACACTATAATCAGGAAACTAGATATTATTAGACGATCGTAAGTAAGGAAAAGTTTAACCTTATACCCAAATATGGGTAAGTTACATGGGTCATAGTTTGCAAATGTTGTGTAGCCTCTGATAGACATACATGGGACCCTTGCTGCATATTGAGGTTTGTTTCAGTTAGAAGTTTTTAGTTCCCCTAGTTTAACCTTTGACCTATACTTAAATCAATAGTGGCTTTCATTCAAATGGTACAATCCCAATAATTTCATGTGAAAACTAAAAGAGAATTAATTAGTATCACTATTCAATTCCATAGTTACATTGTGAATATCATTAGTGAAATATAAAAATGTATATCAAAGAAAAGTTTGAGCTAGATATTTACTTATGGTGTTAGTGCATGTTTGATATTTATTTTTTACTCTTACGTAGTTGTCAGGTAATGATATTAAGCTACTCTAGTTATTTTCATATTTATTTACTCAGTTGTGTAAATACTTATTTAGTTACATTAGACTAGTGTTTAGAAGTACTTACTCATGGATATAGTACTTAACCCCAATAATGAACAAAAATTTTAGGATAATGTGGATCTAACAGGGATCTGATTACAATAGAGATGTCCTACCATAAATCTAGTTATTAAAAAAGTGGAGTCACAATTGGTGCTTATCACTCAAGGTCCATGTAAATTGTAAAGATTTTTGTATATTAACAAGTTTTGCAATAGTAAGAATTTACATGAAGTGACTATAAACAGTTCTACTCAAATTTCCATGTAAATAAAAAAGTGATTTGGTTAGTTTCATTATCTATTTATGTAGTTGAAAAATACATTATATTTTCTTGTTAATATAAAATTGTTGTATATGGATACAAAAATCTACTAAAAGGAAAATAATTAAGAGTTATAATTTTAATTTTACTTGATGTCAAACTTATGCCCCCAACTCACGACCAAATTTTGGTTCTAAGATTAAGGTTTAATCACAATATCGAAAATGGATATAATATTTTAGCGTACAGTTTCAGCAATCTTCATCTTAAATAAGGAACTCAAAAATATAGGATGGGTGTAGGTAATAAACCTAATGTAACCCTAATTTTACTAATAGTAATTTTAATATAGAACTTACATATGATGTGTCTTAGGTGTTGATCAAAGAAAACCAAGTGGACTAAAAGCCTAGGAGTCTATGTGGCAGTCTCTAGTTGAGTTACATAGGTTATTTATATTCCCCTCTTGACAGGAACATTTTATGTATTTTTTAAAATTTTACATTTCCTAATAGTGATTACTAGTTGTGGTTTTTAACCCACTATAAGTACAATCTCTAGTCTTTATATATTCTCTACTTAATCACACATGAACATGAAATAATATCACCCATAGGTATGGTAAGGTCCCATAGTTATGTCCAGCATTAATAAGCTACACACTAAATATCTAGTCCCTTTGGAAATGATAATATATTACTCCACGAAGAAAGAAAAGAGTCAACTCCAAAAAGTACGGAGCCACAAGCATCACCCAACCTTGTACACACGGGTTAAACTACAAAATCCTAGTAACGCCTAATCTATGGGGTTAGGTTAGCGCGTAAAGGAGGTTTGGCTCTTACATGCCTAACAATCTCCTTCTGTAAACTATCAAAGAGGTGTAAGTAATCCATGCCAGGCTTCCCATGGATTATGTTGTTCCTCTCCTGCCAAACCTTGTGACAAAGCCCTGTAAGGCAGATGCCACTGAACTGGGCAGCCGTCTTCTCCATGGTCCAAGTCACTACCTCCTACAGATGAATAGGAGGGGAGTGGCCCCATCCGTTCTTGAGGCATAACCGTTCCCACAAGTAACGGGAAACTTTACACTCAAAGAACAGGTGAGTATGGGACTTCTCTTCCTCTCTACAAAGTGGGCATAGAATCTCCGTATCTAGCGTCCAATGAGCCATTATGTCTCTTGTAGGTAATTTCCCCAACATCGCTCTATAGGTTAAGGTGCTCCACTTGGGAATGAAGCACCTACCCCAAAGAAGCACATGCCAAGGGATAGAGTTTCCCATCATCATCTTCCAAGGAACACATGGGGATCCACAAGGGTCCAGATCCCATCACTATCACAATTATATAAGAGTCTAACCTCATCCCACCCTGTGTTCATATGTTTCCACATGTGGGAGTCGTACAAAGTGGTGGTATTGGAACCCTCGAGTGACCCATTGTATCTCTCTCTCATCTAGGTATCCCAAACACCATGGGGCTGCCTAAGGAACCGATCAACCCTCTTGAGGTTGGACTGTCTGTGGGTCTCAACCATGTCTTGAATCCCAAGCCCACCAAACTGAAGTGGCTTGGCAATGGTATCCCAAGCAACACCATGGCCCTTGCCACCCCATAAGAAATACGTCGTCAAGTGTCTAATGCTCAGCATCGTCGGAGTAGGTAGGGTGCATAGGTCGCACCAGAACTACACCATACTCTGAATGACCGATCTGATTAGTACAAGGTGGCCTACAAAAGAAATCCAAAAGCCAGCCCAACTATCAATTTTGCCCCTGATCTTGTCAAGGCACATGTTGTAATCTCTAGAGAACCCTCTCCCACCTGATAGAGGAACACCAAGGTATCTGGTGGGAAAATATCCTCTCTTGATCCCAAAAGCACATCTGAGCCTTCCCCTTCTCATATCACAGGATTTAGAGAGAAAAATCCTTGATTTCACATTGCTCATGTATAAACATGTGAGCTTCCCAAACTTCACCATAACCTTCTTGAACTCCACCAGTCTTTTATCATGACCCGTGGAGAACAGGAGGACATCATCTGCAAAGATGAGGTGGGACAACACCTTTGTACCCTTGATCTTGAAAGGCTTGGTCTTGTTATGATCCTCCGCATTCTTAATCAGTGTCATAAGAATCTCCATGACTAAGGTAAAGAGGAGGGGAGAGAGGGGGTCACCCTATCGTAGTCCATTCTTTACTGTGAACATATCCACAGGGGCCCCATTTACAAGTATGGAGGAGGAGGTGGTTTGAACACACTGTTGCATCAAGGTGACCCATCTATCACAGAACCCCATAGATCTCATGATCTTCCAAAGCATGTCCCAGTTGACGAAATCTTAAGTTTTGGTTATGTCGAGTTTAACACAAGCTTTCCTAGAACTATTTTTGATTTTGAAGTCTGTGAGAAACTCCAAGGCAAGCAACGCACAATCAGAAATGCTTCTCCCTTTTATGAAAGTTGTTTGGTTTTGTGAGATGATTTTGGGGAGGTACATCTTGAGCCTATTAGCTAAGATCTTAGCAAAGATCTTGTAGAGCGTCGAGCAGCAGGCTATAGGTTTGAAATCAGTCATATTGTTGGAAGGTATATTTTTAGGGATGAGTTTGATGAAAGCATGATTGACCTCCCTCACCATTCTCTCCCCACCATATCTAGTCCCTTTGTGATAAAAATATATGTTAGTAATATCAGGGTCTTGACCAGTTGGTTAATTTTACAAAGCATGTTATTAAGGAAATATATTTTTTATGTTTCTAATTTTTCATATATTTCAATGCCTTGTACAACATAATAGTGCATTTGAGTTGATTCTAATAATTCTATAGATTTAGGTTCTTACATATAGGTCAAGATTCAAGGGTTAGGTCATAATGGAATTGGTGGCACATAGGTAGCCTTCAACATAGAAAAACTTGTAGTTTCATTCATTATATAAAGATGCCCTTTTTTACAATGTAAGTTGTTCCATGTCATTTCAAATTTTTAATTGAAGTTGTAAACATTGCACCTTCATTATACATAATTAATACATAGAAAATTGTGTTTATTTGTCCAATTTCTATTAATTAATGTGATATCCACTAGGTGACATCCCATGAGTTCCTCCTACTTTGGATCAAATGGAGTGAAACCTAAAAACTAGAAAATTGTGAGTCATCACCTCTTTCTCTTGATTGTGGTGTAAAATGTGGGAATGGTACATCATGTCCTTAAATATATTTCACTTTCATTTATCAAGTGGATCTGGATATCATGCTTGTTATATAGAAGGTACAAACATCTACATCTCTAGCAATCTAAACCATGACTCTTATAACATACAACCACAACCTTTGTGGCAAAATTCTTCAATATCATGTTGACCAGTGTCAAGATTTTATGATCTTCATGTGATCATTACAGTGACTTTAGGTCAAAGGATCACAAGGCATTTTCCGTTTCATTAATCTACTATCACAATCATATGATATGTTTTGAATTATTCTCAAATCCGATCAATCTAGTGCACATGTTGTATGACAAGTATCCATGTGTATGATTTAATATCAGATATCTATGACCCACAATTCATGGTAATCAATCACTAGACACAATCATGTCTATATATTATTGGTTTCCTAGCACTGTGATGATACCAGACTAAGAATATTTGGGATATCATTCATGACATCCAATGGGTTCCACACTCAAATCACGTATTTCAAATCTGATTTCTAAAAACCAACCGTTAAATACAGCTTATGATCATTTATTATAGATCATCTGAGGAGAATGTAACATATCATTTTTCACTAAATAATCAAAAGTGCAAAGAATCCATTTAGAATCATAAGATAAGTATATTTTAGGGGACATGCCAACACATTACACCCTAAAGGATGATGGATTACTAATCGACCTTTTTTGCATTTTCCCAAGATTTTTGGCAGCAAATCCATTGGGTCTATTTTCAACTGTAGCAGAGCTATAGAGTCGTTTGGGTCATGACCATATACTCCTTGGATACCTACTAAACTAATACACACACACACACACACACACACACACACACACACACACACACATATATATATATATATATATATATATATATATATATATAGCTGACAAGGAGTGGGTCAAGTTGTCAAGTATGTTGTCCCCTAATAAGGGGACACCGGCTCGAATCCAACTGCCACCTAAGTTTACCACCCTCCTAAACGTTCGGCCTCCATCACATGCATGGGATTGGGGCAGAGAATGCCTCTCTTAATCCCACAAATACGCACACATATATACACACATACATATACATATACATATACATACACACACACACACACACACACACACACACACATATATATATATTTATATACGTCTGTGTGGGTGCATGTGTGTATGGTATTAAGAGAGGCATTCTCTCTCTCCCATTCTCATGACAGAGGTTGAACGTTTAGGAGGATGGTATATCAAGGGGGGGCAGCTGAGATTTGAACTCATGTCTCTTTGTTAGGGGACACCGTGCTTGACCACTTGAGCCACTCCTTGTCGACTCATGTGTGTGTGTATGTGTGTGTATGTATGTATGTTCTCATTTTGTCCTTTCTCAAGAGGGGTAATACTTTAAAGACTTACATTAAACAAATATATTGTAAAGATGGAGTATTTATCTTGTAAATATTGCAAGTGCAATGCTATGGGTAAATGTATGGTTTACGTAAAGAAATATGTATTTACTAATGAGAATCTTGGTCTTGTGGAGGAAATTTTTCATGTTGGTGAGTATAATATTTTTAGAGCCATTTAGGAAGAGGTTAGACACCCCAACTTGAAGTGTGAAACTACTCAACAAGGAATAGCCCTTTTTGCAAGTAAGACGTTCAAAATAGAGAATTAACCTCCACACGAGGTTAGATGCCTTAGAGTTATGATGTGTTTCCCTCAAAAAGTGACATTACAACCATGGTTTCTGTTGGTATGTATGCCCAGAGAGCCAATCATATGATGATCGGGATGAGGCATAAGATACATTATTTGATAATTAATAATAAAAGGCAAGCTTCCAATTTATTATGTTTTATTCAGTTATGAGATAATGATAAAACAGTATAAATGTCTAGAGAATAATATTACTCAATGGCATATGTCTTCAAGTCTTAGACTTTTTTAAACAAGATCATATGAATGTTAAGAGTACATATATATATTCTCATTATGTCCCTGATCGGTTGTTATTGTGAAGGTTGATAGACAACAATAACACATAAGATCAAAGTGTGGGTCTGTTGATGATGCAATCTTGTGAGTCATGATATGACTATATCAAACCAAGAACATAGATACATGTTATGGAACAGTGTATTGGATAGACCCATCATATGTCGTCATTATGGAAGTCATAGTTAGCTCTCATAGTGATGGTGGTTGTTGTGGTTCTTAGATGTGAAATCACTGCACTCACTACATGTCATTGGGTACACTTTGACATCATAAAACGCAGTCCTAAAACATGGGTAGTTATAACGGTGATGATTGGGTGACTTTGACACATGAGGATGACTATGAGTGATAGATATCAGACTTTTCCCTCCAATAGGAGTATGATATCCAAAGGCCTCTTGATTAGCAAGACTGATATAAGTATGGTCATATACAAGTGAGTCAATGTGTGATATTGATCCTACATATATCTCATGCAGTCTGCTCTGGTTCAAGAAACAAGACAAAATAATTATTATTATTATTTTTTAAATTGGCCATTCTATTCATCCCATGGCATGGGCTCGATCCTGGGACCTCTTGCTAACAAACCGAGTGTCTAACCATCTTTTTTTCTTCTGTTAGACAAGACTGAATAATTATGAGGATGAATATTCCATGCCTCTAGTTCAATATGGATATTAGTGATAGAGGAACTATACAAACACTATAACACCATATATAGATTGTAGGTTGAAGTTGCTCCCCAACTTTCCATTTACTTGGGTAGCAATGATGTGGGACTAGGCACCACTCTTTGCTTGTGATGTCATAAGTTGTTATGGGCATTCACAGCCAACGTGATATGGGGCCTATAGGGTCACACACATAGGAACTCTTCTATAAGAGGATCTTGATCTTCAATGGTGATTGAATTGTTTACAAAAGTGTTTAGGTATTTCAATTCACGCAACGGATCAGCTGACTAGACTGCTAAATAATCAATTCTAGTGTTGAGACTGTTATTTGGAAGGTCAGACTGATTGTATTTACATTGGTTAGAATTTTTTCCTAACCAGGCCTGCAGGATGCCCATTTTTCTTATGTGAAATGTCTGTCTGGACTGATGTGAGACACCAGTCTCAGTTGCACCAAACGTCTGTTTCAGGGGTGCAATTCGATTGCATCAAGGATTGATGTTGACATCAAGTTGAATACTAATTGGAATTGAATTGTCGATATATGTGCAAAACTGGAAAGTGCAAAATGACCGTCTCACATCCCAGATGATTGTCTCGCTGGGCAAGATGATCATTTTGGTGCACGTAGGTTGGGAAACTTTTAGAATTGTTGTAAAAATTCAAGATCTTCTAGTCTTTTCCACTCTCTCTTTAGTCATGCATTAGCTGGGGACTGGGAACCCTAACCCCTCATATATAGAGGGGTACTGAGGGCTTCTCAGGACACAACTACAATATAGATAATTGAGAATCAGTTGCTCTTTCAATTTTTGTCATCTCTCGTTGTGGTAACCATGAGAGCCCAGGCAAGTCCTACTGACTAGGGAGGGATAGCCACTGGAGAGAAATAACTGAGGACCATTGTTGTGGGAGAGAATGTTGATGACTAGTATGCCAACGGGAGGAACAACTCCTTCATGTCCATTCTTGTAGGAGGAAAGGAGTTATAATTGGTATGTTTGGACTACTCTAGAGGCAAGAGTCATTTATCTTCTGCTAGGATGGCAACATTAACTCGAGTAGGTGGTGAGATCTGAGGAGTCGCTACAGTAGTTGTTTGAGTCTGCTGTTCATGGAGGAATAGTCAGATGAGTCTGAGTGCAACTAGGAGCTGCACAAACACCCTCCATAATAGAGTGTGCATCTACAACAATGAGGATTGTCACTGTACTTTCTCCAGGACCAGGTATATCTTTGTGAAACCATCATTCCCATTGCATAGTTATTGACGTGATATGCTGGTTAATGGGAACATGTTAATAAAAAATTTATTTCCACTACTTATCTGATATTATATTTCCCAACAGTGGTATCAGAGACACATTAATTAATTATATTTTAGAATAATCTACATGATCAGATTTGGTTTTATTGAGTTTATTCATTGCATACGATATGAATATTTAAACTTTTTGATGTGCATGTCCATCTAAATCATCACATAAAGAACCCAAATGAATATATCATATATATGTGCAATTTACATGTGTTGCTATAAAATCAATTTTGATGATGGATGTAAAGTATTATTATGGCCAAAATCCCAGATCTGTGTGTGGATGGTTGTGGTTATTTATTCATGTTGTTAATTAGTATGTGCATCGAGCCACTCTCTCCTTTATAAATGTAAATTAATGCTCTTCTTCTTAAATCCCCTTGAATGTAACTCGACGTTATAATGTAATAAGAAATGGGATAGTTATAATTTATGTTTTGATGTGAAATGATGATCCATACAAAAGAGAAATGACTGGCTCG
Source organism: Alisma plantago-aquatica (assembly GCA_963693085.1). Taxonomy (NCBI): domain Eukaryota; kingdom Viridiplantae; phylum Streptophyta; class Magnoliopsida; order Alismatales; family Alismataceae; genus Alisma; species Alisma plantago-aquatica. The sequence goes on along the minus strand of OY856409.1, from coordinate 490,220,295 downwards.
TGAGACGACCCAGTCGACTAGAGGATCGAGGAGGCCAGACAACAGGAGGATGAACCAATCGATTGGTGGACCAACTGACTGGATGGAGGTGTCCAGACGTTGCTTGGACCTAAGAAGTAGACGGCCACTTCAAAATAGCCCAACTGAGCGACCAGGAGATGAGTCGACCGGTTTAAGGGTTGAACTGATCAACCCAGATTGGTTCGAGCACAGATCTTCACCAACAATAGGTTGCATATGATGTTGATCATAGGTGGTAGTAATTCCTTATGGCTGTAAGGAATTATATTAGTATGGCCATAACCATCGCTTATGTGTTTTATTTATTGCATGTTCTTGTTTGTGGTTATAGCATGTATATGATACGTACTATATATGTGGTGATTGGATAAAGTATATGTATTTATACAAACTCTCTCAATTAAAATATTAAGTCTTAGATACTTTCTAAAAGTGGCACACATGAAAAGCTTGATCAACCAAGTGTAGGTGATGCCAAAGTGTGGTACATCGTCTATCTCATATAAGTGTGATGGTAATAATGTATGTGTCACCAAAGAGGGGTGTATTATTATCGTGTCGGATTTTGGGTCAGGCTTAACTGGTGAGTCTTAGAGTGTCTAAGACTAGAAGCATGCAGATGATTATGGAAAGGAGTTGCACATATCATCTATCCAAGAGTTGCATATGATGCAATTGGCATGATGGCCTACTAAATAGTCAAGTTGTGGGCGATTAGTCAAAGCTGACTCATGATTTGATGAAATATGGATCTTGGCCCACTAGAATGTTGTATGTTGTAATATTCAAAATTGAATTGAAGGATATCAGTTTGAATAAAATAGTGGGAGAGATAATAATTAAAGATCTAATTAAATGTCAATTTTATCAAATCAAACCAAATTAAAATGTTTTGAAAAGTTGCAATATGTGTTTGTAGAATCAAATGTCAAACACAAAACACATTCAAATAGTGATCAGTCCTTAAGAAGGACAAAATAGGATAAAGTTCTGCAATTGGTCAAGGACTTTGAGAAATGTTCTCATCAATGAGTGAAATATATATGTCCTTGATAGACCAATGTTAGAGGAACCTTCTTCGAATGCGTCTAAGGCTAAAAGGATGCTTATTGAAGCATGAGAATGATGTCGTAGACATTTGAATACCTAATGCTCTATGGTATGAACTATGAGTTGCATTAACACATGAAAAAACATGGACATTCTTGAGATGGTAACACATCTTAACAATCATGTAAAGCAAAGAAAGTATAATGTCTCTAAAGTGCTAGTTGAGTGCAAACTGACAAAGGGAGGTCCAGTATAATCCCATGTGCTCAATGTGATTGGACATATGGAATGACTATGATTTCTCTTAGGTCAAGAGTTAGCCATAATATGATTATGAAAGTGTTGCATGAATCATATAGTCAGTTTATCAAATGTTTGACATATTGATGCCATTGTAAGGAAGAAGAAGGACAAATTTGTGATGGTGATCAGCAAAATTGAGTCTTAGGGCAAAAGTAAGGCTAAGAAGTGTTCTGAGGCTAAGGTGAAACCCAAATCTTCTACACTCAATATATTGATAAGTGTAAGTGTAAAAGGAATCTGACCTTTTCACTTAAAGTATAAAGAAAAGAAAATGTCACCATTGTCACTTGTCTGGACATTGGAAAGGAATTATCCTCTTCATAGAGGATCTCAAGAAGAAGATAGAGATAGAGATCTCCATTTTAGGACATGAGAAGAAGTAAGCTATAATTGTGCGGAGCAAGGGTTGTTGCCTCTACAGTTGGAAATTCTCATTCATGGCACATAATAGAATTAGTGAATTGTTATTATGTACTTGCCATTGATGAAAATAGTATATGTTTTGTATGACAAGAACATTATGCTTCATCTTAAAAGATATGATCTTTTATGGCGATGCTATATCTATCAAAAACTATACTTTATATTTGTAAAGATAAATCTACATGACATGTATACTGAATGACTTGATAACTCAAACAAACTAAATACCTATAGCATTGTCATCTAGAGCACATAAATAAGAAATGTATTTCTAGAATCCATATGATGGTTATCTAGACTCTTTTGGTTATTGAACCAGTGGAGACATGCATGTCTTATTTGTTGTGCAATATGATAAAAGCATCTTCACTAGATGTAGTATGAGATGGACTATTCCATTAGGACTACTACATATCGATGTACATATACCTTTTATAATGAATGCTAAAGGTAGTTGCAAGGACTTCATTCTATATACTGATGTCATCAGTAGATATGATAATTTGCATTTAATGAAATACAAATTCAGATCTCTTGAAGGGTTTAAGGAGATCAGAATTACGTAACTAACTTGGTAAAAGTATTAAGATACCTCGATATGATCAATGTTGAAATATGGAAACCAAGAGTTTGAGGATCTTCTGGGAGTTCATGATAGTGTATCATGATGAACTCCACCTGAAACACAATGATAATATATCATTAGAGTATATCAGAAAGAAGGAATCACACCTTGTTAAGCCATGGTGTGATTATCAACATATCTAGATAATCTTCTGATATTCATCTTGGCACATGCTTTACACTAAAAATAATGAATCGTCTAAATTGGTTCAAAAAACCCATATGAAATATGTCATGGGAAGTGCATTGATGCGTCTTTTGTAGTTATTAGGATTGAAGGATTATATAAGAAATAGTTTCTTAAATGGATTTATCCAAAAATTTCATGAATGATATCATGTTGAATATTGGTTATATCCCAACCTGACAACAAAGTGTTTTTTTCTAGGATGACGGAATTCATAAATGAAAATTAGTTCCAAAGGAATCAGCGGGAGTAAAAGTAGAACTCGAAATGTTAGAGAGAAACAAGAAAACGTAGAACCTAAAGAGGTAAAATAGGAACAAGGAGAATCACAAGTTGTTGTGGAATCTCAAGTTCCTTATGAAAACACAGAAGTCATAGTTCCAGTAGAATACGCGTAAAGTTTTAAAGATTGTGATATCTTATAACTTAAAAGGTGGGGAGTTAATCATAGAGATGAGTCAACAACCTACCTAGAAACTATTGAGGAATCAGAATCTGAGAAATATCTTGATGCCATAAGATCAATGATGAACTCCATGTACACCAATAAGGTATGACCTTTTTAGATCCTCCTGAAGGGGTAAACCCCATAGACTGCATTTGGGTTTTGTACGAATACTAACATGGAAAGGTAAATTGGTTGCAAAGAGTTTCAAACTAGTACAAAGTGTTGAACATGATGAAGTCTTTTCACCAGTTACCATCATTAAATCCATCTGGATCATGCTTGTTGTTGCAGCTTAATAAGGCCATGAGATTTGGAATATGGATGTTAAAATTGCATTCCTTAATTGGAATAATCATAAGGATGTGTACATAGTACAAACTAAAGGTTTTATAAGTCCATTAAAGCAAATAAAGTGTATAAGCTACAAAGGTCAATTTTAGGATTGAAGAAAGCATCTTAGAGATAGAATCTTCTATATGGCAAGTCAATCAAAGGGTTTGCCTTGAGTCAAAATGAAGATGAAATATGTGATTACAAAAGATTTTATCAGAGCATATTAATATTCTACATAATGATGGGGAATGACGTCCTTATCCTACAAATGTTAAAACTTGGCAAGGAAAGTACCTTCTATAAGAAGGGTTTAGGCGAAGCATCCTATATGATAGGAATCGAGGTCTATAGAGATAGATCTGGAGAGATTCTTGACCTAAGTAAAAGCACATTCATTGATTAGATGTTGAAGAATTTAATATGTAAGACTCAATGAGAGAAATCGTGTCCATGATCCATGGATCTAGTCTCTCACGAGCCAAGTGTACCAATTCTTATGAAGAATATGAACATATGGATATATGTCATATGTATTTGCAATTGGATCTATCTTGAATGCAATGTTATATACTTATCATGTTATCTCATATGTATTGGACATGACGAGAAGATAACCTATTATCTCATATGTATTGGACATGGACGAGAGCATATCCAGTGATCCATATGTATTGACATGATGAGAGGATATATGTATACCTACCTAGTAATCTTGTATGTATTAGACATGATGAGAGGGTATATGTCAGATGTGATAACACCAATTTTTGTGATGTTTTTGCCCTTTATTCTGTTATCAAAACTGCCTTTTTCTGCTATTTTCCTCTCTTTTATTAGCACTTTCACAATAATTGGCCAAGCAGTGCTCTTAAAACAATATTTCCATCTTTTGCAGAATTTTCCTCCCATTTTGACCCAATAAGGCCGTCCCGGCCCACAAGCAATAAGTCCAACATGCGTCGGCCTTCCAATGGTCCGATACAAGCACTGCCCGACAGGGCAGCGCGGCGCAACGACGCGCGACACAGGGTTGCCGCACAAGAAGAAGCTGACGGACGACACACCCTTTACCCAACAGGGAGCTGAGCTCGCCACGACAACCCAAGCTTGTCGCGCGACACAGGACACCCACCGACAGGCGCCGCCCGTCACGTGACCGACAGTCAACATCCCTGTGTCGGGCGATATGTGTATCGGCCGTCCATCAAACTCGCAGATACGGAGAACACGTGGCGCTTCGAGCATCATAACTTCTCCAACCGGTACCTATAAATAGCAGCTACAGGAAGCCGAAAAGACAGATTGGATAGTTCGGATAGACCGAACTGATCGGACAGTTGAGAGCTTGGAGCTAGTCCTCGGGGGGAGCTGTGAGAGCAGAGGTATCGCGTCGGAGTGTTCGTATCGGGTGACTCTAGGTGAGCTCCTCCCCGTCCCAAGAGGGAGGGGATAGTTCACTTAGGATCGTCCTGGGCGACACTACAGGTCGATACCGGCCAGCGATGATGAGCGACATGAGTGCCCGACAGTAGAAGCATCGCTCCATGCCCGACACGATATCGAACCCGATATGCTCCGCTGTCGTGCGTACCGCCCAAGAGGGTGCATCGCCCGATATGAGTGTATCGGCCAGGTCCCTTGAGCGATACAGTCGGACGTCGGTTAGTGCCGCCCGACACGGCTGTATCGGGCTAGGCTCCTGACCGGTATCGGGCTGGAGAGCTACAGTAGTTTGTTGTCCTTCTAAATCAAGAAGGTGACATCTATCTTTAATTCCGTTATTTAATTCCTTACTCATGCAATGTACAAAGACCTTTAATGTTTATGGAAATAGAAAAGTTTAACGATTTTCTACTCTATGCTTGGTGCAAATTGTAGGATGACTGCTATGTTTGATATCTGAACTCTAGCTTGCATGTTTGGATCGCGTTTCGCTTAGCTACCGAATCGTGTTTTCCCGTCGCAACAACTTCGAGAGTTGTGTTGTGGCTCTAGTGTTTGGTCCAATTCTGGAGTACAAGAATGCCCAGAACGGAGTTGTTTTGGTAACATTCCACTCTAACTTAAGTCCAGCAACCTCGAGAGGGGTGTCGATGCTTGGTTAGAGGCACCCGCTCTGAGAGGAGGGGTGCAGGATGTTATTACTGGCCGCTTGTTTTACTGAAGTCATATCCTTCGTACCTTGCTCTAGTGCTAGTTTTATCCTCCAAACTGCTAAATGACTAAAACCCTTAATCTTTCTAGTAACTCCACTTGGAGATAGGTTTCTTTGTTTTGTTTGTGACACCTTGCTGTTTCCCTCTTGGGAATTTACTATCTCTTTATACCTGCTGGAGTGTAACGTGTCGATTCTGTGTTCTCAACACTATCCCCCTCGTCCCTGTGTTCGACCCCGTACATCTACTTCGACCCCATAAACAAAGTTGCGGGGGCCTAGAAGGATTCGGGTTATAAATATAAAAGCTCGACTACCTCGAATCCGCCTCCTTTTTTTAGACACGCGATTTAGGCCGGTCAACTTTTTGGCGCCGTTGCCGGGGATGAGGCGAAAAGATACGGTTGACGAACCTGAATCCACTAACTACACTCCCGTGCCTCAAGCTTAGAAATAAGCTTGACAACACTCTTTTCTTTTTCAATTTTCCTTAGCATTATTCTTTGCCTGAACTAAATAATTCTATTTTCTAACTTGATTTTTCGTGCCATTTCAGGAACTCTAAAGAACAGTGACCAGTTCCACCGAGCTTTGATACAATGTCTCATTGTAAGCAGTCTCTATCTGAGAGTGAATGTCAGGGCCAGAAGCCGAGCCAGCCTAACTTGGTTGGTCAGCTTTCCGCCTACATAAAAAGATAGGACACCATCATCAGTCAACTGGTGCAGGGCACGCTTCCCAACCCTGGAACTCTGAATTCAATGCAACGCCAGATGGCAAGCTTGCAGATGCGCTAGCGTGAGGTTGATCAGCGGCTAACCCAGATGACTGCTCTGATGAAGGACCCTGCAGTAAAAGCGCCCCCATACCCTGAAACTGCCAGAATGGCGGTACTGAGGTCTGGCAGAACGCTGGAGCGCCCGGACAAAGTCAGGCCTGAGCTTGAACCGAGGTCTGAGGGTGCAACTCCAGCAGAGGAGGAAGAAATACCGACAGATGTTCGAGAGTCTGCGCAAAAGTTCCCTGAGGAGCCACCTGGCGGAAGGAATGCTTATGCTCCTAGGATTTCGTTCCCATATAAGATGATAAGGGCAAATCTTAAGAAGCGTCATGAGAAGTTCATGGAGTCGATCAGAAAGTTGCATCGCGAAGTGCCCTTCCTTGACGCATTGGAGGAAATGCCTACATACACCAAGTTCCTCAAGGATCTTATCACAAAGAAAAGGAGGGGAGAAAGGATTGAGATAGTGTACCTAGTTTCTGCTCCCTCTGCCATCGTGAAGCCCGACTTACCGAACAAGAGAAGGGACCCCGGAGCTTTCATAATCCCATTCGCCATAGGGGACAATGTCGAGCGGAAGGGCCTAGCAGATTTGGGAGCAAGCATCAGCCTCATGCCCCTAAGTTTTGCGCGAAGGGTAGGTTTGACCGACATAGTTTGAACCAACATGCAGATTGAACTGGCAGACCACTCCTTTAAGAGACATGTTGGCATTGTCGAAGATGTGCCAATCAAGGTTGGCAATTTCTTTATTCCCTGCGACATAGTCGTCATCGACACGGATGAAGACCCCCGTTGCCCGATCATCTTTGGACGTCCTTTCTTGGCAACAGGGAGAGCGTTGATTGATGTCTCCGAGGGGATAATCACTTTGAGGGTCGAAAACAACCATATGGACTTCAAGTTGAAAGAGATCATGAGAAGTCTGTCCCTGTCTGAATCAGCATGTTTCATAGATAGCTGCAATAAATTATGTGAGTAAATAGAGGAGGATATCCGGATAGTAGAGCCCCTTGCTAGGGCTTTAAGCTGTCAGGATCTCAACCTCGAAGATCCTGAAGTCGCGAGGTATCTCAACCTTTTCGACCTTTCTGACGAAGACTTGCAAGAAGAGGATGAGATGGTGGAGTCCATGAAGTATGCCTCTCTCGAGGAGGAGCCTCAAGAGAAGGCACCCAGACCCAAGCCTGAATTAAAAGCGTTGCCTGAAGGCCTGAAGTATGAGTTCTTGGATGAAGACGAAAGAAACCCTATCATCGTAAACGCCGATCTGTCAAACAACCAGCTAGACCAACTCCTTGAGGAGTTAAGGCTCCACAGGGGGGCTATAGGATATTCAGTAGATGATATCAAAGGCCTTAGCCCCGCCTTGTGCATGCACCGCATCAACTTGGATGAATCTGCCAAGCCTCTGGCTCAACCCCAGAGGAAGCTGAATTAGATGCTCAAGGAGATCGTCAAGAAAGAGGTAATAAAGCTTAGGGATGCGGGGATCATTTACCCAATCAGCGATAGCAATTAGGTGAGTCTGATCCACGTAGTACCCAAAAAGGGCGGGATGACAGTGGTTAAAGGGAAGAAGGGCGATGAGGTTGCGGTAAGGATCGTCACTGGATGGCAGATGTGCATAGATTACCAAAAGCTAAATCAGGATACAAAGAAGGATCATTTTCTGCTACCTTTTATTGACCAAGTTCTTGAAAGATTAGCGCATCACGATTTTTTTTGTTTCCTTGATGGTTTTTCAGGATTTTACCAGGTACCCATCTTGCCTGACGATCAGGAGAAGATAACCTTCACCTGCCTCTACGGCACTTATGCCTTTAGACGGATGCCCTTCGGACTTTGCAACGCCCCCGCCACCTTTCATAGATGCATGATATCAATGTTCTCAGATTTTCTAGAAGATATCGTAGAAGTTTTCATGGACGACTTTTCAGTCTATGGGAAGGACTTTGATAGCTGTCTGAAGAATCTGTCTTTGGTCCTTCAAAGGTGCGAGGAGAATAGCCTGGTCCTGAACTGGGAAAAGTGCCATTTCATGGTGCGGGAGGGCATCGTCCTGGGGCATAAGATCTCAAGGTGTGGGATCGAGGTGGACATAAGCAAAGTCGAAGCAATATCTAAGCTTCCTCCACTGAAATCTGTGACAGGAGTGAGAAGCTTCCTCGGACACGCCGGATATTACCGGAGATTCATCAAGGACTTTTCGAAGATTTCCAAACCGCTGTCCAGCCTTCTGGTAAAGGATGCTGAATTTGTTTTCTCTAACGATTGCCTCAGTGCTTTTCAGGCCCTGAAGAATGCTTTAATATCACCGCCTATCCTCCAAGCGCCAGAATGGGGACTACCTTTTGAGCTAATGTGCGACGCTAGGGACTACGCGGTTGGAGCAGTCCTGGGGAAAAAGAAAGACAAGAAGCACCATGTGATTTGCTACGCTAGTCGCACGTTGGACGAGGCTCAGGTAAACTACACAACGACTGAAAAGGAGATGCTAGCGATCGTCTTCGTGTTTGATAAGTTCAGGTCATACCTCATCAGAGCAAAGGTCAAGGTATATACATATCATGGGGCAATAAAATACTTGATGCAGAAGAAAGACGCAAAACCCAGGATATTGAGGTGGGCCTTGTTTCTCCAAGAGTTCGACCATGAGATTATCGACAAAAAGGGCGCAGAAAATGTGGTCGCCGACCACCTATCAAGGATCGTGTCTGAGAGACAGGGAGGACCACCTATCAATGACGACTATGCCGATGAGGCTCTGATGTTGGCCGAAGATCGAGAAGAAAGTTTACCCTGGTTTGCAGATATCTGCAATTATCTGGATTGCGGAGAACTGCCTCCTGACATCACATACAATCAGAAGAAGAAGCTCTTCGCGGATGCCAAAAACTACTACCGGGATGACCCTCTCCTGTTCAGAAGATGCGCTGACAGCTTATACAGGAGGTGCATCCCAGAGGAAGAAATCGCGTACATCCTGAGAGAATGCCACGCCTCCCCCTACGGTGGACACCTGGGTAGCGAAAGAACAGCCGCAAAGGTGCTACAGTCAGGTTTCTACTGGACCTCCTTATTTAAAGACGCCGCACAATTTGTAAAAATTTGCAAAGAGTGCCAGTTTACAGGGAACATAGGGCAGAGGAATGAAATGCCAATGGCAAGCTGGATCGAAGTGGAAATATTCGACGTATGGGGGATCGACTACATGGGACTGTTCCCCCCATCTCGGGGTTATCAATACATACTCGTGGCAGTGGACTATGTGTCGAAGTGGGTAGAAGCGGTAGCCACCCAAACATGCGATGCCAAGTCGGTTATCTAGCTATTTGAGAAGACCATCTTTCCCCATTTTGGTGTACCGCGCACACTTATAAGCGACGACGGGTCACACTTCAGAGAGAGACAATTTGAAGCACTCTTGCGTAAGTACGGAGTAAAACACAAGATCGCTACTGTTGGATAAATTGGATATTATGATAAATCCCTTTGTTTCGATGATGACAAACATTTCATTCTTATTAATCTAACGAGCTACTTGAGTGTGCAGGACTAAGATGGATGGCAAAGCAACTAGAGAAAATCCAAGAGCTTACTTAGTTATATTTTCATGCAATGTAATCAATGTTGTAAAACTTGTACAAATATATAATGTACAAGTACTTAGAATTGCATGTAAATCAAGCGTTAGATTTTCCCTAGCCAAACACCATAGTTAGACATGTCATCCCATTTAATTAGGATCACCTTTGCACACTCACACATATAATTAGTGCTTAAATTGAAACCTTGAAACAGGATCATTCTCGGTCGACGAACTCCTCGACCGAGACACTCTCGGTCGACAAACCTCTCGACCGAGAAAAGATCCAAAGTAGCTGTTAGACACAACAGACAAGTTAGTTGGCAGTTGAAGAAAGACGTTGCAAAAACACTTGTTCCAGAGAGCCTGTCGGTCGACAAAAGTTCGACCGAGTAGGTGTCTCGGTCGACCATTTGTCGACCGAGATGGTCTCTGACAGCAACTGCAGAATAAAGTAATTAGCCGTTGTTAAAGCAACAACTTTGTACCTAACGGCTAGTTAAGCACTTAGAAACCCCTAGAAGTTGTCTAGAACGTCCTTAAGCATACTTAGGCCATTCCTATAAATAAGGACAAGCCATAGGACACTAGAATTTACTTGTTACACTTGAGAATATACTTGAGCATACTTGAGCAATCTTTTGCAAGCAATTTGAGCATTGTGATCATTGGCCTACATTCTCCTTAGCTCAATCTCGTGTCCTATAGGCTAGATTCTCCTACCCACAAGCAATCACAAGTTCACATACTTGGCTAGGAGATCTTACGCTTGATCTAGGCATATCAAGCCTTGGGCTTAAAGGATAAGTTGTAATTTCCGTTTTTCTTTCTTGTTCCTGTTTATCTTTTGTACTCTCCTTGCTACTCCTAGGGTTGGAGGTTGCGGATTGGAGAGGATTGACTTCTCAGGTGGAGAAGGGGACTTCAAGCTACTTCAAGAAGGCTATCGCAAGGGAAGCTACTTCAGAAGGCTGGTGCAACGGGAGTTGGTGCATCTACTTCAAGGGAAGGCTGCTTCAAGGTTGGCGATTACTTCTAGGTGAAGGCTGCTTGAAGGGTTTAGGAAAAGAGATTGTATTTTATGTAAATTCCTTGAAGAGGTAATAAAATAAATTTCTTTTCAAATCCCGGTTGAGTAAGCAACCGGGTAGTGGACTAACGGCTATAGTATTTGCTATAGTTGGAACCACTCTAAACCTTGTGTCTCCTTGTCTAATATTTTTCATTGTGGTTGTTTGAGCTCAATAATTGTTAAATTATATATAAAACTCTATTCACCCCCCCCTCTAGTAGTTTTCAATTGGTATCAGAGCAGGCTTCAAGGAGCCCTAACAAGGTCTTGAAGAGATGAAGGGAGGAGGTGACTACAACCAAAGAAGCATGGACAAACGTTCAACAAGTTGCAATTGGTGCTTAGCTACAAAGCACTCTACATCTAGATGTCCATGGAAGTCAAAGAAGGAAGATGCAAATAAAGAATGCTTTATTGCTACAACTAGTGAAGAAGAAGAAGAGGTAAGCCTTTATGATTTACCTAAAGAAGAACTAGTTGTTATTATTGAAGAAACACATAGTAAATATATTGAGTGCAAAAAGAAGTTAAAGAAATCGAATAAAGTAAATGAGGATTTAAATACTAAACTTCTTGCTTTTGAATCTGAAAATGAAGATCTAAAAAAGGCAATTGAAGATTGCGATCTTAAATTGAAATCAGTAGAAGCTAACTGCAATCTTCTTTCCCTTGAAAAGACTAATTTGCAGACTCAAGTAAATGATCTTCAAAAACAACCTATATTGTGCACCCATGTAGATTATGACAATATAGTGAAAGAAAGGAATTCCTTATCATCCAATCTAGATCAAGCAAAACTAGATATTAAGAAAAGAATGGATGAGATCGTTAAGTTACAACAAGAAGTTAGTAGATTAAACAACAATGGAATCCTTGATAGAATATTGGATAATTCCTATCATCAAATAGGGAGAAGAGGACTAGGTTATAAACCTAAAGAAAAATCACATCAACAACCTAGTCGGAGTAAGCCACAAACCTATCAACCCATATATGTACCCAAAAGGACACCCTCACCCAAGGACAACACAGGGCAAAATCATAGAAAAAGGCTTGAGGTTGATTCAATTTGTTGCCATTATTGCTCACGCCTTGGACATTATTCCTTTTCATGCCCATACAAGAAAAAGAATGTTGAGATGGTATGGGTTCCAAAACCCCCAAATTAAATCGATTAGACTAAGTTGAGATATGACCAAAGATCTTAATTTGCATATCCTTATGTCTATCTCAACTTAACATATAGGGATAACAAAATCAAAAATTTAATTTAAATATCACTTTGATACACATATGTCTTATCTCAAACTGATCTTTGAAATAGTTGAATTAGATACAGCCTATAGTGCACTTGAAATAAATTTCTTGAAAATTTTCATTGTGCTTTTATATTAAGCATCACTTAATATGCTTCATCATATTTGAATTAGTCTATCCAAAATAATCTGTAATTCATGAATGGATATTATTCTTGAATATGCTTCATCATATTTGATGCCCTTATTAAGTTCTCATAATTGGTACACTTTAATGAGCCTCAAATTGATATTCGTAAGCTATCTGCAGAACCTATACTTCATATATGAATGTTTATCCTGGAAACCTGCAGAATATGCCTCTTGGTTAAAATAAAATTTGACCAAGGGGCGCCACGGTCGTAGTCAAGGGCGACCTAAAATAAACTTTGACAAAAGATTGTTTATTTGGACATTAATTAAACTTAATCTTAGCATATTTTTTTTAAATCATTTATAATATTAGAAGTCTTAAATATTGTCAAAAACAAAACAATATTACTCCCTTGGAATATCCATATATATGCTCTACAAAAATGATCTATGATCTGCATTAAAATTCAGTCTCAAAAGTTGAACTCAGTAAGTCTGTCGGTCGACGAATTCGTCGACCGAGAACCGCTCGGTCAGCCCATCTCTCTCGACCGACAAATTCTAAACAAACTCAATAGCGGGCGAACTGTCAGCCGAACAATGCTCGACCGAGACAAAGTCGGTCGACAAGTGCTCGACTGAGAAATAGCCGTTGAATACGACCATTGTAACCCGACCGTTATGACCGTTTTCTTTACCGTTGGGGAACCAAGTGGCGCGTCTGCAACTCGACCATTGCGGACGCTCGGTTGACGAGTCGTCGACCGACCAGGTCGCTGGAATGCTATAAATAGGAGCAAAAACGGGTCACTTACTCACACTTGCATTTCCTTGCCTCCACAGTCCATCTCTAGTGCATTCTCGTGCAAACATTCAGCATTCTTATCCTCCAATCTTCCTTGCTTCTTCTCCACTCTCACGAAACACAAATGGCCTCATCATCAGCTGTCCGTGGGAAGAAGAAAGTCGCCGGAAGAAAAAGAAGAGAAGATCGGGAAGCCACTCCGCCACTGAGGATCATCAATGACATCGCCTTCGTCGACGGAGATGTTGGAGATAGATATCTACGGCTTTCCTCTAAAGCTCCTCTTCCCCGACGCCCGGTCGAAGCTATGGACTTCATCAACATAGTCGATCTGGAGAATCTCTTTGGAGTGCAGAAGCTGAAGGACTTCATCTATCCTTCTTTTCCTTCATATTCCACTAAGGTAGTCAACGAATTCTATGCCAATCTCTTATCCCACACCGAAAATGAAACCACATTCTTCTACACCATGGTCAATGGGCGTAGTTTTAAATTTTCCGAAGGGGATATTCTTGATATGCTAGAAATTGATATAGATGAATACCAAGATTTCCTTGACCTTACCACCGGCAATCCACTAAATTTATTATCCCATGATGACCATTCCACTAACCTTAGTGATATAAAAAGAGCCATATTTCAAACCAATACCACTTGTCATGAAGATAGGGGAACTTATTATGCAATAAACCTGAAACTTGCATGTAGGATAGTAAACCTCATTGTTTCCACCAACATACATCCTAGAGCCAATAAATCTGAGGTTCCTATCTTCCGCATGTGTCTAATTTATGCTATCATAAAAGAAATCCCTACAAACTTCATTCGGTTAATACTTAAAAACATGCTTGAGTTTTCTGGCAATCCACCATATGCCGATTTTGTATGCCAGATCACTCAACATTGTCTTAAGTTACAAATTGAAGATATGGGGTATATATGGGAGCGTAGACCACCAAAGATAAGTAAGAATACCGTAGAGAAGATGGGGATTGACTTTGGTCATAAAAGGGCAAGAGTAGAAGGAGAATCATCACATCAAGATATACCATCACCCCCTCCTCCTACTAATCTTTCTGTTGATCCCATTCAAAATACTCTCACTTATCTTGTCGGCTCCCAATATCATCTTAGTAACCAACTCAACTATACCCACCATGCCATGACATACTTGAATCAAAGAATGCAAAATCTTTCTCCGAGCCAAACCGATGAATATCCGCATTCTTTAAATCCTGGCATGCTCAACCCATTTAACCCTTCATACAACTACTATCAAACTCCACCTCCACCATCAATGGATCTTGCACATACTCAATATTCCTCCATGCAATTGCAAGATATAGCTGCTCACTTCCGTTTTGACCGAGTTCCCACATTTCTGGAAGCATATGCGTTAACTATGACAGGTGCTTTGGATTGGCAAACTTTGGTCAAATATTATGGAGTCGAGACATTTCTTGGGAAAGATCCGGACATCGATGTAATTCTTAAATCTTTCCAGTGAAGTGTTGAAGTTGTACTAGTTGTTATGATAATGATTGTTTTAAATTGGTCATTTCTATATGATTGTAATATTTTCCATGCTATTGAATGAAGCTTGCCATCTTTTCTTGATTCAAATGGATACTTTTTGGGCATATGAGACATCTTCAAAAATATGGATTATAAGTTCATTATTGTAGAGCATAACAAATAACGGGAGTAATAATTAAAACAGGCAACTATTAAAATTGTGGCTAAATTGACAAATGACAAAACAGTTCTCCAGAACTATCCTCGGTCGAGCAACTAGTCGACCGAGAACACTGTCGGTCGAGCAGTTGTCGACTGACTGGGTTTCTGCTTTCCAGACTGACATAAATTGCATACATATTTGTTAAATCTTGGAGATCATCCACAACATTTTTATATATTTGCTTAGTACTCAAACTTTCATTTGAGATATCTATCTAAGGGGGAGCAAAGCATAAGACTAAGGGGGAGATCATAAAAACTTTGACCATTTGATTGAAGAAGCTTACAAACACATTGTAACCACCATGTGTAGCTGAAAATTTTCAAGAAATTTATGAATTTATTGAAAATGGTATCTTGTACTTGAAGGAACTCTCTACCCAAAATAGGGCTTAACATCCCTTGCATTTGGATGGAGACATTTTTATGTACTCTAAGCTTAGAGGATTCTCATTTAATCTAGGGATTAACATCCTTTGATACATGAGAAATCAATATACATTCATCATATGCTTAAGGGAATCTCATATCATTTCAAGGCTTAACATCCTTTGCAAGTGATTGAGAAACAAATTGTGGATAAATTAGATAAAAATCCATGTTTCTAATAGGATATCTAGTTAAGGGGGAGCATTATATTAAGGGGAAGAAGAAAAATAAAATATTCAACTTGGATATCTTTTTGAAATGACAAAGGGGGAGAAAAGAATATAAAAATCAAAAATATAAATGAGTTTCATCACATCTTGGCCAGCACTCACTTGCAAAACATAAATGGCTACAAAAGGTAATTTTCAGGTATGAAACTCACATGCTTTATATTTCCTTATTTCATATTTAGGAAATGTTTGTCATCTTCAAAAAGGGGGAGATTGTTGGATAAATTGGATATTATGATAAATCCCTTTGTTTCGATGATGACAAACATTTCATTCTTATTAATATAACGAGCTACTTGAGTGTGCAGGACTAAGATGGATGGCAAAGCAACTAGAGAAAATCCAAGAGCTTACTTAGTTATATTTTCATGCAATGTAATCAATGTTGTAAAACTTGTACAAATATATAATGTACAAGTACTTAGAATTGCATGTAAATCAAGCGTTAGATTTTCCCTAGCCAAACACCATAGCTAGACATGTCATCCCATTTAATTAGGATCACCTTTGCACACTCACACATATAATTAGTGCTTAAATTGAAACCTTAAAATAGGATCATTCTCGGTCGACGAACTCCTCGACCGAGACACTCTCGGTCGACAAACCTCTCGACCGAGAAAAGATCCAAAGTAGCCGTTAGACACAACAGACAAGTTAGTTGGCAGTTGAAGAAAGACGTTGCAAAAACACTTGTTCCAGAGAGCCTGTCGGTCGACAAAAGTTCGACCGAGTAGGTGTCTCGGTCGACCATTTGTCGACCGAGATGGTCTCTGACAGCAACTGCAGAATAAAGTAATTAGCCATTGTTAAAGCAACAACTTTGTACCTAACGGGTAGTTAAGCACTTAGAAACCCCTAGAAGTTGTCTAGAACGTCCTTAAGCATACTTAGGTCATTCCTATAAATAAGGACAAGCCATAGGACACAAGAATTTACTTGTTACACTTGAGAATATACTTGAGCATACTTGAGCAATCTTTTGCAAGCAATTTGAGCACTGTGATCATTGGCCTACATTCTCCTTAGCTCAATCTCGTGTCCTATAGGCTAGATTCTCCTACCCACAAGCAATCACAAGTTCACATACTTGGCTAGGAGATCTTATGCTTGATCTAGGCATATCAAGCCTTGGGCTTAAAGGATAAGTTGTAATTTCCGTTTTTCTTTCTTGTTCCTGTTTATCTTTTGTACTCTCCTTGCTACTCCTAGGGTTGGAGGCTGTGGATTGGAGAGGATTGACTTCTCAGGTGGAGAAGGGGACTTCAAGCTACTTCAAGAAGGCTATCGCAAGGGAAGCTACTTCAGAAGGCTGGTGCAACGGGAGTTGGTGCATCTACTTCAAGGGAAGGCTGCTTCAAGGTTGGCGATTACTTCTAGGTGAAGGCTGCTTGAAGGGTTTAGGAAAAGAGATTGTATTTTATGTAAATTCCTTGAAGAGGTAATAAAATAAATTTCTTTTCAAATCCCGGTTGAGTAAGCAACCGGGTAGTGGACTGACGGCTATAGTATTTGCTATAGTTGGAACCACTCTAAACCTTGTGTCTCCTTGTCTAATATTTTTCATTGTGGTTGTTTGAGCTCAATAATTGTTAAATTATATATAAAACTCTATTCACCCCCCCTCTAGTAGTTTTCAGCTACACCCTACCACCCACAGACGTCAGGGCAGGTGGAGGTTTCCAACAGACAAATCAAGTAGAGCTTAGAGAAAACGGTCAGTCGAACGAGGAAAGACTGGTCTATGAAACTTGACGACGCGCTTTGGGCCTACCGTACTGCTTACAAAACACCTATTAGAACCACCCCCTACCGGCTTATATACGGAAAATCCTACCATCTACCTTTGGAATTGGAACACAAAGCCCTTTGGGCAATCAAGTTCCTAAATATGGACCTCGACAAAGCAGGAGAAAAGAGGTTTTTGCAGCTTCAAGAGCTCGAAGAGCTGAGAACGAGCGCCTACGAAAATGCAAAAATCTACAAACAGAGGACAAAATTGTGGCACGATGCCCACCTCAGGAGAAAAGATGTAGACGAAGGAGATAAAGTCTTACTGTTCAAATCCTCCATTCGTCTTTTCCCTGGTAAGTTGCAAACGAGATGGTCGGGACCGTTTACTGTGTCAAAGGTTTACCCGTCAGGAATGATGGAGCTCTACGACAAGAACGATCCAACCAAAGTTTTTCAAGTGAATGGGCATAGGGTGAAAAGGTTCTATGAGGATGAAGCTTTTGCCAGGAGAGCAGAGATCAACCTACAAGATATGGGTACAGTTGAGGGTTGAACCAGAAGATCCTACACTGAGCGAATAGGCGAGCGATCCTCAGGAGGCGATACGGGCATAGAGTTGGATGCAATTTTTCCTCTTGTAAAAGAAAACATTATGGACTGTAATAAGGCCCGAGTCAATGCACGCGTCGAGCGTACCGACTCTTCTATTTTATGGGCCACCGCTATTTTTTTTTTTGCGAAGCTTTGACGAACTGAGGTTGAGGACTTCACCCCTAGCCTATGATGTTTTACCGCTTTTTCTTCGCCTAGCTTCAGTTTTGGTCACCTGTTCTAAACCGTATCGGGCAGTAGCTCAGCCGGTGTGCAGGACGGTCCGTATTGTGCGATAGCATCTCGGCACCGCAAGGGACGCGACGTATGGCGTTCCCTGGCGGCGTGCATATGAGTAATTGCCCCTGATGGGACCGTCGTCTCGGGAACGGCATGTCTAAACGGCTGACGCGCGCCCCAGAATTGCCCGTTTTACCCCTGGCTGAGTTTGTTATAAATAGTGAGGTGGGCTCAACATGTCGGACTACTACCTTTCTCTTTTCAGCCACCTGTAACACATGCAGTAGTCCTCCCTTTTTGCTCATGTGTCACCCAGTCGCCTTCACCCGTGTATCGGGCGATGGCTCCAGAAAGCGAAGGTATAGCCCGACAGCCTAGTTGCCCGGCATAGATTTCTTATCGCACGATGCGTATCGGGATGACAAGCTTAATCTGTTTTTCTTATATCGCTCGATACGTTTGACGCACGACACACCTGTCGATAGTGTCTGCCCGATGCGCCTTGTCGGGCGACACATTTTTCCGTCATGATCACTGTCAAGCGGTTGCTTCATGTAACCTTGTCGCCCGACATGCATGTATCGGGCAGCAGGTTGTATCGTGCAACAGGTTGTATCGTGCAGCGCACCTCTTTTTCCGTATCGTCCGATCCCGTATCGCCCTATATTTTCTTTTGATGGATGACACCCAGATTTTGCAACAGGACAAGTTTCTTTTAAGCTAACATTTAAATAAACTTTGAACTTGATAACAGGTATGGATCACACGAAGCATACCACCGGCCGCGCTAACAAGCACGGCGCAGGGATCAGCAACAACTATCGGGCAGAAACGTTATCAGCAATAAAGGGATGGATTTTTCTTGATTTGGTAGCTCCAAAGGAGGACCACTTTGTTATCAGAGTCTGTCTTGGTGGTGGTCTAGGACCATCTACATAGACAGCACGAGTGCGGTTGCCGGTGGCCTCCGGATGGAATCGGGGCTTTCCGGTTCCGTCCTCTTAGGGGAGAGGGCCCTCTGACTACACACTCCTGGGGATGAAAACGGACTCAGATGGACTGAACGGGGATTGATAATCAGTCCTTTTGTTCATGTTCACAATGGAGGATCAGGAGCAAAGAGGGCCGAGCAAACAATTTTGAGGGTTGACGCTCTTACCCAACCTCTCTATCGCAGAGCGAACCCTCTAGACAACCTCCCAATGGCATGCTGCAACTTCGTAGGAGCATTTTGCAGCACATCAGCGAGCTAACCCTCACTGGCTAAACATTACCTCACCCTATCTTATCACCACTCTGAGATAGAGTGTGGAATAAGTTTGGGGGGGTACCCATGTCCCAGTGAGGGAGGTATAAAATTCTTTTCCGCTCCTAACTTTTCACGCTTTTGGGTTTCCTTCATATTTGATGTGCTTATGTATGTTCCTATAGCTTCATGTATATCTGATGTGCGCATGTATGCCGTTTAAAAACCCTGTCCAAATTTATGTCCCTATGCATATGTACAAAGATTCTATAATAATAAAAATCTGGTGCAACTTCTTGCCAAGTATGTTTGTCTTTATGCTTAACATGATGTAAGTTCTATTATATCTTTATGATAATGCTGCCTCAAACAAACAAAAGATTATGTATTTCCGTGCCAAAAATTTCGAAGAAAAAAAATATAATAATAATCGCACAAACAGCTAAGAGACAAGTATGGAGAAGGAAAAAACTGCCCAAACAGCAAAAATCTCTTTGGTTTCCCTTACCCAACAAAAATCCCAAAAAGAGAGAAAAGCCTTATGAGAGTGAATAAAAGCATGAGAGTTGTGCCCAATGAAAAGAAAAAGAAATATATATATACACACTTGTTTCCCAAAAGTACACGTCTTTAGGCATGGTAGATCTGGGGCAGTGGTACGTAGGATGTGAAATCACTGCTCTAAAGCCAACTGGCTTGGACTGCAGGGACTACTTGCCCGTTAACAGACCCTTACCTGGATGGACCGATGGGAAACAAGAAGAAAAACCCAAAAGCCTTAGCCTACCCTATACACAACTTTCTGCTCTGAAAATAAAGTTGTTTGGTGTGGAAGCTAACTTCGGAATCATACACCAAAGTCTCGCTGAAGTTGTAGAGAAAAATCTTACTGAAATAATAAGGCAGGAAGCGTGAGGTCTTTTGTTCGTAATGGAGCAGCATTATCTCTAAAGGCATTTCGATACTTGTTTTCACCCTTTGGCCTGAAAGCAATACTGCACAAGAAGAAGCATCACAAAATAAAGTTTAAATATTGATTGAGGACAATCAAAAAGCTAAGTTTGGGGGAGTTGATAACACCAATTTTTTTGATGTTTTTGCCCTTTATTCTGTTATCAAAACTGTCCTTTTCTGTTATTTTCCTCTCTTTTATTAGCACTTTCGTAATAATTGGCCAAGCAGTGCTCTTAAAACAATATTTCCATCTTTTGCAGAATTTCCCTCCCATTTTGACCCAATAAGGCCGTCCCGGCCCACAAGCAATAAGTCCAACATGCGTTGGCCTTCCAATA
This sequence comes from Alisma plantago-aquatica, assembly GCA_963693085.1. Taxonomy (NCBI): domain Eukaryota; kingdom Viridiplantae; phylum Streptophyta; class Magnoliopsida; order Alismatales; family Alismataceae; genus Alisma; species Alisma plantago-aquatica. The sequence continues at coordinate 490,199,617 of OY856409.1, read as the reverse complement.
GCCCGATACAAGCATTGCTCGACAGGGCAGCGCGGCGCAACGACGTGCGACACAGGGTTGCCGCACAAGAAGAAGCTGACGGATGACACACCCTTTACCCGACAGGGAGCTGAGCTCGCCACGACAACCCAAGCTTGTCGCGCGACACAGGCCACCCACAGACAGGCGCCTCCCGTCACGTGACCGACAGTCAACATCCCTGTGTCGGGCGATATGTGTATCGGTCGTCCATCAAACTCGCAGATATGGAGAACACGTGGCGCTTTGAGCACCATAACTTCTCCAACTGCTGCCTATAAATAGCAGCTACAGGAATCCGAAAAGACAAATTGGATAGTTCGGATAGACCGAACTGATCGGACAGTTGAGAGCTTGGAGCTAGTCCTCGGGGGGAGCTGCGAGAGCAGAGGTATCGCGCCGAAGTGTTCATATCGGGCGACTCTAGGTGAGCTCCTCCCCATCCCGAGAGGGAGGGGATAGTTCACTTAGGACCGTCACGGGCGACACTACAGGCCGATACCGGCCAGCGATGATGAGCGACACGAGTGCCCGACAGTAGAAGCATCGCTCCATGCCCGACACGATATCAAACCCGATATGCTCCGTTGTCGTGCATACCGCCCGAGAGGGTGCATCACCCGATATGAGTGTATCGGCCAGGTCCCTTGAGCGATACAGTCGTCCATCAGTTAGTGCCGCCCGAGAGGGTGTGCCGCCCAAGAGGGTGTGCCGCCTGACACAGCTGTATCGGGCTAGGCTCCTGACTGGTATCGGGCTGGAGAGCTACAGTAGTTTGTCGTCCTTCTAAATCAAGAAGGCGACATCTATCTTTAATTCCGTTATTTAATTCCTTACTCATGCAATGTACTAAGACCTTTAATGTTTATGGAAATAGAAAAGTTTAACGATTTGCTACTCTATGCTTGGTGCAAATTGTAGGATGACTGCTATGTTTGATATCTGAACTCTAGCTTGCATGTTTGGATCGCGTTTCACTTAGCTACCGAATCGTGTTTTCCCGTCGCAACAACTTCGAGAATTGTGTTGTGGCTCTAGTGTTTGGTCCAATTCTGGAGTACGAGAGTGCCCAGAACGGAGTTGTTTCGGTAACATTCCACTCTAACTTAAGTCCAACAACCTCGAGAGGGGTTTTGATGCTTGGTTAGAGGCACCCGCTCTGAGAGGGGTGCAGGATGTTATTTCTTGCCGCTTGTTTTACTGAAGTCGTATCCTTTGTACCTTGCTCTAGTTCTAGTTTTATCCTCCTATTTCTGTTGAATGAAAACCCCTAAAAACTGCTAAATGACTGAAACCCTTAATCTTTCTAGTAACTCCACTTGGAGATAGGTTTCTTTGTTTTGTTTGTGACACCTTGCTGTTTCCCTCTTGGGAATTTACTATCTCTTTATACCTGCCAGAGTGTAACGTGTTGATTCTGCATTCTCAACACTATCCCCCTCGTCCCTGTGTTCGACCCCGTACATCTACTTCGACCCTGTAAACAAAGTTGCGGGGGCCTAGAAGGATTCGGGTTATAAATATAAAAGCTCGACTACCTCGAATCTGCCTCCATTTTTTTGGACACGCGATTTAGGCCGGTCAAGATGCCATTGAGAGTCACTAGACTATCATAAAGAACATTCTTAGGTGCTTGAGAAGCACTTAAAGGATCCATTTTGTGGTTACAGTAATAAATAAGAGTTGGGTGTGAAGAGTTATGTTGATGCAAGCTTTCAAACTAACAAAATAAGCACAATCTATGTTGTACATTAAACAAAAATTTCATGCTAGAAAAGGTACTAAACTAATGACAATTTTTTGAATCTACAAAAAAGTTGAGTATCTCTGTGTTATAAGAACAGCAAAGGACATTTTATGGATCAAGAAGTTCATATGGATGAACTTGTGTGAGGTTCCAACCATTGATGACACAGTAGAAATATTGATGACAACAATGGAGCTACTAGTTAGGCTGGGAATCTCAAATAGAATACAACAGCACTTCCATCCCATATGAATAGTCATAAAATAAAGAGATGTGAAAATTATGATATACTGACTTAAAGAAAATATTGCTAAGCTCACTATAAAAGCAATTGTACAGTAGAAGCATGATGGCCATGTTAGGTCACTTAGAATGAGATATATGGGTGATTGGCTCTAAGTTCAAGTGGGAGTTTGTTTGTATGTATGCCCAGAGAGCCAATCATATGATGATTGCAATGAGGCATAAGATACATGATTTTATAATTAATAATAAAAGGAAATCTTCTAATTTATTTTGTTTCATTCGGTTATGAGATAATGATGAAACACTATAAATGTCTAGAGAATAATATTACTCGATTATGTATGCCTTCAAGTTTTAGACTTCTCAAAACGAGATCATACAGATGTTAAGAGTACACATACATATTCTCATTATGTCCCTGATTGGCTATTATTGTGGAAGGTTGATAGACAACAATAACACATAAGATCAGGGTGTGGGTTGGTTGATGATGCAATCCTGTGAGTCATGATATGGCTATATCAAACCAAGCACACAGATACGTGTTATGGAACAGTGTATCAGACATGCTCACTGTGAGACTAACACATGGATGCCATCATGATGGAAGTCATAATCATATCTCTCAGTTATGGTGGTGGTTGTGGTTCTTAGACCTAAAATCCTTACACTTATCACATGTTTTTGGGTACACTTTGACATCATCAAACGCAGTCCTGAAATATGGGTTGTTATAATGGTAATAATTGGGTGACTTTGACACATGGGGATGACTGTGAGTGATAGAGATGGGATTTGTCCCTCCGACAGTAGTATGATATCCAAAGTCCTCTTGATTATCAAGACTGAGAAAAGTATAGCCATACACATGTGAGTCAATATGTGATATTGAACATACATATATCTCATGCAATCTGCTCTGGTTCAAGGAACAAGATTTATTAAATAATGAGGATGATTTCTCCATACTTCAAGTTCAATCTAGATATTAGTGAAAAAGGAACTATACAAACAATATAAAACCATACACATATTGTATTTTGAAGATTCTCCCCAACTTTCCATTCACTTGGGTAGCAATGATGTGTGACTAGGCACCACTCTTTTCTTGTGATGTCATAAGTTGTTATGGACATTTACTGCCAACGTGATATGGGACCTATAGGGTCACACACATAGGAACTCATCTATAAGAGGAGTTTGACATTGAATTATGATTGACTTGATTACTAAAGTATTCAGGTATATTAATTCACGCAACGGACTTGACTGTCAAATGATCATTTCAAGTGTTGAGACTACTGTTTGGAGTGTCAGGATGATTGTATTATACATTGGTTGGAATTTTGCCTGAGAAGGCCTGCGAGACACCTATCTCACTTGTGTGAAATGTGCGTATGTCCTGGTGTGAGATGCCCATCTCAGTTACACCAAAAGGTTGTCTCAGGAGTGCAATTAGATTACATCAAGGATTAGTGTTGATGTCAAGTTGAGTACTAATTGTAATTGAATAGTCGACATATGTGCAGAACTGGAAAGTGAAAAGTGACTACATCACTAAGCGAGACGATCATCTTGCATCCCAGATGAGTGTCTCTCTGAGTGATATGACCATCTTGTGTCCCAGACGACCATCTCACTGAGTGAGACAACCGTTTTGGCGCACACATGTTGAAAAACTTTCAGAATTGTTGTGAAAATTCAAGATCTTCGAGTCCTTTCAACTCCCACTTTAGTCCAGCATTGACTCGGGACTAAGAACCCTGACCCTAACCCCTCCTATATATAGAGGGGTATTGGGGGCTTCCCGTGACACAACTACAACACAAATAATTGAGAATTAGTTGCTTTGACAATTTTTGTCCTCTCTGATTATGCTAACCACGAGAGCCCAGGCAAGTCATATCCAACTAGGAAGGGATATCCACAAGAGAGAAACAATTGAGGATCATTATTGTGGGAGTGCATGTTGGCAATTAGTACACCAACAGGAAGGACAATTCCTTCATGTCTGTTCCTACAGGATGAAGGGAGTTCTAGTTAGTCCGTGTGGACTACTCTAGAGGCATGAGTCCTTTGTTTTCTTCTAGGAGGCCAACATCAACTTGCAGCCTGTGGCAATATTTGAGGAGTTGCTACAAGAGTTGTTCGAGTTTGCTGTCCATGGAGGAGCAGTCAAATGAGTCTGAGTGTGACCAGGTACTGCACATACACCGTCCAAGATAGAGTGTGCATCTACATCGATGACGATTGTCATTGGACTTGCTCCAGGACCAGGTATATCTTTGTGAAACCATCCTTCCCATTGCATAGTTTTTTACACGATCTACTGGTTAATGGGAAATATGTCAGTAAATTTTTTTGTTTTTTGGTGCCTATCTGATGTTGTATTTCCCAACAATCTTCCCCTTGGTTAATGTGCATTGGATACCACTTATTTAATCAGATAATTCTAGTTACATATAAGTAAAGTCTAGAATACCTCAATTCCTCATGGGTACGTCAAAGGACTACACTAACATATCAGGAGTCTTGGTTTTCCTAATGACCTTGCATGCACTATCACCACGAGGTTGAGAAGAGACATTTTAATCTCTTCTTAAATTTGTGTGAGAGATGTAGGAAATAATTAGGATGAAAATGAGTATCATAAAACTCTAGGATGGGGTTGTGTCTAATCGATCTAGTGTAAATCAACAATTTCTAATAACATTTCTAATATATAATGTGCATATTATGCACTCTGGTGTTGACCAAATATGAACATGTGGTTGGACACCCTAGAAGGCTATGTGGTAATCTCCTATTGAGTTACATGGGTCATTTCTTTTTATCAACACACATGTGTTTTGAACTCCTTTGAATGTTGCTTTTCCTAATAGGATTTCTTGACAAGTTTTATTAGGTTTGTAACCTTCCTTAAATAGAGAATCTACCTTTTTTATGAATGCTCTATATGATCATATTTGATTGAAATATTATCGGTTGCGATTGTTATTGGGGCTTGGGACTTTGGTCCCTGTGGGATAAACTATGTGTTACTTATGTGAGGGCCATATATAGTGGGCTTAAATGTCCTAAAACCACTACTGATAGATATGTCTCTATGTGTTCCTAAGTATCTTCATATAATTATGCCTTGTACCATGTACCAGTGTATTTCTGTTGACCTTTTCAATTTACAATTTTAGGTGCCTAAGCATAGGTCAAGACATGAGGATAAGGTCATAATGAAGTTGTGGAGCATATGTAGCCTTTAAGATAGGGACTTTTGTAATTTAGTGTACGATGATGCCATATACTAGTCCAAGAACTAAATCAAATCACTCAGTAGAGAACTAAATTGTGTATAACTCTTTGTGTTATCTTAGGATTGCAATTTTTTAGAAGATACCTACCCAATTTGTCTATTTTGCTTGGCTTTCAGGTAGCAGTAAGTATGTTTCAGTTTATCATGACTTTATTGTATATTATAACAATCTTCAAAGTAGTTTGATAATCAAAATAGAGCCATAAGTTGGCATCCATTACATAATCCTAAGCTGGAAGCATCTGGTCTATTGTAAAAATCTTACTCTTGCTCAAGTGAAGACTAGTTCAATGAAATCCAATAAGTACAAACCAACCACATGAAAAATGAAGAACATTATCACATAGACATCCAAGACTAGTACCAAGATCCTTCTACAATATTTCATTAGAGATCATTTCACTACATTTTTTTCATCCTTCAATCAACAGTCTTGAGGTTATGAAGGTTGTAGACCTTGTTGTAGCATACATGTTAGAAGAGTATGCTACATGCTGGTCCAAATGTCTTTGTTTGAGGTTATGGAGGTTGTAGATCATGTTGTAACATAAGTAAAAGTTTTGTTCACAAACATCACTTCAGGGAAATTTTTGTGTAGCGCTGAAGGAACTTCCACCATTTGAACTCATCCTCAAAGAGTTATAGGACACAGTTTAAAAGTGAAAAATCTCATGCTAATTGTTGTAACTTGTGAGTTGTTACTAGTTTCATTTTGATTTTTTACATTTTGCTAATTAATATCCTTCAGTACAATCACAATTTCAAAGTTTACATGCATATTTGGATTTTGTGGTTACTGTGGAGCTTGCACACATCTACCACACATTTGTCCTAAACCTCTAATTTTCAGTTACTTATAAACTTGCTTGATTTTATACTCTTACACTGATCAATCTGAAGATGGTGCTAAAAATTCTTGTTCTATTTCTCTTACATGTCATGGTGAATATTCTGATTCATTTTGAAAATGAACTATGTTCCATGCTGAGAACAAATTGTAGGCTCCTTAATCCTTATCGATATCACTATTTTAACATGCACAAGTTGAATACATTTCCACCATTTGTAGAGAATTCATTATCATTTATTTGTATCTAATTCCATTCAAGAGGAATACATATCAGTAAATGTCATGTCTAGAAAAATCTGTTGCACTAAAACTAAGATTCAAGTATACTTTTTTAAACATCAGGAATCCTAGTCACCTTCAGGCTTCATGGGATCCATCTTCATAGGTGTTACAACTCTAAATGGGTGATACTTCTCAACCTAAATGAATATACCTTGCCCTTATTACACAATGTGTACAAAGAAAAGTATATACATATATAAATGATTCAATGGTCTACTAACATCTTTGTGAAAGAGTTGTGTCTTTCTCGGCCAGTTTTAACATCCTTATTGTCTTCTTTTTTTGTTCAAGCTCTTGTTGTTCGGCCATCTTCGTCCAAAAGCACCCAAGATAAGAATCTAAAAGGAACTCTCCAAGCAGAGATAGAAGGAATATCGTCCCTATGAAGTTAGTCACTATGTTTGCAGCTGCTGGCAGTGTCTGTTCAAATATATATGTAGGTCTATGCAATGTAGCCTTCTCATAGCAGCAAAGAGCCATATCAAATTGCAACATATCATGATACATTGTTGTGCCTGTGGCTGTTGTTGCAGTTGTGGCTGGGCGGGCTTGGGCTTCAAATGGAGTTGCATCGTCATGCTTCAAAGAGAAATGAACCACAAGATTAATCACAAATAGTATACAGCTCCAGGACGTGAGTAGCTGCAAGCACTTCAAAAATAATTCTATGTATAACACTATAATATGGAGATATGGACATATAGTGAGGTGAAGTTAATATTCATATATGTCATAAGGTAAAGATCATCTAAATAGTTTAATAAATATATATAAGCATTCATACATGGAATAAATGAAGGTTTCTATAAGAATAAGATGACATAATTAGTACCTTGAAGAGACGAGAAGTAAAGGAAACTTCATTCACTTGTGCGGCCCCCAATATGTACTGTCAGATGTACCAAATTGTTAAACCACAAAACTTAGCAGAATAGATGATTGAGAACTCTGTCATATATATAGTGAATCCTTAAAACTAATGAGGACACTGCATACCATTCCACTAAATCTGAGACACACCAGTGGTGTAGATACCTGATGTTTCTAACAAGTCATGATGAATGCACAACTCAATTCTTAGTTACAAGATAAAAAAATGTTGGCCAGTAAAAGATATTATTCTAGACTAATTGCTAAGGTTTAGGTAAGATCACATTCTAGTAAATAATTAATCCCCCAATCCTCAAACTCTTCAGGACCAAAGTAAACCAGGCATGTAATGTTCTGGTTTTGAAGACAATGTAAAATGACAATGCTTAGTTATTGTGACACCAAGTTAGTAAGTTTTTTTTACAGGTCTTATTTGATTAGGGGCTTGAAAATTTTACTACTCATTTCACCTCTACAAAGAACCACTTCATGTAAAATCTTAATTCAAGTTATATAAATTATACGTCCAGTATATATAATAAATATTTCATGAGTTATGTTTTTTGGTTCATTCTCTTGTAAGTAATTTGATATGAATATAGGTATCATCCCAAGAATTTTTGATACGTTGGATCAAATAGATTGGTACCTCTTAATTGGATAATTTTGGATCATTAGACAAATTTCACATTAGATTGTTAAATCGAGATACATACAACATGGTCATGTATGTCTCAATCAAGAGGCCTAGATGTCACCCTTGCTATGTAGGAGGGACAACTTCCATCTATACCACTAACTAGGTGCACCGTGACTCTCATCACATCGAGTATTGTAATCTTATTTGATATCATATTAAATAGTACTAAAATGTGATGATCATTGTATGACCATTATAATGACTTTGGTCAAAAGATCTCAAGTCCACAATTTTAAGTGAGAATTTATTATGATAATCATATAATACTTCATGGGTCACTGTGAGGGTGGCTCAAACCGGTATGGATATGTTCTCAAACAAGTACATATGTATCTAACTTGAAATTTAGCATCCATGACCCATTGGAGATGGCCATCCATCATGATAGATAGTAATCACAATGTGTTACTATTTTGCACCTCTACGGTAATGCTAGAATATGGATATTTGGATTGTTGTTATTAGCATCCAATTGAGTCTCATGTTAAATTCAAGTACTTCAGCTCACATGGATTTCAGACAATTATAATGGATATTATGTTCCTTAGTATCATAGAATCAAATAATAATAATAATAATAATAATAATATGTTTTATTAATCAATTTGAAAGTGCAATGAATCCATGTAAAAAACATCAAATAAATAATTTTTGGAAAAAATGCACCAACACATTCTTTAATACTGCATGATGGGGCCATCCATAATAACAAAGGGGTTAGATATTCTTTAAGGGGGGATTGTCTACTCCTTGGATGCCTAGAATATTATCTTATGAAAAATATTATGTGTGTATAAACCATCTTATATTTTCAATGGGTGTTATCCATTTTCTAATATCAATAGATATATTGTTCAATCTACCATGCCTTGGCTCCACCTTTGGGGTTGAGTTATCCATTCCATAGAAACAGTACCTATGTAATCGGCACTCGATGTGTGTAGGACTTTTACATCGAGATGCCTAGACCTCAATCGTTTTAGGTTGCATAACTAAGTCTAGTTGAAACCTTCCTTATACTCATATACCATAGCAATCAATGTACTTGCATAGGAGACTCATTTGTTGTGATGGAAATAATGTGGATATTGAGATGGTTATAGTCACAAGATTTGTGTGATGATCTATATTTCACTTAAATATATATAATATATATCATGTATCTTCTTTTTGTTGATTTTTTCTTTGAACTGTATAAGGAGAGGATGATATGAGTAAAGTCGCATCTCGATTTGATGATGTTTATTAAAAAAAGTGTTTGTAAGTAATCTGATGATCAAAGGTTTATTAATTTTGATGTTAAGTTATTTGTGAAAATAATTTCGATGGAATATAAATGACATGTAAATTAGACAACTTAAATAGAAAATGGAATATCTATCTAGAGAAATGATGCAAGTGAAATTATTATGTAAATATATGAATTACCTAGAGAAATGTGAGTTTTTTTCTTGAAAGAAACTTAATCTTGTAGAGGAAAGTGTTTCTCTTGTTGATGGCCATTTTTAAGATGGTTAATGAAGAGGCTAGATGTATCAACTTGAGGTGTGAAGCTATTTTACAAGGAACAATCATTTTTGTGTGTAAGTCAGACACTCAGAATAGCCTTTTCTTGTTATATTTTGAGGAATATAATATAGAAGTACTATTATAATTTTTGAGTTTTTTTTCAACATCCCCATGTTTAATCTGAAAAATCCAAATAACACCAATGTTTTGACAAATCGTAACCAACCCTCCTATTCATGTTTTTTTATTGATACAATAGGAACAATACTTAATGTACCCTCTACGAGTGAGTAACATGTCTTACCTTCCACTTTAACTGTTTCCTTAATGCAAAAAAAATTGTTAACAATATAACATAAAATTATTAGTTGATAACCATAAAAGGAAGGTCTTGATAATGCATAAGCAATATCTAAACTAAAACCTAATAGCATAAATAGTTTACGTAACTTTTCTTGAAACACATCAGTAGTAGTATGCATAATAAAATTTTATAAGAGAAATATGTTATGGTTTTAAAAGGTTGAAGGGTTGGTTGAGGGGGAATGTTATTTTTGTTCTTAGTGAGGAACCTGCCTGAAGAAAGTTCCACTTTGTGACCCCATGATAGCATAAACCTTTTGGCACCTCCTCAACTATTCGCTCACCAAGAGGAATGTTTGAGTTCATACAGTAAGCTAGTATGTGTGATGGGATATATCATTTTTAAGATGTGCTGACCTGGGATTCGCTTCTGAGTCCCTTCATTGGGGTGCGAGTACGTCCACCACTAGAGCTACACCTCGACGGTCTGGTCAAGGGTGATGCGAGGATTTTGAGTCGCTTTTATACACTAGTTTTACATGCATTTTATGTGTTTATTAGTCACATTTGTGGTTAATATTGCATGATTTACTTGCTTGAGTCTATAATCTCATTTTGCATCAAATCTATTGTATTTTATCTTGTTGGTTACAAATGCTCATATTGATGTGTTTTAGTAAAGCTGATTCGAGTATATCTTGAAATTTCAAGAAAAATGAATATTTACAGCTGTTGATACCATCGACATTCGTCGATGGTATCGATTTGGTCACAGGGAGACAGCCGCAAGGAAGCAAGATGTGTCGATACCATCGACTCTGAAGTCGATGGTAGTGAGATACCTACAGCGAGCCAGCAATCAACTAATCGATACTATCGAAACAAAGTCGATACTATCAATGTTGCCTAGCTTGAGCGACACATTGGTGACAAAGCGACGCCTAAAGGTGTCGATACCATCGACCCGCGTCGATGGTATCGATTCTGCATCAGCACAAGCCGTTAGGAAAAGGGACGGGTCGATAGCATCGACCTGCGTCGATGGTATCGACGTCGTCAGATCAAGTTTAGTTACAAATCATTTCTAATCAGACGGTGGTGATCTTTTGGCGATCTAAAGTGGTGCATATACCTAATGACGGCGGCCCTAAGCAGATTATCATGTCATTAGCCATTGCACAAGTCTCAAGGAGAGGGAGAGAGAAGAACGGAGCCCAGAGCTACGCCCCGGACGTTTCCAGAGTTGCAGACGGAGTTTTCCACCGTTGTAAGGCCGCAGATCGCTCATCCTACGTCGAGGAACGCCTGAATCTCCTCTATTCAGGGGTTACAGAATCTCCATCACGTTTTCCCCATGTTTCCTTCCTTTTTCATGGTGTTTTGCATTGAGATGAACATGCAGGGCTAATCCCCTTTATCTTTAAGACTGGGAGTAGCCCAGGTGATCGGTGTATGACATTTTTATCATAGTATTTCATAATTTGTCTCTTGAATCCGTGGTATGATTTTGTTTTCTCGATTATATCATTATGATTGATCACCCTAATGATAATCTAATGCCTTTAATTACTTTGAAATAAGAATTAACGATTGAAAAGAGACAAATATCACATTAACTAATAAATTCTTTGAATAAGGCAATGTACAGTTAATAGTGGAACCCCAGAGTATGGTCTGCATGCACCTAATTTAGGGTATAGGTTACTACTACCGTAGAACCGACCTAGATTTAGGTAGTGAATTGTATCACGAAAGTGAGCAATTCTGACTACAGGCCACTACCCGGAATGAGAGACAAATTAGGATAGCTGTGTAGGAATTCATATAACGAGAACCTACGGTGAAACCGCAATCCTAAAGATTCCCATTTGAATTGATTAAACCAAACATTTAATCGATTGTTTTGCTTTCTTTTATTTTATTTTCTTTTTCAATCAACTCTCAAACCTTTTTAAACCGTTCTAGCTGATTGTAAGTAGTTAGTAGTAGTCTACCAATAATTACATTTCCTTGAGTTCGAGTCAGGCCTCACAAAGGCATATATTACTCTGACGCGTGCACTTGCATTTTACGCACAGTAAAGTTGTGTCAAGTTTTTGGCGTCGTTGTCGGGGAAACGGCAACTGTTGGCACTACGAGTGCTGCAAACAGACACTCTATGCTACCTTTTTTCTTTTAGTTATTTTTTTTTTATTCTTGCAATTGATTGTCTATTTCTCAGAAATCTAAATTTGTCTAGAACTGTACTTAACTAAATATATCATTTTGTAGGTACCGGAGCATGGTGAGCACGCGTAGCACAGACTATGCGTAGTCATTACCAGAGATCCCATCTTCGGGATCAAACAACAAGGAGAACTACATTTAGAATCAATCTGAAAGAGTAAATTCAGATTCTGAACAATAAGAGATGGCTGAAGAAAAGACGATATAGGAAAAGATCAAGGTGTCTTCATCCTCCGCGTCAAAAGGGCCGATCAAGAGGCAGGCAATTAACATCCCGACTTATAAAATTGATCTGGCACTAATAATTCTAGTTAAATCTCACGTGTTCCATGGGCTAAAGAATGAAGATCCAGTGGCCCACATAAGCACCTTCGTGGAGAATTGTGACATGATCAAGATTGATCGGTTTTCGCAGGAGGCACTGTACTTGAAATTGTTCCCTAGTTCACTTGCAGGAAATGCAAGGGAGTGGTTTCACAATCTGGATGATGAGATTGTTGAGATGTGGGACCATATGATCGAGGTCTTCTTCGAGCATTTCTTTCCACCTGAGAAGACAAATGATTTAATTAGGAAAATCTACAACTTCACTCAGAATGCAGGGGAAACTTACTCGGAGACCTGGGAAAGGTTCCAGATAATGCTGAGAAGATGCCCTCATCATGGGTTAGACAAGGAAAAATAGGTGAAAATTTTCTACTTCACTCTGAATGAACATGACAGAAGCAACCTATATTCAGCAAGTTCAGGTTTCTTTTTGAACAATATTGATACAAGATGTTGGGAGATTCTAAAGAATATGGCAAAGAAGCAGTCCTGGGGTACAAGAAATACACATGAACAAGTTAGATCTGTAGGGAACGCTAAATCCATTAAAGAACTGAATGATAAGATGGATCTTATTGCAAAGAGACTTTTGGAAAAATAAAATGAAGAGTCTGACGATGAGGCACAGGTAAAATTCATGTGTCAGCAGCAGGGATATAGAAACAATGATTATTCCTAGAGGAAGGATAAGAAATTTTCATGGAAGGATCCAAACAATTTCTTGCAAGACTCGGATGCCAAGCCACAGCCTATGGCAGAGGACAAGAGCAATGAGTTGATCAGTCAGGTGATAAAATAGAATCAAGAGCTGATGAACACCTTCGGTCAACAAATCAAACAACAAGGAGAGTTTATGAATCAGTTCGGGCAAACGCTTCAAAGTCATGGAGCCCAAATGAGGACACTTGAGACATCCTTAGCACAAATGGCTGCAGGGATTTCAAGTTTGAAGAAACCAACGCAACAAGGTTTCCCAGGAAATATAAATGTCCCAGGGGGAAATCAACACACCAAAGCAATTCTTTTGAGGAGTGGAAAGAAGATTTTAAACTCTAAGGTCGATGAACCAAGCACACCCCAACCAGAAGCCACATGTGAGGCTGTAGAGGATGACACAATCACAGAGATAGTGGAGGATGCTATAGAAAAGACCACAGCAGAGCCCATTGCTGAGGAAGAGACTGAAAACAGGACGCCATATGTTCCGCCACATCAGAGGGCACAGACGGTTCCAGTTCCTTATCCAAATAGTTTGAAGGTAAAGAAAGTGGACGCTCAGTTCAAAAAGTTCCTAGATAGTTTTAGGAAACGTTCTGTCAACATTCCGTTGTTAGAAGCGATAGAGTAGATACCCTCTTATGGCAAGTTTCTGAAGGATATAATTACCAAGAAGAGGAAGATTCCTGATATTGAGGTGGTGGTTCTCAAAGAGCAGGTTAGTGCTTTAATTTTGGGCACATTACCACCAAAACGACAAGATCTGAGCAGCTTCAATATTTCATGTTACATCGGGAAGGTGAAATTCGGTGAAGCATTATGTGACTGCGGGGCAAGTATAAACTTGATGCCCCTCTCAACATTCAAGAAGATGGGTCTTAAGGAATCTAGACAAAGAAACATGACGATTCAACTCGTAGATAATTCTGTGGTGCGGCCATATGGAATTTGTGAGGATGTCCTGGTTAAAGTTGACATATTTGTATTCCCAGCTGATTTTGTGGTCATGGAAATGCAAGATGACCAAGGGAATGAGCTACTCCTAGGAAGACCCTTCCAGGCTATTGTTGATATGATATTGGAGATGGGTAGAGGTCGATTGACATTGGAAATAGCAGATGACAGATTTGAGATGGTTATGCCACCAAGTATGAAACAGTCACAGGAACAAGAGCAATATCGCATGGTGAAGCATTTTGATCAGAACATTTCTCTTTGTTTTGGGAAGCCATTTCTGGATATGGCTCATGTGATGACTAAGGTAGATAAGGGGACACTAGCAGTGGATATTATGGAACAAACAAAAGTTGTTTCTCTTTGTAAAGATGTGGGTTACCCAAATGATGAAGAGGAGGAAATTCCTCTATCTATTGAGGATGATGCAATAGCAAGTTTTGTGCTTGACTCATATCCAGAATTGCCCCTTGAAGCTTGCTTATTTAACATCATGAATGATTGGATGAGAAACACATCGTTACAAGAATGTATAAAGATGCTTAAAGTGCTCCCGTGCTATTACGCCAAGCATTATGAGGATCTTGGACCTCTCCCACCACCGCTTCAATCATCATTGATCTGTCCATCGAAATTATAACTGAAGCCACTACCACCTCATTTGAAGTATGCATTCTTAGCTTATGGTGAGAAGCTACCGGTGGCATATCTGAGTGTCGCTGAAGAAGAGCAGTTGATGATCGTGTTGAAGAACCACCGTGGCGCATTCGGGTGGTCAGTTGCGGATATTAAGGAGATTTCCCCTACTCTTTGTCAACACAAGATCCGGTTCGAGGAAGGAGCCAAGTCTTTGATTCAACCACAACGTCAACTCAACCCGAGCATGATGGAGGTCGTCAAGAAGGAGGTGATCAAGCTTCTTTCTGTGGGCATCATCTATGCTATTTCAGACTCGACGTGGGTAAGACCCACACAGGTAGTCCCTAAAAAGGGGGGAATTACAGTAACTCACAATCTCATGAATGAACCTGTCACTACCCGATTGGTAACCGGGTGGCGTGTGTGCATTGATTACCGTCGCCTTAATTATGCCACTCTAAAAGACCATTTTTCGTTTCCTTTTATTGATCAGATTTTAGAGCGGCTGGCTGGCCGCTCTCGTTTTTGCTTTTTGGATGGCTATTCTGGTTACAATCAGATTTCTATAGACTCTAAGGATCAGGAGAAGTCTACATTCACTTGTCCTTATGGGACTTTTGCATATTGACGCATGCCGTTTGGGTTATGCAACGCACCGGCTACTTTTCAGCGATGTATGTTAGCTATATTTTCTGATATGGTAGAACGATGTTTAGAAGTTTTCATGGATGACTTTTTCATCCACGGTGCGTCTTTTGTTGAGTGTTTGCAAAATTTGGATAGAGTGCTACAAAGATGTGAAGACACACATCTAGTTTTAAATTGGGAGAAGTGCCATATGATGGTTAGTGAAGGGATAGTGCTTGGAGACAAGGTGTCTAGCAAAGGACTAGAGGTAGATCCAGTAAAAATCAAGGTTATTGCCTAATTACCTCCACCGAACTCGGTGAAGGGAGTGAGGAGTTTCCTCGGTCATGCGGGTTTCTATCGTCATTTTATCAAAGATTTTTCTAAAATTACTAAACCATTATCTAAATTACTTGAGAAGGATGTCGTGTTTGATTTCAATGATGATTGCATCCATGCCTTTAATGTTCTTAAAGAAACATTAATTTCTGCACCGGTTGTTCAAACGCCGAATTGGACCAAACCTTTTGAGCTTATGTGTGATGCATCGGATTTCACTGTAGGGGTTGTTCTTGGGCAGCGTTTTGAGAACAAACCAGCAGTGATCTTCTATGCATCTAAAACTTTAAATGATACACAACTTAATTATACCACCACTGAAAAAGAGCTTCTTGTCGTGGTTTTCGTTTTTGAAAAATTTAGGCAATATTTAGTGGGGTCAAAGGTTGTGGTTTGGACGGACCACGCAGCTATTAAATATTTAATGGAAAATAAAGATGCCAAGCCTAGACTAATTAGGTGGATCTTGCTCTTATAAGAGTTTGACATTGAAATTAAGATAAAGTGGGTATTGAGAACGTGGTTGCGGACCACTTGTCTCGGTTAGAGCGGGTAGATGAGCGAGATATCAATATATCCATTACCGAGACGCTTTTCGATGAGAAAATCCTTTCCATAAAATCCAAAGATCTGTGGTTTTCGCACATTGTGAATTATCTTGCATGCAAGGAAATACCAGACGATTGGACTTATCAAGAAAAGAAAAGATTTTTTTATTCTTTAAGATATTACTTTTGGGATGACCCCATTTTGTTGAGGCAATGCAGGGATGGTATCTTACGCAGGTGTGTACCAGAAGATGAATATGAAAGTGTGCTTACTCACTGCCACACATTACCCACTGGTGGCCATCATGCGAGCACAAGGACAGCGGCCAAGGTGTTAGAGAGTGGTCTTTATTGGCCTACACTCTTTTGAGATGCCTATGACTATGTGAGAAGATGTGACTCGCGTCAAAGGGCAGGTAACATCTCAAAGCAGCAAGAGATGCCCCTCAATGTGTTCCAAGAAGTTGAGGTATTTGATTTATGGGGCATCAATTTTATGGGGCCATTTGTGTCCTCGAATTCCAATTTATATATTTTGTTGGTTGTTGAGTATGTGTCGAAGTGGGTAGAGGCAATGCCCACAAGAACTAATGACGTTGCGGTAGTGTGCAGGTTTGTGAAGGAACATATCTTTTGCATGTTTGGTGTGCCCCGTATGATTATAAGTGATGGAGGCACCCACTTCACAAACAAGAAATTTGCCACACTAATGAGTAAATACGGGGTCAAGCACAACGTCGGTACCCCGTATCATCCGCAGACTCAAGGCCAAGTTGAGGTTTCCAATCGAGGGATCAAAAAGATATTGGAACGCACAGTGGCATCTTCCAGAAAGAATTAGAGTGCACTCCTACCGAATGCTTTATGGGCATATAGGACCGCGTTTAAGACACATATAGGCACTATGCCTTTTCGATTGGCTTATGGGCAGACTTTCCACTTACCGATTGAGTTAGAGCACAAGGCACACTGGGCGTTACGGAAGCTAAATGTGAGTTATGATGATGCAGGGAAGAAGAGGCTATTGGAGCTCAATGAGTTAGATGAGCTTAGGATGAATGCCTATGAGAATCAAAGGATTTATAAAGAAAGGACAAAGCAAATCCATGACCGCCACATTCAAATGCACATTTTCAAAAAGGGTGATCACGTTTTACTGTTCAACTCGAGATTAAAGTTGCATCTTGGGAAACTGAAATCCAGGTGGAGTGGACCCTTTGTGGTGGAGGAGGTGTGCCCACATGGTGCGATTCTTGTGAGAGATGGAGAGGTCAAGTTCCTTGTTAATGGTCAAAGATTGAAGCTTTACTTTGGAGAGGACTACAAAAGAAAAGTGCATGAGGTTAAACTCATGGCACTTAAGGAAGAATGAGGAGACTTATTACGTCTAGCCTAAGACAATAAACAAGGGCGCTTGTTGGGAGGTAACCCAACCATCGGTAGTTTTAATTTTTAATTTCTTCATTTTCTTTCTCATTTGTAAGTTAGTTTTGTCTAATTTCATTTTTAGTGTAAAAATGATACCTTAATAGGTTTGCTCAGTGTGCAGGACTGATTCAAAGTCGATACCATCGACCACAATGTCGATGGTAGCGACATGGGTGCAGGCAACCGACAACAGAAATTTTTATGAGTCGATACCATCGACGGCCTCGTCGATGGTATCGACATGCCATCAGCAACCAAGGAATATAAAGATCGATAGTATCAACCAAGAAGTCGATGCTCGTGAGATCCCTGAAGATTGACAGATGTTTTTTTCTCAGTGAAGTCGATACCATCGACACCACAGTCGATGGTATCGTCCCTGCATCAGTAGGGAAGCGGTGTCCGGGCCTCGCGAGGGTAATTGAACCATAAGGTGTTGATACCATCGACATGAAGTCGATAGTATCGACATGACACGTCACCGATCCGCGGGAAGAAATCAACGGAGCAAGCCAAAATGAAGAAGTCGGTCTGTGGGATGGGTCGATACCATCGACCCATGTCGATAGTATCGACACATCACCTATTCGGGCCCCTATATCTGGAAATCGACAACCGTCTATGGTCGTGAGGAGCGGATTGTGCTCCAGGTTTCGATACCATCGACACCCCGTTGATGGTATCGACGGAGCGACAGGGGCGACGGGTTCATCTATAAAAGGAGGGGTAGTTTCTCATTGATACTCACACCTTCAGATTTAACCCCCTCGACTCTTGCATTGAGCACCATCGAGCACCGGAGATCGTCACCGAGTATGGCTGGGTTGGGTTGGGGGACCTCAGGCACCCGATCTTCATGTGCCTGCTCAAAAGCTCCATCGGCTGATGTAGCATCGCTGTTCTCAGCAGCATGTTCTTCATGGTTTCCAGACATCTTGACCTTTCTTCTACTGAGGGCAAAAGATGAATGTAAGAAAATCTGGAAAATGCACAAGAACAGACACAACCTAGTCCTAGATCTCTGTAGACTCTGCGAACCTAGAGCTCTGATACCAAGCTTATGGTAACACAACCCACTATCACACAGACAGCGAGGTGTTACGCGAAAACGTGCAGAAATCACTATAACCACAGATTATTGAAAACACAGGTTAATTAAAACCGATTGCGGAAATCTGATAAACTGAGAAACTATTACATTCTAGTCCACATCCTACAAGGAAACAGGTTACACATATATATACAAGCATGTTACATGTCCACAGCTTAGAGCAACAGCTGTCTTGTCGTCACATGAGCTCATCACATGTTCATACATACATAAAAAGCCACATCTGGCCAACATCAGGATATACAAAAACATCTACAGATGTACATCATGAAACAACGTGAAAACACCGCCAAAGACCTGAGAGTAAAGGGATGACTCTAGACTCTATCACAAAACATCCAAACAGCAGCATATTCGTCACTTGCCTTCTACTGTTCTTCTTGCTGCTCGGCCGCAACTCTGCGACCACCACCACGTCTAGCTCGACCACCTAAAAAGGGTGTAAACTAGCGGGGTGAGACAATTGAACATTGTCCCAGCGGGAAACATAACTCCCCGCCTAAACTACAAAACCTCAGAGGAACATATGCATAAGCAGTTAACTGATGAGAAGTATAGCAAGAGCAGTCTTATGAAATAAAGCTATCTAAGCTTACCAGATGTAACTAAGTATTACATGTGAAACATGATTAACAAGACAAGATTACCCAAGTTCTATTACATATGAAGTACATATAAAGAGAATATCTACACAAACAAGGCCTCAACCAATGTTTCGTGTTTGTCTTAAGTAACAAGGACTAAACGGCTGGATTACGTTTTATTATGCCCTGAGGAAATGAACAGTACCGTTCAAATCCAACCTTCGGCTGCAAAGCCCATAGCCGGTGCCATACAAGGTCAATGGAAGAGCCAGAATCCACGACCTCACCCCTCGTGGTCAGTACACGAGAAACAAAGCCAGACCACAGTCTCATGCTCAAGTGGCCTCAGCCACAGGGTCAGCTCCTCAGGCTACCCTTCCTCTAGCCCGCCTTGGTACAGGTCATGGTGCTAGCATCACGAAGCCACAGGCCTAAACACAGTGCTCTGAGCCATGAACGCATTCATGCTCATCATCATATCACATATCTGGAGCCATGGGCATGTTCACCATGCTCATCACATATCTGAGTCTACAACCGTAGCTGCACTCATTTCCCTCTCTATTTGAGGCTAGGAGAAACCTCGCATATTCAAAAATATACGCTCCGGGTTAACCCGCAGGAGAACCTGTATCGCCATCACCACCAAATCCTGACGATGATGGATCTATGGCCACAGCAACTACATTATGGATTTCACTGTGATTAATTAGTAACTTTTAGATGGATTGCAAGAATCAACCAAGTTGTATAACATGCAAGCTATAAAAGTAAATAAACAACATAAACTACACAATATGATTTCACTACAATTCACATCATATTGATCAGTCACAAGGATCCCACATCACATGTTATCACTTGGCCTCTTGCCAATCATCCGGATCCATCTCAAGGATCATCACATACCATGGGATCTCAATCCCTCATCACATAGTGCCACTGCCTCTCAAGGCTTATATCATCATCACAGAACATCATTCATAATATACATGTCATCTCATTGTTCACATATAATCATTCCTCATAGCCTTTCATTTGTCTATGCATTACCTGCATGGCTAGCATTATTCAATAATCAACATGAAGTAACATTAGTGGTTGTATCCTTTTCATAATCATACCTCATCTCATTATCTCATGTCATAGCATTTAGCAACCCTAATGTATGCTCATTATTACCCTTGGCATTATAAGATAAACAAGGTGCTCACACTCGTGTATATAACCATATTAAGGTTTGAAGAATAAGCTTTAACCTATGGAGATTCGGACACTTATTCCGCCTCTTCCGGGCTCCATCCCTCGTCCCCGACTTGCACATCCTTCTGCGGATGTGAGGAAAGTATACGAGGAGCTGCTGAAAAAAACCA
The DNA here is from genome assembly GCA_963693085.1 of Alisma plantago-aquatica. Classification (NCBI taxonomy): domain Eukaryota; kingdom Viridiplantae; phylum Streptophyta; class Magnoliopsida; order Alismatales; family Alismataceae; genus Alisma; species Alisma plantago-aquatica. The sequence continues at coordinate 490,178,909 of OY856409.1, read as the reverse complement.
TCGAGCCAATCTGATATGTTGATCGGGCAATGATCCGCGATCTCTGATTTGAAGATAACCCGATGTATGTACTCCATGGCCAGGAGGGACAAACGAGCAGACCTGATTTGGTGGTCACCCATCATGTGGAGGGCCATCCCTTTTTCGACGAATGGTCGACTTATAAGGAACTGGTGGTGGAGTTTATGGCGTCGCTTGACATCTGCGTCGTGCCAAATGATCTCAACGCCTCCGACAGGGAATGGATCAAAGGCCGAGTGTCCTTCTGGCTCTTCAACAAAAATTATAATCTGACTCTCCAGCAATTCAACTCCATTTACAACTGGTGGCACTCCCCCGAGCAACACCGACGACCAGACAATCATGCTGATTACGACACCATGTTCACGCAGTTGGTGACAGCTCCTCAAGGCAAGACGATCAGTTACCACAATGTCGCGGTGGCCGATTTCAAACATCCATTCGTGCGGGTCCTACACCACATGTTATGTGTTACCTTCTTCGCTCGGGGAGAGCTTTCGCTGAGTAAATTTCAGGTGACCGACCTCTTCTTTTTGTATAATCTGCTGACACGAGGCAAACTTAACAGGGGTGCATTCTTCTTAACGCACGTGATGGTGGTGAAAAAAAGTACGCGGTGGGCCCCAATTCATTTTGGGGGACTCATCATTTCTTTAGCCCTCTATCTTGGGATGGACCTTTCTTCAATGCCTCCCCTTCTAAGTAAAAGCTCTGTCAACCTTCATCATCTGCATCGGTCTAACCTGTTGACTATTTGTGATGGTGTGGTGTATGCACACTGTCATGTAAACAAGGAATATCAAGAATGTGCTCTTCCAGATCCCATCTTCAACATCCAAGGAACTCAACACTTCTGGTGGCCCATCATCGCCATCGACGACTCTGACGAAGAAGAAGACGGTGACGACAACAACAATGACGACGGTGACGAGCAGGAGGAGGAAGAGGAGTCTGTTACTCCTCTTCGTACACGAGTGGCACCGAGGAAGCAGCCACGCTTCTACCCGGGTGCATCTTCATCCTCATAGCCTCCGCCACCACAGCCCTCTCAACAAGGAGAGGATGTCTATTCGATGCAGGGCATGTACACCATGCTCCAGAGCATTCAGGAGACGCTGCAACAACACACTGCGTCATTTGCTGACATCCAGGATACGACGAATCGACTGTATGTTAATCAATAAGCAATCTTTGAGAATGAACGTCAGCTGTTCGCCAATCAACAGTAGGTCTACGACCAGTTGGGGAGGATCGAGAAGCAGCAACAACCGTTTTATGATCACTAATGGAATCAGGGTTACTTCGGGGGCTACCAATAGCCACCACTGATGCCTCCATATGATCCAAACTTTCAGGGGCAATATCCATCATGGGATCCCAGTGCCCCGCAGTACCCGCCGCCTGAGCAGTAAAATGGTATCACTGTTCCACCTGCTGAGATTTTTTTTGACTATGAGGACATAGTCAAATTCAAGCTTGGGGGGGATATTGGAACAGTTTCTATCTTTTTATTTTCCTTTGTTTTTATCTTTGATTGCCTTTTCTTTTCTTTTTAGCAATTTTCTTAGCTTTTAGGATCCACATGCTATCTAGTGTATCCGTGAATGTCTAATGTAATTTGTCATCTCTAGGTTTTTCACATGGGAACTTATGGGTAAAATTGAAAATTTTTGATGAAATTGCAAGCTTGCTTTGTTTGAACTTGAGCACTTAACTAATGAAAATAATTGAGTTTGTCAACTTTAAAACATAAAACTACAACTGTACATGCCTATGATTCAAGAAATGTGGACTGAATTGGATGTTGAGCCCAAGCTGACCAAATGGTAATGGGACTTTAGTCTGAAATAAGAGAGAGAAACCCCTTGATTTTACACATGTCAGTAAGGAGGGACATATAATGTTTTTTAATGGTTCTGTCAATTAATCTTGTGATCTATCCACTTCATCTCATCTACACTTCACCATAAGAATTGGGAGCACTATACAGTTTAGTGCATGCATCACTCCAACAAAAATGTAGCATTAGGACATGTTCACTTGCATTTTACATCATGATAGGTCATTAAATTTTTGTATTGCATGATTGATTGTTATGTGTTTTTATTTCTTCCACAGCCACCTATTCCATCCACCTGTTGCTCTAATCGGTAGGCCACCTGTGATTATCTCCTTATTCATTAATATCAGGAGATCTGCTTCAATTTAGATGGTAGTTAGGAAATGAGCAACGTAGATAGGAGATCACAAGATGCACCAAGCCTGAACCGGAGGATTTTATTATATTAACTGCATTATTTGATAGTGTTCACCAATCTTGGGGTGGATATCTCTTATGGATGATCTTTGTCGCCTAGAGGGTAATTACCATTCTGTGGTTAGTGAGGGCCGGTATGTGAATGTCTGGTGGGGATCATATGGCAATATATGTTGTGATAGTATGTTCTTTAGTTGACCCTCGCAATTTTATTCTATAGTTTTGTTGTCCGAGGGCGAGCAATGTTTAAGCTTAGGGGAGTTTGATGCGAGGATTTTGAATCGCTTTTATAGACTAGTTTTACATGCATTTTATGTGTTTATTAGTCACATTTGTGGTTAATATCGCATGATTTACTTGCTTTAGTATATAATCTCATTTTGCATCAAATCTACTGTATTTCATCTTGTTGGTTACAAATGCTCATATTGATGTGTTTTAGTAAAGTTGATTCGAGTTTATCTTGAAATTTCAAGAAAAACAAATATTTACAGCTGTCGATACCATCGACATTCGTCGATAGTATCGACTTGTCACAGGGAGACAGCCACAACAAAGCAAGATGTGTCGATGGTAGCGACATACCTACAACGACCACTACAACATGTCAGTGTGAGCAAAACAAACCTATCATCTCTAAATATGGATGGTAGTCAATGGATTTCCGAGCTCCTGGTCACCGCTTCAGCATGTGCTTCCTGATGCCCAACTTGTATAATCAGCGAGAATAAGCAAACTTTAATATAAGGCAACTATGAAAAGAGGAAAGAGACTGACGCGGTGGAGGAGCAGGAAGGCGGAGCTTTTTGGGGAAAATGGGGAAGCGGTGGGAACTGGGAACCGAGGTTGCGGACGATGTCAGTTTATCGGGGGAGTCAAGGTTCCATATATCCCGACTAACACCTGGGGGGACCCCCGAACTTAGGAGTCCCGCTTGGCCAGGATTTGCTTGCCGTAGGTTTAGGCATCGGTGTCGTTAAAGCGCAACCAAACACAGGTTTGCGAAAAAGGTTGGAAATCAAATCCGGTCCTGAACTTAATACCGCATACCAAACGTGCCGAGTGGATAACTATTTGGTCTAATCGGATCTTAGACTAACTTGACTACTGCAATCGTTGTTTTTTTTTTCATAAACCAGGTCCTCAGGTCCGCCCGGTTTAAACCGATAAAAATTGGGTTAAATTGGTTAGTGCAGGTAATATAAAAATAGTCTTTATATATAGAATGGACGGCACCATTGATTATTCTAGAACTTTTCTAAAAATATGTTAATCTCTTTATCTACCTATCAATAATACGTCATCATACAAATAAAAGGTAGCGTGGTGGGATGCACAAGAAACGAGCAGCCACCAACCAATTCAGTATCATTGCATTGCGTTATTACAGCGAAGAATTGAAAGGACAGCGACTTGTTGAATTGTTACTTGGTAAATTATTAAAAGTATACGAGGAATGTGACGGTTTCTCTAATTTTCTTTACGAAGTAAATCAACATCATGATAACTGAGATGGAGACAGTCAGCTTTTTGTTTGTTTGAGTCTACGACTTTCAGTCTGTAATGTATTTCTATGCTTCAATATTATATTGTCAATACCCTAATAGCCATAGCACAACCTGCTCCTGGATATGAGTTTTGTGAAGTGAATCACTAGTGTGATCTGTGTTACCAGTTTAAACGATAGAATACATTATTTTAGTTATATTTTTCAATCCACTACAGAAAAATAACAAAATCAAATTCGTTCTTTTATATTTTTATATCTAGCAATAATATTTTATATCCACTGAGTCGTGGGTATTTCAGAGTGAGCATAGACGGACAGTCAAAGACCCAAAATCAGATTTCAGTCATTGTCCAACTTGGGGAAGACTAAAATTGTCAAATTTAAAATGAGAAATAAATCGATCTAGAATCGAGCAAAACTAGAACATATAAGTTAATGTGATGGTACTCTAGTTCAGCGTAACCTATAGCTTTTAATAGTCGTAACAGGAACCGGCTGAATTCGGATCTGTCCGAACCTGGGATAGACTCAAGGTAGTGAAAACTAAAACTCAAGACCGACCAGAACGATAATTGCGCTCGGTTTAGCTAAAGTAGAAACCGATCTGGATTGCAAAACAAAGAATTTGGAGCCAATTTTGTCCAGACTTGACAGATGTATGATTAACAACTGTATAGCTTAAGAACTTCGTTGCAAATATTTTTTTTTTTAAAACACAATCAATTTGTTGTTATTCAATTTAGGGGTGAGCATCGGTCCAAAACCGGACCGGATCAGACCGAACCGGACCGGACCGCAGATCGAATTTCAATAATTTATGGACCGCGGAGCGGACCGTTTCGTGGTCGGACCGGACCGGGACCGGACCATTTTGACCGCAGACCGGACCGGACCGGACCGTTTGGACCGCAATCAGTCTTTTTTACATGTTTTACAACTTATTTAATCGTACAAAGTTGATAATCTTAGTCACTTCTAACAATTATATAACTTTAGTATCAAACATTTATACTAGTAGTGCTTATATATGTACTTTATTTGTAGTTATTATAGAATACACCTTCAAATATATATGGATTTTATATAAAAGTCAGTCTTCGGTCCGGTCTATCAAAATTCCCGGACTGCAGACCGGACTGAACTCAAAATGGACCGGACCGGACCGAATTGAGCGGTCCGGTCCGATTTTGCAATCTGGACCATTATTTGCTCACCCCTAATCCAATTGTTTTGATTTTCTCAACCACTTCGTACCGACCAATGAATCTATAATGCCGTCCAATAAAATAGTTTTACGCCTACATAAATGCTCATGCCATAGTGTATAACTGAGTTTGATTAGCGGTTTAAAACACTAGTTGAAATCACTCTAGTTATAAATTGCAACGTACCATGGCGCCCATATAATTACCTTATAGAACTGAATGTTATACTTTTGTGCCTACGATTTATTTATTATGTGCAAAGTCTGTTATATTATGTCTTGTATTGATTTTATTGTATTAGTGTTTATGTATACGTATAAGTTTGCCTATTATTATACTTAGTGTTTGTAGTACTATAGTTTTACATTTGATATGTTGCATCATATTGTAGAAAAAGACAGCATGGTACATTGGTCATCGTTCTTTTGTGTTTATGCAGTTGGCGATCCGCATGGGGGTTAGCACGAATTACTCAATACATGGGGAAATTTTTGGGACTGTCATAAAAGACAATGGCTTTTTTAAACGCTAGTTTAATTAAGTAATAATCCTAATCCAATGCATAGCAGATGTTGACCTCAAACCTAATCGGATTCCAACGTCAGTGATTAGAAGTCCTAGTGCAGCCTGGAGGACTTTGCTTCCAAGGCTGGGAGGCTGAAACTGAGACAATCCTAAATACAGTTGAGGAAGGATACGTACGTGGAACGGTGTGCTACACACATGCATGTACCTACTACATGTCTATAAATATGCAGGGCAAACAGAGACAGCACGCATACAATTGGCGGCGTCGTTGGACAGTGGACTACTGAACAGGCCGCAGTCAGAAGACTACTAGTAGTAGGCGATACGAATTGGAAGAGAAGAGAAGCGGCCGGACTAGACAACGAATACAGTTAATTTGAAACGAGCCATGGGACGTCGTCCCAATGGTGGCAACGCGGGCGCCGGCCACGGTCGGTCCTCGTCCTTCCGCCGCTCGTCTTCTCCTTCCCGTTCAGCAACCTTCTTCGTGGCCGTCGTGGCGCTTCTTGGCCCACTTGTCGGCGCTCTGCCTCATCAAGCTCAAGCGCGATCGCTTCCTGATGCTGAAGCGCGGTCGTCCTCTGCAGTCAAGCTGCGTGTGGAAGAACGCTATGTACGTGTTGATTTATGCTGCTACTTTTTTTTTTAATTATTCCTTCTTCTCTAATGATTATTGGCGATTATATACAGTTATACACAGAGAGAAAATCGTTTTGCTTGGATGATTCAATGTTGGCCAATGACCATATCCATGTTGTTTGACCATTGCGTGCCTATATATACTGATGCAGGTGATTCTGGACAATGGTCTCGTCCGGGTGATCCTTACCAAGCCCGGTGGCGACATTGCCGCCGTGGCTTACAATGGGATGGACAACGTCTTGGAGCGCCACAACAGAGAAGACGCTAGAGGGTGAGTAGCTATAAACGGTGCATAGGAATAGAATATATAGTACCGTTGCACTAGAACTAATGTCGTTGAAACTATAAAGATTTCAGTATCATCTCTAGCCCACAATTAGCTAATTGTGAATAATCGTATGCACGATATAGTAACTTTTAAGTTAATTGTTTTATACTTTGAGCGCAAGTGAAAATCGTGTATCTGTCGGTCCCTTGCATGTTGTGCGTTGTTGTTCTTACACATAATCACAACAGTCAAATTAAAGAAGGATGTCGACTTGTTCTGCCACTAGGTGTTTGAAGTTGCACGCTTTGTCAGATAATGGTAATTAGATATAACAATGATAATACGATGCTGGTGATCAGTGTGGATGATGAACTTATTAAATGATATATTATTGGTTTAATGAATTTCACTTTTCCTTTCTTTGTGATAGGTATTGGGACGTGTCTTGGAGCAATCCGCCCGGTTCCAAAGACGGTGCAAGTGGCTGGCAGTACGCAACCAAACAAACCCCACCCCTCCTTTCTCAATCTTATCTATTACTTATTCATGTAAAGTTGCTATCTATGGCTAATTTTATGTTTGGAATTTGGTGAATTTGCAGCATCCGCGGAAGCGATTTCAAAGTGATCCAAGAACATGATGAAGTGGTGGAGGTTTCATTTCCAATGACATGGGAAGACACGACTGACACGACTAAGCCCTCGCTCAACATCGACAAGAGGTACGTGATGCTCCGTGGGAAGTCTGGGTTCTATGGGTACGCCATCTTCGAGCACAAGCAAGGGTGGCCGGACCTCAACATATTTAACAACCGCTTCGCCCTTAAGCCCAGTAAAAAGAGGTAGTGAACTATTGTTCGAAACATTTTCTTTTTCCCTTTGACGAGTACATTGTCCATTGATGTGTGTGTACGTGCGTGCATTCTTCTCCTTCAGCTTCCACTACATGGCGATTGCCGATAACAGGCAAAGGGTGATGCCCTCGGACGAAGACTGTGAGCCCAGTCGAGCAGTCCGACTAGCAGTCAAGGAATCAATGAGGATGGTGGATCCCGTCAATCCCCATCTCAGGGGAGAGGTATGTATGCCTAAAGAAATTAGAAGACACCAAACGCAAATCGTAGTTACACCTAATTGATGGTTGTCGTTTCTCGTTTCAGGTTGATGACAAATACCAGTACTCGGTACAGAACCAACACAACAAGGTGCACGGCTGGATAAGTTCCAACCCTGCTGTTGGATTGTGGATGATCACCCCAAGCAACGAGTTCAAAACCGGAGGTCCAATCAAGCAGGAACTCACCTCTCACAGGGGCCCCACCATGTTATCTGTAACAACCAGGCTTTCACTCTGTTCAACTAATACAATGACCACCAGTACTGTGTTCTCGATGAGTAACTGAATGGGTTCATTGTTTTCCTTGCTATTTTGCAGGATTTCCATAGCGGCCACTACATTGGGGACGGCAATGCCATCCAGCTCACTGAGAGAGAACCCTGGAAGAAGGTGTTTGGCCCGGTGTTTGTGTACCTGAATTCCAACGCAGGGAGAGCAAACAACTCTCAGCTTTGGCAGGATGCTAAGTCACAGGTGTGTGTGTGTTTTTTCTTTCATCTAACAATAGCTTGAAAATTTTCATAGAATCTGTCTGTTTCCTTTATGCGTTAATATGAGTTCGGCGGCCTATAAACTTCAAGCTGATGTTTTGTTTCTACTGGGATTGGCAAATCCACTCTAGGCGGAAAAAGAAGCCAGTATCTGGCCATACACGTTCGCAGCATCAGCAGACTTCCCAAAGGCAAACCAAAGGGGCTCACTGCGAGGCAGGCTGCTGGTCAACGACAGGTAATCATGATAATTAATTAAGACACACTTTAAGCTTTAATCAAAGTTATAAGACGAGATTGCATATCCATGTGTTCAGAAGATGTAATTAACAAGACATCCGTTTTGTTTGGTTGACATTTCAGGTTTCATACTAACTCTCCAGTCCCAGCAAGCTCTGCTCACATTGGCTTGGCTCTTCCAGGAGAGCCAGGATCGTGGCAAATAGAGTCTAAGGTTTCCCACCACTTTTGACACGACATGGCTTCTCATAATCATCAGTTAACTTCATACAAAGTGAACTAAACATTTTGTTTCTTCAGGGATACCAATTCTGGACGAGACCTGCTAGCGATGGATCATTCACAATAAACAATGTCAGGTCAGGGACCTACAATTTATATGCTTGGGTTCCAGGATACATCGGAGACTATAAGTATGCAGACATAATTACCATCACTTCAGGTAAGTTGACATCGTCGAAACCTTCTTGAGCATCGCTTTTTTGTCGCTTTTTATCACAATAATCTTTTGGTCCAAATAGGCTTCTCATCCCTAGAGATTGATGCTGTTTAGCTTCTTTTTCCTTAGAAAAAAGGACAATCGCTCTCATTTGTTAGCACATAATTACTTTAGTATCGGCCATTATGGATTTCAAACTGAGACTATAAGACTCTTGCTATTGGATGTATCTGAACAGGAAGGGAAGTTGATGTCGGTGAAGTGGTTTACGAACCACCCAGAGATGGGCCAACCCTGTGGGAGATTGGCGTCCCTGACCGGTCGGCTGCCGAATTCTTCGTTCCGGACCCTCTGCCGGAATATGTCAACCCTCTTTATGTCAACCATCCCGACAAGTAAAACCCGCCACGTCATTCCCTTTGTATCTTTTCTAGTGTTTTTTTCAACCCCCAATTGTCTTTGGCAGTAGAGGTTATTATTCTCAGTTTCTTTTAATCATATGTTTGTCTAAATCGTACCGCATTTTCTGTTTCCAGGTTCAGGCAATATGGCTTGTGGGACAGGTACGCTGATATTTATCCCGATGAAGATCTCGTGTACACGGTAGGATCAAGCGATTACACAAAGGACTGGTTCTATGCCCATGTTAATAGGTAATTTAGGTTGTTTTCCCATGAATTTATATAATTCATTTGAATCAGCAACCATGTAATTGTAAGCCACATTATAGCAGACGTATTTATTATTTACATCAAAAAGTTAAAAGAAGCTGTATATTCTGCATTTCAGGAAGACGGGGAATGAGACCTACGAATCAGCTACATGGCAAATCAGATTCAACCTTGATCGTGTTGTGCCCTACGGGAACTACAAACTGAGACTGGCGCTTGCATCTGCTAGTAGCCCAATTCTGGATGTGAGTGCATCGTCAAGAAGAGAAAATACTGTTATATATTAGTATTACACCGAAACTAATCAAATATCCCTCCTTGATGTCAGGTGTGGTTCAACAACCAAATGATGCGCCCACACTTCTCGACCAGGCACATCCTGTCGACGAACAATGCGATTGCGAGGCACGGAATCCATGGGATGCATTGGCTGTTCACGGTGGACGTACAGAGCCATTGGCTGCTACCGGGCGAGAATGTCGTGTACTTGACGCAGACCATCGGAGGCATGAAGTTTGTTGGGCTTATGTACGATTATCTCAGACTCGAAGGGCCGGCTGAGTAGCTAGGGAGACCCCATTCTAAATTTTTGGGGTAATCGATTATTAGTTAGTTTATTAGAAGACAGACAAGCACTTGTGCAGTGGAATTTGGCATTTGTATTTTTTAATTTATTAGTTTCCAATTTAGTAACACTGTGCATATCATGTTCAAGCTGATATAATTTCCACAAAGTGGGGCATATGTCTGCTTTCGTGGATGTTTTTGCCGTTATTCTACTCCAGTGTGGTGCATAACAGCAAAAGAGTCTCCATCGATGACAATAAGGTATCAAGAATGATAACAAACAAAAATGAAGTATTTTCGTCTGTAAATTGAAGTGATTGAAAACGTACGTCAACAAGAAATGTGAAATGCAGCAGAGCTCGGAGGAGTGCATATTTATGACCCTGACACGAACGACTATAAGTCATATAGTGGCTTGCAGCTAATCAATCCTATCCCCCCACCCATGCAAATTTATTACTCGTTTTAAGAAAACCAAAGGAACGTAGAATAATCTACACTCATATATATAGTAGCTATATATATTTATGACAACAATAAAACTGAAAGGTCATATCACCACCACCAGAGGTTAAATCAATCACACACCGGGATCGAAGATCCTACGCACTCATCCTTTGATGTTGGCGAGGCGACGACGCCGCGGTCGAGGCGGTATCGAGGATGAGGTCAAGCCAGACTTGGCGGAACACCCGGACGATGACGTCGTGGTACTCGTCGGCGTTCAGGGACAAGTAGCACGCCAGGAGGCCCTCGAGCTCCTCTGGGCGCGCCATGCCAAGCTCCGAGATCATCTCGAGCATGGAGTCACGGAAGTCCCTGCGCGGGTCCGACGAGCACTTAACAACGGCGAAGCTCTCCAGTTGAGAAGGAGCGCCCGTAGACGTCTTGCCCGCCACCTTCTTGGGCTTCTCTAAATCCGCCTCGGTTGAGGCTTTCTTCTTAGTCGCCCCTGCTCCCACCCGAGGGGAGTGCACTCGCACCTTGCTTTTCCGACGGAGCTTGTGGCCGATGCCGTTGCTGAAGGATCTGCGCCTCTGGTCTTGAACCTGATCCAAGTCAGAGGGAAGTCTGGAGCCGCGAGGTGCGGTGTTGATTGACTGTGTACTAGCTGGGGTGGTATTGATATGTCTGATCTTCTCCGGTACGGAGGAGAAAAGCTGGAATTCCTCCCGGCCACTCCCGACCACCGAGCCTATGCCCTTCTTCTCGGGCCTTAGGCGGACGTCACCCGGTCGGCGCACCTGTGGCGAGTCGTGGACGGTGCTGGCTGTTGTGAGGTCGGAGGCGATCCTTGTGAGCTTGGCGGATTCCGAGCGTTTGAGTTCGGGCAAGGCCGGTTCCGTCCGGGAAGATCCGAACGGGTCGATGCTCATGCCCCGCCGTCTCCTATCCGGAGCTCGATCTCCAGCGTCGTACAGACCGTTGAAGCCGCCTCCGGGCAGCCGCTCATAGGAACGGCGCGGGGGAAAGAGTACGACGTCGTCAAGATCGGACGGGAAGAATGAAATGTAGTGGTCGGAGACGGAGCTGATTCTGGCAGCGTGTGTAGGGGACAGGGGTTGCACCTGGTGTGCTTTGGACCCTGACGCCGTGGTTGATCCTGCTCCGGCTGACTTGTCTAGTTTTCTTCGGCGATCCCGGGTTGGCTGGGAAACGGGTTCGTTGGGTTTGATTCTGAAACGGGGAGAATTCAGTTGGTGCTGCTGGTGGTGGTGGTTTTGCTTTGGAATCGGGAGTTGCTGATCTTTGCTGATGCTCTTGGACGTTGTAAGAGACTGTTTCAGCTTGGAAATCCAGGAGCTCGGGGTGAACAGAGAGAAGGGACTGGAGGAGGAGGATGAGGAGGATCGGCCTTCCTTATCCTGCTGACGCTGATGCTGCTGCTGATGTGGTAGTGGTGATGGGGTTGGCTGCTTCTGCTTCTCCGGCTGGCTCTTCTCCAGCTGCTGCTTCTCCCTGTGCCTTTGCTTCTGCTCCTCCCTTCCCCATCTCATAGTTGCTGTTTCCCTACTCTGCTCTCAATTGCTTGGTGTCTCGGTAGGTTGCCAATGGGATTATAGCCGTAGAGCATGTCGTGACTTCAAACCAGGGCAGAGGGCATGAAAGAAGAAATGCGGAGGGAGGGACCATCTCCTCGATTTGACCGGCCGGTGAGGGAAAAATTTGAATATAGAATGCCGCTCTCGCCTAGAAACCCAGCCACAACTGAAAGTGGGAACACGCAAGCCTTTCCTTGGGCTGTTCCGTGCTTCGTGTGTCCCGCTTTACTACAAGCACGCAGGACAGAGCGGATGGGAGAGGAGTGGCAAAAGGTTGACGAGAGAAGAGGTGGGGAAGAAAAGAAAAGCAAAAAGTAGGCAACCGCAAATAAAGTGGGAAGGGGAAAAGAAAGAAAGCTTTCTTTTCTTTTATTCCAGCGAGAGGTGGCTGGCTGGCTAGGTCCACCGGGGGGTGCACACATCACTGATGAAAAATCCCGAAGCTCTGTTCTGTTGCTCTCTGCAGTGCCTTCAGATTTTGAACGTGGTCCCGCCCATTACCGAGTAACAGGGTAGCCTGCCCGTGCCCGGTAGCCACCACCTTTGAGCTGGACATTATAGGAGTTGGTCGGTTGTTGCTTTTTCAGCATGCAAACACGCTTTATTACTTGTCATTCGCCACCATGCTTTGCTTTGCTTTGCTTGCCTTCGTAATCTGCATTCTGCTTCGTCGTATCATTTTAATCATCCCCCATCATCTACCCAGTTATGAAAGCTATTACAAGCAGGGTACGCTCACTCAGAGTAAACGCACTTTAAATATCACCGACACTTTCTTTACCTGGAGGCTTCAATCTGAAGGCTGCTGTAGCACAATTATGCTAGAGCCAAAAGCTGCTGCGTGGACAGATAGGATCAATCCGTTCAACAACATATTAAATATAACATAAACTGCAAAGATGAGCCCTTGACTATATCAGCTCAGGGAGGGAGAGGAGAAAAACAGCTTAGTCAGAGAGACAGATTTGGGATGCAGCACAGCAGCATAGTGTAAAAGAATACAAAAATCAAGATTCAAGAATCAGAGCATGCCTCACGGAATGCTGAAAGCTGAAGCTTATCAGAAGTGTCCAGAGGATACAGGCTAGGATAAGACCTTTAATGACTGCTGGGAGTTTTTAGAGCACGGCAACGTGGCCAAACAGACTTGTGCTGAAAATCGGGTAATGCTGCATGAATTTGCAGCAAGCAGCATAATATTAACTGAGGCAAGTGAAGAAAAAAAAAACAATGCGCCTAGATAATTGATTGGCAAGTTAGACAACATTATTATATATCAGCTAGGAAACACTAGCAAACCCAGGACTTCGTTTGAACACCTGGTCCCCAGTCCTCTGGGTCCAGTTACATGAGTACTTTTTCTCTTCATATACAGCAAATTCAAAAGGTCACAATTCAAACGCCACTCTCCTACAGCCCAAGGAGTGGCTGCCCAAAGACTAGGATTGTTAATTTCCCATCACGTTGCTGTTAGAGATACTTCCAATATTAGTTGGTACACGGAGACCATGATTTGTACTGGATAACTGGTGCCCAAACAGGATGGACAAGACACCATCAAGATTGGTGTCTCTTTCTCTCTCCAAGCCTAACATTTCCAAATTTCCATTCCCAGTTTCATCTAGTATTTGTTCCCTCATATGCTATAAAGACAAACTCTTCTGGATATGTGTGTAATCTAGGACCACACATTTAGGATGCGTTATCTTCTTTTATACGTAGAATGATAGCAGAGATTATTGGCTGATCACGTATCTTTTGGAGAACAAGTTTCTTTAGACCGCACCAAAACAAATACCTGCGAAATCCAAAATTAACAAGAGTCAAAAGGAAATCGCAGATGTAGAAGGTTCTTCATACGGAGAGAATTGTTTATCTATATATCTACTCTGCTTCTACTAGATGTGCATATGTGAGAACAAATTCAAGGACGAGTTAGGAATCATCCATGTGCTGCATTGTTCCCAGCTATCCATGATGCACAAGCATGAAGGCAGTTGACTGTTTTGCCAAACTAATTTACAGGTACGGATACATTCAGATTAATAAAATGGCAAAGTATTAGCATCCAAGAAGGAACTTTTAATATTTGACAAATCCAATGTACGTAATAATAAGATGGCTGTATTTGTAAGTACTTTTCTGTGGGCTTTAAGATGATACAGAATGACTACATTTTACAAACAAACTATAATTAAAATAACAATGGAGTAGCAGATGATCCAGAATGACTACAATGTTATAAACCAACTACAATAAAACCAATGAATCATGTTACTTCGTTAAAAGTGAATGCGTCATCTCATCTTCTGTTAGATACTTGTGCTACTACTAGCATATAGATGTGTGTTGCATGTGAATACGGTTTACTTTTGTCACAAATAAAGTAAAAAAGGAAATTATATATATATATATAAATATATATATATATATATATATATATATATATATATATATAGAGAGAGAGAGAGAGAGAGTCAGGCTAGTGTACACTCGAGTGTACCGGAGGCACCGTACACCTCAGTCATTTTTAAAGATGCAATAACTTTTTGAAAAATCTAAACCGTTGATCTTCTTAAATATCTTAAGAACATACTATATACTAAATTTCAGCTCATTTGGACACTTATAGATCATGCATCTAAAGGAGGCAAAAATCATGCATTTCAAATTAGTTTTGTGCATTGATTTTGTTGTCCTTGTATGAGTGACTTACACTCATCCAAATGAGCTCAAATTTTGTATGTAGCCTATTATTATTGTAACCATGAAGATCAATGGATTAGATTTTGAAAAAACATGGTCTAGATAGACAAACACCATTGGGGTGTACAGCGTGATTTGTACACTCGAGTGTATTCTAGCCTATATATATATATATATATATATATATATATATATATATATATATATATATATATATATATATATATATATCAATGTATTAGAAAGCGGGAAGCGGGAGGCGTGCGGACGGCACCCTGTAACCGATTAAGCGGTAAGCGGGCGATTTTTGAAAAAGCGGGTGTCTAAATTTTATATATTTTTATACAAAATTACATGTATGTGTATATAAAAAATATATTTATAAGGAACTTCTATACATATCTAATCAGAAAATCAATAATTAACTAAGTATTCATCAATACTTACTATTAATCAGCATCTCTAATCACTAAAATCAGCAAGCAGATCAGTAATTGTATATAACAAACTATGAATTATTGAATTAAAGTAATCACTAAAGTAATACTAACCAGCAGTACCAATCATTAATCACTGAAAGCAGCAAGGAAATCAGTAAAACTAATCATGCATTACTAGTATAATAGAGCAATAGGATATTTACTTAGATGCATTACAGCAGTACCCAATTATTACAGCTTACACACAAAGTATGCATTCTAAATTAGGACTAGCTATATCATAGAACATTTAATGTATACAAGTTTCGTATATTATAGTCAACACTACTTGGCTATGTAATTAATTAATGTTAGATGCTTACATTAGGATTTTTAAACAAAAGCGGGAAAAAAGCGGGAAAAAAGCGGGAAAAAGCGGGTGAGGCGGGCAAAAAGCGGGCAATTTTGTTCAAAATGATTATGCGGGCGATTAATGGCAAAATTAAGCAGCTGGGGGTCATGGGCGCTTAAACGGCCCGCCTGGCCGTTTTTTAATTCACTGATATATATATATATATATATATATATATATATATATATATATATATATATATATATACATATCTGTCTGAGTCCACGATATATAGAAGAGATTTAACTTGTATTTCATGATTTCAAGTCATCGTTTTACAGGAAAAAACTTGTATTGTAGAATCTAGAAGAATCTTTGTCACTAACCAGAATATTGCATAGCATAACAATTTACAGAAAGCTAAATGCCGTAAAGTTTATAACTAAGGTTGACGCTGAGCACGTGAAAAGGTATTAAGGATAAGAATCTTATGGACAACTAAGTGATAGGGAAGCATACATCAATTGGAAGAAACAAAATGAAATACCTGTGACTAAGATACATGATGGCAAAAGCAAACAATAACTGCTAAACGGATATAGAAGCAATGCTATGATCAAAGGGATAGTGAGATACATAAATGATAAAACACAAATGGTTTATGAGAAATTTGATCGATGCTTATCATTTCCTGTTCAGTTATATTTCACATCAATACTTAAAAGTTAATACCTTGAGTGCCTAAATCAATTCCGCCGTCAACTAGAGAGGTTATACAGAGTCCAATTAAATTAAATATCTAAAGAGAACAAAAATATCAACTAATAACATCAACTAATTGAAATGAACTCCGCAAGAATATCAACTTGACTTACCCATTGAAGTTTGATGTGTGTTACATATCTAAACACTAAGATTGTTGATTTCCTTCAGAACTTTGCTGACAGAAAGCTGAATCTCACTAGATAAATGTTTCCGCAAAACATGGTTTGGACTAGGCATGATGTACCCAACAACTGCGAGCAAGACATCCCGCAGGGCCAAATTCTGCTTCCCACCTAGTTTCTTATTGGCAAACTGACATAAGCTCTTGATCTTGCACCCTTTGCACACCTTCCAACATAAAGTGGATGTCATTTAGGAAAATATTAACAGCCTTGAATTAGTACATGCATCATCATAGACAAACAGAGATTCAACCTACAGTGTCTTCTTGAATCGAAAAGAATGATCGTAAACTCTTTGCAGCAAATATTGTCAGCTTCTCCGAAGACGGGCATCCTAGGAGCGCAATTTTCTTTAGATGATAACCAGATAATGACCTGTCACAAAGGAAATTATAAAAACATGACGGAGACAGTAAAGGATAAGACCACTTTAACAATTGAACCTTGTTGTTTAAGAAATATATACAAATATCGCACTTCTGGACAGTTCAACTTTTGCAGATCCCCAGTGTGCCACCGAATGCTAGTTAAAATAATATACAACCCCTTCAAACAAACAGAAAATGAAAACCAGATGAAATCGAACCAACCAATCTGGTTCAGTTTCCAAGGGTTGAACAGTTAGGTTCAGTTATTCCGAACAAATCAACAGTCGTTCAGTTGGATTCAGGGTGTCTTTTGACAACTAAGTAAACCAAACCGCACTGATAATGTTGTGCATATATTATCTCTAATCAAATGTATAAATACATATATGAATATAAGTATGCTAAGCAGTGCACATGTGTGTGTTTTGTATTAAGCCTCTAATTTTGGCCCGATTGTTTTTCGGAGACTTGATGGTTGAGAATGGGAAAGCAAAACATAGGCTCCATGATTATTTGGAAAGAGTATTTGACAACTGGTCTGCTGCAGAAGACCACAGTCAAACAACCACGTGACTTTCTGGTTGGCAAATCAATCGAAGACTATTGCAGTTTGTGACTGCAAGAAATGATTGGTGAAATATTTTCGTGATCGATTGATGGAATACCGATGAAATATGTAAATGAAAAAGAACATCCATTGGTTGAATATTTCATCATTTATTATGATTTTGATTACTTGATCCTTTCTCCAAGTTCATTATATCTCACATTCTTCCTAGCAAAATACAAAAGATACTCTTCTCTTTGTAATGGTTGAGGAACCAATGTGCGTCTATAAGAAGCACCCTGTAAACTTTTTGCTTGCGTATCCAGGCACCTCCTGGATTGTTGTAATGGAAGTGGAAATAACTGACAGCACTTTGTAATCTATGAGAGAGTAATTGAGTGTACTCATGCAAACTCCAGTTTCCTATAGTGGTGAACGTTCTCCTGTTGTGCACAGGGGACAATCCCTCTGTTGTTGAGGGTTTTACCATGTAAATTTGTGTTTCTTCCTCGTACTTGTTTCTATCTACTCTATCTTTCCCTTTTCCGAGCAATTTAGACAGCATAAATTTATTTCATATTGTTGTTGTTATGTTTGAGAAATTAATTGGCTAAGATATTCCAGTGGAAATTTAAGATGGAAACGGTTTCAAATAAAACCATCAAACTGAACACAGTTGCAGTTGGGTACAGTTTGATGTGATGCTAGTTGACAATTTGATTTAGTTTGAACATTTTCTAAGCTGATAGGACCAACTCGGTTTAAGATTTGAGGCTTGAACTTAGCAATACCCATTCCTTAAGGTTATGTTTATAGAAAGGATAGAGGTATGAGGGGAAATGGCAAGTGAAAGTGATGGAGAAAGAGAACAGAAAAGAGAGATCCTTCAACAGAGTTGTTTGGCTACATGAGTATAGGGAAAGGAGAGGGAAGGAAATAATCTAAAAGAGCGGTTTGTTATGTTGGTATACCGAAGGAAAAATAATTGTGACTAGGAACCATTTCTAGGTACGACCACATGGAACTCACCCCAGCAAGGTACCCACCCCCCATTCCTCTCTGACCCACCCAAAGGCCAAAACAGCCCACAAACCAGGGAACCACGTCACAGTTGAGAAGGTAGAGGCTTTCCTCTCCAGTCCCAAATAATTTATGAAGGGACAAAATAAGGCCAGACTTTCTCGTGATGTCTACATTGAGATTTCCCCCATCTCGACTTTCCAGTCAAACAGCTTTTATAATGTTACCTACCCATTGTTCCTCTTGTACAAAACACGGACACAGACAGACAAATACACATAGATGGATTGATGGGTACAGAGACAAACACAAACTACACTCCCACACACAAACAGAAACATAGACGCGGATAATTAGAGAATAAAAGACGGCTAATTGTTATATCAGATAAGAGAAACCCTGCTCCTATATATAGGAGAACAGGGAAGCGTACAAGACACAAGTTAACCCTAATGGGCCAAGACATTCTTGGGCCCATATTACAAAGACAATAATAACAATAATAAACGGACTCTCTAACACTCCCCCTCAAGCTGAAGTTGGGAGAATCCCAAATTAGCTTGCAAACAGAGAGTCAAACTAGAAAAACAAAGAAACAAAACAAAAAGATAAACCAAGCCCATACAAGAAATTCCTCCCCCTCACTATTACAATTAAGCACTCAAACACTCAGACACTCCCCCTCACATAGATACTCCAAACAAGTACGTCACAGAAGCTTCTCGATCATTTGGAGCAGAAATAAGCAACAACATGATCATCTGGAGCAGAAGTAAGTATCAAAGCACCATGGCCTTCATCTCATCACTAACGTCGCAGCCTAGAGAGTGTTGGGTCACAGCAGTAGTAGTGGTTAACGTACAAATAAAGTACGGACGGGTCAACGTGCGAAACAGACCACGGACGAACCAGAGAGTGTTGGCACACAAAAGTAGGGAGTCGACATGCACACAAGGCATGGACAAAAAGAGAGTCAACGTATCAAAAACACGGACATGCCAGAGAGTGCTGGCGCACAGAAGCAACAGTCGACGACGTAGGCAGATATAAGACTAGTGGACAGAGTAACTAACAAATAAATAACTCCAATATGCAAGCTCCATGTAAAGTCAACAACAAAGATCTTCATCATCTTCCCTCTTCATATAGTATCCACCACAGTAGCAGACGTCAAAGTCCAGAGAGTGCTGGTCCACAATAGAAAAGTCAACGTGCAAATAAAGCACGGACAGATAGATAGCAACAAGTAAAATGTGCTAATCATATCACAAGCAGCAACAATGACGTCCCAATATGTAACTTCATAGCAGCAGTTGAGCTAGATGATGAAAAAGCAATAATAGCAGCAAAAAGCACCACATAGCAGCAAACTATCATGTAGTATATGTAGCACGAGATCCATAGAACAGTAGTAAAACGTGGCATGAAGATGCACATAGCAACATAACTGAATTCTTCATTTCTTCTTCTTTCATCTCTCCTCTCATCTCATCTCTTCCTTCTACTCTTCATCATCTATTCTCCCCCTCACGCCAACCACAAAAAGAATCAAGAGAGTGGTTGGAGTAGAGAGTCAAAAGCAATGGTAGAGGCAAGGGTTGTATAGGCAAATATGTGGAGGAGGTAACCGATAATGCGAGTCAAGGTGCAAAATGACTTGATTAGGTAGATCCAGGTAGAAAAATAAATGAATCTCTCTCTGACCCGAAAAGAGGATTTGTTTAGTCCGTAGGGCAACAAATCTGGGGGTGCGGGGGGCAGAGCCCCCGCAAAAATCCAATTAGGCTAAAAAATGGATCCGATTAGCACAAATATGTAGAGTGTATATTGGGGGCAGTAGAAAAAGAAATTGAGGGGAAATAAAATAAGTATGTGGGGCTGTTTGGTTTGTGGTGACTAGCGGTGGGTAGCCGCGGTTGGATGGGTATAAGGAAATAGCGGCGGCGGAAGAAGATATTGACAACAACAGCAACCGTGGGCAGCAACAGGTAGGTATTGGCGGCGGCTAGGCAAGGCGGTAGTGACGGCGGGGAGGCTGGCCGCCTAGAGCAGCGTGGCAGCGTGCGGCACTGTGGGAAGTAACAGCCGACGGCGCAAAAGCAACATGGAGTCGGGGCGGCAACAGTATGGAGGACCACCGGCGGCGGCAGGGCAGTAATGAGTAGTGCTTATGGCAGCCTTTGTGAGGCAAGCAGTAGCAGCAGAGCAGTCGACGGTTGCGGCAATGAGCAGGACCAGCGGCGAGGTTAATCAGCGCGTGGTATAGGAGGTGAAGTAGGTAGGCAATAGCGACAACGAGCAGAGGGCAAGGGGCTTGTGACAAGGGCATGCAAAGCACCGGAGCAGCGGTGAGAACAGGAGCAGCGGCGGCACAGGGTATAGAAGATGACACAGGCAGGGAAAGGAACGAGAAAAATCAGAAACTTCCCTAGGGGCAGCCAAAGGGCGGCGGCCGCCCGCAAGGGGGGAGCTCCGGTTTTCTCTCTCTCTCACGTAGGGTTTTAGTCCCTAGGACGGCTGCTCTGATACCATTTTAGAGAATAAAAGACGGCTAATTGTTATATTAGATAAGAGAAACCATGCTCTTATATATAAGAGAACAGGGAAGCGTACAAGACACAAGTTAACCCTAATGGGCCAAGACATTCTGTAAAGAGTGGGACCCGAAAGGGGATCCACTCAAATGATATAATACAAGAGCCATGTAATAATAAAGCAGCGGAATCAAAACTATTACAAAGTCACTTCATGATTCATTTATACAATTGTTCCTCACCATAATAGGTGATTTTACAAAAACTTGAACTAAGCACAACTAAGCCAGTAGCAGAGGGTAACCCAGCCATTCCAAGCTATCCTTAAGTTCATGTCGTGTTAGCGATCTTTTTGAGCTCATGTCTTCCAATGTACCTAAACCTGGGTGGAAGGGAACATCACCCAGAATATAGGAAACAACAAAGAGGTCAGCAAAGGTTGAGTATGTACACATAATAAACTTTGGGCATTATATTGGTTTATAAGTACAAAAAGAGATGTTCCCATAGGAAAAAGGGGGCTATTTGCAATTAGGTAATTTCAAGAGAAATGTAACAAAGAAATGAGGCATATTAAATTTCAGATTACAAACATAATAATAAAGAGTGTCTTGCCATAACAATCATCCACAGATTCACATTAAAACAATAAATATTTGCATGCATAACAATGTAGACTAAATATACCTAAAACAGGGCCATAACACCATAGGATCATGGCCTAAAAGAAATACGGGTGGAAACGCACACCCCGGACGGAAATGCACGCCCTATATAAGTATGGTTGTACATAAGTACCACTATTCTAGATATTCTAGTCAAACACGTAGCATGCATAAATAGAGTGGCAAGACTAACATATTAGTCAATTTCACATAAAATGGCAATCATAGAAGGAGGGGTCCAAAGACCCATTATAAATGAATATTCCATCAATCACTTGAATTTATATGAATCAAAAGCAAAAAGTATGAATGTTCAACAATTGAATTTTAAATAAAATTGATAGTTCAAGAGATGTCTCATTAAAGAAATGTAGGTTCAATCAAATAATGCCCAAAATAAAATAGAGGATGTATATACCTGGTCTTCAAGACTAAAGGCTAACTCAGTTGATCTACTTGGTCCACGAAGTCAAGTTTTCACCCTAAGAGTATATTAGGTATGTCAGTCAAACCAAAACGAACATGTATATACATTTCTATTTTAGGTTTTCATAGCTTCCTTACCTTAGTTCTAATCACCTAGTGACATATTAGGAAACATTTTTAGAGAATATATGATTCCTTAGATATTCTTTTTAGTTCTAATATTCACGTTTGAACACCTGATTCTAAATATGTTTAGATTACAAACACGTGTTGGTATTGATTTGTATTCCTCCAATTGTCATCAAATATATGCATGTATACATATATGTGGATCATGGGTATTCAATTAAATGTGAAAAACAATTATCAACACTAAGTTTTACATCCTTGTTACCTCAGTTAATACCCAAATTGTGATTTGATATATCGTTCTACAGAATTACTAGACTTCCCGTAATCATTGGTTAATATACCACTACATACATTGTCTAGTATTTATAAGTAAAGATGAATAGATAAATCAAATCGTGAGTCCATTGAATAAGGCATGCCTGTGATTTATTAGTAAATATTATACAGTTATATAGGTCGGAATAGTTAGTGTTAAGGAGACTATTAACTAACCCATATCAGTTTCATGATCAATCATCTAATGGATAGTAAGTCTACAGGGTTTTAGTTTACCTAATAGATCATGCATGTACTGATATGATCACCTCATACACATGTTATATGGTTAAAAGGCTAAGAAGTCTATCTAAGGTTATCTTCATCGTCTACAATACTCAAAATCTGCCTTAACTAGCCTTTTTCATACATTTTATCATTGTCATTGGTCTGATTATTAAAGTTATGAAAGGACAGAATTGAAGAAGGTGATACTAACCTGTAGCTATTGCTATCTACTGGTTTAGAAATTTGCTTCAAGGCTGGTTCACAGATCCCATGCTATGGTTGACAATCCTCTGTTAGATTCTGTTGATGTGATCGCATATGATCCAGTGTAGTTGTTTTAGAAGGAGCCCTCGTCTTCGTACACAATGACATGGATGCTTCAAGCTGGCGTGGAGTGAATCTCAGCGGGCCAGTGAAGAGGAAGGAGAAGAAGGGCCACGATGGTGGCCAGTGGTTCCCAATTTGCAGGTGGCAATGCTCCATTACAAGGCGGCATTGACCAATCTTGTATCTACAGGTCAGCCGGCGAGGAAGCCTAGTCGCCAGGGGATATCAGGAAGAGGTAGGATTTATAGAGGGGAAGGCACAGAGGCATCAGCAGACTAGGTGTCAGGGTTTGCCTCTGTTGCTCGTAGCAACTGGTCGTAGAGGAAGGAAGCGGAGCAGGGGGTCAGGAAGCGACAGCGGCCGACTTGAATGGTGGCGGCTCTCACACTGTCACGGCTGCTGGCGCAAGGAGGAGGGAAAGCTAGCAGCTGCTCGCCATTTTTGCCAGAGAAGATGACCTGCGTGGCAGCAGCTTCAAGGAGTCCATGCGAGCAATCAATAGCAAAGAAAGCAAGAGGGGCCGCCGGTGAAGGTTTCTGAAGTGGGAGATGAGAAACGGTGCGCTGGAGTGGGGGTTTCCGAAAGCGGGACAATGGTTGTCGTTTGGGTAGAAATAGGTGTCCCCGCCCTAGGGCTCTCTAGAGGCTAAGTAATAGGTCGTTGGACTCAGGGAATCGAGGGGAAGCCGTTGGCGAAGAAAGCGCGTTGAATGGATCAACCTCGCGTGAGAGAAGAACCACTGTCATCGGGTCGTGCTGTACAGCGCCCAAGCCGCGAGAAGGGCGGAAGGTAGGGGACGACCAGGTCCCTCTGCCCAGAATCCCGGTTACCTGACCCGGGCTGGCCGTGTGACCAAAATTCCGGCCATGGGCCAAAGTCCAGGTCGTGACAAAAAGACATCAATTAAATCGACCAAACTATAGGTTAAATCATATAAAATCTATTAGTGTCCAATTAAGGGTGCATTTGATGTCCAAATGACCCCAAATTTTGAGGGATAGACAAAAAGGATGTGAGGAACCCGATTATATGCTTAGATTTGGGTTTTGAGGTTACTTTAGCTGCAATTTTAACCATTGTGCATAATCATTCATTTAATGTAATGGACTTAGTCTAATGGGCAATTATGATGAAACATTCCACCTACACTCGATTCCTATCCTATCTGAGATCCATGGTTATCCCAATTCACAAATCTAGGGTCAGGTAATCCCGATTATCATTATTGCTAGTAAGTGCCCCAATTAGGTATTTTGGTAACGATATAGTATGGTTTCACTTCTATGGAACCCTATTGAGTCAATCTAGGGTTTGAAGATCAAAATAGGTTTTCATTTACGCTAACACAATGAATTTTAGATATTCAAAGGTAGTCAACTGAAAAAGGGGAAGGGAGATTGGTTATCCACATGATCAAATAGGGGCCTAGAAGAATGGAGGACTAGCCTATGTGTGCCTATGTGTCTGGAATCGAGTATGTTACACATACTTGGGCCCATATTACAAAGACAATAATAACAATAATAAACAGACTCTCTAACAAATAGCCAAACAGAATCACAAACAAACATACCTAGGGGGCTTAAGTGTGTTTCTAATACTAACATCCATATAGACACAATACACAACCGGGTTTAAAATTTACAAGACAGACACAACATCATACATGAAAAATTTATATGTGTTGACAAGTGTGTGGGACACTGTAATTGTTGTTAATATATTGATCATGTCCTATATATAGGAGAGGAGGCAATTACAAGGAAGCAGACTCTAACCTAATGGGCCAGGGCCTAGGGCAACCAAGTCCATATACATAATAGACTAATTAACCTATTAACTAAATAGGCAAATACTTTCTAACACTCTCACTCAAGCTGGAGCATGGGTGAACACATATCCAAGCTAGGAGTTACTTGACTCAATTAAACGATAAATGATAAATGAAAGATACATATGTCACTCCCCATACAAAAATTGTTACTCCCCCTTTACAATACTTCCTAACTAAAAAGCATATGATGACGCCTCTTTGATATGTGTACTACAGGCTAGAAATGCTCAAGCTTTTGGAGAAGGTCTTTTTTTAAAGAGCATCTGGAATGGAGAATATCTGAAGTAGACAATCATAAATACCACAACTACGCCATCTTTACTGGAGAGGAATGTGTGAGTGGAATGAGTACAATCAACACATCCGACGTACATAACGTGGCACGAACGTGGAGATAGCAATGTCGATACAGCAGTAGTGGTGTCTTCAAATCATCTGAGAAGTGTAGCCAACTGGAATTAGCACCAGAAGACTACAGACGTGCATAACGTGGCACGAACACGCTGGATGAGGTGTTGAACTATCGTCTCAACATGTAGTAGCAGCAGATGCAACTCGGAGAAGACATATCGAAGTAGCTCAATGAAGATAACTTTGGATGAATCCTTGCGGATACAAAGTGTGCATGCTAGAAGATAACAAGCTTCAAAGAAATCTGATGAAGAAGCAATCATTTGTCTCACCATTAACACCTGAGGGAATAAGAGGCCGAAATTAGCCGCAACAACTCTTGTCATGTCTCATGAGAACGCAGCATGGATGATCAACTGGAACGCCATCAACACTAAAGGGAACATGAGGCTGGAGTTAGCCGCATCAGCTCGTCCTAACGTACATAGTGTGGTACGAACACGAAAGGCTTGGTGTCAATGTTGTAACGGAGATCCTACAAAGTTGCCTAAAAGTGGAGAGCAGATGTGTTGAACAATACCAATGCTTTAAAAAGCTAGAAGTGGGAGGCGTGCAGTCAGCACCTTGTGGGCCGCTTGATCGCCAGGCGGGCGCTCAAGCGGCCTCTTTTTGAAAAAGTGGATGCTTAATTTTCAATATGATTTTATACAAAAATACACACAATTGTATACATATTTTTATTTAGAAACTTGTATACTTAATTAAACCCATGTGGCAGTGTAAAATTCACCCTACACAACGATATTGCTACTTAATAGTTGCTTACCTATAGATGAAGCATTAAGATACAGTTATTATATACAACCGTATAGTAGTATCACACTATCATGTAATCTACTTAGCAGTTAGTACCATTTATAGATGAATTTATCACATACATTTGTATACTAGTATCAGGCCATGATATAATGCACTTAGTAGTTAGTATTATATAGTAGTACAATACTTCACAGTAATTCATATTGATTTTGTATTACATTTCTTAGATAATAAAAGGCGGCTAATTGTTGTATTGATAAGAGGATACCATGCTCCTATAAATAGGAGAACAAAGAAGCATACAGACACAACTTAACTCTAATGGGCCAAGACATACTTGGGCCCATATTACAAAGACACTTAATAACATAAATAAACACTCTCTCTAATACTCCCCCTCAAGTTGAAGTAGGGAGAATCCCAAACCAACTTGGAAATAGACATACATACTAAAAAAAGGATAAGCCAAGCTCATACAAAAATTCCCCCCCCCCTCAATATTACATTAAATAACTCAAACATTCAGACATTCCCCCTCATAGCAGGGAAGCAAGTCGCAGAAGTTGCTCAATCGTCTGGAGCAGAAGTTTCTCGATCTGGAGAACAAGTAAGCAACAGTAGAGCATCATGGTCTTTATCACAGTCGCAGTCCAAAGAGTTCTGGGTCACAACAATAGTAGTCAGCGTGCGAAACAGAGCACGGATGTGCCAGAGAGTGTTGGCACACAGAAGTAGTAAGTCGGCGTGCAAACAAAGCACAAACAAGTAAAAAAGTCAACATTCACAAAGCATGGACAAGCCAAAGAGTGTTGGCGCACAGGTGGTCGAAGTCCCAAAGAGTGTTGGGTCACAGCAGTCAACGTGCAAATAAAGCACGGACAAATAGAGTGTCAATGTGTCAAAACACGAGCATGCCAGAGAGTGTTGGCGCACAACAACAAAGTAGATGACGTAGCCAGATAGAAGACCATCTTGAAAAAGCAAGCACTATACATGAATCTCCAGATAATAAGCTCTCCAAGAAGCATATAGCAGTAAAAAACTTTTCAGATGCAAATATCAATTATAGAAGTCCACAAGCTCTCCAAAGTGCATAAAGATGCAGAAATATATATCAAGCAACAGAATATAATTTTCTTATCCTCCATCTCTCTTCTATTTCTCCCCCTCACACCAAGCATGGAAAGATTTAAGAGTGTTTGGGGTGGACGGTGATAAAGAATACCCCAGGAAAAAAATTGTAGCATTACCGATGGGTTTGGGGGGCGCTCCCCCCAATTAGGGGGTTCGGCCCCTTGCGGGGGTTCGGGGGCAGAGCCCCTGGAAAAGGTCTACCATTGATTTTTGGAGAAAAATCTAACATATATCTTGCATATAGGCCAAGAGAAAAAGAATTTTATAGAAGAAGAAAAAAAAGCCAAATCATATGTTTGTCATGCTACCAGTGAAAGCATGTCTTTATCCTACGGGCATAAGTCAAGATACAGACTTAGATAACAAGATTAGCATCCCTAAAAAGTTGGGCTTGGTACTCTTTGTCTTCATTTGCTTGTAGTCAGATTCTTAAGATCATTAAATTAGAATGCCAGGCAACCCCGTCATTGTCAAAACCAGTACAATACGAAATCCCAGGCCAAAGGAGCAAGAGACGGAATGACAAAGCACAGAACTCCTCAAGAATCAACAACCAGAATATGGAGGTGAATCAGGAAAGATTCCTCAGATTACTATTTTTGAATCTACCGGCTCATGAGGGAGGCGGTGATGCAAATTTGTTCAGGAGTCCTTGAAAAAATAGGGTGCATTGGGTGCAGCTTAATACTAGCCCCATGCTATAAGTAATGACATCCACGGCTTCACGTTGCTTCGTTTCAACCAACATCGGGGCAAACCAAAAAGACGATGTATCGATCTCAAGCCAAACCGGGAAACCGCTCCCAATTGCTATGGTGTCAGGTCATATGAGGTTGATCCCGTTGCAAATGATTGTACCAAAGAATAATCACTGTATCGATTAGCGTGAATATAGCCTATGCCTAGTCTGAAGACGTACAACGTAAGTAGGCGGCGACAGCGTCTTAGATTTGGGCCTCCACGGTAGGTGTGGTGGAGCGGGTGGAGGCGGACAGTGGAAGCGACTTGCTCTGGCAAATAGCGGCACTAAACAACATTTTTTCGAAGGTGAATGCGGATGGGCTTAAACTAGCGCATGACTTGGGCCTTCTGCATGACAAGTAGTACGATAGAGAGGCAATGCGCGAAGGGCTAGCAATAGCGGCAGATTTTTTTGTTTGCTCAGGGAGATCTGACTAACATGACGCAAGCAAGCTGCTGGTTGTAGATGAAAAAGAAAGGAGGGAAGGGGGCGGCTGGAGAAATGCCTGGCGGGCGGCCAAGCCAAAAGGATGGTTGCCGCCCGCAGGCGTAAGAAAATCTGTCTCCTTTTAGAATAGGTTGGATCACTACTCTGATACCATCTTAGATAATAAAAGACGGCTAATTGTTGTATTGATAAGAGGAAACCATGCTCCTATAAGTAGGAGAACAAAGAAGTGTACAGACACAACTTAACCCTAATGGGCCAAGACATACTTGGGCCCATATTACAAAGACACTTAATAACATAAATAAACACTCTCTAATGACATTTAAACACCGGTTGTTATTTATTAGCTCAATGTTCTATACTTAGTAATCAGTACTATACATCAGCACAATATTACTGATTTCACAGTTTTACATTACATATACATGGTATTACTTGCTATAATAGACTTAATGGTACACAGTCGTTGCAAATATATAGTAGCAGTAGAATCAGTGTAGATTTACACACTACTTAGATATGATACAATGTTTAGATACATAGTTGCTTAATACAATAGTATCATATTAACATGTTAGATAACGTTATACAATATCATTAGTGTAATAATACATACTATAAATAACATTTACTTTCACTTTTGGGCTTGGGAAGTGGAACTTACAATCCTAGTTTTCACTTAAGCGGCCTCAGGCGGGTGCTCAGAATCAATGATCAGGCGGGCGCTTGAGCGGGTTGAGCGGGCATGAAATGGTCGATTAATGTTGAGCTGCCTAACTGTCGCTTAAAGGCTATTTGGAGCGGCAGGGGTATAATCCGCTTGAGCGGCCGCTTATGCAGCCGCTTGGGCAGCTTTTTTATACATTGAACAATATGAAGCTCCATGATGAGAGCCTGGAATATCATCTCTCTGGTCTCATACTCACTCTCCTCATATGCTCTCTCTCATGTTCTCCTCATACCCTCCTCTCTCTCCCCTCTATCCCCCTCCCCCCTGCACGCCAAATACGATGAGAGCGAGTAGATGGTGTGGAAAAGGAAAATATGACCCCTCCCACACGTGGAAAAAGCACACATGATGGATGGGAGGGTGGGAAAGGGAAAGATAAAATGAGAGGTGTAGTATGTAGAGAAGAACAAAATAGAAATACTACCAAATGGATACTCGATAGAAAGAGAAACAGTACCGGAATAGAACTCAGTAGAAAGAGAAGCACTACCAGAATGCTCAGTAGTAAAAGGAATGGCACTACCGGAATGGATATCAGTCAAAAATAATAGGATCAGATTATCATTAGGTATTAGAGAAGAGATAGACCTTTGGAGGACGTTATAGCTGAAACTAGAAGTACACAAACTGCTCTGACACGCCGTGTTTGTATCTTGACACGCCGTGTGTAACTTGTTGGGGTGAGATGCAGACTCCTGAAGACACGTCGTGTGTGGTTGCTGACACGCCGTGTAGCTTCTTCGCTCAAAAAATGACTGACTCCTTGCAACACGCTGTGTGGGGATCCTACACGGCGTGTAGGATGTCGGAGGCGAAAACCAGATCTTCGCTGACACGTCGTGTTGGATGTTAACACGTTGTGTGCCTTGCGATCTGGGCGAACTCGAAGATGAAAGATTTTCATCGACACTTTGTGTGGTACTTCACCATGTCGTGTGACTTGCGATTTAGACAAACCTTTGCGTCGCAGAGTTAATTCTGGACTACTACACGTTGTGTTGGTTGGCTAACACGTCATAAAGGATGTTATTGAAGCAAGATCTGACGGGAACTAGCACAGTGAAGGAGAGAAAGAACTCCGGGAGTTAGCACCATGAGTCGATAGGAATCAACGTCGTCTTTTATACTCGGATAGATCATGTAATCATGAAAAGTGATGGATTCTTACTTGACCACAAACCAAACTGGACAGAAATTTACATCGTCCAAGATCTCGAGAAGTGTAGTGTTGGAGTGATGAGCAGATGTCGGTCAGGCAAAAGGTGGTGGAGACAGTGGCGGTTGTTAGACACGATTGCTGGAGCCGAAGGCGGATGTTGGCATGGTTGCTTCAATGGCGGTGGCGGCTACGTACGAAGTTGTGTGGGGAACAGATCTTCTCTGAAGAGATCTCAGAGAAAGTGACGACTTGACGATGATAGCCACCAGGAAGACTCAGTGGCTATTTTGACAATGGATCTAAAAGCATAGATGATTGGGAAGGATGGCGCCAATGCATAGATAAAAATTTATGCAAAAGAGGAAGAGTTGCGACCATGGTGGTCGGGATGTATCTGGCAGGCGGCCGGCCTAAGCCATAGAGACAGAGGCCGCCCGCAAGCGGTGCTCTCTCATTGTTGCTCTCTCTAGGAAGGAGAGGTGGTGGCTAGGGGAGCATCTAGCGTGGAGAGAGAAGAGAGAAGCGAAGGCAGCGTCTAAGGTAAGATCCCCAGAGGTTGCTTTGATACCATTTTGACAAATGTGTGGGACATTGTAATCGTTGTTATTATATTAATATGTAAACTACTGCCCAATATATAGGAGAGGAGGCAATTACAAGGAAGCGGATTAAGCCCTAGTGGGTCAAGGCAAACAGGCCCATGTACATAATAGACAAATTAACCTATTAACTAAATAAGCTAATACTTTCTAACAATATTAAATAATAATATATATCTTAAATTATATATAAGCATAGTTGCAACGCCCACTTCCATCTCAATGCCAGTTGGATTCATTTTTTGTCTGGTTAGAGTAGCCTAGTTGGTAAGAGCTCGATAAGTCCCAATGAAAGACTTTGGTCTAAATCACACTGAAGGCGTTCTGCGAATGACACTCCATGCTGATTGGGTATGGGAGAGGGTGACCGGACCACATCCTCTCATGCCCCAGGGTTTACCGTACTGGGGTGAGTCATAAAGTGGCTCTGCCTGGGACAGGTTCCTCGTGATAAAAAAATGACAAGTTATAGAAGGTTGCAGCGATAATGTAATACATCGTAGTAGCAATAATACACTAAATCCCATACCACTTGCATTTTGTCTAGCTTATACAGAACTTAGCAAACATTAAATTGGAAACTAAAACTAGTTGGAGTGTTGAAATGAATTCAAACAAAAATCATGATCAGCTTGAAAAACTAACAAAGAACAATAATAAAAGGGGGGTAGGCCAAAAAAAAGTGGGAATCAAAGTAAGAAGAAAATATGGTCATGTAATAGTAATATCTACAAAGACAGGGATTGAACCACGCCTACTTCAAGGTTGCACCTTCCCATAAAAGTGTGTACCAGAACCAGTTATGTAGTGGAATCTCTGAGTGGTACCTCCCCTTCAAGACTATTGGAGGCTTCTCTTATTGCAAGCAAAACTAATTGAAACAAGAGAGGATGAAACTATATGAAAGGCACTACAACGTAAATAGAGTAGGGGACACCAAATCTCCTCTAAGGTCCCCTAGTAAGTTGTCTCAAGTCTCATAGCCTTCTAACTACATATGAGGAAAGATAATACAGGAACATCACTAATGGTACTCAATACATATCCAACATCCTAAAAATGCACACAATGTGTAAGTTTTTGGTTCATATTCAAGGGTGTCTAAGAAGTTCGGTGTGTAATACAGGTACGAAGGCTTTTTGAAGTGTTTATGCTTTACGGAAACTCGTGTGAGCATGCATAGGTATATATAGACAGATACATGCAGGTACATATCCAAACAAAGATGAATCCTAGATAATCCTTGGCAGTTGAATATGAATTAAGAAATTGAATATCTCATTTCTTCTTCGATGCCCTTCTTCACAATGTGTTTCCGCATCACATAGAAACACAGATAGACACACACATACACCCAATAGTACGCTCGAGCGTGCATAGACAAAGACGTAGAGAGGCAGATAGAGACAAACATAAACAGCCCATTGGGTCATAAGCACACAGACACAAACAAAGACATAAACAAGTTGATCGGGCCATAAACATATAGCCCATGTTTGGTTCAAGATCGAGATTACGAAGTCCGGACCGGGTTAGTTGATAGATCCATATTAGTTTATATGGATTTGATCCTATTTTTGTTTGGCAACTCAATCTCATTGCAAGCACTCATTAAACTGGATTGGCCTCCTAACTTGTGTTTTTCAGTCTGGCATATAAAACAAAATAACAAAAAAGACAGAGCTAAATCCGGACTGGGATCCCAAAATCCTACTGCTAGCAGGACTGACTTGGTCTGGACTCGAGGATTATGGAACCCAAAACGGACCCCGTCAGTCCAGTTTTTGCCAAACAAAACAAGACTGGATCCTGACTGGGTTAGTCGGGATTAGCGCCTATGTGGCACAAAAAGACAACGCCCAGTCCGGATTGGATCCCGAACCAAACAGGGGCATAGGCAAGCTCCCTTTTTGCAAGACAAATTTGGTAAATCATAATTCTCAAGCTAGCACCCTAAAGAGGATTACATGTTGTGAGGGTTTGATCCTCTAGAGTTCCCCTGACGTTGTTTAGAGGTACTCCAATGATGAGCAAAAGCAATGTTCTTAAAAATTGAAGCAAAGTCTGGCTAGAACCACGTGCAAGTTTCTTTGTGGGTGGGTCATATGTGATAACTTCTTCAGATTTGCATGAATAAGAGGAGAAATCCCTCACCCTGTGGGGTACTCCCTTAGCATGAAACCTGTATGTGAAGTAAATGGCACTCCCTAGTATTATAATACATGGGAAACAAAATAAATTCACTAGTATTTTTTGGTTTAGTGGCCTTAAAGAATGTTGCATACGTGAATATATAACCGGTATAAAAGTGAGCTAGTCCAGCCATCTTGCTTACACAATAGAAAGATCCACTACCTATCTCTCCATCAATTTTGAATACATGAGGGTATAGTGTGTACGTTCATGAGCCCGCACTAAAGTTTCAATTCATTCTCGACATTATCCACACTGAGAGCCTGAAAACATATATTATATAACCTAATCATGTATTTGATCAATCAAAATTGCATCATAGGTCTCACTGTCCAAAGCTTGAAAAGAGGCTACACACTGAAAGGTAGGATCATAGTTTCATGGATACAATTTCTTCATGGATAGCCATTTATCTTGCCTAGGATCTATATGACTATCCAGGTTCGATGTGTTACAGGAGAAAGGACTCGTTAATTTTCTCCTTTCCCGAAGGGCTTAGAGTAAGGGCTTGACTTCTCAAGCTTCCCCAGTCTGCCCTTCTTTATGTTATCTAGTGTGTGGCTATTCACTAACATTTCACCCATATTGATCACTTGTCCTATCAAGGCCGTATTGGTGACCTTTTAGGCTTTAAGAAGTGCAAGAGAAAGAGCCTCACCTGCTTGATGAAACACAGTCGACACTTAGAGGAGACTCACGGTGCATTGAGAAAGATGTCTTTATAGCTTCTAACCATAGTCACAATATTCACTCTTTTTATGAAAAAATGTTTTAAAACGTGTATTATGCACCTGCCATCTGTAACGGTCGTTTTAAACTCCAAATTAAATAATACATATTAAACATGTTTTATTCGTGTTATTTTGTTTTAAACGTGTTTGGTACATTTTTTTCCATTTTATACAGTTATGTACGTCTACTTCATATTTGGTTTTTCCAAGTCCTTTTTTATTTGCAGCAGGGTTCCACGTATGCTTCATTCTTCCCACCTTTCTTCCCAATTAGTACCTGCTGCTTGCTGCTCCCATTCTTCCCCTTCTTCCTCCATCATCCCCTCTTCCTCCTAGATTTCTCCCTGCTGCTTGCTGCTTCCATTTCTTCCCCCTCTTCCTCCTTCGCCATCCCCTCTTCCTCCCCATTTTTTTCTACTTCTTCCCCTTCTTCCTCCTCCATTGTGCCCTCTTCCTCCCCCATTTCTTCCTGCTGCAGCACCTTCTACTTCTTCCTATTCTTCCTCCTCCATCGTCCCCTCTTCCTCCCAATTCTTTTTCTCTTCCTGCTGCTTGTTGCTTCCACTTCCATGTTCCACCTCTTCTTCCTCCTCTCTTCTCCTTCCTCCTCTCTTCTTTATCATCTTCCTACTTCCTATTTTTGCTTCCTCCTTCCTCCTCTCATTTTACCCAATTTTCCTATTGCTATGCTTTCTTCTACTTCAGCCCTGTTAGACACTTAGACATCAGTTTCCCCTTTATACTGCATGATCCTCCTATTATCCATTTTCTTCTATATCCTCCTTCCTCCCTGATTTCCCCTTTTCTTTTCCTTCCACATATCCTCCAACATCCTCATTCCCGTTCCTCGCATTCCTCCTTCAACTTCATCTCCTTCATCCACCATTAAACATCCT
The DNA here is from genome assembly GCA_963693085.1 of Alisma plantago-aquatica. Lineage (NCBI taxonomy): Eukaryota > Viridiplantae > Streptophyta > Magnoliopsida > Alismatales > Alismataceae > Alisma > Alisma plantago-aquatica. The sequence continues at coordinate 490,144,288 of OY856409.1, read as the reverse complement.
CATCCCCTGTTTCCCCCCTAGCTTTCGTTTTTTATTTTCATTCTTTTTTTAGCTGAAGGAGGCCCTCCACAGCATCCAAGCTCGAAAAGAGTGATAAGCTTGTCAGCCCTCCACAACACCCACTGATCAAGTAACCCTTCTTCCTTTTTTATTCATTTTTTCTTATTTGAAATTGCAATTTGCAATCAGTTATCAGTCCATCGGGTGTTATTCTGAAATCTATGATGTTTATGTATTAGTCAATATATCAATAAGAAAACCTAAGATGTGCAGTCATCAATTCCATCATTATATCTGTGTGTATAATTGTATATACATGTGTATATATAAATACACGGATATATATAATCGGGTGTTGATCCTATGCGAAACTTTTTTGGATGCGAGCATGCGAGACAACAATCTCAGCCGCTCCTTTGTTTCAAATTGAGATGGCGAGAGCACCAGGGTGAGCAGAATTCGGTTAATGAGTGATTAACCAAATGGTTAAAACTGAATGGTTAATTTTATTTGGAAAATTTGATTAATACGGTTAATTTGGTTAATTTATTTCGGCTAATCGGTTAAATGGTTAATTTGTCGGTTAAACATATTTGTTGTTTGGTTAACCAAATTACCCGAATAGCCACAATTTATTCAAAAAAAAATCCTACACACATATATAGTTCTACTTTTATTTCAAAACAAATCTACATTTATATAGTAATCAAGTTTTGATGACCAATATAGCGCTATATTTATATGCAATACTGTTATGATATAACAACGGTTCAAAATTTTGTGAGAATTTCATATAATACTAATTTCAAAGAGTTTTATTTAGTTAACCAAATTAACCGACCGTATTAACCATTAACCGATTAACCATAACCAAATTAACTGCAACTAATTCGGTTAGGTTAATGGTTAAAATCTGAAACCACAAATTAACCATTTAACTTAAACGAATTGACCATAACCGAACCGAATTAACCGAATGCTCACCCCTAGGCACGCATTGTCCACGCATAGATGAAAAGACAGCTTCAATAAACTAATCAAAAGTCACATCACCAACCTCCTTCTGACCTCACACCCCTGAGCTAATAAGCCAATCAAATCACACCACCTTTTTGTCTCCACCCATCGACTACCTCCTATGGAAAGCACTAATAACTATTGTGCGTCATCCATTAATTAAGAGAATAAAGGCAGAATTAAAACCAAACTCCTGTTTTCTGCTCTTGCAATCTCACATGTTCTAATTTAATTAGGCTAGTCTCTCTCTTTTTCCATTATTCTTTCATTTGCACTTTTTCATTTTCCGTCCCTATAACAATTTTATTTTTTATTAGGTTGCAAAGAGCAAGCAAAGCCCCAAAAAAGCATAAACATGTAGACATTCGGGAGGTACAATGTTATAAAACTTGTCTTTTTATATGCAACACTGATTGCAGGATGAGATAAGATTTGCGTGCATCTAAGATGGCAGTAAAAAATGCCTACCATATTAATTATTTTCAATCATTTCTACATTATGTAATAGTATTAGTGTATTTTTAGTGTCAATGAAACAAAATGATATATGTATCCATTTTTCTCCAATGGAACACCATCAAGAAAATTGCCTCAAATTTGAATTGGTAGTATGATATCTGAATCCCAAACCAACTGAAATAATTAGACTTGATATGTCATACGGGTATTGTACCATTTCAATATTATGTGATCAGATAATATCCCCATTCAGAATATTATCCAGTCAGAGTTAATGTTCATAAATATATTATGTATTGACATAGTATGTATTTTGGTGACCAAAAAATATATATTAAGTACTTGACATATACTTATCGTATTAAATATCAAATAAAATAGTAATACTTTTATATTTGATATAAATATAATGTATTTTAGTTATATATGAATAGTTGTCTTCAAATGTGATACAACACTATACAATATTCAATCTAGTGTTTTTGGATTTGAAACTTGATATCCAAAATCAGATCCTATCCATCAAATATTAAAAGTTATCTGAAATTTTGAATGTAGATATGGATTAAATACACATATTATGGATATCCATTTATAGTCCTACCAACCACGGTAAATATAAGTCCTCCGTGCAAAAGCCCTAATCACAACAAAATAAAATCTATGCACACATGTCAACATGTATATATGAAACACAAAACATAGTAGATAAACTAGTGTATGCCCATTGTAGCATCCACGTGTTTGTCGCATCTACAAAATCTCCAATGTTCATTGCTAAACACTGACCATGTTATATACAACTATCCCATGATACCAATTTTTGTTCATGCAAGGTACAATTTTGCCTTGTTACATCCCTTGTATAGGACATCAATCGAGTAGTTCTATTATCTCATGGTATCTCCAACACTATCTCTTACTAGTGATGTCAGGTGATTTTAACGTGTATGAGGGCATCATTCCAACCTTGTGTATGAGGGCATCATTCAAACCATGTAGTCTAGCTCCATATGTTTAGTCATCCCAGTGGTCATATATAGCTTGATGTGTAATCAAACGCCAACACCAGTAGACTCATAACATTGCATCCGAAAACCCCTTCACTACATGTTGGAGGGAGTCAAATTATTGAGTTGTTCTCTTCTAGCAGGTTGTATTTAAATTATTGTGAGTGTTTGAGTTCTTCTCTTGTAACGGATTGTATGTAAATTATTATGAGTACCAAATGGACCGGGTAATAATTAATTTTAGGTATAAATTTTGTGGCTCTTCCTTAGAGTCCATCGGCATGCTTAGTCCATTTACTTTTAATTGTAGTGAATTTAATAAATCTTGTGGCTCTTCCTTACAGTCAGTTGGTAAGTTAATTCAACTGATTTCTTTTATCATGTATCATGTTGTATGTAAATTATTTTGAGTACTATTGCGAACTCAATAAAATAAATTAATTTTAAGTTTAACTCTGTCAATCTGGGTTGACAGTCAGTTCATCGGCATTCTTACTCCCTTTACTTTTGATCGCATTACATATTATGTTGCTTATTTGCTTTTCTTGTTTCTTTTTCTATTTTCTTGTTGTATTTAAATTATTGTGAGTACTAATTTTGAACACTTTACACAAAATCGATTTTGGGTTTAAATTTTTTTCGATTTGGATCGCTTCTGAGTTATAAAAATTGGGAAGTCAATATCTAAATTGAAATAGAGTTATTTCCAAATTCTTTGGCAATTAGGATATTTTTTTAAATGTGTTTATAACACTTCGAATTTTTTGTGTTATTAACAATAAGAATCAAGGATATATGAGTGAAGAATGTATTGCAAATAATACAACAGACAATTTCATATTTTATAGTCGGCTATTAGATAAATTTAATCACAATACATATGCTTAGCGCATGTATTCCATTAATATATATAAAAAGACAAAATTTATAATATCGTACCTCGTGCATGTCTGCGTGTTCATGCTTCTTTTTTGTGCAGCAAGTAGATAAAATTGTGAAAGAGCAAGAAATGAGAAAGAGGGAATGGAGGAATGATGAAAACTAGATAGTCTAGCCTAATTAAATTAGAACGTGTAGAATTGAAAGAGCAGGAGACGAGAGTTTTCTTTAATTCTGCTTTTCGTTCTCGACACTAAAATTAAGGTGACGTACTCGTAGTTTTAGTACTTTGCATAGGATGTAGAGGATGGAAGGAGAGATGAAGCAGAGTGTGATCTGCTTGACGTATGGTTTAGACATGAGGAGTGTGAAAATGGTAGGAGATTGGTGACGTGACCTTTGATTAATTTTTTAATGCAGGGTGCACAATTGTTTACAGGACATCTTTTCATGTGTGCGAACATAATAGTGTACTCAGCAATTTCAACTTGATGAAACAAAGGAGTGGCTGACATTATTGTCTCGCATGCTCGTATGCTAAGAAGTTTCACATAGGATCAATGTATGTGGGATTAGGAATCGTGTCTCGGCCGGTACATGTATGTTATGTGTACCGCTCATTAAAATGGAATATGTGGAATCCACTAAATAAATCTAACCATATGGATTGAATAAACATTGTTTAAATTAGATGTGTTTAAAAAATCACAACCATATCTCACAAATATCATGAGATATAGTAATATATCATCCAACGGTTTCTGCAACTTACCTTGATTAGAAAATATACATCTTCTTTCATTAGATGATCTAGAAATGTTGAATTGACATGATATTTGATACACATGTTATCTAAAGGGTACACATCACATCTGTAAGGTTAGATTGTTGTGTGGAGTAGTGAAACCATCATAAATAAAGGTGGGTACATATAAGATGCATGTACTCAGCTACAAAATTCTTTTATCATATATATATATATATATATATATATATATATATATATATATATAATCATTTTTTCTGATTTTTTACCGAATAGGTAACCGTACGTTTACCGTTAGTTGACCAAATTTTATCCGAATTTTCCACAGTTCCCAAATTCCGAATTTTTCAGCTCGGCCGTTTGTATCCCGAATACCGAATTTGTTACTATGCTTCTAACCAAGTCTCCCCTCCAGCATAAGGGTTTTGATCGAATGAAATTTGTTCCTATCCATTACTTCAGTTTCAAGATGTATTATAGATCATTCACGAATGGATCTCAACATTGTGATCAGCAATGTGTCATATCAATCCAGAATTGTTAGTTTCACATGTCCATTATTGACCTATCACTTAACCGTGTCATGAAGATTTTCTTTATCGAGCCAAATGTGAACATAAACCGCCAGCATCTCCATGGAGTAATCAACCTTACTATATTAAAAACGGCCTGAGTGGCTGCTTAAGCGGCCAAGACCATCATTCGCTTGATTCAGCCCCTAAGCATCCATTTAAGCAGTTTGAAGAAAATCGGCCGCTTTTTGCCTGCTTCACCCAGTTTTTCCCGCTTTTTGCCCACTTTTCTCCCACTTTTTGCCCGATTTTTAAAAAAAATATACACTGCTGTAAGCATGTAACATTAATCAATTAAATGGTCCAAGTAGTATCGACTGTTATATATGAAACTTGTATACATTAAATGTTCTATGATATATCTAGTCCCAAGTTAGAATGCATACTTAGTAATAATAGGGTACTGCTGTAATGCATCCAAGTAAATATCATATTACTCTATTATACTTCAAATGGATGATTAGTTTTACAGATTTCCTAGCTGCTTTCATTAATTTCTGATTGGTACTACTGGTTAGTATAACTTTTTTGGTGCAATATTGATTACTTGTTTAGTAGTAAGTATTAAATCATTAATTCATAGTTGGTTATTTACAATTACTGATTTGCTTGCTGAATTTAATGATTAGAAATATTGATTAGTGTTGATATATATTCCTTATCTCTGTTATTTTAGTTAGAAGTTGTTTTATGTGTTATGCTATGGTGTGTTTTATGTGCTTTAGACTTGTCTTGTCTTTAACTTTTCATTTATCCCATATTGCCTAGTTCTGATTCTTCTTACTCTCTTATCCTATTAAAGAGAGAACATTGTACTTGTTTGAAACACATCAAATAAAGATTCTTTTATTATGTATGGTATCAGACGGCTATGATCCTACCGATCCTTCCCTCCATCCTCTCCAAACCTAATGCTTCCCTTCTAGCCGCCACCCCTCTCCCACTTCTCCACCCCCCCCTTTTTCCTTCCCCAACCCGCCGCCATCCACCCCCTGCTCACGCCGCCGCCACACCTCACCATCTCCCTACCTCCGCCATCCCTTGTCGCCATCATCCTCCCCTCCCTCCGCCCCTCCCCCGCAGCCACAACCCACCCCTTGCCACCACCGCCACCTACCATCCCCTCACCCCCCAACCCCCTACCCCTTCGCTGCCACAACCCCCCACCCAGCCACCACCTCCAACCCCTCCTCACATCACCCTCACCCATGGAACAAAATTTCGATTAAAATAGTGAAATTTTGCTCAAAAAAATTTTTTGCAATCGGACGTCAAAACGTCAGTACGCAGGAACTGGTCCGCAATTTCGCGAAAATTTCACAGTTACAGTCAAAATTTCGGAAAACAGGGGTATTTTAGTGCAAAAAAGTCCAGTTTGGGCCTTGATATTGCGAAATCAGTGCAAAATGCAGCACCTATATTGCGAAACAATGTTCCATCGACAGGATTTGTTGGGACTTTGATCTTTTAGCGATTTTTTGTGATATCTTGCTCTCGAAGGCTGCTCTACTTGATTCTAAGGTATGTATTCCCTCTCGCTAGCCCATCTACTCCTATTTCTACTCCCTTTTAGACATATCTTAATAAATACTCCAAAAATCCTAAATTTATAAGTGACATTTCTCTTAGAATTCTCAAGATCTTGAAGTGAACTTGTAAATCTAAGAAACAATAGTGTGAAATACGTATATCTATACTTATTTTGAAAATCTAATCAATATATTTCATATTTATACATAAAATGGCTACAAAAGCTTTTTTAATGGAAGTTTTATATTTTTTTAACTTTTCACTTATGTAACCCTATATATATAATAATAGTAGCCTTATACAAAATGTTAAGTGTAAGTTGTAACTTGTAACCCTCAATATATTTTTAACCCTAAATATATCATAATAGTAGACTTATACAATAAATGTACTAACCTACAATATTGTAACTTGTAAGTTGTAACTCTAAGTTATAAAGTCTAGTACTCTAGTTGTTTTAACTTGAAGTTTGCAAGTTTGTAACAGTCTAACAGACTTGACATTTCTATTCATTTGTGCACTCACTCATCAAGATATGGATCCCACCCTAACCTCTAAACATATAAATTTATTATATAAGCTAGTGTGCCTTACGTTCAAACATTGTGTTTGCAAAATTCCATAACTTAATTCCTTCATTTCGTCATCAAAATTTCCATCAAAATTCTATCAAAATTGTTCAACTTCCTTCACTTACAAATGTGGGAGACCCCTCCCACACATCCGATATGAAATATTATTGCATATTTGAGTAGATCTTGGAGATTAGATCGTCCTGGTAAGTTTTCATGATTTAATTCACTTATTTGGTCGTCGAGTTGTTAGGGCCGTAAATATCGAAATTTCGCCAAAATTTCAAAAAAAAAAAAACTGTTTCTGGGCCATCATACACGACATCAAAATCGGACATATTTCTATGCCCTCACCCCACCGCCATTGCCTCCTATCCCGCCTCCACTTAACACCACCATCACCCCATCTATCTTCTTCCTTCTTTTGTGTCTTCCAGCACTTTCTAAAATAGCACGTTGAAGATCTAACATGCCTGTCAAAGTTGCCTACCTACGCCTCATGGTGGAGTAACTCTCTCCCTATGGTGGCGTAGGTCTTTCTCTTTTCTTCTGCCCCTTTGTGGGCTTCTCTAATCTAAGGATCCAAATCTGTTGTTGTTGCCTACTGCCCCGTTGCGGGTTTCTTCAGATCCAGACCTACTGCTGCCCATGAGTTGAGTTACTACTTTTGCTGATGCTTGCTGACTACTGTTGTTGCCCCTGAGTTGGGTCCTTCTCCCTACTACTACTTCTTATTGTCGTATCTGTTATCCTAAATATCTTTCTAATGGCATCTACTAAGCCGCTTCGGACGCTATGTGTCGCTACTATGAAGTCGGATGGCCTCAACGATCGCACTTGGTCTGCGGCCTTCAAGCTCTATGTCAAAGCTCATGGTTGTTACTCGCATCTCACTTATGATACTCCAACCATACATGCTGATAATGTTGATGATAAAACTAAACAAGCCTACGATCTGTGGACAAAGGAGGGCTCCAGCGTCATGGCCTGGATGGTCAATAGTGTTGAGCCCAAGATCAGCCAGTTGCTTCTTCATCTCCGAACAGCTAAAGCCATATGGGACCAACTCTCACATGTTTACTCTCATCATCAAAACCCGAAGAAAGTGTTTCAAATTTTGAAACACCTGCCCAAAAAGGAGTATTCTTCTACTGAATTTGTGGAGGATTACTACAATCAATGTTGCGCTCTCTGGGACGAATTTGAAGTATATCACCCCTTCTCTACTGATATCACTGAAATACAACGTCAACGCAGTGAACTTCAACTCGTGTAGTTTCTTGCGGGCTTACCACACTTATTCTCTGGCGTGGTAGATCAGATTCTTTCCAGCGACCCGTTGCCTACACTACGTGATGTCCTAAAATGGGTCCAACGACTCCCGTCTGTCTCAAATTTGTCACCCAACCACTCACTGCTGCTCTTAATGTCCCCTCCTCCTATGTTCCTATGGTGAGAAGGAGCCTAGTGACCTTCCCCATCGCGTTGGGGTAATAAAGTCACACAAAATATATAAGCATGCTTCTCGAATTACAGCATAATGGGAACTCGTAATAAAAGTTGAATTGTTTGAAACACTTGTCAAATAAATGTTGGATTGCAAATTGCTTGTTATTCTTTTGAATATAAGTCATGCCAAGTATACTATTTTGTTATAAATCGCTTTGCTTGATTTTGATAGCGTACCGTGCAATTGCATGATTGTGTCTTGATTTTCTTGATTTTAGGCAATATTGAATAAGATCGCTTCCGCACTCATACACTCTGATGACAGATAAATCGGCTATATCTTCATATTGGGTTAGCTGCTTCAGTCCCATCTCACTTCCTCCACTATTGATGCCTCTTCTGATGGAAATTTTACTCTCCTTGCCTCATCTAAATTTTATGGTAAAAATAAATGGGTGATTGATTTTGGTGCCACCTTCCATATTCTAGCATATCTGCACTTTTTCCTGAACTCCATAAAACTTCTAGTGTTCCACCTGTTACTCTTGTTGATGGTTCTCAGACCCCTGTTTCTGGTGTAGGGAATTGGCAATCTCTTATTGCGCTCAGTTCTTTATATTCCAAAATTTCCGTTAAATTTATTATTTGTCAGTAGAACTGTGAAGAGCCTTCGGTGCTCTATTACTTTTGACCCAGACGGTTGTGTATTTCAGGATCTCCGCACGAGGATGAGGATTGGTTCGGGCCATGAGGGACCAAACGAATTGTACTACTTGGATACACGGAAGGCTACTGCTTTGTTGACTACGTCTGTGACAGGCTTACCATGGCTTTATCGACTGGACCATCCATCTATAGCAAAATTGAGGCATTTAATTCCTGCTATTTCAAATTTTGCTTTTCATTGTGAAACTTGCCAGCTGGGTAAACAAACTCGTGTCAATTTTTCAAATAAGCCGTGTATTGGTTCAAAAAGACCTTTTGATATTGTGCATGTTGATATTTGGGGTCCATGTTCTGTTCCAAGCACATCTGGATTTCGGTACTTTATAAGCTTTATTGACGATTTTTCTAGAACTACATAGTTGTTTTTATTCAAAGACCAATCTCACATGTTGGATGTTATAACTACCTTCTTTGTTGAAATCCGTACTCAGTTTGACACACCCATTAAGATTTTTTGCACTGATAATGCCTTAGTATAATCCTCCATCAGCCAGTTTTGTTTCAAGTTGGGTACTATTCATCAAACTCCATGTTTGTACACCCGCCAACAAATGGGTTTGCTGAGCGCAAGAATCGTTACCTTCTAGAAGTTGCTCACACTCTACTTTTTCACTATGATGTACCCAAAACCTTATGGCCTAAAGCTATCTCCACTACTTGCTATCTCATTAACCACATGCCCTCCTCTGTTCTTGGCAATCAGGTGCCTTATCAAATCTTGTACCCTGATGCCCCCCTTTACCTTCTAGAAGTCGCTCGCACTCTATTTTTTCACTATAATGTACCCAAAACCTTCTGGCCTGAAGCTATCTCCACTACTTATTATCTCATTAACCAAATGCCCTCCTCTGTTCTTGGCAATCAGGTGTCTTATCAAATTTTGTACCCTGATGCCCCCTTCTTTGTTGTGCCTCAGATTTTTGGAAGCACGTGCTTTGTCAAGAACTTACGTCCTGGTTTGACTAAGCTTGACCCGCGGTCTACCAAATGTGTTTTCTTAGGCTACTCTCAGACTCAGAAAGGGTATAAGTGTTATGATCCCTCTACAAAAAAATGGTTTGTCAGTGTCGATGTGATCTGCTTTGAGCATATGCCATTCTACTCTGCAGTAGAATCTAATTTGTCATCTGATTTGTTGGTGGATACACCACTGCCAGTGTTAGTTGAAACTGACTTGCCGCCTACTGATGTTGCACCATCTCCGCCTCTGAAAGTGTATCAACGAAGATCGAAAGCTACAACTCCCTCAATGGCCCCTCCTTCGCCATCCTTGTTGGTAGATCATCCTCAACCTCAGGTATTTTCCGACTTGGATGTTCCATTTGGTCTATGTAGAGGGACCAAGTACCACACTCTGCATCCTATTGGAAATTTTTGTTCTACTGCTAATTCGGGCACTAGCTTTGTTAATTTTACCTCTGCTTTATCTGCTGTCTCTATTAATAAGAATGTTGTTTAGGCTTTACAGCACATCCTGCATGGAGCCAGGCTATGGAGACTGAAATACAGGCCCTTACTGATCGGCATATGTGGGACTTGGTCGATGCTCCTGTCGATTGCTCCCCTGTAGGATGTCGTCGGATATTTACCATAAAATATCAGTTGGATGGCACAATTGAAAAGGCTCGTGTTCTCGCCAAAGGCTATACCAAAACATATAGAGTTGATTATTTTAAAAGTTTCTTGTTGCACATCTGAATTCTGTTTGTGCCCTTATTTTTGTGGTTGTGAACAGTGGTAGGCCCCTATTTCAATTAGATGTCAAAAATGTTTTCTTATATGGTGACCTGCATGAGGAAGTACATATGGAGCTACCACCTGGGTTTGTTGCTCAGGGGGAGTGTTCTAAAGTATGCAGGTTACACAAAGCTATATATGGACTGAAACCACGCGCATGGTTTGATAAATTGAGTCATATTCTTCAGACATTTAGCTTCCGCCGCTCTCATTCTGATCACTCGTTTTTTATTAAGAAAACTTCCTCTAGTCCTGTAATTTTGAATGTCTATGTTGATGATATCATCTTATCAGGGAGTGATCAAGCAGACATCCAGGCTACTAAAGAATACCTGGAAAAACACTTTATCACTAAAGACCTGGGAAAATTGAGATATTTTCAAGTTATTGAAGTTTCCCGCTCTTCTTCAGATATTTGTTTATTATAGAGGAAATATGTTATGGATCTTTTGGCGGAAACAGGCATGCTTCGAGCAAAACCTACTAGTACTCCTTTAAATCCTAATACTAACTGGGATGATGAATGTTCTCCTCCATACCCAGATAACCAACAATATCGTAGATTAGTTAGTAAACTTATATATCTGGCTATTACAAGGGCCAATATATCTTCTGTAGTTGGATTAGTCAGTAGAAATCTGGATAAACCCAGACAATGTCATTGGGATGATCCGTATCATATTCTGAAATATCTGAAAAATTCTCCAGGGAAAGGCTTGTTCTACAAAAGACATGGGCATTGTAAAATCACAAGATATTCTGACTCTAATTATGCAGGCAACAAGATAGATCATAAATCTACATCTGGTTATTGTACCTTTATGGGAGGTAATCTTGTTACCTGGCACAGCAAGAAACAGACTGTGGTTGCCCGTTCTAGTGCTGAAGTTGAGTAAAGAGCTATGGCTCATACTACTTGTGGACTGTTGTGGGTCCATGGTCTTCTGCAAGAGTTTGACATTTTTGATCTTGATCCTATTCCTATTTATTGTGAGAATAAAGTTGCTATATTCATTGCCAACAATCTAACGTTTCATGAGCGCACCAAGCATATTGAGGTGGATTGCCTTTTGTCCAAGAAGTTGTCTTATCTGGCAACATCTCTACTACATATACTCATACTTCTAATCAGATGTCTTCACAAAGCATCTTCCCAAGGCCAGATTCACTACCATGGTGGACAAGCTAGGCGTGATTGATATCTATGCTCCAGCTTGAGGGGGGGTGTTGATATATATTCCTTATCTATGTTATTTTAGTTAGAAGTTGTGTTATGCGTTATGCTACGTTGTGTGTTTTGTTATGTGCTTTAGACTTGTCTTGTCTTTAGCTTTTCTTTTATCTCATATTGCCTAGTTCTGTTTCTTACTCTCTCTTATCCTATAAAAGAGAGAGCATTGTACTTGTTTGAAACAACATCAAATAAAGGTTCTTTTATTCTATAATTCATAATAAGCATTGATAAATGCTTAGTTAAATAATGATTTACTGATATACTTGCTTATTTTACCAATTAGTATTACTGATTAATAGTAAAGAGTTTAATAATTAATTCATAGTTTGTTATTTGCAATTACTGATCTGTTTGCTGATTTTAGTGATTAGAAATATTGATTAGTAAAGTATTGATTAATCCTTAGTTAACTATTGATTTGCTGATTAGATATGTATAAAAGTTCCTTAGAAATATATTTTTTATATACACGTGTAATTTTGTAAAAATATATATAAGAATTTAGGCACCCGTTTTCAAAAACCGCCCGCTTAGTCACCCGCCTGCCGCTTAACCAGTTACAAGGTGATGTCCGCACGCCTCCTGCTTCCCGCTTTTCATTGATCAATCTAATAATTGCAAAGTCATTTGCCTTGGGCTTTGGGTACTAAAATGATAGCAGCATCAGAATCACAATGAATATGTGAATGCTTCTTGACTTCTTTCTCAATAGGATTAAGGGCTTGGAAACATTGGGTCTTATTAGAACAAATTAATGGGAATTCTATGCACATTAAGAGATGGCATTGGGACATATTACTCTCCAAACACTATAGAAATAGAATGGAACTTGTTATGTTTTCTAACTCTTTCCTTTTAGATGAATGATAACTGAAAAAAGACAGGTCGACCAAATATATAAATAATTTTTTTATAAACTCATTGTTGTTAGAAAAAAAAAGTTGATTCTTTTGTTTAGTTTGGACAGTCATTACTAATACAAAAAACCAAGACAACGTCATTAGGATGTGCATGGCATATTCCGTGCTATCTAAATTGTTTTCCTAATTTTACAAAAAGCAATAAGCATTTAGCATTCTTGGTTATTTTGAACGGCAACTATACAAGAATTTGTATAGAAAGAAAGTTGATATTCGGATATTGCACCTTCTGTTCACAGCAATCCAACCAACTAGTGGATTAATAAAAAGAATGGGGTCACCAAAATAAGCGTCAAAGCAATTTACAAGGATATGACCCATGCTACTTGTTAAATAATGCAGCTCCGCACTCTACTCAAGGAACCAAGCATCTAATACCAACGTCGCACGTGGAAATATGTATCTATCGGTATATTGACGGATATTTTGACAGATGCAATCTTGGTCACTTAAACACCAAAATGAATGAATTAAATCATGAAATTTTGCAGGTGTGATCTATATGTCTAAATGCAACATTGTATGCTATAACATTGTATATTAAATATGTGCATGGGCCGGTCCTTCATGTGGGAGGAAAGGAAAGTGGGTGTTTCTTGGGAATTTTGATGAAGGATTTTGATGACAAAATGTAGAAGTTATGTTATAAATTTGCTATCACAATTCATAAAATTATATACAAATATCTATGCGTTAATGATATAAATCGAATATACAAGAGGGGGGGAGGTTCTTCATGTATTATCTTTGAGTAAAGAGAATGTCAAGTCCGAAGGAAGCAAAGTTCAAATATGGCTATAATTAGATATTTCGAGTCTACTAGATACAAGTAAATTATAGACATTAGTTAATTAGATGCTAGTTGATTTTTAATGATTGAAGAATTTCAAACAGCAGGGTGGATGTTGGTGATCGACCTTCCTTTCTTGGTGGTTATAGCCCAACATGAGTTGCTTGATGTAATTAACATATTGTTCTCAACCACTGTGAAACTGAGGCATTTGTCTCTATATGCATCATATTAGATTCTGAAGAAACTCCACTAAGGCTCTCTCTAACTCCTCTTCAAAGTCAATTTGTGACACTTGACTTCACGACTGAAGGAAATTGGGAAACATCACTTATGTTACATTGCATTTCTTCGCCATCATTTTATTGCCACAGATCGCGATATGCAATAGTGAATTTCTTCATAGCTCATTTACATTAGTGGGATAAATGTAAAAGGCATAATTACCATGTCCACCATATGCATGTCGTTGGGATGGGGATAATATAAACAGCATATTTACCATGTCGACCATGTGCAGTAATGGAGTACATATAGAAAGTGACATATACAACCAAGTATAAGATTAGAAAATTTAAAATATATACTTTCTCTTAGTAAGTTTCTTATCTATGTTGCTAGCTAGTTGTAAGCTAAACAATACTAGTATGAAGAATATATGTATAATTGCAATCAGCTTACTACTAAAAGTGACTTTAATTAACTATATTATACCAAGGTTTTAAAGTGGGCGAGCTACTCGTGGGCAAGGCGTAGTGATGCGTTGTTGTCTTAGTGAGGTGAGGTGTACGCCTCAAGGAGTTTGAGGCGTAGGCCTCAAAATATGTACGAGGAGTTCATAAATTATTAATATATACATATATACATATATCAATATTATTTATATTTCTGCATAAGTATTATATATATATATATATAGAGAGAGAGAGAGAGAGACAGAGAGAGTAAGGCTAGAATACACTCGAGTGTATTCGAGGCAGAATACACTCAAGTAGTTTTTCATGATGCAATATTTTTCTCAAAAATCTAATCCGTTGATCTTCTTAAACATCTTGTGAATAGCTCATATACAAAATTTGAGCACATTTGGACATTTATAGGCCATGTTATAAAGACTGCAAAAATTATGCATTTCAAATTGTTTCGTGCGTCGATTTTGTTGCCCTCGGATGAGTGACTTACACTCATCCAAATGGGCTCAAAATTTGTATGTAACCTAATTATAGTATGACAGTGAAGATCCATGGTTTACATTTTTCAAAAAAAATAGTCTTGATAGGCAAACACACTCGAGTGTACTCATGCGATCTGTACACTCGAGTGTACTCATGTGATCTGTACACTCGAGTGTATTCTAGCCTGACTACATAAATATATATATATATATATATATATATATAGTGTATATATATATAGTGTATATATATATATAGTGTATATATATATATATGTGTGTGTGTATATATATATATATATATATATGTGTGTGTGTGTGTGTGTATATATGTATGTATATGTGTATATCTATGAGTGTGTGTATGTATAAGAAATAGTAACACTAAATAGAAAGTTTTTGCCTAAGAGCAAGGAGAGATAGGGATTAAAAGCAATGATAATATCAAAGACCAGCAAAATAATAGAATAGAATTGTAGCAAATAATAAGATATCATTCGGCAACTTTTCGGCTAGCCGGAAAAAATCGGGATTCGGAAAAAATCGGGAAAAATCGGGAAAACATTGATAAAATTCGGTCAAAGTTCGGTCAACTATTCGGGAATAAGTCGGAAATAAATCGGCTATATATGTATGCATGTATGTATGTATATGTGTGTATATATACAAACACATACACACACATGCACACATACATCTAGAAAAGAATCCTTTACAATTCCAAGATGCAGTGACTTGCATTACATACATAACACAATGTAAGCACAAATATGAGCAACAAAAAGTAATTTTAAATGCAAACAGATATCAGAAAAGAAAACAAATAGCAATTGCAAATGCAAATGCATACATATATAAAAAAGCAAAGAAATACAGTAAACGTGATAATTTTAAAAGAGGGGAGCAAATAGAGTTGGGCACAGCAGTAGGGGAAACTAAAACAAGGGGTCCGGAGGACAAAATTGCAATAGAAAAATAAGCAAAACAGTAGGGGTAGCGACTGAGGAATAGTGAAGGGGAGTAAAGGAAGAGGATAACGAAGGAAGGGAGTGGCATCAGGTATAAACAGTGCTGGGGGGCCATCTGCCGTCAAAGAGAGTAGAGGAAGAAGATGAGGAAGGAAAGGGAAGAGGGAATATCAGGGCAGAGGAAGGGGAAAAAACAAAGGAAGAGAAGAGAAAAAAATACCTGAGGAGCTGCCGTGAAATGTACTACCAGCGCCGCCGTGAAGTTCAGCAGCAGAAACAGCCTTGAACTCTGCCGTGCTTAAGCATCACCGCAAGCAGGGACTCTTGGCGCCTCCTCTTGACCTTCGCCTTGTAGCTCCAGCAGCAACGACAAGCTCCAAAGCTGCAGCCGGTGAGCTGCAATCAAGCAGCAACCATCGTCGCGGGTAGGGAGAACGCCGCCGCGAGCGGGGGATAGGGCAAAGTGCGGGTGTGGGAGACCGGGGTGAGTGGGGGTGACTGTCGGGGGCTGTTGTAGGAGCGCTAATGGGCCAGAAGTACAGTCGGCCCATTTGCCACTTAGGCCAGGCAAATCCAACCCGAAAATTCGTGAAAAAACGGAAAAAAACGCGAAAAATCACAAAAAACGTAAAAATCGCGAAAAATCACAAAAAGTCACGAAATTTTGTGAAAATTCGGCGATCCTCGATTTTTTCTGGCGTAACATTCGGGGCTACAAAAAGTCGCGATTTTTCGCCGATTTTTCGAAAAGTTCAGCGATGTTTGTTACTATGCTGCTTTGTACTACTAGATCCAACTTTTTCACTTGATAAAAAATTAGGCATACGTAATTTCTAGTTAGTAAAAATCAAGATAAATTAAATGAGATAAAATCAAAAACATATAAAATAAAAAAGTCACACAAAAATAAATATAGCAAAGTTTGGTGAATCGAAATCAAAAGTGACTGAGTTTTGATTCTGAACAGAGAAAAGTTATGTAACTAATGAGAGACAATGATCAATTACAACAAATCTGAATAGAAAATTTTTGAAGAAAGTCTATTCAATTATCTCAAAAGTAGAAGAACTTGGTGGTAGACATAGAAACTATTATCCAGAATTGAGGTTTGCACCTTAGTTGCTTGAGGTGTAAGCCTCGAGGCTCAAATGAGATGGCATCACCTGAAGGTGTAAGCGTTAAAAGCCTCAAGGTGGGTTTTTAATACCATGTGTTATATACGAATTTAGTGGAATATCTAGGTATGTATTATGATTATAATCTATATTCAGAGAATTTTGTAGATCTATGATCACATACCATTAGGAAGAACATAAGAAGTATATTGAGGGATCTTTGTCTTTCAAAAGCTTTTTGAATGAATTTATATGTAAGTTTAGATTAATGAGTTGTAAATGAGAGAAAATGGTAGAAAATATAAAGCATACCTTGGATTAGGCTTATTTGAGCTCCAACTACAGTAACCCCCCTTGCTATCCCCTTTCCCTCTCAAACAGCAAAAATAGAGTCACACGTACAAAAAATCGGTGTTTTTGTTGGTATGACGGTAAGTTTCATCAAAATTTGGCAGGATTTGGCAGTACAAGCATCAATAACCCTATCAATGTGCTGGCAGAATATCATATATGATGGCATTAAATTAAAATTTTGTTCCTAACAAGGTTTGGTCAAGATCTCATTATGCATATGCCTATTTAAGCAAATCCAAAATTTCATGAAATGACTAAGCATAGGGAAATAGCTTGTCAATTTATGGGAGATGTAATCTTGACCAAGCAGACCTTGTCTCGTTTCACAATGTCCTAAGGTTAGGTAGCCGGTTTATTAGGTAATTACCTACCAAGAGGGCTATTAATCATCTTCGTCAACAAGCTCGACATGATAAATTTCATGATCTTGCTTGAAGGAGAGTCTTAGAAGATTTGTTTCCAAAATTACCACTTTTCTATTTCCTTTGTGAGATGTCTTTCGTGTATTAATCAGATCATGACCTATCACAGAAAAGGAGTTTAAAATTAATCGAGTTTAATATTAATCAAATATTCCTGTTTTATTACAAAAGTATAATACATCAAGATTTCGTACTAAACTAACAGAGAGTCTATTACTTCTAGTCATTACTTTTAGAGTCTTATTATTTCTGCGGAGGCCTACACAACCTTTTGATTTTGCCAAAACTTCCTTGGTGATTCTTGTTATGTTGGAGTTCATATTATGTCATATTGTGTTAACATTTTTTATCAAAATATATATCTAGTGTTAACATCAAAACACAAGTCCCTCGTGCCCTCCTTGATAAGTTAATGCCACAATTTCTCTCTTCCAAGGTTCCACCACTAGATTTTTCTCTCTCAGGTACGCTTATGTTTACTTTTGTTGATCTCCATGCTTATATCCAAAACCACCAACTATGTTGGGTATTGAATTCTATTCTAGGGATCACTTTAAGACCTTGCACATCTTTTTATCTTACTCTCCTTATAAGGGGTTAAACAATTTGGTTAGTTGTGTCCATTCTTGAAAGCCTTTTGATGAGAATCTCTTTTCTTGAAATGGGTGTTCACCAAAATCATATCATTGCCAAATCCTAATAGCATCTTGATTACATAGTTATACAGTAAAACTGTAAATGGATATCCAGAATTCGCACATTTGATTGGGATTCGAGTCTAAAATTTCCTCAAAAATCTGACGTCCTTCAAATTCGGATCAGATTTCAATTATCAGATTTTGAATCCGAAAAATTTGGGACTATATATTGGATATTGTTGTATCCTCTCTGAAAAAAGTCTGTATTCAACAAATATATACATATATAAAAATGTGAAAATATAAACACGTCATCATATATATTTATATGTAATACTAATATTTAATACATATAATCTATTCATTAACATTATTGTAGATTTTTTATTTGATTGGATATTTATCCAAATTCAGATATTATCCATTCAGATCAGATTTGGATGTTATTATATAATATTCATCAGATATGGAATCGGATATTGGACCAAACTTTTTTTCGGATTCAGATATCAGATATAGCACTATCCACCATGTACTCGATCCATTTACAAGTCTAATTATAATTTTGTCCATTGTACAATGAAATAAATGACCTTGAGCTGGATTGGATTTTTCAACTTTATTGATAGCATGTAATAAAGATCACATTGTAATGAATGTCACTGTTTCATTAGGTTTCATCATTTCTTTTTATGTCATGTATGAACTTTGTGAATGAATTGGAGTTAGACTTGTGGAGGTGATTGTTAGTTGTGTGCTTAGTTATCAAGGCGTCCGTCTGCCTAGGCTTAAGGCGGGCTGCCTCAAAATGGGCACCCAGCCCCCTACACGACCTAAGTGGCCGCTACGGCCTTTTAGGCCCAAATTAAGCCACTTCAAGGCTAAATTAGCATAAATTAGGTCTGAATTTGATCAAGTTGAGTCATTTTATGGTTGAAATGGGTCTGATTTATCCCGAATGAGGTCAAATTAGGGTAAATTATTTTGGGGAACGGGTCTAATTTGGGGGAATTAGGTCTTATTTGGTCATGTAAGGCCTCGTTTAGATCAATATCGGGAAAATTAGGGTTAGTTAGGTTTAATTAGATCATGTTATGTAAAATTAGAATTGATTTTAGGCCAAATTATGTCAAATTTAAGCATATTAGGTCTGATTTGGGGAGAACAAGTCTGGTTTTGAGGAAATGGGTCTAAGTTGGTGAGATTAGGTCTGATGTGGCCAGATAAGATCTTGTTTAGGTCAACATAGGGAAAATTTGGGGAAGTTAGGTTTGATTGGGTCATAATATGCAAAATTAGGTTTTATTTATGCTGAATCATGTCAAATTTGGGCACATTAGGTCTAATTTGGGGAAAACAAGTATGATTTAGGGGAAATAGCTCTAACTTGGGAAGATTTGGTCTGATTTGGCCAAATTTCATCTCATTTAGGTCTTTACTAGTAGACACACACGTGCACATGCACGTGGCATCTTGTACGTGTTTAATTGAAATTTGATATTTTAAAATATTTTAAATTACATTGGTATGAAATAAACAATTACTTTTTTTTGTATAACAATCTGAGTCAAAAAACTGTTCATACTTGTGATGTATTTTTCTTAAATTGTGTTGGTAAAGTTGTAGGGGATTATGATTGGAAATAATAATTACATTACGTTCATAGGGGGCATATGTATAATTTTCAAGGTAGTGTTTACTAAAAGAAAGTGAGTGCAACGGTTTGATCAAGTTATGTAAGTCTAATGTAAAGTATGTCATTTTTAAAGAAGCTTGAATTTCAGTAGAGCTTCCAATCAAGTTGTTAAAATATTATTTTATACATTTTGTGAGCATATTCATCTCTTTTTATCTGTGACATAATTCTTTAAGAGAAATGTGAATGAATACTACCAAAACCGAAAATTCAAAAAAAGATACTTGTTCATGTGTGCATGCTTTGTAGAGGGATTATATAGTATAAATCATGATTCTTTATTTAATTTTTTTACCATTGTAACAATTACTTTGATTACATAAAGAGAGAAAAAATATTTTAATTTTATGATGACTTCTTAAAGAAGATTGTTGAATTCAATCTTCTTGTTTATTGAAAATGATAGAATTTTAAACTTTTGGTATTGTTCGTTTCCAGTTAATCATTTTATTTAAAGTAAAGCTGTTAGAGAGTCTATATTAGCCTATTTAGTTAATAGGTTAATTAGTTAGTGGGCTTTTGTATTTCAGCCTGTTTAGATTACTTGCGTCCTAAGTCTTAGGGCGTCTCCCCTCTCCTATATAAAGCAGAGGGCATCCAGTCTTGTATTCATCCCATTGCATTCAATCGAATCTTATTTTTCACATGGTATCAAAGCGGTGAACAGTAACGACGGCGTGAATAGTAACTCCGACGGTGAACAGTACACGGCGTGAATAGTAATTTCTGCGTGAACAGAGCACGTTCGCTCCTGAGGGAAACCTAGTCGTTGCCCCTCCTCCCTCTCCTTTCCAACGCGCACACAGCCCTAGCCGCCGCCGCTTGTCTTTTCCAGAGAGCAACTGAGGGGAAGAACCCCTGCCTGCGGGCGACCGTCATCGTTGCCATGGCTTAGGTCGGCTGCCCGCTAGGCATCTCCCGGCCTCCATGGCATATCTTTCTCTTTCTCAAACGATCTAGTTTTCTTTCCGTGCGTTGGCACCATCAACTTCCCGGCGCCATCATCATCCTTCTCGTACAAATGCCGACATTGGCGATCACCCAGCCATCATTCCGAGCGGCCAGTAAAAAGCAACCACCATCTGCATCCGTCGACACCATCACACTCGCATTATTCAGCAACCATCTACCGCTGCATCGCCCTGATGTCCTCAGCTCCAGTCTTCGTCGTCTCATAAGGAGAGGCTCCGCACTTGACTCCGCATGCAGCCTCATGGCATGCAATATCTCCGAAGCCGTACAGGAGACCAGTATCATCTCTTTCGTTGCGGCCAAGTGCTACATCAGCCGAGCGACACAATCATCGTCATCTGTCTTGTTGTTGTGTTGTTGCCATATCATCCAGTAACCATATCCCCGGCCGCCGATCACACCATTCAGCCGTCGTCGTCATCCATGCCCCTGGTCACTGCTGCTCTCCATCTCGTCGTTGTTGCCCTAACGTTTTCGCCTATCCTTGGCTGAAACACAGTCTCCCATCACTCTCCACCGCTACCAAACAGCCCTATTACTGCCCCTATATACCAGATGCCTATTGATATTCAGATCCTTATAGATCCATTTATTTTTCTATCTGGATCTTACATTGACCCATTTAGCATATTCTCTTCGGTTATCAGTTTCATTCTCCACATATTACGCATCTCCATATACATAAAATTCTCTCAAACCCACCAATTCCTTTCCCACCCACCCATATCATGTGTGTATCCCTTTCTACAGTACGGGGGGTCATAAATCCATTTCTCCACACCAAACACTCACTCTCGTCATATTTGGTGTGCGGGGGGATAGAGAGGAGAGGAAGAGAAGAGAGAGAGAGAGAGAGAGTGAGAGAATATGTATGAGAGAGAGAGCATGAGAAGAGATGATATATGTATTCAGGCTATATATGTTCCAGGCTATTATCTTCATGGAGCTTCGCATTGTTCAGCACAACCGTTCTCTACTTCCAGACAACATTGAAGGATCTTCATTCAATGTCAACACCGAGCTATCCGCGTTCGTACCGCGTTATGTACGTCAGGTGTTGATGGTGTACTTCTTCAGCTACATTTAAATGAGACAGATGGGTGCTTCTTCATATTTCAGAAGCTCAGCAAGCATCTGCAAGGTTGATAGTTCATCCAGAGATATCTTCACCGAGCTGCTTCATCACGTCTTCTCCGAGCCGCATCTGCTGTATTAGCATCGCCTTCCGCTGATCTACTTGGGACTTTCCTTGATGGTTAATATCTCCTTTCCTGTCAAGCCCCCAAGGTTCATGCGTCAGAGTTATGGTACATGCATCGTATCACCAGCATATCGTCCGTTCGTGTTCGTGCCACGTTATGCACGTCTTCCCAGACAATTTGAAATTCCACTACTGCTACATCAACACTGTGTATCCGCGTTCGTGTCGCGTTAAGTACATATTCCAGTGAAGATAGCGTAGTCGTGATATTGATGATCGTCTGCTCCAAGTGGCAAATTACTGCTACAGTATTCAGGTTCCATTTTAGATGTTCTTCATTCCAGATGCACTCCAAAAGACCTTCATCAAAGCTCGAGGATCTCCAGCATGCAGAATACAATTTCAAAGCAAAGAGGCACCATCGTATGATTCAGGGGGAGTATTAATTAAAGGGGAGTATCAATTTTTGTATGGGGAGTGACATTTATCTTTTATCTTTCATTTATCATTTCTTTTATCGTTGTATCGAGTCTTGTGACCTCCAAGCTTTGGACATGTGGTTCACCCATGCTCCAGCTTGAGGGGGAGTGTTAGAGAGTCTATATTAGCCTATTTAGTTAATAGGTTAATTAGTTAGTGGGCTTTTGTATTTCAGCCCGTTTAGATTACTTGAGTCCTAAGTCTTAGGGCGTCTCCCCTCTCCTATATAAAGGAGAGGGCGTCTAGTCTTGTATTCAAAAGCAATTATGATCAATACTTAACTTTATTTTAATCAAGACACCCCAAACTTTCTATGCTACTGTATTTAAAATATTTGAATGAATATATCACAAGGATGATTTTTTAATACTTAACTGAATATATTACAAAGATGTTATGTTTAAAATACTTCAAAGAACATATTACAGAGAAGTCTACTACCAACTTTTTATTTGGTATAGAAATCATGCCAAATTGAGAAACATATCTCTATGCACATGAAAAACTGATTTCAATTACATGCAATGCTGCCAAATTATGTTTTTCTTTATCTTTATATCTTAACAAGTTTTTTATATATCAAGATCCAGATTATGTACACTGGTATTTGATGTCCAAATATGTTGTCCAAGCCGTTGTGCTAATTCCTATCATGGGTGGACATCCTCCCTCACTGCTCACCTTATCTATTAGATGGTCCTCCATAGTGTAGTGTGCCGAGAGAAAAGTGGGAGTTAGTTGGATTCGGAGTGAGTGGACGGAGAGAGCGGTTAGGAGAATTAAGGGTTGTTTGAAATGGGGTTGCAGTTTGTGGGGAGGTGGGAGAGATTTAAGGATGGTTTGTTAATGGAGAGAGTGAGAGAGAAGGAGAAGACACACTTTGGTTTCCTTTTGCGCATATGGATTTTGCTTGGAAAAAATGCACAGTTGTTATGGATGCATCCGAAAGTTTTTTTTTTATTATTTGTGTTACTTTTGCGGAATGTGGAACGCTTCGATTGCACTTATTTGGAGGAAAACTTTTGAAAATCGGATTTTTCTTGGGAAAAAATGCACGGTAGCTATGGATGCATTCAAAAGTTTTTTTTTAATTTATAGTGTTACTTTTGCGGAATGCTCCGATTGCACTTATTTGGAGGAAAATATTTGAAAATCGTTATAGAAATGGAGAGAAGGGACTTTTTTTGGGCGATCCAGTTTTGGTGGAGAAATTAAAGAATACATTGAAAGAATAGGAGGATGAAGATAAAGAGGGACGTTTATGGAGATTGGAGAGAGATGCATGGAGATAGGAAGAGAGATATGGAGGGAGTGCTCGAGAGTTAAGGAAAGAGAGTGAAGGAGGTTGGTAATTGTTGTTGTTGTTTGTGTTAGAGGAGTTGGTTAGGAGGCGTGAAGGTGGGCCATTTAGTTGGAGACATGTGAGAGAAAGAAGGCAATAAAAATAAAATAAAAATGAGAAAAATTACCTTAAGAGAGAGGGTGAAGGAGAGAGCAGCATTTTAGAGTACTTGAATCTGATTGGTTGAAGTGGTCTCAGTGGCATGTCTTTGTAATTTGTTAGAAAAATTCCCTCTTTTTATAGTAGTATAGATGTAGATATGAAAACATTAGGGAAATTGGGTCTGATTAGGTTATGTTATACAAAATTAGGTCTTGTTTAGGCCAAATTAGGGTAAACTAGGTCAAATTTAATCAAATGAGTTCAAATCAGGACCAATCAGATCTAGTTTAGGTCATGTTAGGTGTTATTTAGCCTAAATTCTACATAATACTATGTAATAATGTCATTATTTAATATTTACATATCTGAAAACAAGAATGAAAACATCAAAAAAAAAGTCATCATTTTTATATAAGAAAAGGCAAAACGCCTGAAAGCGCCTGGGCGCCCCCTCAAAAATGCCTAGCACCTAGCCGCCTTAACGACTATTGTGTGTACCATGGACATGGAGTGTGTAGATATGTGTTAAGATTCTAGTTCTAGCTTTCTAGATATGTGCCATCTATAAATTTAGATATATTAATATACATGACCTATGAACAAGTGATTATGAAAATAACTTTCTTTCAAGTGGATAGAAGACAAAATAATCATGAAAAAGTTTTTTTAGTTATTCATGCCAGGCAGGTGACATGGAGATCATTATACAAGAACTTGAGTTCTTTTGTGTTCCCACATTGACATGGAAATAAATGGGTTTTTTACTCATGTGAGGTTCTCTGACACAAGTATTTCA
This sequence comes from Alisma plantago-aquatica, assembly GCA_963693085.1. Taxonomy (NCBI): domain Eukaryota; kingdom Viridiplantae; phylum Streptophyta; class Magnoliopsida; order Alismatales; family Alismataceae; genus Alisma; species Alisma plantago-aquatica. The sequence goes on along the minus strand of OY856409.1, from coordinate 490,119,367 downwards.
TATGTAATTTGTGTTTACATAATACTTGTCGAGATGTGTGTCTGGGCGGCTGCCTAAGCATCAGAACAGCCCAAAGCGAGTGCCTTGGCCAATGTCATGAGTCTTTGGTATAGGTTGTCAACCCCACATATGGGCAACATTTTGCTTTGTGAGGTCACAGTATTCTAAATAAGAATTGTTATCCATATTAGAAGCCTAATTTCTTTATTTATAGGGCTTTTACACTATTGATGTCAAAATCTTCAATTTTTCATAGGCCATATCTTAAATATGTTTGTTGAATTTATCACTTTATCTAGTGCTTATTTAAACATCCAGTATGGGCATCTTAGCGCCTTACCACCTCAGCAAGTATGGCTGCATTAACAGGTTTTACATGAAAGGATAGTATAGCTCACCTAATTGGTATACTTGTTAGTGATCAAGAGCTTGGTCTTTGGAATCTACCAAACATATATATCGCATATCAAGTTGCCTATTGGATCATATGAACAAAATCCCCAGTTGAAAAATGTTTGACTTAATATGACTAGATAAAGTAACAAGATCAACACCCACGTTTTTTTTTTTCAAAATAAAGTTCCTTTTCCATGACATCTGTCCTTTCTAAAATGCCGCATTTTTTGTCCTTTTTCCGAATGTGGAATCCTAGCAAAACCAAATTAGTATATTATCAGACCTAATTGACACACTCTAGAGCTTTGTGGTGCCTTCCCTTCACTCTCCATGGTGGTTCCATTAGTGAAATAGGCCCCATCCTAATGACGTTTTATTCCTACAGCCTCAACCATGCTTTAGTGATAGTACCTTTCGGTTTTTAATGGTGTATCTACATCTGTGTTGTACGGGCGCCCGCCTGGGCGTCCAACCAGGTCCCAGAACCTGGGCGCCTAGGGTCAGTGGGCGAGCTGGGTGGACCGGGCGGGCTGGGCGGACCGCCCGGGCGGGTTGGGCGGCCGCCTGGGCGGTTATTGGGCCTCTTGGTGGGCCTGGTGTCATGTAATTTTTTTTCAATTTTTCATATTGATTCCTATAAGCAGCAAGTTTTTGGTTGTTGCTCCACTTTTTTTTCATTTTGCTTGACTACGATGTTGTCACATCTTGTTCTTGCTTCACCATCCTCCTATCACCATGGTTATTTCTATTTTTTCTTCCTTATGCATTACTAAGCAGCAAATTCACTTCCATAAATGATTCTTTATTTTTCGTTTAGCTCTATCTAGTAGAAATAACCAAGCAACAATTAGGCAGCAAATTTGCTTGATTGGTTTTGTTTCTTTCTTCCTGTTGCTTAATTGGGCAGAAAATTTGCCATACCTTACTGTTGCCTCACCAGCCTCCCATCATGGCTATTTCAATCCTTAGTTATGCATAACTAAGCAGCAAATTTACTTCATGAACAGTAAGAAAAACAAACAGTAAGGTTTTTCTTTTTGCACTGACTGCTGCTTGACAAATCCATAATGAGTTAATTCTGTTTTTAACTTTTTATCTCTCCACCTAATAACTATATTGATTGTATATATGGTGCATTCCTTATATATACATGCTTGTATGGTATATGTATTTTGACATTGATTCATATAGGTTAAAATCTAATTATGTATATATGATACTATATTAATATGTATAAAACAAGATATATATAAACTTAAAAATGAAAAAAAATCCAAAAAAAAAAACGCCCGAAAACGCCTGGGCGTCCGCCTGGGCGCCTAGGCTGCCTGGGCGTCCCCCCGGAACGCCCGGCCGCCCGACCGCCCATACAACCATGATCTACATGACGTGGAACTGGAGTATGATTGTAGCCACAAGGCAACCGTCTGTGGGATTTTCAGCAACCTTTGCTTTGGCTTTTAATAATGCACAATTTCAATATCACCTATCATTTTGAAAATTCGCGCCATTGGAAGCTGGTTTTCTGGCTCACATCACAAATTTCAGGGCGACTATTTGGTCACTCCGTACCCTAGTTACAGAGAAATTTGACAATAATTCTTTATTTTACATGTGAAAATAGTAATCCTTTACAATCCCACATATCAAAGAAGATGTGTTAGTGCTGCAGCATTATCGAGCTCGTGCAAGTTAAGGATGAATTCTGCCCGGGAGGATAAAAGTGAAACAAAAAATCCAATTATCTTAGGCATCGACCATACACAAATGTAGATGCTGAAAATTGAATAAGCAGAGATAACACGCGAATAGTGACTAAGAAGAGAGTAATTGCTCACTTTGCTATCTCCTGCTTGTCCTTTCCAAACTTCACGAGAGCATTTAGGAACCCTTGGGAATATTCCTGAGCCGAGATCCTGCTGGTATTGTACTTGCCTTCGTCCAGGAAGCTATTGTCCTTGAGGAAACCCTCACTGTGGAGGCGGCTGATTAGAGACGCCATCTCCGGCGGAACCTCCACCGTCGAAGCCGAATGCACACGTCGCCCTATTGCTTTTCGCTTCGCCCTGTGGCGTGCATCCCGGCCGCTCTGAGAACTCTCCCTCTGGCGAGGAGTAGAAGAGGAGGGGAATTGCGATGAGTTTTTGGCGGAGAGAGCGGGTAATGTTTGAAGCTCCGCATTCGGTGCGCCAATAGCGGTGGGGTGACAGAGTGAGGGCAGGGTAGCGGTATTTGCAACGAACGAAGATTCTGCACAAGCTTTTGGCGGCGGTTGATGAAACTCTACGCTGGAGATTCTAGCCGAAGAAATGGCAGTGACGGGTTGGAAAGTGGTTCGGTTTCGTCGGAGAGTTCCGCGGAACGATCCCCTTATGAAGTTCATCGCGGAAAAAAGACGAGCATAATGGCACTACTGCCGCACTGGGCTCAGGTTGCAGAATACGAGCCTACAGAGGAGGCGGGAGGCAGTATAACCTGCGAGTGGCGACTGGCAACCCAGTTCCGGCGGGTCTAACCTCCATAAAATCCCCCGCATTGTGTACACCCATAATCTACTAGCAGGTTGCACGTGCTAAGCACGTGAATGCCCAGAAATAAAGAGAAACGACATCATTAGTCTTCACGTGACCCTTCTAACATGACGTAGTGTTTCTTTGTCTATTTATTTTTTTGTTGTGCATGTGTTTCTTGACAGTTAATATATAAGTACTCAAATGATTTAATAATTAAAACTTATATATAGTTGTATAAAAAAGAATAATTCAATTAATTATTGATTGATTCTCTCCAATCATTATATGTGATTATCAAAGTTATCTTTGTTCTATAAATAATATAATTAGTATTCATAATAATTTACATACTATTTTTAAAAGAGAATAACTAGATGAATTGACTGCTAAATCCTAATAACATGTAGCGTGTTATTAAAGAAAGCATTTGTACTTCCCTTATTACATATATACATGTTAATTTACATAGAACATACTAAAAGAGAAAAACTCAAACAGTTTTTGACTGACTCTCACAAATATGCAGCATAAATCATTAAAATTAGCAATACTCCAAAAGATGGTAAGCAAATAAGTACACAAACAAACTAGACTACTAAACTCATGGACAAGATGTTCAAGTACTTAGATAAACTGATGAAGTACGTAGACGTGCTATTCAAACATGCAGACTTACTCATGAAATTTTCTTAGAGTAGACAAACATTTTCTTAGGATAAATTTACTTCCACAATAAGTTACATACAAACTATTAGAAGAGAACAACTAGGTCAATTGTCATGTTAATCTATAGCATGATATTATCAAAATAATTTAGGGAAAAAAACCAAAATAACACACTTTGACACAAAAATATTCTGGGTATAGCACAGTCCACTTTGGTCAGAAAACGGCACTTGAATTCCCGTATTTAAAGTCCGAGATATGAAAATGCCATTCATTTTGGAGCTTTTAATAAAAAATTAAAAAAATAAAGAAAAGAGTGAAAACGCCAAAGCAAGTGGCGCTTTCACCCCAACATTGGGGGTGAAAACGTCAATTGTTTTGGCATTTTCACTGTGATGGAGTGGACTTTCGGAATCCTTAAATGTCCAATGACATATTGAAATTCATATGTTGACTTATCTTGAGAACTCCAAGTACTTTGATAAAATATGGATGATTAGTTGTGTTGACACCAAGATTAAGATCCCTAAGTTGATTCCCTTTTTGGATTAAGTTGTTCATTGGTCAAGTAGTGGAAACTTGAGATTGAGATTTTATGGGATATAGCCTGGATGATAATAAAGCCTCGGTCAACGTTTATTAATCGTATCGATATCTCTAGATGGAGCTATTTAGGTATGAATATGATGAAATCTTTGGCTTTGTGGTGCACATGCAATAAGGTTAATATTCTTATGGCCAATGTTTCAATATAGTAGACTAAGATTAGATAATCTTCAGTGACACGCACCCCAGACTTGAGGAGCCGCAGATCGAGTATGTGGCCTCTCTTAATCCTTTAGATGGCTAGAATCGAACGAACCCCATCATCTCACCTTGTTGTTATGTTGTTGAATTGAAGCGAGTGGCTGATGGTCCATGCGAGCACGATCACTGATCGTGGGGTGAGAGGAGTGGGAGATAACCGACGGGTTGTTTACTACTTCCCAAGATGAACTGTTTGACCCCCCTGAGAGTGCGAGCCCTCCATCTCCCGCAAGAGTGCTCACTACTACGGAGCTTTGCTCTGGGGAGGGGTCTTTCACCCCACCGCCGATAGTGGCTTGCAAACTGCAAACTCCACCATAGATCGACCTCATCGAGGCAGGGCTTCAGAGCCGCTAGCGTCAACCCAAGCAGCGATAGCCCAAGGAAGACCTTGGTGGTTGCGCCAACCTCTCACCAGAGGTCAGCAGTGCCAACCTCCTCGAGCTCACGGTGAGGAGATGCAGGCAGAGAGACGAGAGACCGAGGAAGTGGGGTGGTACGTGACTCAGACGAGGAGGAGAGTAGCTTCTGCGGTTGCATGCCGGAGAGGAGAACCGGCGGCGGTGTACAGCATGTGTCGAGCATTTTGGTCATAGAGGAACATCCAGCAACCTCACTAGCAGGTCCGAGTTTCAACCTTTACCCATGATGGACACCCCTTTCCCGCCGACGATTTCTGCCGCAAGACCCTGTTGCGTTAGGCAAGGGGCACCCGTGCTCCTACTCGCTGAGAAGCAGCATTGAGCAGAAGAGATTTTGAGGAGGTAGAGGCGTCATCAGTAGTGGATGACGAGTAGCAGTCGGCAACTGATTTCTCGCCAGAAGATGGAGCATGGCAGGGTCTGAGCACGCCCGTGGATGCATGCTTAACGGTGGGCGGCGGCCGTGGTCGCGTGAGAACGCGGGGTCGGGTTCTGTTATCGCGAGAACGCAGAGAAGAGGGAGAGCCTGAACCAGCTTGAGTCCCAGACCGCCCAAAAAACTGGTCTGCTCTCAGAAGTGAACCGTCGGTTCACTTGAGGCCAGCTTCAAGGTAGAAGTCGTTACCCAAGGGTCCATGTGGCAGCATCTGACTGGCTAACAGAGGTAAATACTTCAAAAATGCTGAGTTCTTATATAATTTATAGTAATTAGCATGCATATCAGAAAAATACATGTAATATACCGAAAATTCTCAGAAAAATGTGTAGAACAATGTGAAAGCATAATATTAGACTTTTGATGCACTAATATCAGTGATATCACGTAAGATGTGTAATGCTCGTATGATGGATAATAAATATTAAATGGTGTTCTAAAATTATGATAACATGTCAGTAAGTCTATAATCATGTTTATAATGCATATGATATCAGATATGGTCATGTTGATGCACGAAAGTATGTAATTTGCTTTATAAGGCTATTTAGGGATAATAATCCTAAATAAAATGTAGTAAATACATACATGCTCAATAAATGATGAAATTTATAGTACAATCTTATATCAGTAACTGGAAGCTAATCTGGAACGTTGATATCAGTTAGATGCATGAAATTCATGTTATATGAAGAGCACCCTTAATACATGAGATGTGACTCTAATATGGTTAATGAAAGTGACATAATGTTATGTTCACATAATAATGTGACACATGAGCATATCCAGTTTATGAACCATAATCTAGAAAACAACATCAGTAAGATAATTCTAAGACAAGAATGTAAATAATGATGCACACATACTAGTAGACTAAGCAAACCCTAATGAACACAATTAGGGTTAAGATGAGATGTATGATGATGAGAACCTGATAGTATATGTAATCTTGTCTTAATCAGGGTTGACCAAGGATATAGTTGACATGAGGAATATGTGATTAGGATGTCTCTTTGGAAGGTACGCCATTACCTCTTACTTGGCTTATTATACAATATGCTTGTGTTATATGGTAGTAAAGACTTGGCATATGGTATTGATTGAAATGATTGTTCTTGTATGATATGTTGCATGATTTTCCATACTTATTGCTATGAACACATGAAACATAATATATCTGTTCCATTATATCTAAGCACTTCAACTCTTTGGTAGTAAAGTGCTGGAAATAAGTACTTCAACTCTTTGGTAGTAAAGTACTTGGAAGTGATCCAACTCTTTGGTAGTAGATCACATTGTGAAATGATCCAACTCTTTGGTAGTAGATCATAAAGGCCTTAATGCATTCAACTCTCAGGTAGTAAATGCATGGATGATATAATGGAAAATGTGCTTAAAATATGTGTTCTCTTTTGTTGATGAATATCTTTGTGCAAGTATACGCTTTTCTTATATTTCTTTATAACTGCCAAGTATTAGTTTTATCTTATTGCCAAGATATGATGAGAGGTAAATAAAAGACACGTAGGCGTACTCAGTACAATATTCTTGAATATTATGCTGACGTGTATCGTATGTAATCTTTTGTTTAGGTTGTGGTTATGCTCTTGAAGATCCAGGATAGTTGAGAGTTGTGTGGCGAGCTGATGTACAGGTGGACCTGTTGTCTTAAGATCCTATAGTTTTGTGGTAGTACATGTATATGTATAGTTTGTTGTTCAATATGTAATATCAAATGTTGTAACAATTCATGTTGTAATTATATGTTGAATGGTGAACATGTGTGTATGGTTTTATTATTGTTCATGTGCATGTGCTATTGATGCTTCCTTCTGATCTCCCTTGATTTTCTTCTTCTTAGCCTAGTGTGGGATGTTTAAATTGGGATTCTCGCTGAGGTGAGGGTTTCAATTTGGACGTCGCACATCAGATTAAGTTTTAGAAAATCCGGGGACGTCACAGGTGGTATCAGAGCATGAACAATAACAAAGTCTGGCATTTGATCATTATGCAACTCAAAACTAGAAAACCTTGAACTTAATAATCTTTAGGGTTAGATTAGTTGTCTTTTAGATACTAGATCTGACCTAGCCTCTAGGTTAGCACCTAGATTTCTGAGAACTGGGTCTAGACCAGTGCTTGTTGAGTAGCAAGTCCTTAGATGTCGTTCTTTCTTTGTAGTACAACGGTATGGGACGTTGCACTATTTGGAAATGTCGTGCATCAAGAGAAGAGAAACCCTAGACATATGGCACTCGTTGTCTAGAGTAGCTACACTAGTCTACACCATGTTCTCACCCCTTTCCTTAGTTTTCATGACACTGTACTCTCTACTATGTGTGGGGCACTCATTTTCTGGATTTGGTTTTTGATTCCAATCTGATCGAACCTTGATAGTTTTCTCTGACGTATGTTTCATCGGAGAAAAACTATACAATATTTTATTATGTATATGTATTACAAAAATGTGTCCCCACACATGTATGAGTAGGAGGTGGTCTATCAACCTTAGTGAAAGTGAATGACATCAGTCTAGAAGAGAGAGTAGTTCTAGATTAGATGTCTAGAGCCTTGTTGGAATATATGATAGATAGAATATATGAAATAAGTTTTCGTGATATGATGTAAGTTTGACAGAGATGATAAAAGATAGTTTATGATGATATATGTTTGTATTTGAGGACTTACATTCAGTTTTGAGGATTGAGATAAGTTTTGATGAGAAAAGTATCTAGACTTTTATGAGATAAGATATGTTAAGCTGAGAACAAAGTTGTGAGTCAGCATGAGCCTCAAACTCTTTTACAAAGGAGGACCTCTAGTGTTAGGACCAGTTTCAGGGTTAACTCCAGAGAGAGTGAGACCCACAAGGAGAAGGTCAGAGAACCTAGACTCCAAGATATGAGAATTCTGAGAATATGTGTTATGATATGTCCTAAACTAGACTACTCCTAAGTGAACGAGTTGAGTTGCTCTATGCATGATTCCTATAGTCATGTTGAACCCTAGATGTCCTTGGGAGAACCAAACCCTAGAGACAGAGAGAGGCTGGATATATGTGCATGTCAGTATGAATATGAGTGCCTACTATCTGGGTGAGGGAGAGAGCCCAAGACCCTGGAGGAGGTAGCTATGTTAGCTTCTGAGAAGCCTCATGCTCGGGTTGGTTGTTTCCCATATAGGAATCTAGTGGTGTGTATATAAGAGGAAGAGAGTTGAGAAATAGTTTTCATGGGTATAGAGTTGATAAGAGTATGCTATATCATGTTTTGGGTTGTGCTTATGTGGCTAGAGCTTGTAAGGTTATCTTTAATGCCAATGAGGCAATCCGAGAACCCTAAGCTAAGAGATGGAAGATAAAGTATATGCATATGAGATACTCATAGAGTTAAGTTAACTCAGAGAGTCTGAGCATGGCATTACCCTCATGATATGGGTCAAGAGAACCTCAATTGGGTTAGATAATGTTTTGATATATGTTCATTAGCCACTCACATAAGTTTGTTTAGCACAACCATGATATAATATATATATGTAAGGATGTGATCTAATCTCAAGACGTGATATATAGACATGATATGATGGAAACCTAGAGATGGTTCAATAGATGGCCATGCATAAATGGTTAACCACTTACATAAATAATGATAATAATGTGATGTTGGTAGTTTATCTTGTAATAAAATCACTAGTAAATGTGGCATCAATTATGAACAACGAAATACGATCATATGAATGAAACATGTTACATGAGGTGTTAATCTTATTGCTTAATAAAGATGAAAGATATAGTTTGACAGTTAGCACAACATAACAATTATGACACCTTGATATGATCTACATGGATAAAGTGGGTTAACTTTAGTTAACTCCCACCTAAAAGGCATATGTTAAGGATTGAACATGTTCTAATAATTAGCTCAATAAAATGTTGATAACACCTTGATATAATGGGTTAACTTGGGTTAACTTCTTTGGAACGTGATAGTATGATGTTGTATATTAATGCACGAGTAAGATAAGGATGCAACCATATCATATGAGATATGTAATGACATAGCCTAAGTTTCTAAACCTTAAAGTGGTACCCTACATGGATGATGTTTTCCCCTTGGAGTATGAGAACGACTTAATTCCGAGGACGAATTTTCCTTTAAGATGTATATGATGTGAAAGACTAGATTTAGCTTAATTTCGAGGATGAAATTTATTTTAAGGTGTGTAGGATGTGATGGAGTGGACTTTGAGAATCCTTAAATGTACAATGACATATTGAAATTCATATGTTGACTTATCTTGAGAACTCCAAGTACTTTGATAAAATATGGATGATTAGTTGTGTTGACACCAAGATTAAGATCCCTAAGTTGATTCCCTTTTTGGATTAACTTATTCATTAGTCAAGTAGTAGAAACTTGAGATTGAGATTTTATGGGATATAGCCTGGATGATAATAAAGCCTCGGTCAACGTTTATTAATCATATCGATATCTCTAGATGGAGCTATTTAGGTATGAATATGGTGAAATCTTTGGCTTTGTGGTGCACATGCAATAAGGTTAATATTCTTATGGCCAATGTTTCAATATAGTAGACTAAGATTAGATAATCTTCAGTGACACGCACCCCAGACTTGAGGAGCCGCAGATCGAGTATGTGGCCTCTCTTAATCCTTTAGATGGTTAGAATCGAACGAGCCCCATCATCTCACCTTGTTGTTATGTTGTTGAGTTGAAGCGAGTGGCTGGTGGTCCATGCAAGCACGATCACTTATCGTGGGGTGAGAGGAGCGGGAGATAACCGACGGGTTGTTTACTACTTCCCAAGATGAACTGTTTGACCCCCCCTGAGAGTGCGAGCCCTCCATCTCCCGTAAGAGTGCTCACTACCACGGAGCTTTGCTCTGGGGAGGGGTCTTTCACCCCACCGCCGATAGTGGCTTGCAAACTGCAAACTCCACCACAGATCGACCTCATCGAGGCAGGGCTTCAGAACCTCTAGCGTCAACCCAAGCAGCGACAACCCAAGGAAGAACCTGGTGGCTGCGCCAACCTCTCACCAGAGGCACAGTCAGTAGTGCCAACCTCCTTGAGCTCACGGTGAGGAGATGCAGGCAGAGAGACGAGAGACCGAGGAAGTGGGGTGGTACGTGACTCAAACGAGGAGGAGAGTAGCTTTTGTGACATACATCATGCATCGAGCATTTTGGTCATAGAGGAACAACCAGCAACCTCACTAGCAAGTATGAGTTTCAACCTTTACCCACGATAGGCACCCCTTTCCCGCCGGTGATTTCTGCCGCAAGACCCCGCTGTGTTAGGCAAGGGGCACCCGTGCTCCTACTCACTGAGAAGCAGCATCGAGCAGAAGAGATTTTGAGGAGGTAGAGGCATCATCAGTAGTGGACGACGAGTAGCAGTCGGCAACTAATTTCTCGCCAGAAGATGGAGCACGGCAGGGTCTGAGCACGCCCGTGGATGCATGCTTAACGACGGGCGGCGACCGTGGTCGCGTGAGAACGTGGGGTCGGGTTCTGTTATCGCGAGAACGCAGAGAAGAGGGAGAGCCTGAACCAGCTTGAGTCCCAGACCGCCCAAAAAACTGGCCTGCTATCAGAAGTGAACCGCCGGTTCACTTGAGGCCAGCTTCAAGGTAGAAGCCGTTACCCAAGGGTCCATGTGGCAGCATCTGACTGGCTAACATAGGTAAATACTTCAAAAATGCTGAGTTCTTATATAATTTGTAGTAATTAGCATGCATATCAGAAAAATACATGTAATATACCAAAAATTCTCAGAAAAATGTGTAGAACAATGTGAAAGCATAATATTAGACTTTTGATGCACTAATATCAGTGATATCACATAAGATGTGTAATGCTCATATGATGGATAATAAATATCAAACGATGTTCTAAAATTATGATAGCATGTCAGTAAGTCTATAATCATGTTTATAGTGCATATGATGTCAGATATGGTCATGTTGATGCACGAAAGTATGTAATTTGCTTTATAAGGTTATTTAGGGATAATAATCCTAAATAAAATGTAGTAAATACATACATGCTCAATAAATGATGAAATTTACAGTACAATCTTATATCAGTAACTGGAAGCTAATCTGGAATGTTGATATCAGTTAGATGCATGAAATTCATGTTATATGAAGAGCACCCTTAATACATGAGATGTGACTCTAATATGGTTAATGAAAGTGACATAATGTTATGTTCACATAATAATGTGACACATGAACATATCCAGTTGATGAACCATAATCTGGAAAATGACATCAGTAAGATAATTCTAAGTCAAGAATGTAAATAATGATGCACACATACTAGTGGACTAAGCAAACCCTAATGAACATGATTAGGGTTAAGATGATATGTATGATGATGAGAACCTGATAGTATATGTAATCTTGTCTTAATCAGGGTTGACCAAGGATATAGTTGACATGAGGAATATGTGATTAGGATGTCTCTTTGGAAGGTACGCCATTACCTCTTACTTGGCTTAGTATACAATATGCTTGTGTTATATGGTAGTAAAGACTTGGCATATGGTATTGATTGAAATGATTGTTCTTGTATGATATGTTGCATGATTTTCCATACTTATTGCTATGAACACATGAAACATAATATATCTGTTCCATTATATCTAAGCACTTCAACTCTTTGGTAGTAAAGTGCTGGAAATAAGTACTTCAACTCTTTGGTAGTAAAGTACTTGGAAGTGATCCAACTCTTTGGTAGTAGATCACATTGTGAAATGATCCAACTCTTTGGTAGTAGATCATAAAGGCATTAATGCATTCAACTCTCAGGTAGTAAATGCATGGATGATATAATGGAAAATGTGCTTAAAATATGTGTTCTCTTTTGTTGATGAATATCTTTGTGCAAGTATATTCTTTTCTTATATTTCTTTATAACTGCCAAGTATTAGTTTTATCTTATTGCCAAGATATGATGAGAGGTAAATAAAAGACATGTAGGCGTACTCAATACAATATTCTTGAATATTATGCTATCGTGTACCGCATGTAATCTTTTGTTTAGGTTGTGGTTATGCTCTTGAAGATCCAAGATAGTTGAGAGTTGTGTGGCGAGCTGATGTACAGGTGGACATGTTGTCTTAAGATCCTGTAGTTTTGTGGTAGTACATGTAACATCCCTGACCTGGGTTATGAGTTAACCCTAGATATTTTTGCTCAATAAGATTAAGTAGATTCTTAATCTTATCTTGGGAAAAGTAATTAGGGCTCATGAGGAACTTATGTTTCAATTTTGGTCCCGTTTGAACAATGTTGAAACAATGCTTGCTTATTTGGGACTAAAATGCAAATTACCCAAGTTGAGGGGTTAAATTGCAAATGTTGCATGATAAGATGTTCCTCTGATGTTGAGACATCATAATAATGAATATGATGTAGTTTTATGGTTTTCACAAGCTTGGGCATCAAGTTTAAGCTTGTAAAGCAATCCTTGTGCATCAAAACCCAGTTTTGGTGTAATGTGCAATTTACCCAAAACCTAGGGTTCAATATGCAAATTACCACTTCAATAAGGTCCTTAATGTTTCTTGGCATCATGTAGAGAAAAGAAAATGAGAGGGGCATCTCATTTGAATTAAGTTGGAGGAGAGAGAATCTTGATATTAAAATAATCAAGATTTAATCATAAGTGAAACCCTAATTCAAATTAGGGCAAAAATGAATGTATTAATTAAAGGGCCTTCAACCAAAATGTTATTGGTTGATTTTGAATAAGGATGGACGTTCTTTTTCCAAGATAAGGAACGAAAATATCCTAAGAAGGTGAAATTCCACTCACCATTATTATAAGGAAAAGAAAACCCACTCACATATGGATATTAATATAATAAATATTAAGGTGCTTAATTTGATTTTCTTTAAATGATGGATAATGAAGAGGAATAAGAGGCAATGAAGATAGCCTCGTCCTTAAGGATTTTGAGGGGAATTTGAGGGGGAAGAGGCGGCCATATTTTTGGAATTTAATGCATTTTAATAATGCATTTTCTCTCTCATCAAGTTTCTTATAAAAGTACCTTTACCAAGCCAAAACAAAGGCTATTTCGGATTCTTTTCTTTACCCTTGCTTGGAAAACGACTAAGGAGCTGTGGAGGAGCAGTAGGACGACCCCAACCTGTTGGTAAGGTCCTTGACCTTCGTTCTCCTTGATTCCATGGTGGAAATAAAAAATAAATCATTGATTTCTTCTTATTTGGATCTCCTCTTCAACCCTAGCCAACTTTTTCATCCAAAAGCTTGAGGACGAGCTTAGGGGGAGTTGCTAGAGCTTCATCCACCATTAATGGCGTGAGCTTGAAGCTTTGGAGCTCAATTGGAGGCGGGTTTTATAACTCAAACCCTTAATCATTGCTATTGCATCAATCAATTATGCTTTGTTGATTGTTTTCTTCAATTTGATATATACTTGTTTCCTTGCTGCAATTTCCATCAAGAACAGTTGCTGTTCTTGGTTTTTCGAAGGAAGGGGATGATTACATCATCCTATATGCTTATCCAAAGAAAAGTACCAAGCCAAATGGTCTTGATATCTATTCCAAATCATTTTAAATTGATTGGCTATGCGGTTTCAGAAAACTGTTTTAGGGAAAACGGTTTCAAGACCGTTTGATATGGTTGAACAAGCGTTGACCGTTTGGGAATATTGTTCCTAATTATGTAGGATAATGACCCTCCAAATTTTATGGGTTAACTCCAAAGGAATCGTGAGTTGAAGGCCAATCAATTAGATAAATCGAATTGAATTAAATGCTGATTTTCAACCTGATCAACTTGACCTGTTTGGGAAAACGGTTTCAAGACCATTTAAGTGTGTTGACCAAGCATTGACAGTTTGGGATTCATGTTTATAATGATGTTGGTTAATGACTCACCAAATTTGGGGGATTAACTCCCAAGGAATCGTGAGTTGAAGCCTAATCAATTAGGGAAACCTAATTGAATTAAGTGCTGATTTTCAATCTGATTTAATTGACCTTTTTGAGTAAACGGTCTCAAGACCGTTTGAATGCATTGACCAAGGGTTGAATGTTTGGGATTACTGTTCCTAATTATGTGGTCTAATGACTCACCAAATTTGAGGGATTAACTCCCAAGGAATCGTGAGTTGAAGGCTATTCAATTAAGCAAACCCTAATTGTTTATGGAAGCAATAACTCAGTATACTATGTCAAGCATAGTTGTTTGTATTTGATCATATGGTTGATGTAACCAAATCAAGTGGAGAGAATGATAGAAATGAATTCATACATGAGTATGATTCATATGGTGATTTAGGGTAGGATCCTTAGTAAAGAGATCAAGAAACCCTAATTGAGAAGGTTAACGAACCCTAACCCTGATTTAGGGAAATTTTGAGTAAAACCCTAATCTAGGGTAATAGTGTAACCCTAATTAAGGGTAATAGTGTAACCCTAATTAAGGGTAATGACTTGGGTAACTCTAATTTAAGGTAATGAAATACCAAACCCTAATTGGAGGAATAATGAATCCCTAATTTATGGGTAATTGAATGAAACCCTAATTGGGATGATTAGTGAAACCCTAATTGAGGGTGATTCCCTGAGAAACTCTAATTGAGGATGATTCCATGTGAAACCCTAATTGAGGGCGATGTCATATGAAACCTTTAACCTAACACAGAGTAAAGCTATGTAAAACCCTAAATTTGGGCTATAGTGCATGGAATTCTAATCATGGGCAATATGATGATAAATCATAACCCTAATGTCTGGGTAATGATATGAGTAAACCTTAATGATGAAATAATGAGTAATACCCTATAATGATGAAATATCTTAAGTGGTTGACTATAGGCAACCTTATAACAAGCAATGCCTTAATTTGAGATGAGTCCATATCATTGAAGATAGTTGGACAATCCTTGTGTGTGATCTATGCACATCATGGTAAAGGTGATAGGTTGGTGGATGAAAGTATTAAGATGTGAAATTCCTTATTATAAGATAAGTTAATAAACTCATGTAAGATAGAAGTGATGATGGAAGTGATACATTGAGACATGATAGATATCACATTTAGTATTTCAGGGTTGATATACCTTGATGCATCTCAAATCTAATATTTGTAGATAAGATACACAAGGAGAGTGTTATGTAAATTGTCACAATGAAATGTAATGACTTTAACATACTTGATAAGTAAGCTAAAATGAGTATGATGTAATCATACCATGATAATGATGAGAGATAAACTCATACCTTGTGTTGATGATCATTTAATGATAAATGATAAGAATATTAAATACTTGGAATGTCGATGGATGCTCCTAGATGTATGGAACAATATATTAGGGTTGTATTGATAAAATAAACATGAAACCCTAATTGATGTGAATAGTAAACCCTAACCCTGTGGAGGAAATAGTGGTGTTACTATTATATTACATGAGTTAATATGTTATTGTTGCCTAGTGAGAGGTGACAAGATGTTTAATGGCCTTGTGAGCCATATGGTTAGATGTTACCTGGTAAGAAGTAACAAGATGTTTCATGGGCATGATTGAGCCCTGAATGAGGTGTATTCCTCTTATGTTGATAAGGGTTGATACCCTGTGCTATTGTGAAAAGGACTTATATCCTGTGATAATATGATAATTGGTGTAATCTAATGAATGGCAAGTGAATATTACCATGTGATGAAGAGATGAGAAATTATGTTTCATATGTTTTATATCTTTTCAGGTTTTGATATTTATATGCTTGCTAGAAATGAATTAGGGTTTGTATGTCCACTTGTTTGATGCAACCTTAATTCACCTAATTGGCATAACTAATTAAGTGCAACTCTAATCATGTAGTGCCGTGTGCCGTAGAACCATCTTCAGTGTCAGAACTTGCTGGATGGTGAAACGAGTATTCCTAAGGGAAACTCGGAGCGCATATTGTTGAATATGCGGGGGTGGCAGGTTGAGGATATATATATACTTGTCATCCACAATTGCAGGTTACAGAGGATGGCTATGGTCATGCCTCAAATATTTGATGTGATTGAGGACAGCTGCGGTTGTACCTCAGATTAGAGGGTTTTGTATACCCTGTTTTCTAGTGTCGTAACTTGTACCAAGTACGGACTAGTTGTTATCAGTTGACTATATGTCACTGTTGGCAGTTTGACTGGTATGTCACTGCAATTTACTCGTACTGACCGAGGGGAAGAGATCTTAGGATGCCGGTACTCCTAGATCTTGTACGGAACCGAATAGCCCTTCGCAGGGGTCGGTTGGACTTTGAATGGTACGATTCAAATTCCCCAGGGCATAATAAAAGATGTAATACAGTCGTATAGCATATCTGTTTAGGGTTATACATGACGCTTCACATTGAATGGAAACCCATGTTTGTTCTCTTTACATAAAGATGATGCTTAGTGCAACTAAGAGATAGTAATTATACTTATGTTGTGGATATGCATAAGACTGTAATTGTGTACATACAATGGTCATGCTTATGTTGATATCTTACTGCTACTGTTGATTATAATCATGATGCTAGATATCTCATGTTGATAGTTATGTTTCACATGCTATCCATGCCTCTATAATTAGAAATACCTGACAGAGTCTTAATGCCTGTAATTAGGTTTGGTTAAAGTCCAATGCCTGGATGCGTAATCAGGATTGGTATAGTCCAATGCATGAAACATTTATACCTGATTGATATAGTTTAATGCTTGAATAATACATGATGATTTATATAATCACATGTCTGGCATAATCGAATACTTGTTTAGCAGATTGGCTAAGGCCAACAAATAGAAACAAGAATGAATCATGGGTGACACATCAGAATAATGAATGACATGAGCAAAGCTTGAGATGTTGAAAATGTATGGTAGATAAATGTTATACATGTTCTTTCTATTTCTTATAAAGAGAATAGATGAATTACTGTTCAATCATAGATATGTGTAATACTTTAAAAGATGAGAATGATCTAAACTGCTTATCCTCTGCTCAGTTTTATATTAATTAAACTACAATAATGATGTTTCTGGCGGAGAGTTATATCTCTCGCTGGGGCAATTTTCAATTGTCTCACCCCCGTGGGAACCAACATTTTTAGGTGGACGAGTGTGAAAGAGACTGATAATATCTTTCGGATGAAGAACATCAGCAGCTACAAGGACAGCAGTGACAACTCAGGTTGAGTGTGCTGTCTATCGTGTTTGGTAGATAGAAGTCCTATGTGTCGTCTCTGTACTCTCAGGTCCTCGAAGTTAGTACTTAGTGCTTTTAATGTATCGTTTTGAGATTTTGGCTTGATGCCTCGAGGTTATTATGTTGTCTGTGTTTAGCTTTTAACAAGGCAGTTGATGTTGTAACCCTTGAAAAGAGATGGTATAAGATATATACTTATGAACCATGATGTAAATGTAATACATTGGTTCTTGTTGAAAGAGTTTTCCTATGATTGGGTCTCTTTGAAAAAGGTTTTAATTTTTAGTGATTTTCTATAATCCGCTGCTTAGTGAACGCTTCCGCATTAGTTAATCTTGTTTTCACGAGACGGTCGTCACAATTTAGTGGTATCAGAGCTCTAGGTTCGCTGAGTCTACAGAGACATAGGACTAAGGTAGTAGAGTCTGTTATGGTATCATCCAGTGTATCTGATAATGTCTTCTTCTCATATAAGAGAAGAAGAACTTAAAGATGACTGGGTCACATGAGGAGATTGCTGCTGAGAGCAGCAATATTGCACTAAGAAGAGGTGCATGGGAGCAGGCAAGATAGAGACAATTGCCTAAGAGTCTCCTAGTTGATCCATTTATGATAAGAAAATCTTTCTTTAAGTATTATTGTTGGGTAGATTAGAGCAACAGTAATGTATATAGTGGACTGGATACTAGCTTTACGATCTAGGTTATCAGTCCTTAATACAGAAGTTTGAGCTTTAAAAGAGTTCCTAAATGACTTAGTCATGTTGGAACATGGGAAAGTCATGTGTGTATAATGATATTAAAAGTGAGGAATATGATCGCAAATAAAGTGCATACTACCTAATCTCAGTATTTATATACCCTGGCCAGGTATACAACTTTTGATGATAAAGTGAGTATGGAAACTCTTAGATTGTAATCTCTCTGATTGCCCTGATCAAGCAGTCATTCTGATACAATCTAATGAGTATCATGAAATCAGAAATATGGAATGAATAAATGTGTGATATACTAAGTATAAGAAAGAGAAGTCTGAGATAATCTCAAATGAGCATGTTGTATGAGGAACTAAAAGTGTACTCCTCATAAGATAAGGATAAGAATAAGGGAAATGAAACCTGTTCAATAATGATGTAAGTATAATAAATGTATTTTCCCTAACGAAGAAATGGGAAATATGATGAGATCATGAGATGATCATAAACATGCTAAATGGATAATGTCATGTAATCATCCTTATAATTCCTATGCTAAAGGCAAGGAACCTAGGAAGAGCTAAAGAGTAAATGATTCATGAATAGTTGAAAATACATGAATTGATAAGAGGAATATGAATCCTTGTTTTCTTTCCTTTCAAGGACATGGCAATCAAGTGGGTCTTAGGACACTTGATGCGCATAAGATAAAAATGTTAAAGTGATGGATACTTAGAAAAGTACCAGTTTATCTTGGGCTTTGGCTCTAAGGTGAATATATATGTAACAACTGATGTCCCAAGAGGAAAGGAAGATAAAGATGTGATGTGTTGTTAACATATGAAATAGATACCAAGGCAAGGGATCCTGGTATCTAGAGAAATATCAGATGATTTATGTTGATTACTTGGGATGGTCAACTATGAAATTAGTCTGATTATATAAAATGATATGAACATCATATGTTAGGGGTTTATGCTTTGCATAAACATAAAATTAATAAAGGATGTATGATGTCTCCATAACAATTAGGTATTATGAAGAGACATGTTGATATGGTGAATGAATGACATCTGTTTCCTTTATCTGGGATTTCGGGGACGAAATCCTTGTTAGGGGTTTATAATTTGTAACATCCCTGACCTGGGTTATGAGTTAACCCTAGATATTTTTGCTCAATAAGATTAAGTAGATTCTTAATCTTATCTTGGGAAAAGTAATTAGGGCTCATGAGGAACTTATGTTTCAATTTTGGTCCCGTTTGAACAATGTTGAAACAATGCTTGCTTATTTGGGACTAAAATGCAAATTACCCAAGTTGAGGGGTTAAATTGCAAATGTTGCATGATAAGATGTTCCTCTGATGTTGAGACATCATAATAATGAATATGATGTAGTGTTATGGTTTTCACAAGCTTGGGCATCAAGTTTAAGCTTGTAAAGCAATCCTTGTGCATCAAAACCCAGTTTTGGTGTAATGTGCAATTTACCCAAAACCTAGGGTTCAATAAGCAAATTACCACTTCAATAAGGTCCTTAACGTTTCTTGGCATCATGTAGAGAAAAGAAAATGAGAGGGGCATCTCATTTGAATTAAGTTGGAGGAGAGAGAATCTTGATATTAAAATAATCAAGATTTAATCATAAGTGAAACCCTAATTCAAATTAGGGAAAAAATGAATGTATTAATTAAAGGGCCTTCAACCAAAATGTTATTGGTTGATTTTGAATAAGGATGGACGTTCTTTTTCCAAGATAAGGAACGAAAATATCCTAAGAAGGTGAAATTCCACTCACCATTATTATAAGGAAAAGAAAACCCACTCACATATGGATATTAATATAATAAATATTAAGGTGCTTAATTTGATTTTCTTTAAATGATGGATAATGAAGAGGAATAAGAGGCAATGAAGATAGCCTCGTCCTTAAGGATTTTGAGGGGAATTTGAGGGGGAAGAGGCGGTCATATTTTTGGAATTTAATGCATTTTAATAATGCATTTTCTCTCTCATCAAGTTTCTTATAAAAGTACCTTTACCAAGCCAAAACAAAGGCTATTTCGGATTCTTTTCTTTACCCTTGCTTGGAAAACGACTAAGGAGCTGTGGAGGAGCAGGAGGACGACCCCAACCTGTTGGTAAGGTCCTTGACCTTCGTTCTCCTTGATTCCATGGTGGAAATAAAAAATAAATCATTGATTTCTTCTTATTTGGATCTCCTCTTCAACCCTAGCCAACTTTTTCATCCAAAAGCTTGAGGACGAGCTTAGGGGGAGTTGCTAGAGCTTCATCCACCATTAATGGCGTGAGCTTGAAGCTTTGGAGCTCAATTGGAGGCGGGTTTTATAACTCAAACCCTTAATCATTGCTATTGCATCAATCAATTATGCTTTGTTGATTGTTTTCTTCAATTTGATATATACTTGTTTCCTTGCTGCAATTTCCATCAAGAACAGTTGCTGTTCTTGGTTTTTCGAAGGAAGGGGATGATGACATCATCCTATATGCTTATCCAAAGAAAAGTACCAAGCCAAATGGTCTTGATATCTATTCCAAATCGTTTTAAATTGATTGGCTATGCTGTTTCAGAAAACTATTTTAGGGAAAACGGTTTCAAGACCGTTTGATATGGTTGAACAAGCGTTGACCGTTTGGGAATCTTGTTCCTAATTATGTAGGATAATGACCCTCCAAATTTTAGGGGTTAACTCCAAAGGAATCGTGAGTTGAAGGCCAATCAATTAGATAAATCGAATTGAATTAAATGCTGATTTTCAACCTGATCAACTTGACCTGTTTGGGAAAACGGTTTCAAGACCATTTGAGTGTGTTGACCAAGCATTGACCGTTTGGGATTCCTGTTTATAATGATGTTGGTTAATGACTCACCAAATTTGGGGGATTAACTCCCAAGGAATCGTGAGTTGAAGCCTAATCAATTAGGGAAACCTAATTGAATTAAGTGCTGATTTTCAATCTGATTTAATTGACCTTTTTGAGTAAACGGTCTCAAGACCGTTTGAATGCATTGACCAAGGGTTGAATGTTTGGGATTACTGTTACTAATGATGTGGTCTAACGACTCACCAAATTTGAGGGATTAACTCCCAAGGAATCGTGAGTTGAAGGCTATTCAATTAAGAAAACCCTAATTGTTTATGGAAGCAATAACTCAGTATACTATGTCAAGAATAGTTGTTTGTATTTGATCATATGGTTGATGTAACCAAATCAAGTGGAGAGAATGATAGAAATGAATTAATACATGAGTATGATTCATATGGTGATTTAGGGTAGGATCCTTAGTAAAGAGATCAAGAAACCCTAATTGAGAAGGTTAACGAACCCTAACCCTGATTTAGGGAAATTTTGAGTAAAACCCTAATCTAGGGTAATAGTGTAACCCTAATTAAGGGTAATAGTGTAACACTAATTAAGGGTAATGACTTGGGTAACTCTAATTTAAGGTAATGAAATACCAAACCCTAATTGGAGGAATAATGAATCCCTAATTTATGGGTAATTGAATGAAACCCTAATTGGGATGATTAGTGAAACCCTAATTGAGGGTGATTACCTGAGAAACTCTAATTGAGGATGATTCCATGTGAAACCCTAATTGAGGGCGATGTCATATGAAACCTTAAACCTAACACAGAGTAAAGCTATGTAAAACCCTAAATTTGGGCTATAGTGCATGGAATTCTAATCATGGGCAATATGATGATAAATCATAACCCTAATGTCTGGGTAATGATATGAGTAAACCTTAATGATGAAATAATGAGTAATACCCTATAATGATGAAATATCTTAAGTGGTTGACTATAGGCAACCTTATAACAAGCAATGCCTTAATTTGAGATGAGTCCATATCATTGAAGATAGTTGGACAATCCTTGTGTGTGATCTATGCACATCATGGTAAAGGTGATAGGTTGGTGGATGAAAGTATTAAGATGTGAAATTCCTTATTATAAGATAAGTTAATAAACTCATGTAAGATAGAAGTGATGATGGAAGTGATACATTGAGACATGATAGATATCACATTTAGTATTTCAGGGTTGATATACCTTGATGCATCTCAAATCCAATATTTGTAGATAAGATACACAAGGAGAGTGTTATGTAAATTGTCACAATGAAATGTAATGACTTTAACATACTTGATAAGTAAGCTAAAATGAGTATGATGTAATCATACCATGATAATGATGAGAGATAAACTCATACCTTGTGTTGATGATCATTTAATGATAAATGATAAGAATATTAAATACTTGGAATGTCGATGGATGCTCCTAGATGTATGGAACAATATATTAGGGTTGTATTGATAAAATAAACATGAAGCCCTAATTGATGTGAATAGTAAACCCTAACCCTGTGGAGGAAATAGTGGTGTTACTATTATATTACATGAGTTAATATGTTATTGTTGCCTAGTGAGAGGTGACAAGATGTTTAATGGCCTTGTGAGCCATATGGTTAGATGTTACCTGGTAAGAAGTAACAAGATGTTTCATGGGCATGATTGAGACCTGAATGAGGTGTATTCCTCTTATGATGATAAGGGTTGATACCCTGTGCTATTGTGAAAAGGACTTATATCCTGTGATAATATGATAATTGGTGTAATCTAATGAATGGCAAGTGAATATTACCATGTGATGAAGAGATGAGAAATTATGTTTCATATGTTTTATATCTTTTCAGGTTTTGATATTTATATGCTTGCTAGAAATGAATTAGGGTTTGTATGTCCACTTATTTGATGCAGCCTTAATTCACCTAATTGGCATAACTAATTAAGTGCAACTCTAATCATGTAGTACCCTGTGCCGTAGAACCATCTTCAGTGTCAGAACTTGCTGGATGGTGAAACGAGTATTCCTAAGGGAAACTCGGAGCGCATATTGTTGAATATGCGGGGGTGGCAGGTTGAGGATATATATATACTTGTCATCCACAATTGCAGGTTACAGAGGATGGCTATGGTCATGCCTCAAATATTTGATGTGATTGAGGACAGCTGCGGTTGTACCTCAGATTAGAGGGTTTTGTATACCCTGTTTTCTAGTGTCGTAACTTGTACCAAGTACGGACTAGTTGTTATCAGTTGACTATATGTCACTGTTGGCAGTTTGACTGGTATGTCACTGCAGTTTACTCGTACTGACCGAGGGGAAGAGATCTTAGGATGCCGGTACTCCTAGATCTTGTACGGAACCGAATAGCCCTTCACAGGGGTCGGTTGGACTTTGAATGGTACGATTCAAATTCCCCAGGGCATAATAAAAGATGTAATACATCCGTATAGCATATCTGTTTAGGGTTATACATGACGCTTCACATTGAATGGAAACCCATGTTTGTTCTCTTTACATAAAGATGATGCTTAGTGCAACTAAGAGATAGTAATTATACTTATGTTGTGGATATGCATAAGACTGTAATTGTGTACATACAATGGTCATGCTTATGTTGATATCTTACTGCTACTGTTGATTATAATCATGATGCTAGATATCTCATGTTGATGTTATGTTTCACATGCTATCCATGCCTCTATAATTAGAAATACCTGACAGAGGCTTAATGCCTGTAATTAGGTTTGGTTAAAGTCCAATGCCTGGATGCGTAATCAGGATTGGTATAGTCCAATGCATGAAACATTTATACCTGATTGATATAGTTTAATGCTTGAATAATACATGATGATTTATATAATCACATGTCTGGCATAAGTGAATACTTGTTTAGCAGATTGGCTAAGGCCAACAAATAGAAACAAGAATGAATCATGGGTGACACATCAGAATAATGAATGACATGAGCAAAGCTTGAGATGTTGAAAATGTATGGTAGATAAATGTTATACATGTTCTTTCTATTTCTTATAAAGAGAATAGATGAATTACTGTTCAATCATAGATATGTGTAATACTTTAAAAGATGAGAATGATCTAAACTGCTTATCCTCTGCTCAGTTTTATATTAATTAAACTACAATAATGATGTTTCTGGCGGAGAGTTATATCTCTCGCTGGGGCAATTTTCAATTGTCTCACCCCCGTGGGAACCAACATTTTTAGGTGGACGAGTGTGAAAGAGACTGATAATATCTTTCGGATGAAGAACATCAGCAGCTACAAGGACAGCAGTGACAACTCAGGTTGAGTGTGCTGTCTATCGTGTTTGGTAGATAGAAGTCCTATGTGTCGTCTCTGTACTCTCAGGTCCTCGGAGTTAGTACTTAGTGCTTTTAATGTATCGTTTTGAGATTTTGGCTTGATGCCTCGAGGTTATTATGTTGTCTGTGTTTAGCTTTTAACAAGGCAGTTGATGTTGTAACCCTTGAAAAGAGATGGTATAAGATATATACTTATGAACCATGATGTAAATGTAATACATTGGTTCTTGTTGAAAGAGTTTTCCTATGATTGGGTCTCTTTGAAAAAGGTTTTAATTTTTAGTGATTTTCTATAATCCGCTGCTTAGTGAACGCTTCCGCATTAGTTAATCTTGTTTTCACGAGACGGTCGTCACAATTTAGTGGTATCAGAGCTCTAGGTTCGCTGAGTCTACAGAGACATAGGACTAAGGTAGTAGAGTCTGTTATGGTATCATCCAGTGTATCTGATAATGTCTTCTTCTCATATAAGAGAAGAAGAACTTAAAGATGACTGGGTCACATGAGGAGATTGCTGCTGAGAGCAGCAATATTGCACCAAGAAGAGGTGCATGGGAGCAGGCAAGATAGAGACAATTGCCTAAGAGTCTCCTAGTTGATCCATTTATGATAAGAAAATCTTTCTTTAAGTATTATTGTTGGGTAGATTAGAGCAACAGTAATGTATATAGTGGACTGGATACTAGCTTTACGATCTAGGTTATCAGTCCTTAATACAAAAGTTTGAGCTTTAAAAGAGTTCCTAAATGACTTAGTCATGTTGGAACATGGGAAAGTCATGTGTGTATAATGATATTAAAAGTGAGGAATATGATCGCAAATAAAGTGCATACTACCTAATCTCAGTATTTATATACCCTGGCCAGGTATACAACTTTTGATGATAAAGTGAGTATGGAAACTCTTAGATTGTAATCTCTCTGATTGCCCTGATCAAGCAGTCATTCTGATACAATCTAATGAGTATCATGAAATCAGAAATATGGAATGAATAAATGTGTGATATACTAAGTATAAGAAAGAGAAGTCTGAGATAATCTCAAATGAGCATGTTGTATGAGGAACTAAAAGTGTACTCCTCATAAGATAAGGATAAGAATAAGGGAAATGAAACCTGTTCAATAATGATGTAAGTATAATAAATGTATTTTCCCTAACGAAGAAATGGGAAATATGATGAGATCATGAGATGATCATAAACATGCTAAATGGATAATGTCATGTAATCATCCTTATAATTCCTATGCTAAAGGCAAGGAACCTAGGAAGAGCTAAAGAGTAAATGATTCATGAATAGTTGAAAATACATGAATTGATAAGAGGAATATGAATCCTTGTTTTCTTTCCTTTCAAGGACATGGCAATCAAGTGGGTCTTAGGACACTTGATGCGCATAAGATAAAAATGTTAAAGTGATGGATACTTAGAAAAGTACCAGTTTATCTTGGGCTTTGGCTCTAAGGTGAATATATATGTAACAACTGATGTCCCAAGAGGAAAGGAAGATAAAGATGTGATGTGTTGTTAACATATGAAATAGATACCAAGGCAAGGGATCCTGGTATCTAGAGAAATATCAGATGATTTATGTTGATTACTTGGGATGGTCAACTATGAAATTAGTCTGATTATATAAAATGATATGAACATCATATGTTAGGGGTTTATGCTTTGCATAAACATAAAATTAATAAAGGATGTATGATGTCTCCATAACAATTAGGTATTATGAAGAGACATGTTGATATGGTGAATGAATGACATCTGTTTCCTTCATCTGGGATTTCGGGGACGAAATCCTTGTTAGGGGTTTATAATTTGTAACATCCCTGACCTGGGTTATGAGTTAACCCTAGATATTTTTGCTCAATAAGATTAAGTAGATTCTTAATATTATCTTGGGAAAAGTAATTAGGGCTCATGAGGAACTTATGTTTCAATTTTGGTCCCGTTTGAACAATGTTGAAACAATGCTTGCTTATTTGGGACTAAAATGCAAATTACCCAAGTTGAGGGGTTAAATTGCAAATGTTGCATGATAAGATGTTCCTCTGATGTTGAGACATCATAAGAATGAATATGATGTAGTGTTATGGTTTTCACAAGCTTGGGCATCAAGTTTAAGCTTGTAAAGCAATCCTTGTGCATCAAAACCCAGTTTTGGTGTAATGTGCAATTTACCCAAAACCTAGGGTTCAATATGCAAATTACCACTTCAATAAGGTCCTTAATGTTTCTTGGCATCATTTAGAGAAAAGAAAATGAGAGGGGCATCTCATTTGAATTAAGTTGGAGGAGAGAGAATCTTGATATTAAAATAATCAAGATTTAATCATAAGTGAAACCCTAATTCAAATTAGGGAAAAAATGAATGTATTAATTAAAGGGCCTTCAACCAAAATGTTATTGGTTGATTTTGAATAAGGATGGACGTTCTTTTTCCAAGATAAGGAACGAAAATATCCTAAGAAGGTGAAATTCCACTCACCATTATTATAAGGAAAAGAAAACCCACTCACATATGGATATTAATATAATAAATATTAAGGTGCTTAATTTGATTTTCTTTAAATGATGGATAATGAAGAGGAATAAGAGGCAATGAAGATAGCCTCGTCCTTAAGGATTTTGAGGGGAATTTTAGGGGGAAGAGGCGGCCATATTTTTGGAATTTAATGCATTTTAATAATGCATTTTCTCTCTCATCAAGTTTCTTATAAAAGTACCTTTACCAAGCCAAAACAAAGGCTATTTCGGATTCTTTTCTTTACCCTTGCTTGGAAAACGACTAAGGAGCTGTGGAGGAGCAGGAGGACGACCCCAACCTGTTGGTAAGGTCCTTGACCTTCGTTCTCCTTGATTCCATGGTGGAAATAAAAAATAAATCATTGATTTCTTCTTATTTGGATCTTCTCTTCAACCCTAGCCAACTTTTTCATCCAAAAGCTTGAGGAAGAGCTTAGGGGGAGTTGCTAGAGCTTCATACACCATTAATGGCGTGAGCTTGAAGCTTTGGAGCTCAATTGGAGGCGGGTTTTATAACTCAAACCCTTAATCATTGCTATTGCATCAATCAATTATGCTTTGTTGATTGTTTTCTTCAATTTGATATATACTTGTTTCCTTGCTGCAATTTCCATCAAGAACAGTTGCTGTTCTTGGTTTTTCGAAGGAAGGGGATGATGACATCATCCTATATGCTTATCCAAAGAAAAGTACCAAGCCAAATGGTCTTGATATCTATTCCAAATCGTTTTAAATTGATTGGCTATGCTGTTTCAGAAAACTATTTTAGGGAAAACGGTTTCAAGACCGTTTGATATGGTTGAACAAGCGTTGACCGTTTGGGAATCTTGTTCCTAATTATGTAGGATAATGACCCTCCAAATTTTAGGGGTTAACTCCAAAGGAATCGTGAGTTGAAGGCCAATCAATTAGATAAATCGAATTGAATTAAATGCTGATTTTCAACCTGATCAACTTGACCTGTTTGGGAAAACGGTTTCAAGACTATTTGAGTGTGTTGACCAAGCATTGACCGTTTGGGATTCCTGTTTATAATGATGTTGGTTAATGACTCACCAAATTTGGGGGATTAACTCCCAAGGAATCGTGAGTTGAAGCCTAATCAATTAGGGAAACCTAATTGAATTAAGTGCTGATTTTCAATCTGATTTAATTGACCTTTTTGAGTAAACGGTCTCAAGACCGTTTGAATGCATTGACCAAGGGTTGAATGTTTGGGATTACTGTTACTAATGATGTGGTCTAATGACTCACCAAATTTGAGGGATTAACTCCCAAGGAATCGTGAGTTGAAGGCTATTCAATTAAGAAAACCCTAATTGTTTATGGAAGCAATAACTCAGTATACTATGTCAAGCATAGTTGTTTGTATTTGATCATATGGTTGATGTAAACAAATCAAGTGGAGAGAATGATAGAAATGAATTAATACATGAGTATGATTCATATGGTGATTTAGGGTAGGATCCTTAGTAAAGAGATCAAGAAACCCTAATTGAGAAGGTTAACGAACCCTAACCCTGATTTAGGGAAATTTTGAGTAAAACCCTAATCTAGGGTAATAGTGTAACCCTAATTAAGGGTAATAGTGTAACCCTAATTAAGGGTAATGACTTGGGTAACTCTAATTTAAGGTAATGAAATACCAAACCCTAATTGGAGGAATAATGAATCCCTAATTTATGGGTAATTGAATGAAACCCTAATTGGGATGATTAGTGAAACCCTAATTGAGGGTGATTCCCTGAGAAACTCTAATTGAGGATGATTCCATGTGAAACCCTAATTGAGGGCGATGTCATATGAAACCTTAAACCTAACACAGAGTAAAGCTATGTAAAACCCTAAATTTGGGCTATAGTGCATGGAATTCTAATCATGGGCAATATGATGATAAATCATAACCCTAATGTCTGGGTAATGATATGAGTAAACCTTAATGATGAAATAATGAGTAATATCCTATAATGATGAAATATCTTAAGTGGTTGACTATAGGCAACCTTATAACAAGCAATGCCTTAATTTGAGATGAGTCCATATCATTGAAGATAGTTGTACAATCCTTGTGTGTGATCTATGCACATCATGGTAAAGGTGATAGGTTGGTGGATGAAAGTATTAAGATGTGAAATTCCTTATTATAAGATAAGTGAATAAACTCATGTAAGATAGAAGTGATGAGGGAAGTGATACATTGAGACATGATAGATATCACATTTAGTATTTCAGGGTTGATATACCTTGATGCATCTCAAATCCAATATTTTTAGATAAGATACACAAGGAGAGTGTTATGTAAATTGTCACAATGAAATGTAATGAGTTTAACATACTTGATAAGTAAGCTAAAATGAGTATGATGTAATCATACCATGATAATGATGAGAGATAAACTCATACCTTGTGTTGATGATCATTTAATGATAAATGATAAGAATATTAAATACTTGGAATGTCGATGGATGCTCCTAGATGTATGGAACAATATATTAGGGTTGTATTGATAAAATAAACATGAAACCCTAATTGATGTGAATAGTAAACCCTAACCCTGTGGAGGAAATAGTGGTGTTACTATTATATTACATGAGTTAATATGTTATTGTTGCCTAGTGAGAGGTGACAAGATGTTTAATGGCCTTGTGAGCCATATGGTTAGATGTTACCTGGTAAGAAGTAACAAGATGTTTCATGGGCATGATTGAGCCCTGAATGAGGTGTATTCCTCTTATGATGATAAGGGTTGATACCCTGTGCTATTGTGAAAAGGACTTATATCCTGTGATAATATGATAATTGGTGTAATCTAATGAATGGCAAGTGAATATTACCATGTGATGAAGAGATGAGAAATTATGTTTCATATGTTTTATATCTTTTCAGGTTTTGATATTTATATGCTTGCTAGAAATGAATTAGGGTTTGTATGTCCACTTGTTTGATGCAGCCTTAATTCACCTAATTGGCATAACTAATTAAGTGCAAATCTAATCATGTAGTACCCTGTGCCGTAGAACCATCTTCAGTGTCAGAACTTGCTGGATGGTGAAACGAGTATTCCTAAGGGAAACTCGGAGCGCATATTGTTGAATATGCGGGGGTGGCAGGTTGAGGATATATATATACTTGTCATCCACAATTGCAGGTTACAGAGGATGGCTATGGTCATGCCTCAAATATTTGATGTGATTGAGGACAACTGCGGTTGTACCTCAGATTAGAGGGTTTTGTATACCCTGTTTTCTAGTGTCGTAACTTGTACCAAGTACGGACTAGTTGTTATCAGTTGACTATATGTCACTGTTGGCAGTTTGACTGGTATGTCACTGCAGTTTACTCGTACTGACCGAGGGGAAGAGATCTTAGGATGCCGGTACTCCTA
This sequence comes from Alisma plantago-aquatica, assembly GCA_963693085.1. Lineage (NCBI taxonomy): Eukaryota > Viridiplantae > Streptophyta > Magnoliopsida > Alismatales > Alismataceae > Alisma > Alisma plantago-aquatica. The sequence goes on along the minus strand of OY856409.1, from coordinate 490,089,082 downwards.
GATCTTGTACGGAACCGAATAGCCCTTCGCAGGGGTCGGTTGGACTTTGAATGGTACGATTCAAATTCCCCAGGGCATAATAAAAGATGTAATACAGCCGTATAGCATATCTGTTTAGGGTTATACATGATGCTTCACATTGAATGGAAACCCATGTTTGTTCTCTTTACATAAAGATGATGCTTAGTGCAACTAAGAGATAGTAATTATACTTATGTTGTGGATATGCATAAGACTGTAATTGTGTACATACAATGGTCATGCTTATGTTGATATCTTACTGCTACTGTTGATTATAATCATGATGCTAGATATCTCATGTTGATAGTTATGTTTCACATGCTATCCATGCCTCTATAATTAGAAATACCTGACAGAGGCTTAATGCCTGTAATTAGGTTTGGTTAAAGTCCAATGCCTGGATGCGTAATCAGGATTGGTATAGTCCAATGCCTGAAACATTTATACCTGATTGATATAGTTTAATGCTTGAATAATACATGATGATTTATATAATCACATGTCTGGCATAAGTGAATACTTGTTTAGCAGATTGGCTAAGGCCAACAAATAGAAACAAGAATGAATCATGGGTGACACATCAGAATAATGAATGACATGAGCAAAGCTTGAGATGTTGAAAATGTATGGTAGATAAATGTTATACATGTTCTTTCTATTTCTTATAAAGAGAATAGATGAATTACTGTTCAATCATAGATATGTGTAATACTTTAAAAGATGAGAATGATATAAACTGCTTATCCTCTGCTCAGTTTTATATTAATTAAACTACAATAATGATGTTTCTGGAGGAAAGTTATATCTCTCGCTGGGGCAATTTTCAATTGTCTCACCCCCGTGGGAACCAACATTTTTAGGTGGACGAGTGTGAAAGAGACTGATAATATCTTTCGGATGAAGAACATCAGCAGCTACAAGGACAACAGTGACAACTCAGGTTGAGTGTGCTGTCTATCGTGTTTGGTAGATAGAAGTCCTATGTGTCGTCTCTGTACTCTCAGGTCCTCGGAGTTAGTACTTAGTGCTTTTAATGTATCGTTTTGAGATTTTGGCTTGATGCCTCAAGGTTATTATGTTGTCTGTGTTTAGCTTTTAACAAGGCAGTTGATGTTGTAACCCTTGAAAAGAGATGGTATAAGATATATACTTATGAACCATGATGTAAATGTAATACATTGGTTCTTGTTGAAAGAGTTTTCCTATGATTGGGTCTCTTTGAAAAAGGTTTTAATTTTTAGTGATTTTCTATAATCCGCTGCTTAGTGAACGCTTCCACATTAGTTAATCTTGTTTTCACGAGACGGTCGTCACAATTTAGTGGTATCAGAGCTCTAGGTTCGCTGAGTCTACAGAGACATAGGACTAAGGTAGTAGAGTCTGTTCTGGTATCATCCAGTGTATCTGATAATGTCTTCTTCTCATATAAGAGAAGAAGAACTTAAAGATGACTGGGTCACATGAGGAGATTGCTGCTGAGAGCAGCAATATTGCACCAAGAAGAGGTGCATGGGAGCAGGCAAGACAGAGACAATTGCCTAAGAGTCTCCTAGTTGATCCATTTATGATAAGAAAATCTTTCTTTAAGTATTATTGTTGGGTAGATTAGAGCAACATTAATGTATATAGTGGACTGGATACTAGCTTTACGATCTAGGTTATCAGCCCTTAATACAGAAGTTTGAGCTTTAAAAGAGTTCCTAAATGACTTAGTCATGTTGGAACATGGGAAAGTCATGTGTGTATAATGATATTAAAAGTGAGGAATATGATCGCAAATAAAGTGCATACTACCTAATCTCAGTATTTATATACCCTGGCCAGGTATACAACTATTGATGATAAAGTGAGTATGGAAACTCTTAGATTGTAATCTCTCTGATTGCCCTGATCAAGCAGTCATTCTGATACAATCTAATGAGTATCATGAAATCAGAAATAAGGAATGAATAAATGTGTGATATACTAAGTATAAGAAAGAGAAGTCTGAGATAATCTCAAATGAGCATGTTGTATGAGGAACTAAAAGTGTACTCCTCATAAGATAAGGATAAGAATAAGGGAAATGAAACCTGTTCAATAATGATGTAAGTATAATAAATGTATTTTCCCTAACGAAGAAATGGGAAATATGATGAGATCATGAGATGATCATAAACATGCTAAATAGATAATGTCATGTAATCATCCTTATAATTCCTATGCTAAAGGCAAGGAACCTAGGAAGAGCTAAAGAGTAAATGATTCATGAATAGTTGAAAATACATGAATTGATAAGAGGAATATGAATCCTTGTTTTCTTTCCTTTCAAGGACATGGCAATCAAGTGGGTCTTAGGACACTTGATGCGCATAAGATAAAAATGTTAAAGTGATGGATACTTAGAAAAGTACCAGTTTATCTTGGGCTTTGGCTCTAAGGTGAATATATATGTAACAACTGATGTCCCAAGAGGAAAGGAAGATAAAGATGTGATGTGTTGTTAACATATGAAATAGATACCAAGGCAAGGGATCCTGGTATCTAGAGAAATATCAGATGATTTATGTTGATTACTTGGGATGGTCAACTATGAAATTAGTGTGATTATATAAAATGATATGAACATCATATGTTAGGGGTTTATGATTTGCATAAACATAAAATTAATAAAGGATGTATGATGTCTCCATAACAATTAAGTATTATGAAGAGACATGTTGATATGGTGAATGAATGACATCTGTTTCCTTTATCTGGGATTTCGGGGACGAAATCCTTGTTAGGGGTTTATAATTTGTAACATCCCTGACCTGGGTTATGAGTTAACCCTAGATATTTTTGCTCAATAATATTAAGTAGATTCTTAATCTTATCTTGGGAAAAGTAATTAGGGCTCATGAGGAACTTATGTTTCAATTTTGGTCCCGTTTGAACAATGTTGAAACAATGCTTGCTTATTTGGGACTAAAATGCAAATTACCCAAGTTGAGGGGTTAAATTGCAAATGTTGCATGATAAGATGTTCCTCTGATGTTGAGACATCATAAGAATGAATATGATGTAGTGTTATGGTTTTCACAAGCTTGGGCATCAAGTTTAAGCTTGTAAAGCAATCCTTGTGCATCAAAACCCAGTTTTGGTGTAATGTGCAATTTACCCAAAACCTAGGGTTCAATATGCAAATTACCACTTCAATAAGGTCCTTAATGTTTCTTGGCATCATGTAGAGAAAAGAAAATGAGAGGGGCATCTCATTTGAATTAAGTTGGAGGAGAGAGAATCTTGATATTAAAATAATCAAGATTTAATCATAAGTGAAACCCTAATTCAAATTAGGGCAAAAATGAATGTATTAATTAAAGGGCCTTCAACCAAAATGTTATTGGTTGATTTTGAATAAGGATGGACGTTCTTTTTCCAAGATAAGGAACGAAAATATCCTAAGAAGGTGAAATTCCACTCACCATTATTATAAGGAAAAGAAAACCCACTCACATATGGATATTAATATAATAAATATTAAGGTGCTTAATTTGATTTTCTTTAAATGATGGATAATGAAGAGGAATAAGAGGCAATGAAGATAGCCTCGTCCTTAAGGATTTTGAGGGGAATTTTAGGGGGAAGAGGCGGCCATATTTTTGGAATTTAATGCATTTTAATAATGCATTTTCTCTCTCATCAAGTTTCTTATAAAAGTACCTTTACCAAGCCAAAACAAAGGCTATTTCGGATTCTTTTCTTTACCCTTGCTTGGAAAACGACTAAGGAGCTGTGGAGGAGCAGGAGGACGACCCCAACCTGTTGGTAAGGTCCTTGACCTTCGTTCTCCTTGATTCCATGGTGGAAATAAAAAATAAATCATTGATTTCTTCTTATTTGGATCTCCTCTTCAACCCTAGCCAACTTTTTCATCCAAAAGCTTGAGGACGAGCTTAGGGGGAGTTGCTAGAGCTTCATCCACCATTAATGGCGTGAGCTTGAAGCTTTGGAGCTCAATTGGAGGCGGGTTTTATAACTCAAACCCTTAATCATTGCTATTGCATCAATCAATTATGCTTTGTTGATTGTTTTCTTCAATTTGATATATACTTGTTTCCTTGCTGCAATTTCCATCAAGAACAGTTGCTGTTCTTGGTTTTTCGAAGGAAGGGGATGATTACATCATCCTATATGCTTATCCAAAGAAAAGTACCAAGCCAAATGGTCTTGATATCTATTCCAAATCGTTTTAAATTGATTGGCTATGCTGTTTCAGAAAACTGTTTTAGGGAAAACGGTTTCAAGACCGTTTGATATGGTTGAACAAGCGTTGACCGTTTGGGAATCTTGTTCCTAATTATGTAGGATAATGACCCTCCAAATTTTAGGGGTTAACTACAAAGGAATCGTGAGTTGAAGGCCAATCAATTAGATAAATCGAATTGAATTAAATGCTGATTTTCAACCTGATCAACTTGACCTGTTTGGGAAAACGGTTTCAAGACCATTTGAGTGTGTTGACCAAGCATTGACCGTTTGGGATTCCTGTTTATAATGATGTTGGTTAATGACTCACCAAATTTGGGGGATTAACTCCCAAGGAATCGTGAGTTGAAGCCTAATCAATTAGGGAAACCTAATTGAATTAAGTGCTGATTTTCAATCTGATTTAATTGACCTTTTTGAGTAAATGGTCTCAAGACCGTTTGAATGCATTGACCAAGGGTTGAATGTTTGGGATTACTGTTGCTAATGATGTGGTCTAATGACTCAACAAATTTGAGGGATTAACTCCCAAGGAATCGTGAGTTGAAGGCTATTCAATTAAGAAAACCCTAATTGTTTATGGAAGCAATAACTCAGTATACTATGTCAAGCATAGTTGTTTGTATTTGATCATATGGTTGATGTAACCAAATCAAGTGGAGAGAATGATAGAAATGAATTCATACATGAGTATGATTCATATGGTGATTTAGGGTAGGATCCTTAGTAAAGAGATCAAGAAACCCTAATTGAGAAGGTTAACGAACCCTAACCCTGATTTAGGGAAATTTTGAGTAAAACCCTAATCTAGGGTAATAGTGTAACCCTAATTAAGGGTAATAGTGTAACCCTAATTAAGGGTAATGACTTGGGTAACTCTAATTTAAGGTAATGAAATACCAAACCCAAATTGGAGGAATAATGAATCCCTAATTTATGGGTAATTGAATGAAACCCTAATTGGGATGATTAGTGAAACCCTAATTGAGGGTGATTCCCTGAGAAACTCTAATTGAGGATGATTCCATGTGAAACCCTAATTGAGGGCGATGTCATATGAAACCTTAAACCTAACACAGAGTAAAGCTATGTAAAACCCTAAATTTGGGCTATAGTGCATGGAATTCTAATCATGGGCAATATGATGATAAATCATAACCCTAATGTCTGGGTAATGATATGAGTAAACCTTAATGATGAAATAATGAGTAATACCCTATAATGATGAAATATCTTAAGTGGTTGACTATAGGCAACCTTATAACAAGCAATGCCTTAATTTGAGATGAGTCCATATCATTGAAGATAGTTGTACAATCCTTGTGTGTGATCTATGCACATCATGGTAAAGGTGATAGGTTGGTGGATGAAAGTATTAAGATGTGAAATTCCTTATTATAAGATAAGTTAATAAACTCATGTAAGATAGAAGTGATGAGGGAAGTGATACATTGAGACATGATAGATATCACATTTAGTATTCCAGGGTTGATATACCTTGATGCATCTCAAATCCAATATTTTTAGATAAGATACACAAGGAGAGTGTTATGTAAATTGTCACAATGAAATGTAATGAGTTTAACATACTTGATAAGTAAGCTAAAATGAGTATGATGTAATCATACCATGATAATGATGAGAGATAAACTCATACCTTGTGTTGATGATCATTTAATGATAAATGATAAGAATATTAAATACTTGGAATGTCGATGGATGCTCCTAGATGTATGGAACAATATATTAGGGTTGTATTGATAAAATAAACATGAAACCCTAATTGATGTGAATAGTAAACCCTAACCCTGTGGAGGAAATAGTGGTGTTACTATTATATTACATGAGTTAATATGTTATTGTTGCCTAGTGAGAGGTGACAAGATGTTTAATGGCCTTGTGAGCCATATGGTTAGATGTTACCTGGTAAGAAGTAACAAGATGTTTCATGGGCATGATTGAGCCCTGAATGAGGTGTATTCCTCTTATGATGATAAGGGTTGATACCCTGTGCTATTGTGAAAAGGACTTATATCCTGTGATAATGATAATTGGTGTAATCTAATGAATGGCAAGTGAATATTACCATGTGATGAAGAGATGAGAAATTATGTTTCATATGTTTTATATCTTTTCAGGTTTTGATATTTATATGCTTGCTAGAAATGAATTAGGGTTTGTATGTCCACTTGTTTGATGCAGCCTTAATTCACCTAATTGGCATAACTAATTAAGTGCAACTCTAATCATGTAGTGCCCTGTGCCGTAGAACCATCTTCAGTGTCAGAACTTGCTGGATGGTGAAACGAGTATTCCTAAGGGAAACTCGGAGCGCATATTGTTGAATATGCGGGGGTGGCAGGTTGAGGATATATATATACTTGTCATCCACAATTGCAGGTTACAGAGGATGGCTATGGTCATGCCTCAAATATTTGATGTGATTGAGGACAGCTGCGGTTGTACCTCGGATTAGAGGGTTTTGTATACCCTATTTTCTAGTGTCGTAACTTGTACCAAGTACGAACTAGTTGTTATCAGTTGACTATATGTCACTGTTGGCAGTTTGACTGGTATGTCACTGCAGTTTACTTGTACTAACCGAGGGGAAGAGATCTTAGGATGCCGGTACTCCTAGATCTTGTACGGAACCGAATAGCCCTTCGCAGGGGTCGGTTGGACTTTGAATGGTACGATTCAAATTCCCCAGGGCATAATAAAAGATGTAATACAGCCGTATAGCATATCTGTTTAGGGTTATACATGATGCTTCACATTGAATGGAAACCCATGTTTGTTCTCTTTACATAAAGATGATGCTTAGTGCAACTAAGAGATAGTAATTATACTTATGTTGTGGATATGCATAAGACTGTAATTGTGTACATACAATGGTCATGCTTATGTTGATATCTTACTGCTACTGTTGATTATAATCATGATGCTAGATATCTCATGTTGATAGTTATGTTTCACATGCTATCCATGCCTCTATAATTAGAAATACCTGACAGAGGCTTAATGCATGTAATTAGGTTTGGTTAAAGTCCAATGCCTGGATGCGTAATCAGGATTGGTATAGTCCAATGCCTGAAACATTTATACCTGATTGATATAGTTTAATGCTTGAATAATACATGGTGATTTATATAATCACATGTATGGCATAAGTGAATACTTGTTTAGCAGATTGGCTAAGGCCAACAAATAGAAACAAGAATGAATCATGGGTGACACATCAGAATAATGAATGACATGAGCAAAGCTTGAGATGTTGAAAATGTATGGTAGATAAATGTTATACATGTTCTTTCTATTTCTTATAAAGAGAATAGATGAATTACTGTTCAATCATAGATATGTGTAATACTTTAAAAGATGAGAATGATCTAAACTGCTTATCCTCTGCTCAGTTTTATATTAATTAAACTACAATAATGATGTTTCTGGAGGAGAGTTATATCTCTCGCTGGGGCAATTTTCAATTGTCTCACCCCCGTGGGAACCAACATTTTTAGGTGGACGAGTGTGAAAGAGATTGATAATATCTTTCGGATGAAGAACATCAGCAGCTACAAGGACAACAGTGACAACTCAGGTTGAGTGTGCTGTCTATCGTGTTTGGTAGATAGAAGTCCTATGTGTCGTCTCTGTACTCTCAGGTCCTCGGAGTTAGTACTTAGTGCTTTTAATGTATCGTTTTGAGATTTTGGGTTGATGCCTCGAGGTTATTATGTTGTCTGTGTTTAGCTTTTAACAAGGCAGTTGATGTTGTAACCCTTGAAAAGAGATGGTATAAGATATATACTTATGAACCATGATGTAAATGTAATACATTGGTTCTTGTTGAAAGAGTTTTCCTATGATTGGGTCTCTTTGAAAAAGGTTTTAATTTTTAGTGATTTTCTATAATCCGCTGCTTAGTGAACGCTTCCGCATTAGTTAATCTTGTTTTCACGAGACGGTCGTCACAGTACATGTATATGTATAGTTTGTTGTTCAATATGTAATATCAAATATTGTAACAATTCATGTTGTAATTATATGTTGAATGGTGAACATGTGTGTATGGTTTTATTATTGTTCATGTGCATGTGCTATTGATGTTTCCTTCTGGCTCCCTTGATTTTCTTCTTCTTAGCCTAGTGTGGGATGTTTAAATTGGAATTCTCGCTGAGGTGAGGGTTTCAATTTGGACGTCGCACATCAGATTAAGTTTTAGAAAATCCAGGGACGTCACATTCACTCTTTTTTTTTATTAAAAGCTCCTAAATGAGTGACGTTTTCACCTCCTGTATCTATAAAACGTCAATTCAAGTGGCGTATTCTCACCAAAGTGGGCTATGTTGGGAATTATTTTCAAAGGGGTGCTTTAATCAGAATTTTTTTTTATCAAAGTATGCTATTTTAGTTTTTTTCCCAATAATTTATGCTCCCCTTATTACATAGACAATAATTTACATACAAATGCTAAAAAAAGAATAACTCGATCAATTTATGTATGACTCTCACTGACTTGATCGTTGAGCTCACAAACAGACTTCTCAAGTATGTAGACAAACTAGTGAAGCACATATATGTGTTGTTGAAACATGCAGACAAAGCTCATAGACTTCTGTAAAGCAGACAAACATGTTGGTAGGATCAACTTGCTTGAATAAACATGCCTCGGGATTCATTCAAAATAAAAAATAAAAAAGCTAAAAAATCAAAAGACAGTTAACAGTAAGCACACAAATAGGGTGGATCGTTAGCTCACAGACAAATTACTCAAGTACGTAGATAAACTAAGAATCTATCTGCTTATATAAACAAGACTTCAATGATGTCAAATGAAAATAAAAATAGAAATCAAAGATAAAAAAATGATAAATGGGAAGCGAACTAGGTGAATGGTACAAAGTTGTAGCAACTAGCAAGTCATTGGTTGATACAAAAAGTGGGCACATCTACGTATCACATGTCCTTATTTATAGGAATTAAGACATAAGATACTATGTATATTGTAAAAAAGGTCTATTTTCTTTGTATAAAAATTGTGAATATAATGTTATCTTTGTATTTTGGTTATTACAAATACAAAAAATTGGAAGGTTTTTATGCAATTTTCTTTATTTTATATACTACGAATTAGTCGTTATATTCTAATAGTGTACTATCTATATAGCAAAGAACATTGGGGTTGTTCGGTTTTTTTTTTTTTAATTTATAAAGTAATGCTTGTATTCTAATTTGTAGTATATAGGAAAGCGTGTAGGATGTGGTGCATGCTATTTTTCTTTGTTTATTTTTAAATTACAAGTTATTCCACGTATTCTAATAAGGCATCATGTGATGCACCTTATCTCTAGATGCATATTTTCAATTTGTTTTGCAAATTACAAAATCATTGTGTACTCTAAAAAAGTTATATGAAAGGTTGCATGAGGAGTCAGAGAGTCGACTCTCACCTATATCTACACTGCATCAAACCGTTTTTTCTTGGCTGTTAGGGTTGGTAATGCAAGGTAATCAGTGTTAGAGGTGATGGGTGGAGTGGTCGTCATGACATGTCGACACCGAGAAGGACATGTAAAATGGTGTGTTGATGCTTGACAACATTTGTCCCTTGTAGTTTTCAACGTTGATTCTCTCAAAATCCATTTCTTACCTTCCTACTAATCATCTTACACGTCATCCTTAATAATGTAACTATTTCTTTTTCTTCCTTTCTATTTTACTCACAACTTGACGCCAATTTTGACTTTATTTTTGCCTCCGATTGGCGTCAAGGAACTCTAGTTCATAAGCTCTGATTGGTTTGTTGTAACTGGTCCGGAAAACTTACGAACTGGAGTTCCTCGAAGAGTTTTGTATGATTGGTTTAAAGTAAGTATTGGAACTTGAGTTTCATGATTTCTGGTGAGTTACAGACTTACATACAAAACACATTTCACGAGTTCCCTCTTAAAAAGAGTAAAAAATGAGTTTCGAGATAACTAATGAAATTTCTTATACAATTGTATTCTTCATTCGTTATAAGTGACACATGTAAAAAAATTATGACTATAAATATTAGCGGTGTGGATATAGTTCATTGCTAAAATCACAACAAAATATCATACACTATAATCTCACTATGTGTGGCATCCAACTTATAAAAACGAAATTTATTTAAGCGGAAGCGAATCATTTGCAGCGGATTGCTAAAAATCACTAAAAATTAAAACTTTTTTGCAAAGAGATCCACACATAGGAAATCTTTTTCATCAAGAACCAAAGTATAATATTTACATTCTGTTCCATAAGTACACAACATGTACTATCTCTTCTCGAGGATTACAACATCAGTTGTCCTATTCAACATTATATACAGACAACATAAAAACCTCGAGGCATCAAGCCAAAATCTCAAATCGATTCAATAAAAACACTGACTACTAACTATGAGGACCTGAGAGTACAGAGACGACACATAGGACTTTCTAACTATAAGACTAGACATGCAGTATCTCCACCTGAGATATTACTGCTGTCCCCGATGCTGCTGATGTTCCTTCTCTGCTAAAGGTTTCCTGCCTCCTTGTCCACGACCACCTAAAAACATTGGATCCCACGGGGTGAGACAATTGTAAATTGTCCCAGCAGGAGATATAACTCTCCTCCAAAACATTATTATTGCAGTGAAAGATATAAAACTGGGCAGAGGATAAACAGTTTAAAGCATTCTCATCTTAAAGCATTGTAACTATTTATGATAGAACAATAGATCAACTATTCTCTTACTAAGGAATAGGAAGAACATGTATATCATTTATTCATCATATTATACCATCATGTCACGCTTCTCTTGTAACACTCATTATCTTGAAATGACACCCATGAAACATTCTTGTTTCAACCTGTTGGCCTTAGCCAATCTGCTAAATAGATTTTTGATTATACTAGACATGAGAATGTACATCATCATGTCTTACTCAAGCATTGGTTTTATACCAATCCTGTATAAACATTCCAAGTATTGGATTATACCAATCCTGTATAAACATTCCAGGTTTTGGATTATACCAATCCTGTGAAACTAGTACAATCATTAGACTTACATTATTCATGTGTATCCATTCCAAGTATTGGACTACGCCAATCCTGTGTAACTATTCCAGGTATTGAACTATGTCAATCCTGTGTAACTATTCCATGTATTGATCTATGTCAATCCTGTGTAACTATTCCAGGTATTGAACTTTGTCAATCCTGTGCAATTATTCTTGGTATTGATCTCTGTCAATCCTGTGCAACTATTCCAGGTATTGATCTATGTAAATCCTGTGACATTATTCCAAGTATTGGAATTTAACCAATCATGTGTTATTATTCCAGGTATTGGGATTTAACCAATCCTGTGTTATTATTCCAGGTATTGGGATTTAACCAATCATGTGTTATTATTCCAGGTATTAGGATTTAACCAATCCTGTGTTATTATTCCAGGTATTGGGATTTAACCAATCCTGTACAGTTGTTATTCCAGGTATTAGACTATGCTAATCTTGTGCATCTATTCCAGGTATTGAACTATATCAATCTTGTGTAACCTTTAAAACATTTTGTTACCTCTCACTAGGCAACAACCATCCTTATCGCTCATAAGACCCATAAAACACCTTGTCACCTCTCACTAAGCAACATCTAACCATATGACTCATAAGGCCATAACACATCTTTAGAATTCAATCATGTTCATTACTCTTAACATTTATCATTAAATGATTCTCAGTATAAGGTATGAGTTCATTCCTTATCCTTATCATGGTATGATTACATCATACTCATTAGTTTGGCTCAACCTTATTCTCAAGGTATATTAGCCTATGCTTATCAAGGTATATCAAATTCATTACATTTTATTATAACAATTTACATAACACACCATGTGCTTCTTGTCCAAATATATTGGATTTGAGGTGCATCAAGGTATATCAATCATGGAATGCTAAAAGTGATATCTATCACATCTTGATGTACCACTTTCCTCATCACTTTCAACTTTCTTGAGCTATCAGCTTATCTTGTATTAAGGTATTTCCCATCTTAATACTTTCATCCACTAACTTATCACTTTTAACATGAAGTGCATAGATCACACACAAGAATGGTCCCACTACCTTTAATGGTATGGAATCATTTCAGGTTAAGGCATTGCCTACAATAAGGTTGATATACTCAATCATTTAAGATATTTCACCTTTATACTACTTAATTATCAGGGTTCTGGTTTGTCATCATATTGCACAAGGTTAAGGCTTTAAATATTATAACTCCATTTAGAATTTCACCTACCTTTACCCTTTATTAGGGCTTTGGGGTTTCACTTACTATTCATCGCCCAACTAGGGTTTCTCATGGCATCACCCTCAGTTAGGGTTTCTCATAGCATCACCCTCAATTAGGGTTTCTCATGTCATCACCCTCAATTAGGGTTTCTCATGGCATCACCCTCAATTAGGGTTTCTCATAGCATCACCCTCAATTAGGGTTTCTCATGGCATCACCCTCAATTAGGGTTTCTCATGGCATCACCCTCAATTAGGGTTTCTCATGGCATCACCCTCAATTAGTGTTTCTCATGGCATCACCCTCAATTAGGGTTTCTCATGGCATAACCCTCAATTAGGGTTTCTCATTTCATATCAATTGGAGATACTCATCCCAATTAGGGTTTCACTCTTTATTCCCACAATTGGGGTTTTACATTATGTTACCCTGAACTAGGGTTAGGGTTCATTAACCTTCTGGATTAGGGTTTCATGATATCTTTAATAAGGATCATAACCTAATCATCACATGATAAATACTCATATATGAATTCCTTTCTATCATCCTTACAACTTGATTAGGTCACATCAACCCTTCAATCAAGTACATACAACTATGGTTAACATAGTATACTAAGACATTACTCTCATAACCTTTTAGGGTTAATTAATCTAAAAGTATTGATCATCTAGGTACTTTAGGGTTTCAACCTTTGTACCTAACCTTAATAATCATCATTGGATCAATGGATAAATCATCATCTTAATTCTTAAGAAACTCAATCACATTGGACCTCCATTACATGAGGTATCCAAATAAATTGACCAATTGGATCTTCAATTACAATAGGTGTCCAAGTGGATTAACCAATTGATTCCTCAATTACATTAAGTATCCAAAAGGATTAACCATATAGATCTTCAAACAATTTTTTATTACTTGGGCCCCAAACGATCTTGGTCTTTCAAAGTTCAAACGGTTTGAAACCATTTGGTAAAGCAAGTACTTGAAACCGTTTGCTAAAGTACTCATGAGATCGATTGGGCCTCAAACGGTTTGGGATCATTTGATCCCAATTGGTCTTGATACCGTTTGGTCCCAAACGGTCTTGAGACCGTTTGGTCCAAATCTCCTCAAAACTGCATGGACCAAAGATGGTCTTAAGTACACCAATCAGTTTAGGGTTCTCAATGTTGATTCCTTCAACCATTGTATTCATATAATCATTCATCAATTGGGACTATCACCATACCTCAATTGGGTTAAATAGGTCATACTTCAACTAATTTTACCCTCAATTTATCATCAATTAGGGTTTGAATCAATTGAGTTAGGGTTTGGAATCGATGATCCTTCAATGTTGATCATTGTGAAACTAATTACTTTGAAACTATTGGACCACCACCCAAAGTGTGCATGACCTGACCCCAAACGGTCTTGAGGTCGTTTGGATGACCTCCAAACGGTCTTGAGACCGTTTTCCCATCTCATCACCCAAATCCATGTCATCCAATTAGGGTTTGGATCATTGGATTGATCACCAAATCAGCATTTCATTGCAATTCAACTTGGTATCATTAGATCTTCAAACACCTAACCATACTCAACCCTAGACCTACAAACGGTCTTGGGTGACCTCCAAATGGTCTTGGGATCATTTGGATGACCTCCAAATAGTCTTGAGACCGTTTTCCCATCTCATCACCCAAATTCATGTCATCCAATTAGGGTTTGAGTCATTGGATTGATCATTAAATCAGCATTTGATTGCAATTTAGTTTGGTATCTTTGGATCTTAAAATACCCAACCATGATCAACCCTAGACCTCCAAATGGTCTTGGGTGACCACCAAACGGTCTTGAGACCGTTTGGGTGATCCCCAAATGGTTTTGAAACCATTTGGGTCAATCAACCCAAGTTTCAAACTCAAACAAATTGGAAATCAACACTTAACCCGATTAAGGTTTTGGTGATTGATGGACCTTCAATTCATGAACCAATTGGAGTTCATCAATCATAAATGATGGGTCATTAACCTAGATCATTTTCAATAGATATCCAAATGGCCAACCCTGGTCAACACCACCAAACGGTCTGAAACCGTTTGGCCTCATGCGGTTTGGTGAAACTGTTTCCCCTCAAACGGTTTGAAACCGTTTGCTCCCAAACGGTTTGGGAAACCATTTGAGCACTTCAATTGAGACCGTTTTGTATTGATATTTGGAGAGGTGTGTTATTATCATCTTCAGTCTCTAAACTCATGAAACCCGATGTGGTTTCCATGGTGATTATATCCATCAACCAAATCAATTATCGTGAATGTGGAAATGATCAATATTTGATAAGGAATTGAATGCAATAACAAAATCAAGGGTTCAAGTTATAAAACCCACCTCCAATTGAGCTCCAAAGCTCCAAGATCACGGAAAAAATGGTGTATTAATCTTTTGCAACTCCCCCTAGGCTCGTCCTCAAGCTTTTGGTTGAAAAGATTAGCTAGGGTTGAAGAGGAGATCGAAATAAGAAGAAATCCATAATTCATTTTCGATTTCCACCATGGAATCAAGGTGAAAAGGGTTAAGAACCTTACCAACAGGTTGGGGGTCATCCTCCTGGTCCTCCCACGCTCCCTTGGTCGTTTTCCAAGCAAGGAGAAGTGAAAATGGAAAAGCCTTTCATTTGGCTTGGAAAGGGTCTTTTTATAAGAAATTCGATGAGAGAGAAAATACTTTATAAAAGTCTTTTAATTCCAAAATTGTTGCCACCATATCCCCCTTGGTTTCTTGTATGCAAAGTCATCTCTATCCTCACCAAGATCCCTTCCATTATCCAAGAATAAAAGGGAAAATAAATTAAACACCTTAACCCTTATAATATCAATATCCATTTTTGAGTGGGATTTCTTTTTTCTTATAATAATGGTGAGTGGAATTTCACCTCCTTAGGATATGCTCGTGCCTTTGCAAGGCTTAAGGATGTCCATACACATATGAATCCAACCATATTAATTTTGGTTGAAGGCCCCTTCAATTATTTTATTTATTTTTGCATTAAATTGAATTAGGGTTTCAATTGGGCTTAAATCTTGATTATTTTAATATCAAGATTCTCTCTCCTCCAACTTAATTCAAATGAGGCACCCCTCTCATTTTCTTTGCTCTAAATGATGTCAAGAAACATTAGG
Organism: Alisma plantago-aquatica; assembly: GCA_963693085.1. NCBI lineage: Eukaryota > Viridiplantae > Streptophyta > Magnoliopsida > Alismatales > Alismataceae > Alisma > Alisma plantago-aquatica. The sequence goes on along the minus strand of OY856409.1, from coordinate 490,073,351 downwards.
GACCTCATTGAAGTGGTAATTTGCATATTGGACCCTAGGTTTTGGGTAAATTGCACTTTACACCAAAACTAGGTTTTAATGCACAAACATTGTCCAACAAGCTCTATCTTGGTGCCCAAGCTTGTGGAAACCATACCACTACATTATATACATTCACACGATGCATAAACATATGAGGAACATATTATTATGTAACATTTGCAAGTTAACCCCTTAACTTGGGTAATTTGCACATTAGTCCAAAATAAGCAAATAGTGCTTCAACATTATCCAAACAGGACCAAAATTGAAACATAAGTTTCTCATAAGCCCTAATTACTTTTCACAAGATAATATTAAGCATATAATCATCTTTCTTAATCAAAACACCTAGGGTTAAAGCATAACCCATGTCAGGGATGTTACACTATGTAAAATATTTTACACCATAACCACCATTATCAGTACAATCTACAAAATAATAAAAAAATACAAACTTCATGAAAAAGAAACACATCGTACCATGTGAAAATAATGTGATTTATATAATATATTTTATTATCATGTTTAAACAATATTATGTGAAAAATGATAATTAAGTGTAACCATGCATGAATAATATAGTAAAAGTTCCTACAAAAATAATGTAAAAATTAATATTCTACATTGCGTTAAACAATGATGAACCAGAACTTATATTTATAAGCACATGAAATGTGGATATTATTACAATACTTTGTATACACAAAGTGAAATATAAATATTGTGATGTGATTTTAATCATAATATTTTTATTAAGATTATAATTGTACCATAATAAAATATTTTTAAACATCTGCACCATAACCACTTGTTGTGATTATTATGATTTAAGAATGTTATGATATTTTACGGATATGATTCTTTTTTATGTTGTTGCCATTCTCACTTATTTATATTATACAATAAAAATTAACAATATTTTTAATGATTTCTATATTTACACTTACAACAAACCAATCTCATGGAAGCGAATGGAATTTAAATTTCAGAAACTGAACTACAGTTTCCAGAAAATGAGTTCCACAGAACTCATGACTTACACCAACCCAATAGGAGCCTTAGATAAATAAAGTGGTGCAATGTTGCTTGAAAATCTTTAAAATAATGTATGTTCTCAATCTCATGCAGTGCAAGATCTCTCTCTCTCTCTCTCTCTCTATATATATATATATATATATATATATATATATATATATATATATATATATAGTCGGGCTAGAATACACTTGAGTGTACAGATCGCATGAATACACTCAAGTGTGTTTGTATATCAACACTATTTTTTTGCAAAATGTAAACCATTGATCTTCACTGTCATACTACAATTATGCTAGATACAAATTCTGAGCCCATTTGGATGAGTGTAAGTCACTCATATGAGGGCAACAAAACCGACACACGAAACTAAATTGAAATGCATAATTTTTGCAGTCTTTAAAACATGACCTATAAATGTCCAAATGTTCTCAAATTTTGTATATGAGCCATTCACAAGATGTTTAAGAAGATCAATGGATTAGATTTAAAAAAAAAATATTGCATCATGAAAAACTACTTGAGTGTATTCTGCTCCGAATACACTCAAGTGTATTCTAGCTTGACTCTCTCTCTCTCTCTCTCTCTATATATATATATATATTATGTATTATGTATCCTAATAAGGAAACAATGCATGGGTTTCCTTTGAGAAAATAGAAAGTTGGGTTGGTTATCTGAGTAAGGAACTTCAACAAAGTAGTGAGGTGATGTAGCATCAAATGTTCAGTCTTTAAAGTAATCTAATGTTTTAAAACCATTATGGTTTATAATGTTTTGAAGTTTATTCATTGCACAAGTTTATGTCTAGTGTTTCACATGACTCATTATCATTGCTCAAAACAATAAAGTTGATCATTGTACACCATGACATCTCATCTCCATTCTAATTATTCATGTAAATTCTTACAATTAAAATTATGTGCAGTTGAACAGCTAATTATCGATTGTGGAGTTCATGATACAAATATAAAAAATTTGCGCTAAATGTAAGACACTAGGCATATAACCATGAGTTACATTATGACAACTTGGATTTTCTCTCCCATCTGATTTACCCACATCTAGACTCCTAAGATGCTCTATTATATTCAAAAACCTCTCTCACCCTCAATTGGATGACTTTTGTAAGAACTCTGACCCATGTTTTGGGCTAACCCTCTTTGCTTTGCTTAAGAAAGGTGCTTAGAACCTTAATATAATCTCTCAAGATATTTTTATATCATGTGACAAGCTTATGTTTCCTGTTTGGTTCCATTTGGATGTTGTTTGAACAATGTTTGCTTGTTTTGGACTAAAGTGCAATTTACCCAAAGTAAGGGGTTATATTGCAATATGTCACATTTAGAGTGTTCCTTTAGTGATTTAGAATCATGAGAAAGAGAATGATGCTATGGGTCACCTTGTGGAGGGCCTATGTTCCAAGTTTGAGCTTGGTTGGATGATGTTGTGCTTTATGTGCTAGTTTTGGTGCAAATTGCAAATTAACCAAAATGGAGGGTCAATATGCAATTTACCTGCTCTAGAGTGTTTTTGCTTCATTTTGGCATCATATAGGACGTGTATGAAGGCTTGGGAACCTTGTTTGGATGTTAGTTGAGAAGTGACATCTCTCTAAGGTCTTTATACCATATATGTTATATGTGTTATCTTGTCCTTTAGTGTATCGGGTAGGGCTTGGAGTGTGTGTCGCCCAAGAAGGTGTATCATCCATGGGAGGTGACCAGCTGCACAATACACAGCATAGAGTGTATCACTAGGCCATGCATGTGAAGCTTGGGTGGCAACAAGTAGCGTTTAGAGCATGAGCAAGTAGCATCTAAGCTAATGTGGTTATGACACCTTTCCTTTGCTACCTCTCTCTCCCTTGGTGTATATAACCCCTTTCCTCTTCACCCAAGTAACCCCTTTCATCTATCTTATTTCCCCTTCCTTTATGGGATGAGCTTGGGAGCTTAAGGAAACTCCCATGGAGCTTGGGAGGGCGAGCTCCTTGCCCATGGAGACTTCTTGCTCAAGATCCGACCTTGGTGAGTCATGCTTTTTTGCTAGCTTTTTCTTGTGCTTTCTTCTTCATCTATTTCTTCCCCTCTCGGCCATGGATGGGCCTTTGATGAGAGTAGGCAAGGCCGTGGTTATATCCCCCTCTTTTCTTCTTTTTGAGCTATACATAACCATGGTATCTTCTTCTTCTTCTTCTTTTGTTTCTTGAGGTGATGATGATGGTGCCGAAGGCATGCTTAGAGCTTTGGATGGATGATCTTCATGGTGAGGAACGTGGGTTTGCTGCTTGGATCAAGAAACTTGATTTCTTTCATGGAGATCCTCTTAAGGCGGGTTACATAACTCTTAACCATCTCTATTATGTTCACTCTCCATATGTGCATACATTGATTCTTGTCCTTAAATTGATACCCTTCTCTATGATAGTTGTGAATGTGGAACTTGAGATCTATTCTAAAGGAAATGGTCACATTTTATTACTGTCTTTATCTTGTTTTCCTTGTGTAAGATGGTAACGGGTGTCTTGAGGTTGAAGATGACTAACCCGATATGGTGCCTTACCCGATATGGGGCTTTGCCCGATACAGAACCTTGTCTGATAGGCTATGCCTTGATTGATGGATTGTGAGCAATACCCCTCTCTCACTTTGTTGTTGAAAAGTGAGCTTAGGATCCCTTTATCCAATATGTACGGTAGTGAGTTCTTAGGCAATACCCCTCTCTCACTTAATTGTCTTGAGAGGTGAGCCTATGCTCTATATGATGGTTGGGCGACATGTTAGTTGGCCGATATACCCTCTTGGATACCTTGGGTGACATGAGTAGACATGCTTTGATGTTGAGTTTTGAGCAACACCCCTCCTTCCTTGAGTTCTGAGGTGAGCTCTAGCTCTTGGCCAATATAATGATGGGCGATATGATAGTTGGCCGATATGAAGCCCTAACCCTAGCTTGGACAATTTAGTGTCTTGGCCGATATGGAGCTCTAACCCTAGCTTGGGCAATAGGGTGGCCTCGGGCGACATGGATGCTCTACTCTAGTTGCACGACATGTTCTTGGGGTTGAACCCTTGGTTGGTATCTTGGGCGATATGGTGGTGATGCCTTTGGTGATAGGTATCATTATTAGTATAGGAATCCTGATAGGCTGATTCTTGGTGCGGGCGATAGCCCTAGAAGTGGTTCCTTAGGTGATATGGATGCCCAAACCCTATTTTCGGGTGATATGATTGCTTTGACCAATAGGATAACCCTAACCCTAGTTTCCCGACATGGCATCATGGGCGACATGGAGTCTTGGGCGATAGGGTTACCCTAACTCTAGATTGACCGATAGGGGTGCTCTTGTTGTGATGACCTCTTGGGCATCATGGTGTGTTGTCCAAGATAGTGCTCCATGGATGACAAAGATATGAGGATGGGTGTTATGGATGGTCCCTTGATATGCTACCCGACATCATCAACCCTAACCCGATATGAGTGTGTATGTGTACATGGCTTGGGCGATACCAAGGTTACGTGCTTGGCCGATACCCCCCCCACAAGGAGAGATGTTACCCTGACCGATATGCCTTGCATGATACATGCCTTCTCTTGGTTGGTTACCCGACATGAGTATGTGCTTGATAGTTTGGATGGTTCTAGGGTTGAAGGCTTGGTCGATACATGTGTTGAGCCTGGGCGGTATAAGATCTTGGACGTTACAAGTTGAGGGTTGGACGATATGGTGTCATGAGTGACACAAGGACTAGTAAGGCTTGGGTGAACCAAGTATGACATAGGTTGTTACACCTATATCTTGTTGAAAGAAATTAACCTAGATGTGGTAAGGAGGAAGTCAATCCTGGTAGGGATGACCTAGAGAGCACATTGGCAGTTTTGGTGCTATGAGGTTCTTGGCCAACACAATGGTGAGGTTGCTTAACCCAAGAGGATTAGATGTGTTGGTTGAGCATGGAACCCGACATGCTTAAGATCTATGAGTTGTTTGATATCTGAGAAGGTGGTCTCTTAACAGTGATGGCCTAAGGTGTGTCTGGGCGATATGGCCTTTGGAGTTGTTCTTGCACGGTATGCCTGAAGGCATGGTGCTTAGGGTTGTTGGTGCCTGATATCCTTGGGTGAGGATTGGTACCCTACCCGACACCCCTTTAGTGAGGGTTTGTTGGTCACTTTCGGGTTTTGGTAAAGGTAGGCAATGATGCTAGTGAGGGTTGTGCTCTAACTCATTAACCCTAGAAGTTATTTTGCTACCTTGAGCCCATATCTTTGATCATGATGATATGACATGATGAATAGGTTGTGAACGTTAGTATGGGGGTTACCTATGGTTGATGATAGGTGAACCTTCGATAATGCTTGATGGTAGATCATGATTGTATGATCCCTAAAGATGAATCCTGAGGGATGGCGTGCATGATGATACAAGATATAGGGTATGGTGGATACCCATGGTATGGTAACAGTAATGTGTATTTCTTAATACACCATCTATGACTTATGCTTCATGTGTTCATAATAATGGATGATTGTTCCAATCCTATAAACCTTAATGTTAATGATATGATAATAATGATATGTTCTTTAAAGATTGTATTTGGTGATCAAGTTATCTCTTTGATATGCTCCCTAACCATGCATGTATTATCAACTGAATTCATAGCCAAGTAAGAGCTATGATGACTATATCATTATGTGCCTTGTGTGGAATTTGGTACATGAGAAATATCTGAGTAATGATGATGCGCCCTGTTGATAAGATAACATGTATCACCAGTATGATGAGGAAGGTCTGATGACCTGATAAAGGCTGAGTGCCTAAATGAGGTGTTATCCTCTAGTGGTAACCTGAGGGATTGATATCCCATGATGATGTATGATGATGAAGCCTTGAGAGGTAGTGGCATTATGTGATGAAACAAGGGATTGATATCCCATGGCAATATGATGATTGTTGAGGGCAATGAGAATAGCAGTAACAGTGTGACACCAAAATAATGGAATCTAATGTTGTTTATGTTTTACAACTTGGTTGCCTCAACAATCCACTTAAAATATACTAATTAATTACAGTGGAACATATCATGTAGTTTGTCCTGGCCATAGATCCATCATCGTCAGTAGCTGGTGATGGTGAAACGGGTTCGCCTGTGGGTTAACCCGGAAGCGCATATTGTTGAATATGTGTGGTTTCTCCTAGCCGAAAATAGGAGGATTTGAGTGCAACTGCGGTTGCAGACTCAGGATATTTGGAGCATGGTGAACAGGCCCATGGCTCAGTATGATAGAGCGTGAATGCGTTCATGGATCAGAGCACGGTGGGCAGGCCCGTGGTTCAAGGTATACTAGCACCGAGACCTGTACTAAGGCGGGCTAGAGATATGGGTAGCTTGCAGAGCTGACCCTGTGGCTGAGGCCACTTAAGCATGAGACTGCGGTCCTGCTTTGGTTATCGTGCACTGACCACGAAAAGGTGAGGTCGTGGTCTGGCTCTTCCATTGACCTTGTATGGCACTGGTTTTTGGGATTCACAGCTGAAGGTTGGATTTGAGCAGTATGACTCACTTCCTTAGGGCATAATAATTTGTAATCAAGTCGTATAGTATCTTTGCTTAGGGAAAATACGAAACATTGGTTGAGGCCTTGGATGATGTAAGCTTTCTCATATGCTTTTAAATGGTCTTTTGTATAAGTTTTCACATACATGTTCTTAATATTCCTTCTTGCATAACTGGTTAGCTATTATCAGTTGGTTACATTGATCTATCTGTTCAGTTATCTGTGATAATAATAAAGTTGGTAGAGGGTTATGTTTCTCGCTGGGACTGTGTGTCTCACCCCACTAGTTAATAACCCTTTTTAGGTGGACGTGCCTGGCGAGATGGAGATCATGTGGCTGAGATGTTATGTAGAGGAATCGTACCTGGTGGAATAGATAGTGTCTAGCAGTAGAGTCCTATGTGTCGTCCCTATACACTCAGGTCTTCGGGATAGTTTTTCGATGTTTCTGATAAGATGACCGATATGTGGTTTTTGGCTTCTATTCATTGATGTAATAAACCAGCATGTGGAACAGTTCTTTCATGTAACGAGATGATGAGAAATTATGTTGTAGCACCTTGAAAATATGTTATGAAAATAAAGTGTTGGCTCGGATGCAACATGTCTCATCTTATGGTGCTTGTTGTAAATCGATTTTAATTTCCTGTGATTTTTGGTAATCCGCTGGTTAGTATGTAATTGTGTTTTGTTCGAGATGGGATATTTCAAGTGGTTGGTATTAGAGTTCTAGGTTCGCTGAGTCTATAGGGAAACTAGGACTGTGATTAGGATGATGTCTAAGGTTGAACCGTGACATAAAATATGGTGCATACTACCTAATCTCAGTACTTGATGCCCTGGCCAGGCATTCAAATACTGAAGACATAGGTAAGTGTGGAGCCTTAGATTGTTTCCTCCTTGATTACTCTGATCAAGTAGTCATTCTGGAGCAATCTAAAGAGCATAACAATTCAGGTATATGATGTTAATACCTTCATTATGTTATAAAAGAGGTAAATGAATGCACCATAACCCCTTAATACCTGGGTGCTTGGTAATAAAAAGAAGAAGTAACAGTTCTATGAAACCTAAAACCATATGAGAATATGATGAGATAAGTTCTTGAAACCATAATCTCAAGAGATATACCTGGAAAAAGATAGAATAACCTATGATAACATGGTAAGTTAAAGCATAGAACTTACACAAGATGAAGAAGATGTCTGAAAACCAAGATAAAGTTAAAAGAAAGAGAAGAACAAGTGATGAGTAAACCAGATGGAACCTGAGATAATCTCAGACCAACCAATGAACGTAGGAAAGAATAAGAAAAGTATAAAGTGCAATTCATGATAAGTGAAGGAGAACAAGGGAGATGATCCCTGTTCAATAAAGAATATGTTAAGAGTAACACTCTTTTTCACAAAGAGAAAACAAAAATATGATACAATCTGGAAATAATCATGAATATGATGAAACGACAACAAAAGAAAAAGAGTAATAACATGTAATGGTCTTGATGATTCCTGTGCTGAGTGCAAGGAAACCAAGAAGAAATAGGATAAAACTAGATGGAACAAATTTTAATGATGCATAAATAGTTGCAAACTCATGTAAGGATCAAAGAAAGTGATAATATCCTCCCCTTGATATGAAACCATAAGATGTTGATGGGGTGATAGGAGGAGTTTTTACCCTTGTGTTCCTTCCCTCCGAGGGAGTGTCTGTCAAGTGGACCTTGTATCACTTGATATGTATGCTTTTGAGTGATCTCTGGTTGGATACTCTGAAAAGTACCAGTTGATCTTGGACTTTAGTTCTGAGATGGAGATGCCTATGATTGATGATGACAGTAGGATCCTCCTGACATGTTTTGATCTGATAACGACAATAGATCATGGGTGCGATACCGAAAATGACGTGTTTTGACTCAAGAGATGGATACCAAGGTAAGGAATCCTAGTATATTAGAAGTACCAATGTATGAGAAGGTGAGAACATGTCTTCTAGGGAAATTAAGAATCAAGAGACCTAGATTGTGGAGGTATGGTGGTGAACCCCCTTGATAGATAATCCATGACATTGAACCCATAAGCTTGAAGCTTGTTTTGGAGTCTGGATCTATGTGGTGACCCTTGAGGTATTAGTTCAGCAACACAGAGGAACACTGATGAGGATAAGCAAGTGAGGACCGGATGCTTTGACCAAGAAGCAGAGGGTAACAAGGCAACATTAGATCTCGTGACATGAGTTGGCCAGAACAGTATGAGCTGGCAGGTCGGATGGAGTCACTCCATTCCGCTTTGTCTTCTTCTTACCTCTTATCTGCTCCAGTTAACCCAGTTTAGGATGTACCCTCCTTTGGATGCTTATAGCGTGTTTGGAAGATGTTTCCTTCTTAGTCAGGAGAGAGATAACCTATTGTTGAAAACCCTGTTGAATGACCTAGTTGTGTTGGATGAAGTATATCCTTCTCGTATCTTTTCTTTTCCTAGACATGAAAGTCAAGCAAATCTCTTTCCCCTTGACATATCAAGGATCGAGATAACCCTAGGAATGGATCTCCTTAGAAAGGTGTGAAGTGGTCTCAGATGGAGAAGTTGGCTTTGGTTTTGACTTGGCTAAGTGTTCATAGTATGGCTATCACCTGTTAGGGATTTATGCTCTGCATAAACATGACGACGGAAGGTATGCACCCAAGGAAAAGAATTGTTGTAAGATCATCTTAGGAAAAGTTCATCAAGTTAAGCCTGATTCCTTGGAATACTCCTAGCTAAGTCTCGAGTAAAAGAAGGTCCAGGCAGGATGTGCAATGGTTAGAGACGGATGGACAAGGTTTGTGATTCCGATCCAGATCAGTTGAGATGAAGTGTACATTTTATAACTGTGTTGACACGTGTTGTGCCCTTGGGAGCTGACATGAAGACATGGCAGGCTTGAAACCGAGATGATGTGGTTGTTGTTAACCAAGATGTTTAGCTCCTTTTGTGTTAAGCCTTAAGCGATACATAGTGAGGTTCCTTATGAGCCCTTTCGTGTGCATACATGTGTTTTATAGAGTACATATCTTATGATAACCTCTTCTGAGATAGATCTCCCTTGGATTAAGACGTCCTTTGTGGAAGGAGAAGGAACTATTGGAATGTATATGGCAGAAGGATAGTGATACAAGTATGCAAAGCTTAAGTGTTGAGCCTGTGAGATCAGAGTAGAACAACGGAAGAGTAACAAAGAAGGCGATATATCTATAAAGGAATTGATACCGGAGTGATACGAGTTGCATGTGATGTTCCACTATATAAAGAGTGTTATCAAACAAAGGATGATGAGACGGAGGGTTGAGTCTGTGACCAGTACAAGGAAACCCTGTGTTGGCTCTGGAAGAAGAGCAAGTATGTTGGTCATAGATCTATGACACCCAAGAGTTTTTTTGTGGAGTTGTATGATACGACGCGTGAGTAACACTTGTCTTCTTTCTGCTCGGGATTTTGGGGATGAAATCCTTGTTAGGGGTTTATGACTTGCAAGGACCCTAACCCATATTTTGGGCTAACCCTCTTTGCTTTGCTTAAGAAAGGTGCTTAGAAACTTAATATAATCTCTCAAGATGTTTTTATATCATGTGACAAGCTTATGTTTCCAGTTTGGTTCCGTTTGGATGTTGTTTGAACAATGTTTGCTTGTTTTGGACCAAAGTGCAATTTACCCAAAGTAAGGGGTTATATTGCAATATGTCACATGTATAGTGTTCTTATAGTGTTTTAGAATCATGAGAAAGAGAATGATACTATGGGGCACCTTGTGGAGTGCATATGTTCCAAGTTTGAGCTTGGTTGGATGATGTTTGTGCTTTATGTGCTAGTTTTGGTGCAAATTGCAAATTAACCAAAATGGAGGGTCAATATGCAATTTACCTGCTCTAGAGTGTTTTTGCTTCAGTTTGGAATCATCTAGGACGTGGATGAAGGCTTTGGCACCTTGTTTGGATGTTAGTTGAGAAGTGACATCTCTCTAAGGTCTTTATACCATATATGTTATATGTGTTATCTTGTCCTTTAGTGTATCGAGTAGGGCTTGGAGTGTGTGTCGCCCAAGAAGGTGTATCGTCCATGGGAGGTGACCATCTACATGATACACAACCTATAGTGTATCACCAGGCCATGCATGTGAAGCTTGGGTGGCAACAAGTGGCGTTTAGAGCATGAGCAAGTGGCATCTAAGCTTGTGTGGTTATGACACCTTTCCTTTGCTACCTCTCTCTCCCTTGGTGTATATAACCCCTTTCCTCTTCACCCAAGTAACCCCTTTCATCTACCTTATTTCCCTTTCCTATATGGTATGATCTTGGGAGCTTGGGAGCTTAAGGAAACTCCCATGGAGCTTGGGAGGACGAGCTAGCTCCTTGCCCATGGAGACTTCTTGCTCAAGATCTGACCTTGGTGAGTCATGCTTCTTTACTAGCCTTTTCTTGTGCTTTCTTCTTCATCTCCTTCTTCCCCTCTCGGCCATGGATGGGCCTTTGATGAGAGTAGGCAAGGCCATGGTTATCTCCCCCTCTTTTCTTCTTTTTGAGCTATACATAACCATGGTATCTTCTTCTTCTTCTTTTGTTTCTTGAGGTGATGATGATGGTGCCGAAGTTATGCTTAGAGCTTTGGATGGGTGATCTTCATGGTGAGGAACGTGGGTTTGCTGCTTGGATCAGGAAACTTGATGTCTTTCATGGAGATCCTCTTAAGGCAGGTTACATAACTCTTAACCATCTCTATTATGTTCACTCTCCATATGTGCATACATTGATTCTTGTCCTTAAATCGATACCCTTCTTTATGATAGTTGTGTATGTGGAACTTGAGATCTATTCTAAAGGAAATGGTTACGTTTTATTACTGTCTTTATCTTGTTTTCCTTGTGCAAGATGGTAACGGGTGTCTTGAGGTTGAAGATGACTAACCCGATATGGTGCCTTACCCGATATGGGGCTTTGCCCGATACAGAATCTTGTCCGATATAGTACCTTGACCGATAGGCTATGCCTTGGATGATGGATTGTGAGAAATACCCCTCTCTCACTTTGTTGTTGAGATGTGAGCTTAGGATCCCTTGATCCAAGTTGTACGGTAGTGAGTTCTTAGGCAATACCCCTCTCTCACTTAATTGTCTTGAGAGGTGAGCCTATGCTCTATATGATGGTTGGGCGACATGTTAGTTGGCCGATATACCCTCTTGGATACCTTGGGTGACATGAGTAGACATGCTTTGATGTTGAGTTTTGAGCAACACCCCTCCTTCCTTGAGTTCTGAGGTGAGCTCTAGCTCTTGGCCAATATAATGATGGGCGATATGATAGTTGGCCGATATGAAGCCCTAACCCTAGCTTGGACAATTTAGTGTCTTGGCCGATATGGAGCTCTAACCCTAGCTTGGGCAATAGGGTGGCCTCGGGCGACATGGATGCTCTACTCTAGTTGCACGACATGTTCTTGGGGTTGAACCCTTGGTTGGTATCTTGGGCGATATGGTGGTGATGCCTTTGGTGATAGGTATCATTATTAGTATAGGAATCCTGATAGGCTGATCCTTGGTGCGGGCGATAGCCCTAGAAGTGGTTCCTTGGGTGATATGGATGCCCAAACCCTATTTTCGGGTGATATGATTGCTTTGACCAATAAGATAACCCTAGTTGCCCGACATGGATAACCCTAACCCTAGTTGCCCGACAAGGCATGGTGCTTAGGGTTGTTGGTGCCCGATATCCTTGCGTGAGGATTGGTACCCTGCCCGACACCCCTTTAGTGAGGGTTCGATGGTCACTATCAGGTTTTGGTAAAGGTAGGCGATGATGCTAGTGAGGGTTGTGCCCTAACCCGTTAACCCTAGAAGTTATCTTACTACCTTGAGCCCGAAACTTTGATCATGATGATAAGACATGACGAATAGGTTGTGAACGTTAGTATGGGGGTTACCTATGGTTGATGATAGGTGAACCTTTGATAATGCTTGATGGTAGATCATGATTGTATGATCCCTAAAGATGAATCCTGAGAGATGTCGTGCATGATGATACAAGATATAGGGTATGGTGGATACCAATGGTATGGTAACAGTATTATGCATTTCTTAATACACCATCTATGACTTATGCTTCATGTGTTCATAATAATGGATGATTGTTCCAATCCTATAAACCTTAATCTTAATGATATGATAATCATGATATGTTGTTTAAAGATTGTATTTGGTGATCAAGTTATCTCTTTGATATGCTCCCTAACCATGCATGTATTATCAACTGAATTCATAGCCAGGTAAGAGCTATAATGACTTTATCATTATGTGCCTTGTGTGGAATTTGGTACATGAGAAATATATGAGTAATGATGATGCGCCCTGTTGATAAGATAACATGTATCACCAGTATGATGAGGAAGGTCTGATGACCTGATAAAGGTTGAGTGCCTAAATGAGGTGTTATCCTGTAGTGGTAACCTGAGGGATTGATATCCCATGATGTTGTATGATGATGAAGCCTTGACATGTAGTGTCATTATGTGATGAAATGAGGGATTGATATCCCACGACAATATGATGATTGTTGAGGGCAATGAGAATAGCGGTAATAGTGTGACAGCAAAATAATGGAATCTAATGTTGTTTATGTTTTACAACTTGGTTTCCTCAACAATCCACTTAAAATATACTAATTAATTATAGTGGAACATATCATGTAGTTTACCCTGGCCATAGATCCATCATCGTCAGTAGCTGGTGATGGTGAAACAGGTTCTCCTGCGGGTTAACCCGGAAACGCATATTGTTGAATATGTGTGGTTTCTCCTAGCTGAAAATAGGAGGATTTGAGTGCAACTGCGGTTGCAGACTCAGGATATTTGGAGCATGGTGAACATGCCCATGGCTCAGTGTGATAGAGCATGAATGCGTTCATGGCTCAGAGCACGGTGATCAGGCCCATGGCTCAAGGTATACTAGAGCCGAGACCTGTACCAAGGCGGGCTAGAGATATGGGTAGCTTACGGAGCTGACCCTGTGGCTGAGGCCGCTTAAGCATGAGACTGCGGTCCTGCTTTGGTTATCATGCATTGACCACGAAGAGGTGAGGTCATGGAGTCTGACTCTTCCATTGACCCTGTATGGCAGCGGTTTTTGGGCTTCGCAGCCGAAGGATGGATTTGAGTGGTACGGCTCACTTCCTCGGGGGATAATAATTTGTAATCAAGCCGTATAGTATCTTTTCTTAGGGAAAATATGAAACATTGGTTGAGGCCTTGGATGATGTAAGCTTTCTCATATGCTTTTAAATGATCTTTTGTATAAGTTTTCACATACATGTTCTTCACATTCCTTCTTGCATAACTGGTTAGCTATTATCAGTTGGTTACATTGATCTATCTGTTCAGTTATCTGTGATAATAATAAAGTTGGTAGAGGGTTATGTTTCTCACTGGGACTGTGTGTCTCACCCTGCTAGTTAATAACCCTTTTTAGGTGGACGTGCCTAGCGAGATGAAGATCATGTAGTTGAGATGTTATGCAGAGGAATCATACCTGGTGGAATAGATAGTGTCTAGCAGTAGAGTCCTATGTGTCGTCCCTGTACACTCAGGTCTTCGGGAGAGTTTTTCAATGTTTCTGATAAGATGATCGATATGTGGTTTTTGTCTTCTGTTCATTGATGTAATAAATCAACATGTGGAATAGTTCTTTCATGCAACGAGACGATGGGAAATTATGTTGTAGCACCTTAAAAATATGTTACGAAAAGAAAATGTTGGCTCAGATGCAACATGTCTCATCTTATGATGCTTATTGTAAATCGGTTTTAATTTACCGTGATTCTTGGTAATCCGCTGGTTAGTATGTAATTGTGTTTTGTTCGAGATGGGATGTTTCAACTTTAGTCACATTATACTCAATTGATGAATTGGACTTGATTAAATGTCACATTGCGTGCTTAATTGACTAACCACTCACAAGGTATGCTTAACCTCTTGACCCTACTATGATATTGGCTTATTTGTATGCATGAACTTTATTAATGCTTGATTACTTAGTTACTTGTTAGATATATTGTTCCTATGAATACTACTTTCATGATTGATCTTACTATCTTGACAAACCTTGAACATAACATATAAATGCATTATATATCCCTTGTGCACCTATCTAAATTCTCAGGGTAAGGACATACATCATATTGAAACATGGTTAGCTCATTGACTATAGTCTTGAGATCCCTTACATAGAAATAGGGAGACATCTAGGCGTTTAGCCTCAAATGTGCCTCATGGACCCTTCCTTTGGAAGTTAGTCAAAGTCTTATTATTGATGATGTTGATATAATGCAAAATACAACCTAAAACATGTTTTTGTATAAAAATAAAGTTGTTTAAAGCTTTCTAGCCTAATTCTTGCTTAGTATATTGTTCTAGCTAGGCAATTTGTTATACTCTTATACTATATTTACATGTCATTTCACAGCACACTAAATGTTTTAGTACTTATTTTTGTTTGTTTATCAAACTTCTACATGCCAAGTGAAGATCCATTGCACACATCATAAGGACAAGTATGCTATGATATAAAACACTAATGGGGAATCCTTTGTATTAGAAATGAGTATCTGACTATGTCTCCATAGTGTAACTTATGTTATGTCTTTTGTTTGTGTCTTCCCTTTCATCTGCCTACGATCTTAGTGTACTAAAAAGTATTCTGTCTCATTATGATGAATGGTGTGTTTTTTCCTTTTACATATATATTGCTTGTGTGAAGTTTTGTACCACTCTAGGGACAGATGCCTTGGCCTTCTCGCCTTTGGTTGACTAGCCATTTGGAGTGAGGATTTAGGTAATAAATGGTTCTATGACATGCAAGAATCTTGAGATCATTCTAAACATAAAGTTTACACAACCGGCTAAGTGATTTTTCATAAAATACTAAGATAGTAGTTACAAATGGATTTTAGAGAAGTGATGGATGTAGTAAGTTCAACAGTAGTGAAGGATTGATGCATCTATATTTGATGGTCGCAACCTATGATCTGAACATGATAGTAGGGTAAACTCCATAGAAACATAACTATATTCATAATGTAACACATCTTCATAGACTTCATGTACATCTATGGTATGGATGGGCATCTTGACCTTTCCTTATAGGTTTTCACATCCTAATGTACAAATCCATATTGTCAACTGGGACAAGTTCTTTTTTTGGCTTGGAAAGTGCACAAATTTTGGCCAATACCCAATGAATGTAACAAATATAGGTTTGATGTCAGTTTTAGGTCATCCTATATGACACATAAATTGAAGATGTCTAAAACAAATATATAGATAGATATCAATATTATATATAAAGAGGCATGGAGGGGTGAGATGTATTATAAGGTATTAATTTTTATACTTATAGCTATTTCCTTATATTATATGACCATGGAATGCAATTTGTAAAAAAATAGAGATGACATTCTATCTAATAACAAAATATGAAGAGTCTGGGGTGTATGCGTAGGGAAAGTATTAAACCTAGCCAACTATACCGGCTCATGCCCATACCCACATACTTAACCCAAATAATACTTACCCCAAATATGTACCATAGAAATAGGTGGGCCAGTCCATGAACTTTGATGCTTATTTGTGTACTACATGGGCCCAACCCAAGGTAGACTTGTTGGTATGGTATGCCTAGAGAGACAATCATGAGATGAATGACATGGCATATAACATAAAGGATCTGATTAATTACAATAGAGGCAAGCTTCCAATTCATTCTATTTCATTCAATTATGAGATAACGAGGAAACATTATGAATGTCTAAAGAATGACAATACTCAATGATGTATGTTTTCAAATACATGACTTGAATGATGAGATCATACAGATGATAAGAGTATCTACATTCTTGTTATTTCCCTAGTCGGTTGTTACTGTGGAAGGCAAATAGACACTAGTAAAACATAAGACTAGAGTGTATGTTGGTTGATGACAGAATCTCATTAGTCATCATATGGCATATCAAACCAAGTACACAGATTCATGTTAGGGAGTAGTGTATCAGACAGACCCACCTTGAGAGTGACACATGGAAACCATATTTGGTGGTCATAGTCATATCTCATTGTGTAGGTGGTGATTGTGGTTCTTAGATTTGAAGTCATTACACTCATCACATGTCATTGGGTATACTTTGATATCATCAAACGTAATATTGAAATATGGGTTGCCATAAAGGTGATGATTAGGTAGCTTTGACACATGAGGACAAACTGTGAGTGATGTACATGGGATTTTTCCTCCTATTGGAGTTTTATATACGAGCCACTTGATAAGCAAGATTGAGAAACACATGCACATGCACATGTGAATCAATATATGATATTGATTTCACATATCTCATAGAGTCTGCTCTAGTTCAAGGAACATGAATTGAATGTTGAAGAGGATGACGATTCCATGCCTCGAGTTCAAATTGGATATCAAAGACAAAAGAAGTATACAATCACTACAACACCTTACATAAATTATAGGTTGAAGTTGTTCTCCAACTTTCCATTCACTTGGATAGTACTGATGTGCGACTAGGCATTGCTCTCTACTTGTGATGTCATAATCTAGTTATGGACACTCACTGCCAACGTGATATGGGACCTATAGGGTCACACACAAAGGAACTCATCTAGAAGAGGATTTTGATCATGAATGATGATTGGATTGATTACTAAAGTGTTTAGGTATTCAATTCAAGCAACAAATCAGTTGACTGAACTGCCAACTAATCCATTCAAGTGTTGAGATGACTGTTTGAAGTGTCAGGTTGATTAGAACTGAATTGCTTGAGTTCTACCAAAACTGGGGAGCGAAACAACCATCTTGCGTGAGCCAGATGACCAACTCAGCTCCATCCAACCGACCGGTTGGTGGTCGTAAGATGACCGTCTCACATGAGAAAGACAACTAGTTGGCGGTTACGAGACGAGCACCTCGCATGAGTGAGATCAACCAGTTCATGGGAAAATTCAATTGTATCAAGGATTAGTATTGACATCATGTTGTGCATTAATTGGATCTGAATAGTCAATTTGATTCAGAATAGGAAACTGCATGAAATGAACGTTTCACTAATGCGAGACAAAGGTTTCACATATGAGATGACCATTTTGTGTGTGAAATGACCATGAAATGGTCATCTCAACAGTCGTAGGTTGTGAATCTTTGAGAAAGTTCATGATCTTCTGGTCCCTTCCAGTCCCGTATAGATTGGAAACCATGACCCTAGCCTCTAGTATAAATAGAGGGGTACTGGAGGCTTCTCAACACACACAATTGAGAATAAGTTGCTCTGATAATTGTTGTCCTCTCTGGTTGTGGTAACCAAGAGAGCCCAAGCAAGTCCTACCCGACTAGGGAGGGACAATAAGGGAGAGAACAACTGAGAATCATTATGGGAGAGCAAGTTGGTGACTAGTACACCAATGGGAGGGACACCTCTTTCCCATCTATTCTACTAGAACGACAAGAGTTCTAGGTGGTTTGTGTGGACTTCTTTAGAGGCGAGGATGTTGTTGTCTATCGCTAGGAGGACAACGTCAGCCTGCAGTCCGTGGTGAGACCGGGAGCTACTATAGATGATGTTTGAGTATGTCATCTGTGGTGAAGCTAGGAGCTGCACAGACACCATCCAAGAACAACTACGAGGTAGTTGTACTGCAACGAGTTGTTGTCATTGGACTTGCTCCACAATTAGGTATGAAATCGTTAAAACCATCCTTCGCATTACATAGTTGTTGACACGATCATGATATTCATGGGAATAGGGAAATAAAATTTTTATTTCCCCTAACCATGCCACCATTTTCTAATAGTGGTATCAAATCCACGTCAATTAACTATGTTTTGGGATAATCGATATGGTCAGATTTTTGGTTTTATAGTTTATTTATTGCATATGATGTGAATATTTATTATTTTTAATGCGCATATCCAATCAAAGACCACTTATAATCCCAAACTAATATATATATATATATATGTATATATATATATATACATATGTGTGTGTGATATATGCAATTTATACATGCCGCCCTAAAACAAGTTTTGATGGTGGATGTGTAGCACGGTTATGGCCAATAACAAAATATTTGTGTGTGGTTGGATGGTTTAGTTTTATTTCTATTTTATCTCAGTTTGCACATCGAGCCTCTACCTCCTTATTCCCAATGTAAAGTTAATTTTTCCTACCTTTGCTCCCCTTGAATGTAACTAAAGGTTTCTCATTAACATGTAATAAGTCTAATAGCAACATGATAGTTTCCTTTCTTACAACAATGAAGAATATGATCAATGTCAGGCGAGACAACCATTTCACATGACGAGTCGACCGTTTGGAAGATCAAGGAGGTCAGACTGTAGGAGGTGCAAATTGACCAGCTGGTGGGTCCAACTGGCCATTTGGAAGGAGTCCAGATACTGGTTGGACAGAGGCCAGCCGACCATTTTTGGCAACCAACCAACCGGCCAAGAGGCGAGATGACCGGTTCAAGGGTTGAACCGATCAACCCAGATTGACAAGCACAAATCTACACCAACAACAAGTTCATACATATTATGTGATGATTAACCTAGGTGATAGTAATTCTTTATCGATCCAAGGAATTATTGTATACATGGCCATAACCATCACTTTTTGTTTTATATTACATGTTTATGTTGTGGTATATAGCATGTATATGTTACGTACTATATATGTGGTGATTGGATACAATATATATATATTGACTCATATGATTCCCTAAAAAAAACATGTTAAGTATAAGATGCTTTCCAAAAGTGGCATACATGAAAAGCTTGATCAAGCAAGCTTAGGATATGCCAAAGAGTGGTGCACCATCTATCTTATGGAAGTGTGATGGTAGTAATGTAGGATCCGCCAAAGTGGGGTGTATTATTATCGTGTCAGCTATTGGGTTAGGCTTAACTGGTGATTCTTAGATGCAATTGATTATGGCAAGTAGTTGCACATATCATCTATCCTAGAGTTTCATATAGATGCAATCGGCAAAAGTTGCCTACCCAAATAATCAAGTTGTGGGCGATCAGCCAAAGCTGACTCATGATTTGATGAAATTGAATCTTGGCTCATTAGAAAATTGTTTGCTACAATTTTCCAAATTGATACACGAGGGTTGTCAATTTGAACAAAATAATGAGAATGATAATAACTAAAGACCTAATTAATATTGCAAAATTTTCAAATCAAAATTAAGTTTTTGACAAAATTGCAAACTCTTTTGTAGAATCAAATGGCAACATACAACAACACCTTTTCTCTATGATTGGTCCTTGAGAAGGTCAAGTTAAATGGTAACAACTTCCATGACTGATACAGGATGTTGAGAATCGTTCTCACACAGGAGTGCAGGCTCTATATCCTAGAGACACCAGAGCCAAAAGAACCCCTTCCAACTGCACCTAAGGCTGATAGGGATGCTTACAAGAAGCATATTGAATATGTCATTGATGTCAAGTGTTTGATGCTATGCTCCATGAACTATGAGTTGTAGAGGTAGCACGAGAACATGGATGCTATTAAGATTGTTACACATCTTAAGAACATGTTCCAAGATCAGGAAAAACATGAAAGATATGATGTCTCCAAGGTGCTCTTCAAGTGAAACATGATATAAGGAGATCCAGTAGGTCCTCATATACTCAAGTTGATTGGGTATGTGGAGAACCTATCAAGACTCACTACAAAAAATAATTGATTTAGCTACACTTAGAACAACTACATGTGTTGTATTTATAGTTAAAACCATTTTTCTTTACAAACTATAAAAATGTAAACAAAACATTTATAGTTAGTACTAGTAACTACAAAAATGACTACATATTAGGACTGACTACATTTTTTTATTCCCTATGCCCCTCTCCCCAAATAACTAACACATTTCAAAAACAAATTACACCCCAAAAGTTCAACTTTACCGCGTGTCACTCCCTACTTTGACTCCTTTCGCAACAATTCTCCATCGTCCGTGTACTCCATCTTCCCACTTTGAAAGTGTTGCCACCCACATTGCTCTTTCCTTCTCACTCTATTCTCCCTCTAAAACCCTTGATCTAATCACCCTCTTTCCCAATCACCCTCTTCTCCTCCCTCTCACCCTATCTCTTTCCCTCTTCTAGCACCTGGCCCTGTAGATGGGAGGAGAAGTGGTCCGAGCAATGCATCCCTATGAGGATATCAAAAAGGGGAGAAGTCAATGCTCACCAGCTATGTGTCGTCCTCCTCTACAGAAGGTACATCAAGGTGAGTGAGACACAATGTCCTAAGGGGAAGGCCACACTCACAACCACTGTGCCAGGAACCAGCGAAAAGATCTGATGGAAAATTTTGGGCAGAGCACCGACCATCGCGGCCTCATCGAGTTTGACACAGTTTCTTCCTTCCCCGAGTCTACTATTTGCTTCTTCGATCATGCTATTTCCTTCCAATTCATCCTCCTTTCCCTAATCTAAGGTTCTTTGGAATCCAGTTTCCATTCTCACTATCTCTGTTCGCCTATTTCTTTGATTTGATCGATCACTATCTCTCTATCCCTTGGTGTTTTGGACTGCAACTGTGATGAACACTGTGAAATTGTATACTGGAACCTATATTCAAGAATACCAACTGAATAATATAGAAAAAGTCTTGTCCCATACGAAGTTGTGCTTGCTTTGATTTTGATACAATCTCGCAATTTGCTAAGTTCTGTTTGATTAAGTTGCTGCTTCCTCACACTTTCATAGGTTCTCTTTGATTTCTAAAAATTTAGTATATATTTCAGGGCATTACGATGATACTAAATACTCAGGAAACTAGATTTACTTTTCTTTACTCTTTTCAGCATCTGAATTGACTCATAATGATCTTATTCATAATCATATATGTACAACTATGATTTCTTTATGTTTCTCTAAGATGGAAATCCCAAGCCTGCTCATGCACTTCTCTTCTCTAATAATGTAAGATGGGCCTATTTGTAGGCTATTCATTATCCAGCCTATATATGATGTTTATTGTTGAAAATTAGCTACAATCCTGATGCTGCATAGGTACTGTTCACGTGCATACTTCTGATAAGCTCTTCTACTCTAATGCTAGATCCAACAGGTGAACCAACGGGAAATTAGTATGCTCATGTTTATCATTATAGGTGATCATTATGTTTGGTGATTGTTACATGATCTGGTCATTGATCTCATACTGAGTCTGGATTTTCCTTGGTTTAGATTTCCCCATTTGATACTAGCTGTTAGCTTGCCCTTGATATTGTGAGGATCTGTCCAATTTTTTTAAGCCACAATCCCAAATAAGATCATGAGTGTTCAGAGGTGAACTTATATTCTAGTTGGTGTTAAGCAACCATATATGCTAGTTGTGGAGTTGAATCAAGGTCGTGAATCAAATACTATCAGTCTAACACTTTCAACAGATGAGGGTATGCCCTATTATGTTCTTTATCATTTTTTGCTAAAACAAGGATCAATAACTTTCCTATTTTACTAAACTCTAAGACGTCCTTCAAGAAGGATGGTCTGTAACTCATACAAAATGTGCTACTTTTATCTTTATTGCTGCATGACATGTGTTTTATTCTTATCTTGTTGAAGTTTATGTGGTTCATTCTAAGTAGCTTTACTTATTGTTAAAAAGTCAAAATCATCTTGTCTACTTCGTTATGTTTTTTTTCCAGCTCATGAGGATGAGGAGATTGTATCTCTTGCATACGTGCAGATGAGGTCATGATTATGCTTGTTGTGGTTCTGAAGCAGGATTATCTTACTAAGGTGATGTGACTTTGGGTTCTTTTGCTTCTCCTTTTGTAATAGTTAATAGTTTTTTATAGCTTAGAACTACTGAATTTTTGTTTTTCTACTGTAGATAGTAATTATTCATTCCTTTAATGTTGTAATGTTGGGCTTCATAATCCTGGTTCATATTCATTGTTTTCTTGCCATAGAAACTGTTGGAGGAAGCTTTACGTGGGCAACATGGGTGTACCAACTGTTGGAGGGAGCTTTACATCAAGGCAATTTGCAGCTAAATGGAAATTTTTTTTGAGCTGGAGGCCTCTCTTTTCTTTGGCATGGGAACAGGGTAAACAAGATTGTTCTCTTCAATGTGGGAGCAGGGTAAACAATAAAAGGGAAGTAGTTGATAGAGCAATGCAAGTTGAAGCAGGGATAACCAATTCATTAGGTACACGTCCATGAATATTGAAGACCCACTAAATTGTTCAATATAGTAACTTATTCAAGGTGATGCTTGTAAGTATATAATGTTGGTTTATTCTTTCTTATACATGTTATTTACTAATCGTGTAACTAGATTATCATCAATCTCTTCTTATTTTCTTAACTCTAACCTCACTACTGTATTGAAACAAGACAATGAAACATGACAATTGTTCAATGGGTTTTTTATATGTCCTTGAATAAATTTCCATCCACTAATTTTCTTATGATAGCCATGTCATTCTTATGCAGTAGCATTCTCTGTATATATATTGCTATAAGTTTTTGTGGACATAGGTACTGAGATCCAATCTTAAGGCTAGAACATCGGCTGGAATATGCTCTAATATGATTTACAATACAATTTACGTCCACTTGGTTTGGGAACATTGGGTGTCATGATGAGCTTGCCCCAATTTATTTGTGTGACTAAGATTTTGCCTTTCTCCCTTCATTATACAAGTACTTTCAAATCACAAATGCTCGATTAACATATATGCATTCTCATGCCCATACTTTCCCACCGTCATGTTACAGTTAGTTGCCAACTTCTGTTATCTATTAACTCTGGTTATCAGATCGAGTGCAGAACAAAATTTCCTGCATTTCCATTTTTCCCCTGCAACTCTAGAAAACAAACGAATATAGCTTTTACAAAAGGAATCAATGCTTTTCGGTATCATCTTATTAATAGAGAACAACCTCTTGTGTTCCTCTCCAAGATTCAACTACTAGAGCTGGTGTAATTTTAGCTGAATAGAACATAGCCAACATGGAAGTCGCAACTACAAGGGCCTCTTGTGCTCCTCTAGAACATAGAGGTAAATGTACCTATAAGAAACTGCTTGATGGCCACAGGAGGCATCGAAGAAAATCTTACAGAGAACACAGAGAGGTCCTCAGCTTCCTTTTCTTTTGATGCTCCTTATTGATATTAAGCTAGTTTAGTCACTGTTACATGTACTTTTTCTAGGGTGTCCTAGAGTGTCTAAGTATGTTCTCAAACCTGGTCAAGAACTGATGTGTTCATTATCATTATGCTTGCTGAAACCTGCATTTTGTTGTTGTGGATTTGTTATGGTTTTAGTGTCAAGTGTTTTTGGACCAGTCTGGGATAAAGAGAGAGCAAACAATGTTAGTCAAATGCTAATGTAGCGACTAAGAGTCATCACATCAAAATGTAGAAGAGAATATCCATGCAGAGAACACCATCAATGGTTCAAAATTTGAAAACTCTATCATCCTAGCATCCTTCTAAGGTATGTTTTCATATTGGAGATATAAACAGTAAATTTTGCAGGTAAGTTAACTGCTATATTTACCTAATACATCTAGATAAAAGACTTTTCTGGTTAATTTGAATTGGAAAGGCTCAAGTGGTCATCCTATACATAGCTGTTTATAAGGCCATGCAATTTAGTAATTATAGGATCTCCATCTCATTAACATGTCTAAGAAGGGGTTCAACGAATTCAGTTATAGTAACTCTAGAAATTTGATAGAAATTCCCTATTGTTATCTTGGCTCATGATAAAAAAGAACTATATTTCTTGATTTCAAAAATGAAGAATTTTCAAAAAGTTATCTGGCCACCATATACATGCCTAGTTACGAAGATGACATAACAAACTATTCAACTCTCATACACCAATATTGACT
Organism: Alisma plantago-aquatica; assembly: GCA_963693085.1. Taxonomy (NCBI): domain Eukaryota; kingdom Viridiplantae; phylum Streptophyta; class Magnoliopsida; order Alismatales; family Alismataceae; genus Alisma; species Alisma plantago-aquatica. Next base: position 490,048,784 of record OY856409.1, on the reverse strand, counting down.
CAGGACTGACCTAGAAAGTCAACTAAATGATTACACTTAGATCCTTTGGTAATAAAATTCTTAGAATTCATAATCAATAATTTGGAAAGTTTCCAGACATGATCCATAATCATATGATCCAAATGTCAGAGCACGGACCCTATAGTCAGTCACCCTGTTAATTCTAAAATGGTCACAACCATCCACACCTAGTTGAATGATCTACATGATATATTTCAGATTTAAATTAAGATACATCTAAACCTCTAGAAGTAAATAGTCATTGTTGATCATTTGCATCAACATCCCATTAATCGAGCCATGTAAATTCAAGGTTGTTAATGAATGTATCCAGATCCCATATTATTTTTAAGCCCTTCAACCTGAATAGATCATCAAGCACATTCTGTGATAGTCAACTTTTAATTCTATAAATTACATATCTCTTGTAGTGACTACAATAGCTTTAATTGTATGTCTTTCATATTATAAAATATGAACTGGATTGTTTTAATTGATTAAAGCCTTAATCAAGGATCAATAATTAATTGTATGGATGGTTTTGCTATAATTCAAATGACAAGTCATGCACTTATGAACATAAGTTGGCTGTAGTAGACCTCATAAAAGTATATGCTTCATCACACCTCAATATGTATTAGTGTTTTCTTTGTTTATATTAACTTTTCCAATCCGTAACATCATCCTTGGTATTGTCATTATAGATATACTGTGTTACTGTGTTATTTACTTGTTGGTTTACTATTTTACTTTTCGTCCCATATTGCTCACTTGTACTTATGTCTCTACTCTCAGTAGATATATTAGAGACTATCTTGTAACCTATTTTACTCACTGAATAAACAAATCCATTTCCCTCTAGATGGTATCAAGAGCATGTCTCTTTTTCCCCACCCACCCGTCTGTAGTGACATAAGAAAACCAGCCCCGTCCGCCGCAGACCCTTCCCCTCCCCTCCTTTAGCCGCCGCCACCCCCCAACCCTTCTCCACTCGCCGCCCCACCCCCCCTTCCCCCACCCTCCAACCGTTGCCCACCCCTCCGACCCGCCACCCCCTTCCTATCCCACTGCCGCCTCCCCTCCCCATCCTCCTTTGCCCCACCGCCAACCCCCCACAGCCTCCTCCCTCCACCCTCCAAGCCTCCTCCCCTTTGGCTCCTCCTCTTTCCATCCCTGCTCCGGCTGCCATTGGTTTTTGCCTCTCCTCTTCCTCGACGTCCAGGTGATCTTCGTATCCAAGTTCAGACATCCACTGGCCGTCTAAGTTGAGAGTCTTTTGTCTCACCATCTTCTCAACCTGTACCTCATGAAGGAACATTGAGCTTTCCTCATGACGACGTAGGTTTCTCTCTCTCTATGCATATTCTGCCCTATACGGTTTTTTTGACCTGACTCGTCAGATCCCTACTGTTGTTATCTACCCCTTTGTGGGTCTCTGATCTACTTTGCTGCTGCGCCAACTGCTGCCTCTGCCATGGCCTTATCTGAGCCTCCCCACTCTCTGTGTGTCACCACAGTGAAGCTCGATGGCGGCTCCAACTATCATGTGGTCAGCGTCATTTGTTCTATATGTTAAAGCACAAGGTCAGTATCACCATCTTATAGCTAAGCCTCCTGCTGATGCGGATGACAAAAGCAGACAAAGCTATGCACAATGGTCTAAGAATGACTCCGACGTCATGTCTTGGATCCTCAACAGTACAAAGCCCTGGATTAGCCAATCACTTATATGCCTTCATGATGCTAAGGCTATGTGGGATCAACTGTCCCACCTCTACTCTCATCGGAGAATCCCAAGCGAGTTTTTGAAATTTTCAAAAACTTGGCTAAAAAGGAGACCCACAATGCTTCTGAATCCTCGACCGAACCAAATCCTGCGTTTGCAGTTGATCCACCATCCACTGAGGTATTTTCTGACCTAGATCTTCTTATTAGTTTACGCAAAGGTGTTCGAACATGTACTAAGCATCCTATGAGTAATTTCTATTCATATGACAATCTTTATGGTAGCTTTTCTTGCTTCCATTCTGTTTTGTCTACTATGACAATTCCTAAATCAACTGAAGAGGCCCTTCGCATTCCTGCCTGGAAACATTCTATGGAACAAGAAATGCATGCACTCTGTGATCGTCATACCTGGGATCTGGTTGATCATCCCTCTTCGTGCCATACCGTTGGCTGCCGCTGGATATTTACTATTAAATATCAACCGAATGGTACCATTGAACACCTAAAAGCTAGATTAGTTGCAAAGGTTACACATAGACATACTGGGTTGACTACTTTGAGACATTTTCACCAGTTGCACACCTGAATTCTGTTCATATTTTGATTTCTATTGTTGTAAATAAAGACTGGCCTCTGTGTCAACTTGATGTCAAAAATGTTATTCTCTATGGGGATCTTCAGGAAGAGGTATACATGGAGCAACCGCCGGGATTTGTTGCTCAGGGGGAGTCTACCTTCAAAATATGTAAACTCTGAAAGGCCATCTATGGTATTAAGAAGAGCCCGTGTGCCTAGTTTGATAAACTCAGTCAGATCTTAATTACTTTTGGCTTTCAGCAATCACAATATGATCATTCTGTATTTATTCGTAAGTCAACAACATGGCTTGATATTCTGATTGTATATGTAGATGATATTGTTTTATCTGGCAGTGATAATGCGGGTATCCAGGCAACCAAACATTATTTGGCACAACACTTCATCACCAAGGATCTTGGCAAACTGTGATATTTTCTAGGTATTGAAGTTGCCACATCATCTATAGGAATCTGTCTTTCACAAAGAAAATATGTTCTGGATTTATTGCAGGAAACCGGCATGTTGGGATGCAAGCCAGCCAATACTCCTCTAGATCCCAACATAGATTGGGATGATGATAGCTCTCCACCTTATGATGATTGTCACCAGTTCCAGAGGCTGGTAGGAAAGCTTATCTACCTGACGGTCACTAGGGCAGACCTAGAAGCTGTTGTGGGATTCATAAGCTGGTACCTTGATAAACCCTGACAACGCCACTGGGACGCTATGTGTCACATCCTACGATATCTTAAAAGCTCTCCAGGGAAATGTCTTCTGTATGAAAAGCATGACCATTGCAATCTATCTAGATTTTCTAATTCTGACTGTGTAGGAAGTCGATCTGATCAAAAGTCCACTTCTGGATACTATACCTTTGTGGGAGGCAGCCTAGTCAACTGGCGAAACAAAAAGCAAACTGTAGTTTCTAGATCCAGTGCCGAGGCCGAATATAGAGCCATGGCTCATACTGCATGTGAGCTTCTGTGGGTCCGTGACCTTCTTCAAGAGTTTGACATTGCTTATTCTAGTCCCATTCCTATGTTTTGTGACAACAAAGCCTTGATTTTTATTGTGAGCAACCCCACGTTTCATGAACACACAAATCATATTGAGGTTGATTGTCATTTTGTTTGGGATAAAGTTCTATCTGGACATATCTGCACTCCATATATTGGCACTGATAAGCAACTTGTGGATATCTTCACCAAGATCTTGCCTAAAGCTCAGTTTCATACTCTGATTGACAAGCTGAGCTTATTTGACATCTACGCTCCAGCTTGGGGGAGTATAGATATACTGTGTTACTGTGTTATTTACTTGTTGGTTTACTGTTTTACTTTTAGTCCCATATTTCTCACTTATACTTATGTCTCTACTGTCAGTAGCTATATTAGAGACTATCCTATAACCTATTTTACTCACTGAATAAACAAATCCATTTCCCTCTAAAGTCATTGCTTACTTTGTGAGCCCACCATGATTATTATTGAATAAATAATCAACTGCTTCTTTTTTTACCTTTGTCGTGTTGTTAGTCTGAAGATGAACTACAATATAGATTCCAGGGCTGTCAAGTTTGTGTATTGTTTGCTTTTATTGAGGTTTATATGTCCTATTAACTATGCTATCATCGTCCCAGTGATTTTTGATGTGTTCATATTTTTGTGTTTCTTTCTGGGTTGGGACTTTTGGGTGTAGGTACCTCTATTTCTCATCAACATAGGAACCTAAAGATGGCATCCAGTGGGATGCTCCTGGCTTAGGTACCTCTGTTACAACATTATAAAATATGAATCTAGGTTTGTGTGGCTGATGGTAAGGGCTATGAATGTGGAGTTATGTGAAACATGGTTTTGAATGGCAAAGGTATTTGGTAATGTGGTGAGAGAGGTGGTGGTGAGAGATGGCTGTAAATATGGAGTTATGTGAAAGCATTGATGGATGTGGATTTGAATGTGGGTTGTGAATTGGTTGGTATGTTGGAGGTTGGATGGTACTAGACCAATGGTTCATGTAGTCATGTGTCTTCCCTCCCTTCCTCTTATAGAAGCGGTGTTTTTTCAGAGTGCGGGGCTCGTTTTTTGCAGGCATCAGTTGGGAGAGAGAAAATGAACTTCAATGTTTGTAGCAGGAAATAGGTTTTGGCTTATGGGATATATGGATGTTGGGTGCCATTGCTCTACCACATCGGGAGTTGGTGATCAGCGGTGGGGCTAACCAAGAATGGTGTTGTTGGATGATGCCAAGATGAGGGATCCCAATCATAGGTGACATTGGTTCTGATTGGCAGCTGGGCGTGAGTGAGATGAGGAATCTGAGGGTGGGGAGCAATATCATAAGGTAGGAGACCACTTGAGAATTTATGCATTAGTGGAACAAAAACCAACTCCACCAATTAACCGTATTTGCAAGCTTTAAGAATCTACATAATATTCGTATATATGTCAAGGCAAACTAAAAAAGGACAATTAGAATAGGAGCTGGTATCCCAATATAACAAGAATCGCTTTCACTCTTCCCATTTGTTGCTACCTATCCATTGGTGATAAAAATATGCATTAATAATAATCACTCTCCTAGAAAGAGAATAAGTTAGTTTGGTTGATTTCAGTACCTTGAAGGATTTTATTTATTGCACTGCCTAATTTCTCATGAGCACAGAGGTAATTTTATCCATTACACAACACTTTGTAAATCACCTTCAGTAGGAATGCGGTAAGAAGAGCTAGTGACATGGGTGCAACCCACTTAGCAGTCCAATTGTCCCTTGCTCTGTTGATGTGTTTTGAAATGACCTCACAATATTTTTTTATTAGCTAAGTGTTTTCTTGGGCGGTCTCTTAATGTTTTATTTACATATTGACATTTTTCTTTTTTCCCCATGGAGTATTCATCTCTGTCCACAAGACCATGAAAAGTCATCTCACAACAATTTGTTTTCTCTTGTTATTATCTATACAATTTTTTATCAGTTTGCACCACTCACGTGATGTGTTCCACTTCTGGTTGGTTCCATTTATAAAATCCAATCTAAACATATCAGTCTAGGAATTTATTGTTGACAAGTCCCTTGTTTATCCTTCACTGAATGTTGTGTGTGAGTTTGGCTTGGTAGGGGAATGGGGCTATTTATGATGTTTTTATAATAATCTAAATTACATTTGTGTTGTTTATAGATATCAAGAATTTTTCAATGGATACATACACTAGTTTATTTCTTATAGAAACTATTGGTGAGAAAATTTACTAGTTTTTACTGGTTTATACCAGTCTTTTACATGTAATAGTTAAAACTAGCTTTTTAAATCATTGAAGTTACATTTGGTTTTTTGTATTCAACTAAAAACTCTAGATTATGATTTTTCTAGTCTAAGATATCTTGAACTCCCTCCTTGCAATTCCATATTATAGATAATAGTCAGATACCCTTCAAAACAAAGCCATAAGCTATCTTCCGTTTGTTTTTAGTTAAAAGTTTGGTATGTTCTTGACTGATCATTTACCTAGAATATTTTTTCATACTGATATAGATGCCTTAATCATGCATAGAACATGTTGGCACAACCATTATTTCAGTATAAGAAAACTGCCAAAATCCAACAATTTTTATCATATATCTATGATAGTGTTGTCTTAAACTAAAATGATGGTTCATATAGTATTTTGTCTTGGTGAATTGATAAGATGATACATTTCCAGGGCTTCATGTTAAATTTCCTATCCTTTGCAGGTGAATGATTAATGATTTGCATTTGCATTTTTTTTTGTTTTTTTGGAGAAGGTAAAAATATTACTATAAACTCAAAAGTATAGGGAGCACATCAAAATCCCGTATACTGTACAGGGTTCACTCAATAAAACCCCATTGTCTATGGACCATGATGTCCAAGTTAGCCCCAAGCATAGGTCTGGCTTCAATCACCCTACCTAAGTTATGTACAATATTTTCAAAAAACTCAAACATGTTCGTGTGTTTCTTCCCATGTAGTCTACTATTGCACTCGCGCCAAGAAAACCAACAAATCACAGACAAACACCCGCCTACAAAACATTTCCCTCCACACTCTTGACACATTGGCATTGCTAGAGCGAGGCACATCACCGTATCTATCGTGCATCCATCTGCTCCAGCAAGAATTGTTACACCTAAGGAAACCGTCAATCCTAGCCAGCGTTGCAGCTTTGGCGATGCCAACGACATTAGGAACATTCAACCCTCCCTCCTTAAAACCTATGGCTATGGTTGACCAGGCAACAGAATGAAACTTGCCACCCTAAATGAAGGACCCACATATGCTATTGAACTGGTTAAGAACAAAGCTCGGGATCTCAGCCTGCCTGCACCAAAAATGAATCTTACCCACAAGAACTGTTCTAACCAGAACCAGTCTGCCTGCAACAGAAATTTTTACCCCATTCCACTTCACCACAATGTCTCTAACATTATCAATACAAGATCTGTAGTCAGCACCTGTAGCCTTGCCGCCACTGAGAGGTATCCCCAGATATCTTATTGGGAAGGTACCCTCGTCCAGGCCAATGGTTTCCTTGAGATGACCTCACCTACTGTCACAAGACCTAGACAGAAACACCCTTGATTTGAGTGTGCTCATAAAGAGTCCGGTCAGCCTGCCAAACCCAACCATGATCTTCTTAAAATTCCTGAAGTTACGAAGGTTAGCAGCAAGGAAGATCAAAATATCGTCAGTGAAGATCATGTGTGCCATAAATTTCACCCCACCTTGACGGTAGGTGGTTATATCCCCTCTCTGGGTAGCATCCTCCATAATATTGGAAAACGACTCCATGACAAGTGTGAACAACAGGGGGGAGAGAGGGTCCCCCTGTCTAAGGCTGTTTGTAGCAGTGAAATATCCAAAGTGGCAGCCATTAATTAACATATAGAAGGAAGTAGTTGTAACACACTCCCTCATTAGACAAATCCATCTGTCCGAGAAGCCTATGGCGTGTAGAATATCCCACAGGGTATCCCACCGGACGTTGTCATATGCTTTGGCCAGGTCGATTTTCACACAAGCTTTACGGGAGGTGTTCTTCACTTTGAAATCAAGAAGGAACTCTGAAGCAAGGAGGGCGCTGTCCAATATTGACCATCCTTTGATGAAAGCCAACTGGTTAGGAGATATGATATCTGGTAGTATCACCTTCATCCTTCTTTCCAGTAGTTTGGAGATAATTTTGTATAAGACCGAGCAACAAGCAATTAGCCTTAAGTCAGCCATCGAGTTAACCATTTGTTTCTTATGAATAAGCCTCAGAAAGGAATGGTTGACGCTTATGACCATGTTCCCACCCACAAGGAACCACCGGACGGCTCTGCAAATGTCATCTTTTATGGTGTTCCACATGGCTTGGAAAAACTTTGCGTTGAAACCATCAGGGCCAGGGGCTTTAGAAGAGCCGATGGAGAAGAGTGCTTCTTTAATCTCAATCTCTGTGGCAGGGATGCACAGGCGACGATTCATATCAGGAGTGACCCTAGCCACCAGGAGGGTGCAAGCTGGTCGAATCTTAGAATCAGATTTGTTATACAGAGTTTCATAAAAAATTGTAGCTTCAACGCCCACTTCAGCAGGTGAATTGGTGGCTGAACCATCAACTCTTGTCAGCATATGAATAGCGTCCCTCATAACATTCCTTTTCACCACGGTGTGGTACGTCTTGGTGTTTCTATCTCCATCATGAATCCATTTTAGTCTGCTTCTCTGCCAGAAAGAGATCTCTTCAGCTTTTTCAATCTAACGTAGCTTTTGTGTCGCCCTCTCCTCCTCGAGAATGGCTTGCTCTTGCATTGGATTAAATCTGAGGTTCTCGAAAGCTTTGTTGTAATTGGTCCTAGCAAGAAAGAACATATTGCGGATATCATACAACCCTCTTGCCCATGCCTTAAGAACCGCCTTCACTCTTTTTAACTTCTTAGCAACAATATACAAAGGGTTCCCCTTTACCTCTTTAGACCACACCTCCTTGATGGTATGCTCACACCCTGGCCAATCCAACCACCAGTTGTAAAAATGAAAAGGCTTCACCTTGTTTGCCTCATTGTTCAGCCAAACCACCAAAATGGCATGGTCACTGTTAGGATGTTCACCAAGTGTAATGTTGGACATAGGAAAAATGTCCAACCATTCACTGTTGACAATCGGACGGTCCAGATGACTGTCTATCCTTCTTTTAATAACTCTTTTGTTCTACCAAGTAATGAACCCACCATTCAGATTCAACTCAATCAAACTGGTTGCAGTGATAGCTTCATTGAATCTCGCCAAGAAAGAGGCTGGAATAGGGAGGCCACCCACCTTCTCACTAGCTTTCCTAATGTGGTTGAAATCACCAATAAAGATATGTGGCAACTCCCTTTGGTTAGAATTAGCAAGCGTCTCCCATAATCTTCTCCTACACACCTCCAAATTATGTCCATAGATAGCATACAGGACAATGTGAAGTCCACCTTGGTTGATGCAGCTGGCCGTGACAAGCTGATTCATAGTGAAAATAACCTGTACATCCCAAACCAGGGGGTTCCACCCAATAGCAATCTGACCACCTTCCACCTGTTCTAGATTTGAAGCTGCTCCCCAGCCAGAAGGGAAGAGACCACTGACCCTCTTAGCCACATTCCACCTGATCCTAGTCTCCAAGCAAACAACAAGGGTCGCATGGTTGTCGATGATGATCTATCTCAGCCTTCTCTGCTTCTCCGATAGAGATGCACCCCGCACATTCCATGCGAGGATGCACATTATGACTTCCTGCTAGAGGCCCCCAGCCCGGGGTTGCTCCTCCTCTCCTTGTCTTCCTAGGCGATGCTTTGAACCTCACAACCTCAATTATCTGTTCAGTATCCATCTCCAATCCATGCAATGCAAAGAACTGGTTGACTGCTCCACAGTGGATGCCATCTGTGCTGTTACCACCTCTGCTGTGGGGGGGGGTGATCTTCCACCATTCCTGACCACTGTGAAGGCTTGGTCAGTGCCCCCATTCGGGGAAGGCATAACTTGGACCACCTGCTCAGCATCAACCTCATCGGCCCACTGGGGCATATCATCGTTCACCTACCCCACATCAGAAGCATCCTCCTTAGACCCTGCGGAGGCAGGGCCAACCACCTCCCTGGTCTCGGTAGTAGCTATTGAAGGGCTGGCCTCCTCAGGGGAGGCAGTAGTCATCGCTGACCTAGACTTGCTGTGCCCTCCAGCATTCCTACTCACCTTGCTTCTCCGTTGTCTCCTCCTAGCATTGTTCGGTTCTCTAGAGGTCTCCCTCCCTTCACGCACCACAGGGACATCTGCCAGTGTGATTCAAGCACCTGGGCAACATCCCGTAGAATGGCCGAAGACCAAGCAACTCTCGCACCTGTCGGGGAGGGCATCATATATGACCTTGATCTCCAGCGCCGAGCTATCAGGCATCTCAACCATGACCATTGGGGGAGGTTTCTTCTCGGCAGATATCTCAATGCAGAGATGAGCAGCTCCAACATATCTTCCATTGGGAATGACATCAATCACCTTCGGAGTCCCGATGCCGTATCCAATGATGGTAATGGCCCGCCTAGTCCAGTGTTGTCCGACGTCGGGAAGCGTAACCCAAACAGGCACCGTTGTGAGGGTACCTCTGCGGATGTCGGCTTTCGGTGTCCACATCCTGGTCAGCACGAGCTTTTTGTCGAAGAACCACGGTCCTTGCTCTAAGGCCGTGTTCATATCCCTCTCATTGACGAATCTCACGAGGAACATACCCCCAACAAGAGGTGATAGCTGAAGCTCCCCTTTTAGCCTCCACAACCTCACCATCTAGCCATACAACTGCTCCCTCACTGCTAAGTTACCCAGCACTTGCACGATGATGGAGTGTTTGTGGAAAGAGTCCATGGCCACGACCACAGGCTCCGTAAACTTCATACATGGTCTATCGTCGCCGTCTTTATACTCTGGGCATAGCGGATCATCTAGAAGAGAGATGGGTTTGAGATTCCGCTTGACTTCTAGAGGCCTCAAGAGGGTACCCACCCATGATCTGCCTTTTGTAACATCAACACTCGGATCTGACAACACCACTGACGACGGACCAGTAGAGTCACCGGAAGGTGGCCTAGAAGCTTCAGAGCCTGGAGAGGTAGAGGACGGGATGGAGGAGCCCGTTCTGACCTGGCCATCCCCCGCCATGGACGCTCCATCAGGAAAAGGAGCAGAGGAAGAAGGGGGTGGGGGTGGTGGGGGTGGGGTTGAGGGGGTGGATGGATTGGAGGTGGAAGGGGTGAGGGAAGCAGGAATGGAGGTCATAGCAGTAGAAGGAGGTGTAGGCGTCCCCCTACCATGGCGAGGAGAGCACCAAGTGAGAATCTCTTCCTAGAGATGGAACTGAGCTTTCTCACACTACCTCCGTCACTATCTTGTCTACATTTTCAAATTCTTGTAAATAAAGGATAGCAATGAGGAAAACATTAAGACTAACTAACCTAGTAAATAATGAGTAATATACCAGGTATGTATTTTGCTAGAATATCCTTATAGGTTGGCTTCCGTAGTGTTAAGAAGGGGTTTGGGAGCAACCTGGCTTACTCCCTTTGTGGCTCTCCCTTACATGTGCAAGCAACTGACTTAAACTACATATGCTATAATGATGAAAAGCTATCAATATATTCTTTAAATGGTGATTGGGGCTTTAAAAGCTTCTTCTTAGTCATAGAGAACTCCCTTTTGGCCAAAAAAGTGCGCATGGGCTAGGTGAGTGCGTGATATTTGGGTGAGAACCCTCAAATTCCTAACCTCTATTATACCTCAAGGCTCACCTTGACAATTTTAAGCAAACACATTTTGTCCAGTGGGTGTTTGTTTGCATCTTGGATACTTGTTACCATCATGTATAAAATAAGTCTAAGTGTGTTGTTTTAATCTGTGTATAAGTAAAGAAGCAAATCTTTTGTAATATCTCTATTCCACATGTCATCTATTATTCACTAGCTTGTCAATATTTCTTGAATTATAGATTGAGTTCAACATGGTACATCTGTAGGACCTTTGTAATATCTATATTCATTTGAAGCTACCATGCACTAGCATATCAACTAGACTATTGTGGGAGAAACTCTAGATTCGAAGGAAGTTGTAATTCCTAAGATTTATCTTATTTGAATGCAGCTAGTTTCTCTCCCTATTTCTTGAACTCCTAAGATTTATGTTATATGAATTACTCCATCTCCTGTTGGATTGTTGTCACATCTTTAATTCATTTCGTGAAGCATTCATTTTGTTTTCATCATGTGTTTGTACAGTGCTGCTATGATTATATCACTATCCAACTAACCTACAAAGATTCAACAACTTTGCATGCTTTTAGAAATTGTGCTTCTGTCCATTCCAAGCAAAGTTATCTTCAAAACTCATTCTTCCATAAGCAATTGAAAGTCCTTGTTTCTAGACAACATGTCGATATATGCAGATCCTTCTTGGGCTCAAATTGTTGTTGTTTTGATTGTTGTGTGGTGTGCTAAAGCTGTTGTTCATGTTGCAGACATAATCTTACATGATTTGTCTTTGAACTTACTGCCAATGTGGAAGCTTCTGTAGAATGACTGGGATTTTTTTGGTAAAGGTATGCAACTAATTTGACTATATGTATTTACATTTATGACATCTTTGAGACAGCTTAGATCAAATGCTAATTCTTTTACATTCAAGACTTCACTATTGAACTATTTAGTGTGAAAAATTTGCATATAGGGAAAATTCTTTTCCATTTGTGATGGCGGGTGGTGTCCTGGGAGCAAATCAAAGCTAGGATACATGGAAGCTAAAGCCTAAAGTTGCCACCACCTAGTTTTTCTCTTTAATGAATTGAATTTGTGGCTCACCACATGGATGCATGGCTCACCTATTTCTCTCCAGTTCCATCCCTATCCCCCATGACATATCCATTGTATGAAACCTATTGCTTGTATCTCTGTCTTTATTTTTTATATGGACACACACTATAGTAATCACAAGCTATATCTTTTCTAGGATCATTTGGACAAGCAACTACCTTAAGAAGGATGTTGAACTCAGAAGCTCCTTTCTGGAATAGAAGGACGTTCCACAACTACAACTGAATGTAGGTAGTCCTTCATATCTCAGGTCCACTTCTTTAATTCTCCCTTGCATGTCTTGCACTTTGTTATATGTCTTGAGAGTTTTGTTGATGCTTATGATGATTTTTGCCTTTTGTGCACTACTCCAAAAGGCACTTTCAGTCTCTAGGATCTTACCTACCTTGCGTGCAATGAGTTTAAGAGATTCATCAAATCTGTAGAGAGATTCATCAAATCTGTAGTTGAGTGGGATCGATATTGTAGAATCGTACCCGGAAGGGGGGCTCAAAGTCAATTTTAAATGATAGGCCGCATGCATTTATCATCTTTAGTATTAACAAAGAGTTATAAATGTTCCACATAGCCCTTTTAATAAGTCTCTTTTTAGTTTTCTTTGGCAAACAATATGGTCATAGTATCATTCTCTATTAGGCCTCCACACTAGACGTTTGCAGGGTTTTGGAATCATCTGGAATAATGCATCCCCTGGTCTAGGTTTTCTTGATCTACATTTACCAAGTGTGTAGCAGGCTCCCAGGATATGTCCTCTTTTCCAACAGATGATCTTCTTGGTCCTAGCATGAATGGGCATAGGAATTGTAACAACATTCTTGTAACGTTGCATGTTACAATTCCTTCTCCATCTCTTGGGCACTGTAATGTAGATATCTTGTGGGTCCTTTTCTTTATATTCCCCTTTTATGCAAGATAATGCTTTGTTGTCATTTTTTTTCTTGGAGATCATAACAATCTGATTGTTTTTACAGGTAGATCCTTCTTTTGCATGGTCACTTTTGGACAGCTGGATCATTCCTTCCTTCCGTTGAAGTCAATCATGTGAATTTCAATGGTTACCATGCTGAGGCTACTTTATACGCATCAAAAGTAAAGATGTATGTCTCTTTGGAGTAAACCTCTTTGAGCAACAATATTTCCTTCAGAATATGAGACTCAAGTTCTATCTAGTACAATGATAATCGTTGCATTATATCTCCTTCAAAAGATGAGACCCAAGTCTATAAATTTTTATCCAATACATGTTCTTCTTCATGATGGTGCAACAACAAGTACCCAGCTAATTGCCAAATCATTGAACAAAGGAGAAGACGATAAGGATGCCAAAACTGGACAAGAAAGATACATACTCTTTTGTCAAGTTGTGTCTAGGCCTCATTGAATCATTAATATATGTATATCCTTTTCGTTTAACACATTGTGTAATAGGGGCAAGGTATACGTCCTCCCCATGTACATTTGAAGTTTCAGTATAAATGAAATTGAGATTGTTGGCATAATGAGCATAACTGGGTCTAACTACTATAATTTTGTTACTAAAAGAGCTTCTATACTAACAAATTACACAATATATGAATAATCTAACTATGCTTATATGTATGTGTAATAAATAATACTACATATGTAGCTAGATGCATAATCCAACTACACACATGTACATATATATATAAATGCTGCCTTTCCCTACACATTAACTACATATAAAATGTATTAACTTCATCTTTTTGCTATATACTGACTATATATGCAATTGTAGTCATACATTTAGCTATAATTACATTTACATTTAAATATGTAAGGACAATATCTAGCTACGCTTCTGACTACATATGAATTTGTAGCGAAAGGATTATCTAACTACATATTTAAAAAATATAGTTAAAGGCTTTAGCTATATGAGCATATACTATAATTTGTATATGTAAAGAAATATGTAGTTAAAGCCTTTAGCTACAAAATATGGGTTTTTTGCTATAATTTTTTTTGTAGTTAAAGACCATTTTTTTGTGGTGACTAGGATTCCCCTTGAGCTAAGAGTTGGCCATTGATGTAATAATGTAGTCTCTACCAGAATCATATAGTCAGTTTGTCATGAACTACAACATGAACGACTTTGACAAATCATTGACAGAGTTGTTGAGGATGTTGAGAACAGCTGAGGCACAAATGAAGAAAGACAAGACCAAATCTGTGATGATGATCAACAAGACAAAGGGGAAGTCTAAAGGCAAAGACAAAACTAAGAAGAGTTCTAAAGCTGGCTAGAAGCCTAAATCTTCAGATCTCAAGGCAAAGGGAGGAGTAAAAGAGGCAATTTCCACCAGTGTCACCAATCTGGACATTGGAAAAGAAATTACCCACTTTGGATAGAGGAATTAAAGAAGAAGAAGGAAGGTGATGATGCCTCCACTTCAGTTATAAACATTATAAGATAAATTTAATTACTTCTTCATCTCGGTATGTGATACCGGATAGAGATATGACATAATGATGTCTAGGATCTGATAAGAAGTAAGGCCTTTATGAAAGGATAAAGATGGACAAGGTGGAGCAAGAGTTGCTGAAAGCTTTAGTCTATATTTCAAATTTATCTTAACCCAATGGGCATGTAATAGACTTAGTTGAACTATTGTTTCATTATTCTAATACATAGAAACATTTCTTTACGCATCTTGTATGACAAGGATGGTAAATCAATAAAGTGAGTTGTTAATGCTTCTATTTCAAAAGATATAATCTTGTATGGCAATGCCCAAATATCAAAAGGTATGGATGTTTTAATACCTAATTGATTATGATCGATAACTCAAAGAATCTATAGCAATGGTCAGTTTGGACGTATATATATAAGAAATGCATATCTAGATTACATATTGATGTTAATCTGGACTCCTTTGGTTATTGAACTTAAGGAAATATGCAAGTCTTACTTACGCACAACGTGACATAATACCCTTCACTAAATGTAGTGGGAGGATAAATATTCTATTAGGCCTTATACATGTGATGTATGAAGGTCTTATAGAATAAATACTATAGATAATCATTCGTACTTCAAAGTATTTGTTGTTGATATATTGATATGCACTCAGTAAAATAAAAATCTCTTGGTGTGCTCAAGAAGATTACATACATGAAGTGTACAACTTCCTTAAAGGTATTAAGATACTTTGATATGATCAAATGTTGAAATACTTTACATATTTTGAGAACCTTCTGGATAGATGGTGATAGTGTATCACAAGGCGAATCCACCTGAACATAATGATGTGTCATAAAGAAGGAATTACATCTTGATGAATCATGATGTGATTTCATATTAATCTAATCTTCTAATCTCCTCATGACTACATGCATTACACTAAAATTAAGTACCATCTACTGGTTTAAAGGATATCATATGTGACATGATATGATATGGGAATGTCCCGATATATCCAAAGGGTTGAAACATGTACAAAGAAAGTAGTTTCTTGAAAAGGGTTTATCCACAAACCATAATTGTTGAAAACTGCCTTTGATCCCAATACAAAAGCAAAAGTGTTTTGTTTAAAGGATAACCGAATTCCAAAAGAATCTATAGGAGTAAAAGGATTACTTGAAAATTTTGAGTTCAATAGGAAGGTACAATTAGAGCAAGTGAGAATCACAAGTTGTTGTGGAACTTCAGGTTGCTCATGTAACACAGAACCTCACAATTCTAGTAGAATGCATCTAAAGTTGAAGGGTTGTGAATCCAACAACATAGATGGGTTGGTCATAAGATGATGAGCCAACTAGTCAATTAGGAGCTATTGAGAACCAAAATCTAGGAAATGGCTCCAAGCCATTAGGGAGTCCATGCACGTATGACCTTTCCAGTACCACCTGAAGGGATAAAACCCACAAGGTGAATTTGGGCTTTCATTGGAAGACCAACATGGATAACCTAAGGGACATATTGGTTATAAAGGTTTTCAAATCAGTTCAAAGTGTTTGAACATTATGAAGTTCCTTTATGCTTGTTGATGCAGCTAAAATAGACTATGAGATTTGGCATATGAAGATTAAAATTTAAGTCCTTAAAAGGAATATATGAGAGGATGTGTACATGACACAATCTAAAGGTTTTATGACTTCAAGAATGCAAATAAGGTCTATAGGCTACAAAGTTCAGTCTAGGATCGAAACAAGCAACCCAGATATGAGATTTTTTAACTTGATAATATAGTCAAAGAGTTTGATTTGAATCATGATAAAGGATGAAATTTGTGATTACAATAGATTTAGTGGGAGAATATATAAATATTCCACATATGATGGAGAATAACATCTCAATATTGTAAGCATTGAGAATTGGCAATGGAGGCTTAAGTGAAACACTCTATGTGATATATATCAAGGTTTATAGTGACAGTTCTTGAATGTTTCACAACATAAGTGTAAGGCCCATGAACTTTCTTAGTGAGTTGAATAAGCTTAATTACCATAATTGAATGCTTAGAAATATCTGCCTACGACGCCTCCGGACGACCAAAATCAATCCTAACAAACCATCTCCAGTTTCCTTCAACCGTTTACATCATGGAAGACACCTCCACTTCTTATTCCTAATCTAACCTTTTCATATGCTTTGAAATCATAATACAAGCTTAAGTTTCAAATTTGGTCCAATTTGGATACTGTTTGAGCAAGTTATGCAATTTTATGTACATTTTGGACTTTTCTACAATTTACCCAATTTAGGGGTTTTCTTTGCAATTTTTCACATACATTATGTTCCTTAGATGTTATATTATCATTCTTGAGATTTTTGAGCCATGGGGCTCCTAGTTGAGCCATGGTTTGAAGGTGTTTTCATCAAGGGAATTTTAGGGTTCACCCCTTCATGGATGAGCTACTTTTAGTGGCTATCAACTAATAAATTATGCGATTGGCTGGGAATTTCGACAAAGGAAATCTAATCAGGTTAATAGAGATGGTGGGGGAGCTATTTGTGTGTGTGCTTGTATATTATTAATAGTTTAAGGCCATAAACACATGTGGAAGCTACTTTTACACCTCATGCTTGCTTCTATCCTTAATTATGGGCTATATTTACCTCTTCCTTGCCCAAATACAAAATATGCTTGCTTTTCTTTCCTCTAACCATGAGCAATGAATCCAATCTATTTTTATGTGGTACCAACTGCTCTAAGGTAGAAGACAACCCCTTTTTGGAGAAGAAGGTCTCCTAGGGCTCTATCTAGCCCTACCTAGGGTTTCCAAGCTCATCTTCTAGGGAATTCGACCAAGGCAAGTTGTTTTCTTCCTTCCTTCTTCGTTTTTCTTTCTCTTCTCCTTCCTTATACATTTATCCAGGTTGGAACCCTGCTTTTCCATGATGAAAGTGGCTCTACAACTAAAAAATCTATCCTTCTTGTTTCTTTTTCTAGGATTTTGCTTCTTTGCGGAGAGAAGTACCTATTTGGCCAAGTTCAGATCTGAATCCAAGGTTTTCTTGCCCTATTTGCTCAAGATTCTTTCTGTTTGGGATCTGACCTACTCGATAGAAGCGAGTTATATAACATTCTTCACTTATATTGCTTACTAGAAGCTTGTTAGTTCATGTTTATGCCTTAATGTGTTGATTTAAGCATAGAGGAACCATGCTTGTTTAGAATTACAAATTTTTGTGGTGTTCCCTATTTTGTTCCAGTTCTATATTAACTTGTAAACTTGTGTACAACCTTTCTAAGGTGTAACATGATCTGGTACAGGTTGATAGCATCAACCTATGGTGCTAAGCACAAAATAATTGATGGTTCAAATTAGGGGTTTCAAGCTATTTCCTTCTCTATCACACAATCGATGGACATACCATTCAACAACCAATGGTGTTGCTATCTTGGAAACTGATGTTCGTGATAAAGGGTGTCAAATGTATGGTGACAACCTATGGTCACCCCCTTAGGTCAGGTTTTGATTCAATTACACGTTTGATTATGATCCACTAAGTATTCTAATGATGTTATCAATCGATGATTATATTGGCTTAATATTTGATGGTGTTAACTGAATGTACTACTGATCTAGCAACCAATGGTTACCTAATGATCACAATCAATGGTAGATCAGGTCATCACCATATATGATGAATTAGGAATGTAATTGTAGATTTGACTAAACCTTGAACCAATGGTTCCTTGGTTCAATTGATCTAATGGTTAGACCTATACTTCAATTGATAACCTTGAACAATGAACCTGATCCAATGAATAATATTGGATGCTTTAACATCCAATGGATTATAATAAATCACATGGTATTATTTGTGGGTCCAAGTGATGATATTTCGATGGTTCAATACCATTAATCGGTAGTCTTACCTTTGCCATTATATAGTTATATTTGATAAAGCACTATAATAAGTGGATGCATAACTCCCATGTGATTAGCTTGTTATACCTAACCTTGATGTAATTATATGATGTTTATTGGTTATAATCATACCTCTTGAATGATTAATGTGATAATGAATTACACTCTTCTCGTGTTGAAACCACAATGTAGACCTATTTGAATATCATAGTGCCTTGCCATGTTAATATCTATGGCCACATATGTGCTAATGATATTTTGAGCCTTGTTTAAGGCATGTAATGATGATGATAACCTTACTATGAATAATGTGATGGTCTTAATGACCTTTGGGCATGTTTGAAGCCATGATTGAGGTGAAATCCTCTTCATGTTCCAATAAGGGTTAAAACCCTGGAACTTGTGATAAGATATTGGTATCTTGTAATAGTATGATGATAAGTGTGGTCCATTAATTTGCAACAAATGATAGAATGTGGTAATGTGATTAAGATTTATATCTCAAATGTTTTATATCCTTTGAAGTTGTTATACATATAATCTTGTTAGAAAAGAATTAGGTTTTGAATGTCCACTTGTATGATAAAGCCTTAATGCATTCAATTGGCAGTAATTAATCAAGTGTAACCTTAATCATGTAGAGCCCTGTGCCGTAGAGCTATCTTTAATGTCAGAACTTACTGGATGGTGAAATGAATATTCCCAAGGGAAAATCGGAGCGCATAATGTTGAGTATGTGGGGGTGGCAAGTTGAGGATATATCCTTGTCATCTACAATTGCAGGTTATGGAGGATGGCTATGGTCATGCCTCTGACATTTGATGTAATTGAGGATAGCTGTGGTTGTACCTCAGATTAGAGGGTTTTGTATACCCTATTTTCTAGTGTCATAACTTGTACCAAGTACGGACTAGTTGTTATCAGTTGAATATATGTCATTGTTGGCAGTTTGACTGGTATTTCACTGTAGTTTACTCGTACTGACCGAGGGGAAGAGATCTTAGGATACCGACACTCCTAGTTCTTATACAGAACTGAATAACACTTTGCAGTGGTTAGTTGGACTTTGAGTGGTATGACTCAAACTCCCCAGGGCATAATAATAAAAGAAGTGATATGAGCAGTGTAGTATAATTGCTAGGGTTTAATACATACCACATTGGTTGATTAACCCTTGTCTTGTCTTTACACTACATAGTTCTTACATGATGCAGACTTATGAAAATTGTACAATTCTACTTGATGTTACCACTTATTTGCTTAACTGCTTAGTATGCTTAAAATGTTCAATCTATTCATATTGTTTATTCAATACCCTAACTTCTCAATGTATTTACTGTTAATTAATATGTTATAATCAATATATGTTGGAGAGAGTTATATCTCTCGATGGGACTGTGTCTCACCCGTGGGTCACCACATTTTTTTAGGTGGTCGTGGGAAATGAGGTCAAGGTCGTGCTGTGGAAGAAAACCAACCTGGTGATTAATAGATTTAGAAGGTTGGTTAGTTGTATATGTTAGTAGTAGAATCCTAGTGTCATCCCTGTACTCTCAGGTCTGGGTATGGAATGTGTTTTCTAGATGATATACTTGTATCGACAAGAGATTTTGGTAGTATGCCAATGTTTGTAAATATATGGCATGTACATGTGAAATATCTTTTGTATGAAAGATGTGACTGAGGTCTTTGGACCCATAAGTAAATACTTGTTACAACATATGAGAATGGAATGATGGACCTTTTGTAAATATTCTAGAGTTTATTTACATTGTTGGAATCAGTTTTAATTATTTCTCATTTTTGACTATGTGATTAATTAGTAGTTGATCATGTTTTGTGTTTTGAGTAATCTTGTTTAGCGTGATGAGGTGTCATAGTTAAGTTGGTATCAGAGCTCTAGGTTTACTGAGTCTACAGGGACATATGACTTAGGTTTGAGTCTGTTCTTAACATATCTAATCATAGTTTATGCTTATGAAGATATGTTTGGAGGAAATGAAGAACATGTTGCGAGTAGCTATGTTGCACCAGGAGGAGGTGCAGGGAGGCAAACACATGATGAGAGAGTGCCAGCAGAAGGGCCAGAGTAGCTTGCAATGCCTCATCTAGACCCGACAATGATGGCCAATCATGAGTTTCAGTCTATGTTTAGACAGATGATGGCCACAATTACACATATTGCTGACAGAGCGCCAGCACCTCAAGCTAGGGTAGCCACCTCTAATGTGGAGTCCCAAGGTGTCAGGAAGATATTTGAATGTCTTAGACGTGTTGGGGTGATTGAATATGCAGGTACTTCTGATCTAGAAGACACTGACATGTGGTTGACCGAGCTGGAAAAGGCGTTCAAAATCTTAAACATCACTGAAGAAGACAAAGTTAAGCATGCAGTATACTTGTTGAAGGGTAGTACTGGCCATTGGCGGGCTATAAAAGAGGAGAAAAGGCCAGGAGTTGTGATAGGATGGGAGGAGTTTTGAAGGGATTTTGTTAGCCGGTATTTTCCAGAGACCTACCTAGATGAGAAAATATCTCAGTTCGAGAAGATTCGTTAGGGAACTATGACTATCAATGAGTATGAATCAAAGTTTATGGAACTTCTAAGGTTCTGCCCACACATGGAAGCTACGAAAAAGGAAAGGATCTGGAGATTTGAGAAGGGTCTAAGTACGGAGTTGACTACTACAACATCAGCATTGGAAAATAGGGAAAGGTTTTCCACCTTTGTGGAATGTGTCAGGAGGATTGAGAGGTATGCCATAGAGAAGCATGAAGCTAATGCTAAGAAGAGACCTATGCAATTTTAAGGGAAATCATCTAGAGGCTTTAAGAAGCTAAGGTTTTTCCCACCGCCGTCACAACCAAGGTCAACCTTCAGTGAACCAAGATCACATGCACCATCACAGTGGACCCCAAGTTAGGGCAGAGGTCACAGTTTTCCACCAATGGGAGCCCGTAGTACCTCATCATTTTTAGTGATAGGGCTGTTTAGGCCATATCAAGACACCAAAACATGTTTCAAGTGTAGGCAAGTGGGGCATACCAGACCTTATTGCCCTATGAAAGATAAGGAGGTGACTCAACAGACAAGGCAAAGTCAACAAAGTCCGCAACAATGGTAGTTTAGTAGTGGCAGTGGAAGAGGATGTGGTCAGGCATCCCAGGCAAGATCCTATGGACAAGCAAGCAGATGACGTGGACGGTAGTAGGTGACAACAAGGTTCTATGCCATGACCCAGCTAGAAGCAGTGGTCAATTCACGAGTCGTGACAGGTCAGATGGAGTTATTTCATTCTGATATGTCTGCTTCTTGTTTTGTATCTGTGTTAGTAGACCCAAGTGTGACACACGCTTTTATCACTAGAGAGGTGATAGATAATTGTTATCTACCTGTTAGTCTTAGATTTGATAGCCTGCGGCTAGAGACTCCTTTAGTTGATTCTGCCAAGTTGCAAGAAGTGTGCCCTTCTTGTGTTCTTTCTTTTTCTAGACACAACATTCAAGTGGATCTTTTGCCACTTGACATGCATGGTTTTGATGTAATCCTAGGAATGGATACCTTAGAAAAATACAAGGTAGTCATGGACTGTAGTACTAAGGTGGCGATGTTCCACGGTGGAGATATACAGTGGATTTTCCAGGGTGATAGGAAGATTCTTCCTACATGTTTGATGTCAGCTATGACAACTGAGCGGTTGATGAGGCAAGGATGTGAGGCTTTCTTAGCTCATGTTGTAGATACCAAGGCGGGATGTACTAGTATCTAGGAGGTACCAGTGGTGCGAGAATTCGAGGTTGTCTTTCCTGAAGAATTTCCTAGCATTCCCCCTCCTAGAGAGATTGAGTTTGAGATTAATCTTGTTCCTGGAACACAACCCATAGCACAATCAGCATACAGAATGGCACCAGTGGAGATGTAGGTCTTAAAGAAATAGTTACAAGAACTGTTAGAGAAGGGTTTTATCAGGCCGATCACTTCCCTTGGGGTGCTCCCATGTTGTTTGTTAAAAAGAAGGATGGTTCAATGAGGTTGTGTATAGACTATAGATAGTTGAACAAGGTGACAATAAAGAATAAGTATCCTTTGCCGAGGA
The DNA here is from genome assembly GCA_963693085.1 of Alisma plantago-aquatica. Classification (NCBI taxonomy): domain Eukaryota; kingdom Viridiplantae; phylum Streptophyta; class Magnoliopsida; order Alismatales; family Alismataceae; genus Alisma; species Alisma plantago-aquatica. Next base: position 490,026,149 of record OY856409.1, on the reverse strand, counting down.
TTGATGATCTTTTTTATCAGTTGAGAGGTGCCACTGTGTTTTCAAAGATAGACCTGAGGTCAGGTTACCATCAGTTGAGAATTAAGACTGATGACATACCCAAGTCAACTTTTAGGACTAGGTATGGTCATTATGAGTTTGTGGTTATGCCATTTGGGCTAACCAATGCACCTGCAGCTTTTATGGATCTAATGAATAGGGTGTTTAGACCTTATCTTGATCAGTGTGTGGTCATGTTCATAGATGATATCCTGATATACTCCAAGGATAGTCAACAACATGAGCAACACCTTCTCCAGGCATTGACTTTGTTGAGGCATCACCAACTATATGCTAAATTCAGCAAGTGTGAATTCTGGTTATCTGAAGTGTCTTTTTTGGGCCATGTTATATCTAAAAAAGGCATTTGTGTTGATCCCAAGAAAGTGGAATCTGTACTAGAATGGGAACAATCGAAGATACTGATAGAGATTCGTAGTTTCCTAGGTCTAGCAGGTTACTACAGGAGGTTCATCAAAGACTTCAGTTCTATAGCGTTACCCCTAACTAGGTTAACCAGAAAGGATGTTCCTTTTTCTTGGAATGACAAGTGTCAACATTATTTCTATATTTTGAAAGAAAAGTTGACTAGTGCTCCAGTGTTAGTACTGCCAGAGCAAGGAAAAGGCTATATTGTCTTTTGTGATGCTTCAAAGAATGGGTTGGGATGAGTGTTGATGCATGATAAAAATGTGATTTCTTTTACTTCACGATAGCTTAAGAAACATGAGGAGAATTACCCAACACATGATCTGGATCTTGCAATGGTGGTCCATGCCTTAAAGATATGGAGACACTATCTTTATGGAGAAAAGTGTCAGATCTTCACTGACCATAAGAATCTACAATATATCTTCTCAAAATAGGAGCTGAATATGAGGTAGAGGAGATGTATGGAGCTGATTAAGGATTATGATTGCACAATAGACTACCATCTAGGGAAAGCTAATGTGGTAGCTGATGCATTGAGTAGAAAGTCATCTTCATAATCAACGATAGATAATGCACAATTAAATTCCTAGATGTGCCATAAGAGAGATATGCTAGTGTATCTTAACCAGATAAATGTACATCTAGAAGTTTCTTTTAATGGCAGGATTGTTGGCACAGTTACAAGTGAAACCTACCTTGAGACAGCAGATTCATGATGCACAACAGAATGATATTGTGATACAGAATATTTGATCAGGGATTGGCAGTGAAAAGTATGATGGCGTTCATGAGGTAGATGATGGTACAATTTGTTACCATAATAGGATAGTAATTCCTGATGTTGATGGGTTGAGGAAGATGGTACTTGAGGAGGCTCACTCCTCCATGTATGCAATGCATCCTGGAAGTACCAAGATGTACCAAAACTTGAAAGACATGTATTGGTGGCCAGGTCTAAAGCATGATGTGACAGAGTTCATTACCAAATGTCCAGTTTGTCAGCAGGTGAAGGCTGAGCACCAGAAGCCTGTAGGGACATTACAACCCTTGCCAATACCATAGTGGAAATGGGATCATATTACTATGGACTTTGTTGTTGGTCTTCCTAGGACATCTAAGGGTCATGATTCCATATGGGTGATAGTAGACAGATTGACTAAGTCAGCTCAGAGAAATTGGCACAAATATATGTTGATGAGATAGTCCGTCTGCATGGCATTCTAGTGACTATAGTTTCTAATAGAGGTCCATAGTTTACAAGTCATTTTTGGGAGCGTATGCATTCTGCAATGGGAACACAATTGAGATTCAGCATAGCTTTTCATCCGTAGACCGATGGCCAGTCTGAAAGGACTATTCAGACTTTAGAGGATGTCTTGAGGGCATGTGTGCTGCAATTTCTGTGTAGTTGGGATGTACATCTAACTCTGATAGAGTTTGTGTACAAAAATAGCTATCAAAGAAGCATAGATATGGCTCTTTATGAGGCTCTATATGGGAGACGATGTTGGTCTCCTCTTTGCTGGTATGAGACAGGTGAATATCAACTTTTGGGTCCTAAGCTAGTACATCAGACTATGGAAAAGATTAAAGTGATACAACAATAGTTGAAAGCAGCCCAAGACAGGCAGAAATCTTATGCAGATAACAGACACAGACTACTTGAGTTCCAAGTGGGATATAGAGTATATCTTAAGGTTTCTCCTTGGAAAGGTGTGCTAAGGTTTGGAAAGAAGGGTAAGTTGGCTCCTAGATTTATGGGACCATACCCTGTCCTAGCTCATGTTGGAAAGGTAGCATATAAGTTGGAGCTACCACCAGAGCTACATATATTGCATAATGTCTTTGACATCTCTATGTTGAGGAAATGCCATCCGGATACTGATCAGACAATCCAACCAGTAGAGGTTGAGTTAGATGAGGACATCTCCTATGTTGAGGGTCCTGTGTTGATCCTGGATAGAAGGGTGAAAAAGCTGAAGAGAAAAGATATAATACTAGTGAAAGTTTTATGGAATCAATGTGTCATAGAGGAAGCCACATGGGAACTAGAGAATGAGATGTGTAGAAAATACCCATCTCTTTTTGCGTAGGATTTCGGGGCAAAATCCTTGTTAGGGGTTTATAGTTGTAAGGCCCCTGAACTTGCGTAATTAGTTGAATAAGCTTAATTGCCATAATTGAATGCTTAGAACCATAATATAACCTTGTGATATACTTTTAAATTATAATACAAGCTTAACTTTCAAATTTGGTCCAATATGGACACTGTTTGAGCAAGTTATGTAATTTTATGTACATTTTGGACTTTTCTACAATTTACCCAGTTGAGGGGTTTTGTTTGCAATTTATCACATACATTATGATCCTTATATGTTATATTATCATTCTTGATATTTTTGAGCCATGGGGCTCCTAGTTGAGCCATGGTTTGAAGGTGTTTTCATCAAGGGTATTTTAGGGTTTACCCCTTCACGGATGAGCTACTTTTAGTAGCTATCAACTAATGAATTATGTGTTTGGCTGGGAATTTCGACAAAGGAAAGCTAATCAGGTTAATAGGGACGGTGGGGGATCTTCTTGTGTGTGTGCTTGTATATTCTTAATAGTTTAAGGCCATAAACACATGGGGAAGCTACTTTTACACCTCATGCTTGCTTCTATCCTTATCCATGGGCTATATTTACCTCTTCCTTGCCCAAATACGACACTATGCTTGATTTCTCTTTCCTCTAAACTGGATAAACGAATCCACTATGTTTTTCTGTGGAACCAACTTCTCTAAGGTAGAAGACTACCCCTTTTTGGAGAAGAAGGTCTCCTAGGGCTCCATCTAGCCCTACCTAGGGTTTCCAAGCTCATCTTCTAGGGAATTTGACCAAGGCAAGTTGTTTTCTTCCTTCCTTATTCGTTTTTCTTGCTCTTCTCCTTACTTGGACCTTCCTCCAGGTCGGAACCCTGCTTTTCCATGGTGAAAGTGGCTCTACAACTCAAAAATCTATCCTTCTTATTTCTTTTTCTAGGATTTTGCTTCTTTGTGGAGAGAAGTACCTATTTGGCCAAGTTCAGATATGAATCCAAGGTTTTCTTGCCATATTTGGTCGAAATTCTTGCTATTTGGGATCTGACCTACTCTATAGAGGCGAGTTATATAACATTCTTCACTTATATTGCTTACTAGAAGCTTGTTAGTTCATGTTTATGCCTTAATGTGTTAATTTAAGCATAGAGGAACCATGCTTGTTTAGAATTACGAATTTTTGTGGTGTTCCCTATTTTGTTCCAGTTCTATATGAACTTGTAAGCATGTGTACAACCTTTCTAAGGTGTAACATGATCTGGGACAGGTTGATAGCATCAACCTATGGTGCTAAGCACAAAATAATTGATGGTTCAAATTAGGATTTTCAAGCTATTTCCTTCTATATCACACAACCGATGGACATACCATTCAAAAACCAATGGTGTTGCTATCTTGGCAATTGATTTTTGTGATCAAGGGTGTCAAATGTATGGTGACAACCTATGGTCACCCCCTTAGGTCAGGTTTTGACTCAATTACACATTTAATTATCATCCACTATGTATTCTAATGATGTTATCAATCGATGATTATATTGGCTTAATATTTGATGGTGTTAACTGAATGTATTACTGATCTAGAAACCAATGGTGACCTAATAATCACAATTAATGGTTTATGAGGTCATCAACATATATGATGAATTAGGAATGTAATTGTAGATTTGACTAAACCTTGAACCAATGGTTCCTTGGTTCAATTGATCTAATGGTTAGACCTATACTTCAATTGATAACCTTGAACAATGAACCTGATCTAATGAATAATATTGGATGCTTTAACATCCAATGGATTAGAATAAATAACATGGTATTATTTGTGGGTCCTAGTGATGATATTTTGATGGTTCAATACCATTAATTGGTAGTCTTACCTTTACCATTATATAGTTATATTTGATAAATCACTATAATAAGTGGATGAGTAACTCCCATGTGATTTAGCTTGTTATACCTAACCTTGATGTAATTATATGATGTTGATTGGTTATAATAATACCTCTTGAATGATTAATGTGATAATGAATTACACTATTCTTGTGTTGAAACCACAATGTAGAACTATTTGAATATCATAGTGCCTTGCCATGTTAATATATATGAACACATATGTGCTAATGATATTTTGAGCCTTGTTTAAGGCATGGAATGATGATGATAACCTTCCTATGAATAATGTAATGGTCTTAATGACCTTTGGGCATGTTTGAAGCCATGATTGAGGTGAAATCCTCTTCATGTTCCAATAAGGGTTAAAACCCTAGAACGTGTGATAAGATATTGGTATCTTGTAATAGTATGATGATAAGTGTGGTCCATTAATTTGCAATGAATAATAGAATGTGGTAACGTGATTAAGATTTATATCTCAAATGTTTTATATCCTTTGAAGTTGTTATACATATAATCTTGTTAGAAAAGAATTAGGTTTTGAATGTCCACTTGTATGATAAAGCCTTAATGCATTCAATTGGCAGTAATTAATCAAGCGTAACTTTAATCATGTAGAGCTTTGTGCCGTAGAGCCATCTTCAGTGTCAGAACTTACTAGATGGTGAAACGAGTATTCCCAAAGGAAACTCAGAGCGCATACTGTTGAGTATGTGGGGGTGGCAAATTGAGGATATATCCTTATCATCTACAATTGCATGTTATGGAGGATGGCTATGGTCATGCCTATGACATTTGATGTGATTGAGGACAACTGTGGTTGTACCTCGGATTAGAGGGTTTTGTATACCCTATTTTCTAGTGTCGTAACTTGTACCAAGTACGAACTAGTTGTTATCAGTTGACTATATGTCACTATTGGCAGTTTGACTGGTATGTCACTGCATTTTACTCGTACTGATCGAGGGGAAGAGATCTTAGGATACCGGCACTCCTAGATCTTATACAGAACTGAATAGCACTTCACAGTGGTCAGTTGGACTTTGAGTGGTACGACCCAAACTCCCCAGGGCATAATAATAAAAGAAGTGATACCAGCAGTGTAGTATAATTGCTAGGGTTTAATACGCATCACATTAGTTGATTAACCCTTGTCTTGTCTTTACACTGCATAGTTCTTACATGATGCAGACTTATGAAAATTGTACAATTCTACTTGATGTTACAACTTATTCGCTTAACTGCTTAGTATGATGAAACTATTCAATCTATTCATATTGTTTATTCAATACCCTAACTTCTCAATGTATTTACTGTTAATTAATATGTTATAATCAATATATGTTGGAGAGAGTTATATCTCTCGCTGGGACTGGGTCTCACCCGTGGGTCACCACATTTTTAGGCGGTCGTGGGCAATGAGGTCGTGGTCGTGTTGTGGAAGAAAACCAACCTGGTGATCAATATATTCAAAAGGTTGGTTAGTTGTAGATGTTAGTAGTAGAGTCCTAGTGTCATCCCTGTACTCTCAGGTCCAGGTATGGAATGTGTTTTCTAGATGATATACTTGTATCGACACAAGATTTTGGTAGTATGCCAATGTTTGTAAATATATGGCATGTACATGTGAAATATCTTTTGTATGAAGGATGTGACTGAGGTCTTTGGACCCATAAGTAAATACTTGTTACAACATATGAGAATGAAATGATGGACCTTTTGTAAATGTTCTAGAGTTTATTTACATTATTGGAATCAGTTTTAATTATTCCGCATTTTGACTATGTGATTAATTAGTAGTTGATCGTGTTTTGTGTTTTGTGTTTTGTGTTTTGAGTAATCTCGTTTAGTGTGATGAGGTGTCACAATAAGTTTAGCACATAATATAGCATGATGTTGAAAGAGTTCAACATGAATGATTCATTGAGGGAGAATCCAGATTAGTCTCTCATGAACCATATATTCCAAGTGTGGTATGAAAATGACATAATTAAGATTTCATAGGCTGTAGCAATGGATCTATCGTGAATGTTATAAATGTACTTTTCCCATATGATCTTGTATGTATTGGACATGACAAGATATTATTAAATTTTGATAAGGTTTATTGAATGTTATTGACACCATCCATTAGTACTTGTGAAGTACTTAAGGACAGGTTGCTAGATTAATAACAATAAGGAAGAGTTGGGTGTAAAGGGTTGCACCGATGCAAGCTTCTAAAATGAAAAAAGTGATCACAATAAAATATGTATGATATTAAGAATAGTCGTGGGTTGGAAGGGTTCCATACTACAAGCCATTAATTCTATTTTACAATAGAAGCTGAGTATCCTAGTTTTATGAACACAAGAGAGGATACTATATGGATATGGAAGTTCACATGATGAACTTAAAGATCTTACAACCCTTGATGACTTAATAGAGATATTGTGACAACAATGGAGCTAATTGTTAGTAAAGGAATATCAGATACTATATTATAGTAGATTCATCTCATAGAGAAGAGATAAGGAAACACATAATATACCGACTATAGAAAACTGTTTCTAACCCACTAGGATCAGCACTTGAACAGTAGAAACTCGGTGGACATGCTTAGATTGCTAAGAATATGATTCATGGGTGATTGGCTCTATGTGAAAGTGGGATTCTATTGGTATGGTATGCCCAGAGAGCCAATCATGAGTTGATTGACATGGCATATAACATAAAGGATTTGATTAATTATAATAAAGGCAAGCTTCCAATTCATTCTATTTCACTCAATTATGAGATAATGAGGAAACATTATGAATGTCTAAAGAATGAATATACTCAATACAATGTATATTTTTAAATACGTGACTTGAACGATGAGATCACACGGGTGATAAGAGTATGTAAATTCTTGTTATGTCCCTAGTCGGTTGTTATTGTGGAAGGAAGATAGACACCAGTAACACATAAGACTAGAGTGTATGTTAGTTGATGACAAAATCTCATTAGTCATGATATGGCATATTAAAACAAGTACACAGATACATGTTAGGGAACAATGTATCAAACTGACCCACCTTGGGAGTGACACATGGAAATCATATTTGGTGGTCATAGTCATCTCTCATAGTGTAGGTGGTGATTATGGTTCTTAGACCTGAAGTCACTACACTCATCACATGTCGTTGGGTATACTTTGGCATCATCAAATGTAATCCTAAAATACAGGTTGCAATAAAGGTGGTGATTGGGTGCTTTGAGACATGGGGATAGATTGTGAGTGATGTAGATGGGATTTCTCCCTCCAACTAAGTTTTATATCATGTCCACTTGATAAGCAAGACTGAGAAATGCATGCACATGCACATGTGAATCAATATATGATATTGATTTCACATATATCTTAGGAAGTCTTCTCTAGTTCAAGGAACATGGATTGAATGTTGAAGAGGATGACGATTCCATGCCTCGAGTTCAATTCAGATATCAGAGACAAAGGAATTATATAATCACTACAACACCTTACGACGCTTCTAGGTTGAAGTTGTTCTTCAACTTTTCATTCACTTGGATAGCATTGATGTGAAACTAGGCACTGCTCTCTACTTGTTATGTCATAAGCTAGTTATGGACACTCTTTTCCAACATGATATGTGACCTATAGGGTCACACACAAAGGTGTGACTCTTTGAGTGATACGTCTGTCTAGGCTCCACCCAACCGACCGGTTGGTGGTCATGAGACGACCATTTTGCATGAGCGAGACGACCGTCTCATGTGAGTGATATCAACCAGTTTGTAAGGAAATTCAATTGCATAAATGATTAGTGCTGACATCATGTTGTTCATTGATTGGATTCTAATTGCCAATTTGATTCAGAATAGGAAACTTCATGAAATGACCGTTCCGGTAAAGGGAGATGACCATTTCGTGTCTGAAATGACCGTCTTGGTAGTCACAAGTTGTGAATCTTTGAGAAAGTTCATGATCTTTCAGTCCCTTTCACTCCCGCATAGATGAGGAACCCTGACCCTAGCCTCTACTATAAATAGAGGGGTAGTGGGGGCTTCCCAACGCACACAATTGAGAATCAATTTCTATGACAATTGTTGTCCTCTCTAGTTGTGATAACCAAGAGAGACCAAGCAAGTCCTACCTGACTAGGGAGGGACAACGAGGGAGAGAATAACTGAGAATCATTATGGGAGAGAAAGTTGGTGACTTGTACACCAATGGGAGGGACAAGTACTTTGCATTTGTTCTACTAGAATGACATGAGTTCTAGGTGGTATGTGTGGACTTCTCTAGAGATGACGAGGTTGTTGTCTGCCGCTAGGAGGACACCATCAATCTGCAGTCTGTGGCGAGACTAGGAGCTCCTATAGACGTTGTTCGAGTCTATCATCCATGGTGAAGGCCAAGAGCTGCACAGATAGCATCCAAAACAACTAGGAGATACTACAACAAGTTATTGTCACTGGACTTGCTCCAGGACATGGTATAAACTTGTTAAAACCATCCTTCCCATTACATAGTTGTTGACGTGATCTTGTTGTTCATGGGAATAGGGAAATAAAACATTTATTTCGGCTGCCTTATATGTGTTGTTATTTCCCAACAAAACATGTATCATAAAATTAGACATTTATATTTATTACACATAGAATTATGTCTGTTAATCCATTCATCTATTGATATATATATATATATATATATATATATATATATAAGATATGTATCTTTCACAATATTAAGTTTTGTTTAAGTTCCAAATTATATCTTTGTATAATATACTAGATTGAATTTATTAAAATATACATAGATACATATTATTTGTTGAAAATATTTATGTTTATGTTTTTTAGGGACTATCCAAAAACTGAAATTTGCTATGCTGGCTTGATGTAGGACAAAACTTTTCAACAGTCTTGCACATAAATCCGACCAATGACTCATTTGAGCATGATCTTACAAAAACCTAGTATGAATCGACCCAATGCTCATACCAAGGTAGGTATATATATATATATATATTTATATATATGTCTAGCCGTCCCATTCTAGATAGGGTTAGGTTTCTTATATATTTTACCCATTGGATTCCTGTTTTGAGTATAGACCATGAAAACCAGTTATACATACATCTTGTAGAGAAATATAACATCAGATAGGTAGAAAAAATAAGAAAAATTCTATCCATATTTCCCATAAATTGGAAGATCGCGTCAACAACTATGTAATAGGAAGGATAATTTAACAAGGTCATACCTAGTTCTGGAGTAAGTCCAGAGACTAATCCCTCATTGCAGTTGTGCAGTTTTCTTCTAGTTCCACTTTGACGGCGTCCACAATAGCTCCTAGTCTCCACTACAAATAGTATCCTGACATTGTCCTCCTTGCGGGAAAAGCTCCACACATCTAGAGTAGTCCACACAGACTGCCTAGTAATACTATCGTTCTACTAGAACAGACATGAAGGAGTTGTCCCTCTTGTTGGTTTACTAGTCACCAACTTTCTCTCCCACAATTATTTTCCCTTGTTATTCCTCCCTTTATTGGGTAGGATTTGCTCAGTTTCTCTTGGTTACCCCAACTATATTGATAAACAATTATCAGAGGCAATTGAGTTGTGTCTGAGAAGCCCCCAATATCCCTCTATTTATAGGAAGGTTAGGGTCAGGGTTCCCAGTCTAAGTGGGAGCAGAAGAGACCAAAATTTTACAAAAAATGGCAAGCTGCAATAGGTGAAACTATCAGTTCACAGGAAAAGCGATTGGTTGGCATGCAGGCCAATTTGTTCTCCCATTGAACTAGTCATTTCATCATGTTTCCTGATCACAAATGTTTTGGCAATTATAATACAATTAATGCATGTCATGACGTTAGTACTAATCCTTGATGCAATCAAATTCGATCCATGAACTGGTGTCTCACTCATGAGTCGGTCAGCTGGCAACCTTGAGCCGATTGGTTCACTAGGTGAACCGACCGGTTCATGCCCTAGTTCATCCAGAATTCAACCAATGTGATATCCAATCATTCTAACACTCCAACCGATTAGTTTAACACTTAAACCGGTTGGTTGGTAGTCTGGTTAGTTAATTCGTTGCTTAAATTAAATACTTAAATACTTCAACAATCAATTTAAATATCATTCTTGAATAAAACTCATGTTCTAGGTGTATCCTACGTGTGTGACCCTATGGGTTCTAACTTACATTGTCAGTGTATCCTATGTGTGTGACCTTATGACATCACAAGCAAAGAGAGGCGTCTAGTAACACATCATTGCTACCCAAGTAATTGGAAAGTTGGAGAACAACTTGAACCTACAACATGTGTTAGGTTTTATAGTGATTGTCTAATTTCTTTGTCTCTAATGCTTGGAATGAACTTAAGGCATGGAATCATCATACTCTCAATGTTTAATCCATTTTCCTTGGACTAGAGCATATTGTATGAGATATATGTGACCCCAATATCATATATATAAACATGTGCATGCACATGCTTTTCTCAGTCTCACTTATCAGGTGGCTTGGATATCAAACTCCAGTAGGAGGGACAAATCCCAACTACATCACTCACATTCATTCCCATGTGTCATAGTGCACCTGATCATCACCTTTATGGCAACCCTTATTCAAGGTAATGGTGGATGATGTCAAAGTACATTGAACCACATGTGATGAGTGTAGTAATTTCAAGTATAAGAACCAGAATCACCACCTTCACTATGAGAGATGATTATGACCACTATTTATAGTTTCCATGTGTCACTCTCAAGGTGGGTGTGTCTGATACATTGTTGTCCAACAAGTTTCTATGTGCTTGGTTTGATATCACATATATCACGACTGATGAGATTCTATCATCAACCAACACACACTCTAGTCTTAAGTGTTACTATTGTCTATTAGCCTCCCACAACAACATCTAACTAGGGACATAACAAGAATGTACATACTCTTAACATTTGTATGATCTCATTGTTCAAGTCATCAACCTAAATACATACGTCACTAAGTAATGTCACCCTTTAGACATTTATTATATTTCCTCATCATCCCATAATTGAGTGAAACAGAACAAATTAGAGATTGTCTTTAATATTAGTCAATCTATTTATATTATATGCCATCACAATCATCATATGATTGGCTATATGGGCATACATACCAACAGATTCCCACTTGCACTTAGAGCCAATCACCCGCAAATATGATTCTTTGTGATCTAAACATGACCATCATGTTTTTTTTTGTGCAAGTGCTAATCCAGTGGGTTAGAAACACTTTTGCCTTTGTTGCATGTTTCTCATCTCTTTGTTGTACAACATTTTCCATGAAATGGAACTATCATAATATGCTATCTAATATTCCTTGCCTAACCAATAGCTCCATTGTTTTCATAATATCTCTACTATGTCATCCATGGTTGTAACATCTTTAAGTTCATCCATATGAAATTCTAGATCCATATAGTACCCACTCATGTGTTCATAACACTATGATACTCAATAATGTTTTGTAGTTCAGAATCCTTCCAACTTACAACTCTTTTCTTAAATTAAACACATTTTATATTGTGATCGTTCTCTATCATTTTGGAAGCTTTCATTGGTGTAACCCCTTGGACCCAACCCTTCCTTGTTTCCATAATCTAGCAATTAATGCGTTGTGCTTCTCAAGTATTAATGGATGTCATTTATGACATTCCAATGATCTTCATTGGAATCTAACTAATACCATCTTGTCATGTCCAATATATACAAGACTATGGGATGGTTACATTATATAGCATATGTGATAGATCCAATTGTTGGTGCATATAACATCTTAGTCATGTTTTCCCATTCTTCATAAGAATCAGAACATAGGGTTCTTGAGAGACCGATCCCATGTAAAATGGTCAGATTCTCTCTCATTGAATCCTTCATGTTGAACTCTTTCAGCACTTTTCTATTATTAGTTCTCATACTTAGGTTATGAAAATTCCCAGAACTATCTCTATAGATCTCAATTCCTATCTCATATGATGTTTCACCTAATCCTTCATTGTTGAAGGTGTTTTCATGCGAAGTCTCAATAATGACAATATTGGGATGTTATTTCTCATTAATATGTGGAATATATATGTGTGTTCTCCCATTAAATCTTTTGTGATCACAAATTTCTTCTTTAATCTTGCTCAAGTCAACTTCTTTGACTATCTTGTCCAAATCAAAGATTTTAGCTCTGAGATATTTGTTTCAACTTTGTAGCTTATAGACTTTATTTGCATTCATGAAGCTATAATACCTTTAGGTTGTGTCACGTGCACATCCTTTCTAGTATTGCTTTTAAGGAATGCAATTTTGTATCTCCATATGCCAAATCTCATAGTCTATATAAACTGCAATAACAAGCATGACAATTGGAAAAAGGGATTTCATTATGTTCAACACTTTAAACTTATTTGAAAACATTTGCAACCAATCTGTCCTTTTAGGTTACCCATGTTGGTCTTCTTATTGAAAACCAACCTGTACCCTTGAGGTATTATCCATTTAGGTGGTATTAACAAGATCATACCTTGTTAGTGTATATGGACTCATCAATGGCCATCAAGTCTTTTTTTAGATTATGATTCTCAATAATTTCTAGTTGATTTGTTGGCTCATCATCTCATGACCAACCTATCTGAGTTATTGGATTCACAATCTATCAATCTCAGATGTGTTCTACTAGAACTATGAGGTTTTTGTGTTACACAAGGAACTTGAGATTCCACAACAATTTGTAATTCTCTTGGTTCCCATTGTACCCCCTTTGTTGACCTTAAACTCTTCAAGTTATCCTTTACTCCCACTAATTCTTTTGGAATTCAATTATCCTAATAACAAACACTTTTGTTGTTGGATTGGGATTAAAGATAGCATTCAACAATTATGATTTGTGGATAAACCTTTTCAAGAAACTTCCTTATTTATGTAGTTTTCAATCCTTAAGACATATCGAGACATTCCAATATCATATCCTATATGATGTCTTTTAAACAATTATAGACGTTACATTGTTTTAGTGTAAAGCATGTATGTATGAGGAGATTAGAAGATCAGATTAGCTGCTAATCATATCATGAACCATCAGGATGTAATTCCTTCTTTCTGATACATCATCATGTTCTAGGTGGAGTTCATTGTGATACACTATCATGATCTATCCAGAAGGTTCTCAAACTATTGATGTAAAGTATTTCAACATTGATCACATCAAAATTTCTTAATAATTTTATCAAATTTATTTATGTCCTTCATTTATGATCTTATTTAACATTTTAAGATATTTTTATTTCACTAAGTACATATCATCATTTCATTAGTGAATTTAATGAAGTACAAATAATTATCTCTAGCATTTATTCTAAGGGTCTTTGTACATCATTATGTACAAGTCCTAGTAGAATGCTTTATTCTCTCAGTACACCCAGTGAGAGGAGTTTTGTCATGTTGTGCATAACAAATCTTGCATGTCTCTTATTGGTTTAATGACCAAAAGAGTCTATATAAATATCATCATATATTCTAGAAATGTATTTCTCATATATGTACTCAAGATGACCATGCCATTGATTTCTTGAATTATAAAATTATAATCCCCTTTTGATATTTACGATATGAACATATATCCAAAGACCCTTCAACTAAAGATTGCAAGACATTATGGGGCATATCCATATAGGATCACATATTTGAAATAGAACCAAATATGTACTCATTTATCATACTTGTCCATACAAGATTTATAAAGTAAAATGTTTCTATTATTGTCATAATGAAATACCAGTTCATCTAACTCTATTACATGTCATGTGGCCTAAGATTGTAAGGACCCTGACCCATGTTTTGGGCTAACCCTATTTGTTATGCTTAAGTAAGTTTCTTAGATCCTTGCTCTAATCATATGAGATGTAATTAGGGCATGTTGGAGGTTGGTGTTCCTTATTTGAGCTTGTTACTTGATGTTTGTGCTTTGTGGTGAGGTTTTGGTGCAACTTGCAATTTACCCAGAGTAGGGGATGATGTGCAAGTTTGCCACCTCTAGAGTGTTCCTTCTCTCTCTTGGCATCATCTAGAGGAGAGAGGAAGTTTTGGGTACCTTTTTTTGGCCTTGGTTGAGTGGTGACATCATTGTTAATGTTTTGGGCACATGTTTGAGGTTGTTTTGCTCTTAGGAGTGTTGTCTTGGGCTTGAGAGCCTTGGTGAGACCTATATCAGTTTGTGGTTGCCTTGAAGAGATTTGGTATCAGTTGAGGATGTCTTGAGGGGCATCCTATCAGTTTGTGGCACCTTGAGGATCACCATATCGAGTTGTGGCGACTCTAGGAGGAGTGTCATATCATCTTGTGACCTAGGGTTTCATCCCTATCGGTTTGTGAAGGGGATGGAAGGGTGTGTCAACCTTGACCTTTGTTAGTGACTAAGTGGGTGAGACTTTGGTCCTTTCACCTTGTCGCATGGTGTGGCATGTGTCACTTCTTCTTGGACAAGTGTCTTCTAGAGTTCTAAGGTGGTAACACCTTTCCCTTGCTTTCTCTCTCATCGACCATGTATATATACCTCTTCCTTCTCATGTAAGAAGATCCTTTTAGAAATCCTTGCTTGCTCTCCTAGGTGGCCGAGCTTGAGCTTGAAGAACCCTCTCCCTTGGAGCTTGGTGGGCGAGCTAGAAGCTTGTGGTGCTTTCTTTCATCTTCTTCCTTGGTAAGCCATGGTTTTCTAGTTTTCCTTCTCTTCTTCTTTCTTCTTCTCGGCCATGAACCTTGGCACCTTATTTTCTCTCTTTTGCTTTCTTGACCATGGTCCTATCTTCCTTCTTGGAGGTGTAGTGGAGATCGAGCTAGGAGGACCTTCTTCTACCTTGAGCTTGGGAAGATTGGAGCTTGACCTTGGAGCTTAAAGCTTAGTGGTTGTTCTTGAGGTGGGTTATATAACTCTAACCCTACTTTGTTATTATCACCTTCTACTCGTTATCTTGCTAGTTATCTTTAGCTCGTTATCTCTTTCTTGCATGCTAGTAGTTTTCTTAATATCCTTGTGTTTGGTTTTGAGACTAGAACTATGTTAAGTTGTTGCCATTATATGCACCTTTATTTGCCTTGGTAGTATCATCATCTTGAGGTAGAAGATGACCAAAACTGATATAAATTATGGTATGCTAACCGATATGATGTGCTAGACTGACATGCCTTGTCTAGACCGATATGATTCTTTTGATGTGGCTTGTCATGATCTTGTGATGGCTAGTGAAGAAGAGTGTTGAGTCTCCACATTTCTAGTTGAGTGTGGGAGCCAACATGGGTAACCCTAATCCGATATGCTTGCAACCCGACACACCTTGTTAGCCGATACATCTTAGCCCGACACACCTTGTTTAGAAGTGAGAATCATATTCCTTGAGGCCCAAATGATACATCCAACCCTAATGGTCGATATCTTATAGAGACCTATGTGGCCGATACCCTAATTGAGTGGGTAGGCCAATACCCCAAGGGATGGTGAGGTCGATACCTTAAGAGATGGTATAACCGATACACCTTCTCTTGTACCTCGAAACCGATACCCTCTGGTGGGCCTTGGCCAATACACTCACTTTGAGATGATGATAAACCTATACAAGCGATGATAAAACAATACAAAGTGTTAATAATCGATATCATACCTTAGTGTTAATAACTGATATCATACCATAGTGTTGATAACCGATATCATACCTTAGTGTTGATAATCAATATCATACCTTAGTGTGGAGTTCAATATCATACTTTAGTGTGGTATCTGATACCCTAACCCTAACCCTAACTGATACCCTTATGTGGTGTAGTGATCTTGTTGATGCTAGCACTACGAGACGTGATGTGATACTCTGTGGTGATGATTGAGACACACCATGTTAATGTTGGTGTTTCATGGTGATGATGTAATTTCACATGGGGGAGTTGTATGTATGATGTGAGGGTTATGTTCCTAAACTACACAACATGTTTTATAATGATACTAAGAAACATGCTTCTATGTATCATAACATATACTTCATAATGATGAAGGAAGTGATGATCTAAAGGTGGTTGATGATCCAACCATGTAAACTCTAATCGGGTAAAGTGAAATCCTAATTGCCATGATGTAAAATGTATGGCATGAGTTCTATGAGATAATGATGCTTTGCCTTCTTGTTATCAGTTCTAACCATGCAGGTGACGTTGATTGATGCACATAGCCTTGTATGAGCTATGGTGGTTATGATATAATGGACATTTGGTCCTTGTGATGGATGTGTGGTCCTTGTGATGGACATGTGGTCCTTATAATGGACATGTGGTCCTTGTGATGGACATGTGGTCCTTGTGATGGACATTGGTCTTCAAGTGATAACAGGCATAAAGTGATGATGTGATTCAATATGTTCTGGAGATGAGTCATACCCTATTTATGTAGATCTTGTTTAAGGGTTGTATGTTGTAACTTGATTTTTTTTATATAATCCAGGAGACCATTTTATTCATCCTGCTTTCCACTTGCAGGCATAAATTGAGAATTTAGTACATTATCAACTTCAAAATGAAATTTGGTAGGAGTCCTACCATTACATAGGGGAAAAGAGATAGGGTTGTGACCCACATGGTCGAGTGGAGGGTCCGTGTAGGTACGACCATCCTTGGAGTTTTTTAGGTGGTGCTTGGCCAGTGCGTCGGCCAGAGCATTGTGTTCTCTAGGAAGATTGATAATCTATACACCAAGGTTCTTGTTGACGACTTCATTAAATGATCAGATCCATGTGTTGAAAGCTGGGAACAGATCAGACGGCCCCTCAATGGCTCTGATGGCTTAAAGATGTTGAATTGATCTAATTAATCAAGAGAAATCTAATAGTGTAGTTTGCCATGTACCATAAATCCATTCAGTGTCAGCACTTGCTAAATGGTGAAATGAGTTTAACTCAGAGTGCATATTGTTGAATATGCGGGGTACTAGTCGAGGTATCTCCTTGTGTCTTGAATGTATATGTATCACATGATTGATTGTAAGTCATACCTAGAAATGTAACACATGATTGACTGTAAGTCATACCTAGAATTGTATTATAGGATTGACGGTAAGTCATACATGGAATTGTATTACAGGATTGACAGTAAGTCATATCTGGAAGAGCACTGTTGTAAGTTGTATCTCAATTTCTCTAGCGTCATAACCTGTACCAAGGCGGGCTAAATATGCATAGTTAGACTAAATGTCACTGGAAGAAGATGACTCATGATGTCACTGCATGTTCACTCATGCTGACTGAGGAAGGTGAGGTCGTGGATTCTGACTCTTTCATTAGACCTTGTATGGCACTGACTTCAACTATATACATATAGTGGTCGATTGGATTTGAATGGTATGATTCAAATCCTTAGGGCATAATAAATACGTAATCAGCAGTGTAGTATCATTTTATAAGATTAAATACAAAAAAATTGGTTGAGGCCTTTCTTGATCTTTATACAATGTTGTTGGTAGAAAATATACATGTTCTCCATATTCCTTTATATTTATCAAGATGTTTCATAATTCATCAATAATTGTTCTTCCTATTATTTATACTATTGCTCAATTTATCTTATCTGTGATAATGATAGAGTTGGCGAAGAGTTATATCTCTCACCGAGATTGTGTATCTCACCTCATTGGTTAACAACCTTTTTAGGTGGTTGAGCACGTGGAGGTAGAGATCGTGTAGAGGAGGTTGAGCAGCAATAAGAGGAGCAGTGGATGATAAGGTTGGAAGAGTTACTGGTTGTCTTTGCTGATAGAGTCCTAGAGTCATCCATGTACACTCGGGTCTTTGGGAACGTTTTGTAGATGTTTCAAAAATGTGTTTGCTTTATGTACCTTTGTATATCAGATATGATGGAATCATGTATATACGTTCTGGAATAGTGCTTTCATTATAGGTTGGCAGTATGCTTTGAGGCATGAAAGTACTCATTTGTGAAGGTTCTTGATATCTGGCTGTTTTATGCAAAAATGTTTTAATTTTTAGTGTTTTCTCCTAATACATTTGATAATATCTCTTCTACAGTTGTATTTTGAGTAATCTCGTGTTGTTTTCATGGCGGCGCGGGGCACCACTCCATGACAAAGATAAATTCTAAATGTAGACTGAAGTAGAAGAAAATCTTGCTTCATCATAGTCCATCATTGCCCTTTTGTAAAGGCTTACCTCTTATCAGATCATACATATATAGCATATGTCAGATCTACATCTGGTATCATATACCCAAGATGAAGAAGTAATTAGATTTATCTTATAACATATATACCTAAAGTGGAGATCTCTATCTCCTCCTTATTCTTCCTTAGTTCCTTCATGTATAGGGGGAAATTCCTCTTCTAGTGTCCAATCTGGTGACAGTGGTGACACTTGCCTCCCTTATTCACTCCTCCCTTTGCCTTGAGAGCTGAATACCTGGGCTTCTGACCAACTTTAGAACCCTTCTTAGCTTTGCCTTTACCTTTAGACTTCCCCTTTAGTTTATTGATCATCATCATAGAATTGGGTTTGTCTTTCTTCATTTGTGCCTCAGTTGTACTCAACATGCCAAGTAACTCTGTCAATAGTTCATCAAAGTCATTCATGCTGTAGTTCATGACAAACTAACCGTATGAATCTGGAAGAGACTACAATTTCACATCAGTGGCCAACTCTTGACCCAAGGGGAATCACGGTTTAGAAAGATTCTACACATACCCAACGAGATTGAAAACATGAGGACCTACTAGATCTCATTATGCCACGTTACATTTGAACAATGCCTTGGAGACATCATGCCTCTCCTATCTTGCCTGATCTTGGAACATGTTCCTAGGATGTGTGACCATCTCAATAACATCCATGTTCTCATGATGTCTTTGCAACTCATAGTTCATGGAGCAAAACATTAGGCATTTGACATCAATGACATATTCAGTGTGCCTGTTGTAAGCTTCCATATCAACCTTAGGTGCATTGGGAAGAGGTTCATCTGGTTCTGGTGTCTCCAGGACATAGAGCTTGCGCTCCTGTGTGAGAACAATTCTCACTGTCTGAACCAGTCATGGAAGTTATTCCCATTTAACTTGACCTTCTCAAGGATTGATCGCAAAGAAAAGTTGTTCTGTGTTGCCATTTGGTTTTACAAAATTAATTTGCAATTTTATCAAAAACTCATTTTTGATTTGATTTGATTTGAATAAAATTTGACGATGTTTAATTAGGCCTTTAATTTAACTATCACTCTCATTATTTTGTTCAAATTGATAACCCTCAATTATTAATTTGGAATATTTGCAGCGCACAAACTTCTAATGAGCCAAGAACCAAAATAATTCAATTATTACCCCACCAACGCCAGTGTCCATAATCAATCATTAAGGTAGGAAACGTTTGCCAATTGCATCTTATGTGATTCTTAGTTAAATGGTATGCGCAACTCGTTGCCATAATTATTTGCATGCCTCTAGGTGTTGAATCTCATTAAGGACACCTTGTTAAGCCTAACCCAAAATCCAACATGATAGAAATGCACCTTGATGAGAAGGCCAACATAACTACCATCACACTTCCACAAGATGGATAAGCACCACACTGAGCATGCCCACATGTAATCGATCAAGCTTTTCACGTGTGTCACTTATGGAAAGCATCGTAGATTTAAAATATTTGATTGAGGGGTTTTATATATATATAAATATATGTACATATATATATACAATCATTATATACTATAGTACACATCATATACATGCTATATCCCATAAACCTAAACATGCAGCAAAAACATTAGCGATGGTTATGGCCATTCTACTGTAATTCCTTGGAGCCACAAGAAATTATTACCACGGTCTACATCACGTGCAAGAACCTGTTGTTGGTGTAGATCTATGCTTGAACTAATTTGGATTGATCAGTTCAACCCTTGAATCGATCAGCTCACCTCTTGGTCGTTCGGTTAGCTATAAAAAAAGATCAACTTGCCTTCAGTTCAATGATGTCTGGACACCTCCAAATGATCTATTATAACTTCATCCAGTCGGGTTGCCTCCACCCATCGTCTATCATCCACGATCCTCCAGCCGGTCCACTCATCTTCGAGATGGTCGGTTTGTCTGGTGCTGAGTGTCTTCTTTGTCATTATAAGAAAAGAAACAATTCCTAATGTTATTAAACTTATTACATGGTAAAGATAAATCTCGAGTTACATTTTAGGGAAGCAAAGGTAGGAAAGTATAATACTTTTACAAAGGGAAGAAGAAGGTAGATGCTCGATATGCAAATTGAGATAATATATATATATATATATTTGGGATTATATGTGGTCTTTAATCAGATATGCACATTAGTCATTTTAAATTTCACATCACATAAAATTAAATTAAGTGAAAAAAAATAAAATCCAATCACATCATTAAATTCGAAAACACAGTAGATTGACATGGCTCTAACACCACTATAGAAAAATATGACATCAGATAGACACCGGAAATAAAAAAATATCCATGTCCCCCATAAACCAGCGGATCGCGTTGACAACTATGTAATGGGAATGATGGTTTAATGAGGTCATACCTGGTCTCGAAGCAAGTCCATCATCTAATCCCTCATTGTAATTGTGTAGCTTTCTTCTAGTTGCACTCGGGCGACGTCTACAATAGTTTCTGGTCTCCATCATAGATGGCATCCTGATGTTGTCCTCCTAGTAGTAAAATCTCCACGCTTCTATAGTAGTCCACACAGACTGCCTAGAACTCATATCGTTCTACTAGAATAGATAGGAAGGAGTTGTCCCTCCCATTGGTATACTAGTCTTTAACTTGATATATCACAATTGTTCTCTTTTACTATCTCTCCCTTCATCAAGTAGGGCTTGCTCGGTTTCTCTTAGTTACTACAATACGAGAAGACAAATAATTGTCAGAGGCAATTGATTTGTGTTTGAGAAGACCCCAATACTCCTCTATTTATAGGATGGTTAAGGTTCCCAGTCTGAGTGGGAGCAGAAGGGACCGTAATTTCACAAAAATGTGCAACTTGCAATAGGCAGAACAACCGGTTTATGGGCGAACCAATTGGTTAGCATGCGATCCGATCGGTTCACCTAATGAACCATTCATTTTGTCATGTTTCACAATCACAGTTGTATTGGAAATTTCAATCCAATTAATGCACGTCATGACGTAAACACTAATCCTTGATGCAATAAAATTTGATCCATGAACTGGGCGTCTCATTCATGAGATGGTCGGTTGGCGACCTTTAGCTGATCGGTTCACTAGGTGAATTGGTTGGCTCATGCTCTAGTTCATCCAAAATTCAGCTAATGTAATATCTAAATAACCTGATACTCCAACTGGTCAGTTAAACACTTGAACCAGTCAACTCAGAGTCTAGTTTGTTAATCTATTTCTTAAATTGAATGCCTAAATACTTCAGAAATTAATTTAAATATAATTCATGAATAAAACTCCTATTCCAAGTGCATCCTATGTGTGTGACCCTATAGGTTTCAAGTTACATTGGCAATGCATGTCCATTAGAATTTTATGACATCACAAGCAAAGAGCGACATCTAGTAACACATCATTGATACCTAAGTAATTGGAAAGTTGGAGAACAACTTCAACCTATAATCATTGTCAGGTATTATAATGATTGTCTAATTCCTTTTGTCTCCGATATTCGGAATGAACTCAAGGCATGGAATCATAATCCTCTCAATGTTCAATCCATGTTCCTTGAACTAGAGCAGAATGTATGAGATATATGTAACCTCAATATTATAGATTGATCCACATGTGCATGCACATACTTTTCTCAGTCTCGCTTATCAAGTGGCCTGGATATCAAACTCCAGTAGGAGGGAAAAATCCCATCTACAACACTTACAGTCATCCCCGTGTGTCACTGTACACCTGATCATCACCTTTATGGAAACCCTTATTCAAGGCCACAGTGGATGATGTCAAATTATATTGAACTACATGTGATGAGTGTTGTGATTTCAGGTCTAAGCACCACAATCATCACCTTCACTATAAGAGATGATTATACCACCATTTATGGTTTCCATGTGTCGCTCTCAAGGTGGGTCTGTCTGATTCATTGTTCTCCAACAAGTATCTATATGCTTGGTTTGATATCACATATATCATGACTGATGAGAGATTGTCATCAACCAACATACACTCTAGTCTTCAGGGTTACTACTATCTATTAGCCTCACAGTTGTGGCATGAGTTGGGAAGGTGGCTTACAAGTTGGATCTGCCACCTAAGTTATACAGGTTACATCTAGTGTTTCATTTCAGTATGCTGAGGAAGTGCCATCCATATATAGAGTCAGTGTTACAACATGTGGAGGTGGAGCTTGATGAGGATATGACCTATGTTGATCCTTGATCGGAGGGTGAAGAGGTTGAAGAGGAAGGACCTTGTGTTTGTGAAGGTTCTTTGGCATCATCATTGTAACATCCTCAATTTCATAGCTAAAGTAAGCCTTTAATGTGGGGTTTGCTCGTAAAGGCATGCCAAGGGATGTAATGAACATAATCATATATATGTACATAATTAAGTTCACAAAATGTGTAATACAAGCCATCTCATCAACCAATACACACATAATGACTTAAATGTGTATGATTGTAGTCGGTTGTATATGAATATAAATGAATTATTCCTATGAACAATAAGGTGACGAATATATAATATGATGAGTCCAGTTCATGGCTTGAGCCTTAGACCTAGCTTAGGTCTTCATGTTATGTAACTAAAGAGATATTGATCTCATGCCAGTCATACATGAGCTTCAATTGATAAATTATATTGATTTAAGACTTATCTTCATGATTTGGAATACAATTAAGCTCATGGACCCTTTGTAAGACCATGGAATGCGCCATGTGCCCTAGAGTCCAATTTTAGCCCATTCGGGCCAACCATAGCTTACATATGGGTCCTTGGAGTGCAAATTTGGGGATTTAGTGTTTCATGGTCATGATAAATGCTCAAGATATTTTTCATAGATGTAGAATTAAAATGTAAGATTATCAGTAAAATTTTGAACGATTTTAAATTATCTAGAGACCTAGGTAATTAATTTAGTATTTATCTAGTTTTTACTTAAAAAGTAGATGTGGAGTGTCTGTCTATTTAGTTTTGACCTAATCTCATACTCAAAGAAAGATAATGAAAAGACCATCTCAATTCCAAAGTTTGGACTCAAATGGAATTAGTATGTGGACATAATAATTATTTCTTTAATGTGGACTTTTATGCAAAAGAAGAAGAAAATAAAAAAAGGGGGCGACCCCAGTTCGCACAGACTGGAGGCCATGACCCCTATTTACAGGGTCCGAGCCGAGCCTCTTTGAAGGGAGGAATCCACACAACCATCTTCAGATCAGAGGTTATAAAAACATCACAGATCTCTAGGGTAGGCTCTCACACGCCTAGATCTAGGGTTTAACACAAATCAGTGAGGTAGATAAGGAGATCGAGGGGGGAAATAGATAGGCTGTCTGTAGGCAGTGGCCATGAGTTCTTCCTTCTTGGAGCTTTGATCGCGGCCCCTCCGCTGGCATCTGCGGCGCCGCCCATCCAGGCAAGCCAATCCGCGGTCGAGGAAGGCTCACCTCGCACGAGGATGGCCTAGTCACCGGCCACCAAAGCCATCAGGTCGCTGCTCTGTTCTTGGAGAAAAACATGGGAGAAACCCCCGTTTTGATCGGGTGAAGAAGAAGACTGCCCAGATCGGCGCTTATTCCTCTCAGCCGTCGGATCAATCTTGAACGGTTAGCATCGTTTTGATAAAGTCATTCTTTGAAAATTCATATCTTGAGTTAAAAATCTCGGTTTGGGACAAACAAGGTACCTATGGAAATCTCTTCGAGTGTACTATCTTATAAAAATAGTTCCAAAGTATGATTTTGATGTATTCTATTTATTATATTCTGGGTAGACAAAACTATATGATTTTGATGTTTTGCCAATTAAAAATAGTAAACGCCGTTAGAAATTCATACAAATTTTACTGAATGTGTATTTTGATATGTTTAACATTAATTCAGATCCTAATCTTTCATATATGAAGTTTTAATGAGGTTTTTAATGTAAGCCCTAATAAGGGTATTTTGGGTATTTCACCCATGATATAATTTTTAAATGGCCTAATATTTTAATACATGATCATTACTACATTATATGAATACTTTCCTAGATATTTGATGGATTTTCTTGTGTTATCATATTATTATTTAGTTTCGGACTTGAGTAGCCATTATGAATGAATAATAAATGATGATCCTGACACTATAAGTGATATATGTATGGCCAATTAGGCCTGGTATTAGTAATGTGGTGGTATTATATTTTGATTTCCTAATTGAGTCAGTAAGTTTTCTAATATGTAACTATGCTTGGAAATTATTCTCATTATATGAAGTATCTGTTCATTTTAGTGCATAAGATGATTTATGTTGAGTATAAAGATTATAGTAAATACATAATAAGAGTTTATTTTAATTTCAAAGCCAAGATTTTATAGTGAGTATAAAGTTATGTTTAAGAACCCGAAGTTGGTATATATAGTTAGGAAAGCGGGATGTGAGATTTAGAAATAGAAAGAGGGAACATACTCTTGGACTGATAAAACTGTGATGATATCCGGGTTATTAAAGTTATGGAACTGGAATCAGGACTTCCTTATAGATACCCCAGTACAAGAGGTAAGTGGTCCATGCACATGAGTACTCATAGTTTATATTCAAAATGTTTACATGTCTCCTAATAAGAGTTTTAAGATCTACATGATTTAATGTTCTAAGACTTCAATGTTAAGATCTGCAAACAATATTATTCTCATATTTCTATCCTTATGCAAGTTTAGATACCCAAAGTCTAAACTCGAGATATGTTGCTAAAAATAGTTGTGACTCATGAACCAAGTCCATGAGAAAGTTGAAGAATCATATTCCTATGAGATTTCTTAGAAATGTTTGGAAGTAATGAATACGATTTCAAGATAAGATATGCCAGTGATGTACCCATACTTAGTTGATGATTTCAAACAGCTTTGTATGAAGAATGTAAGTACACATATGTTATTAGAATTTCTCATATTTATAGTCATAGTTATGTAGTAAGATTTCAAGTAGAGACATGCCATTAAGATTTCATACATATGTAGAAATCTAAGAACTATATTCCTTAGAATAAACAATATCTAGAATACAAGTACAATGTAAGAATATGAATTTGAAAATATTAGGACATGGTGTACTAATAAAAGTACGTTTGGGATCAGAAGGTATTGTAAAATGAGTTTATGATGGCATTGTAAGATAATGACAAATTAAGTTATGATTAGGTTGCAAGACAATATTTTATGAGATTTCTATCCTGATATTTAAGGTTTAATATGTAAGTTTTTATGCAAATATTAAGGTTCAGGGTAACATCATATTTAACAAGAAGGATTGAACAACCTTGTCAAAATTCATATTTTTAGATATGTTGTACTTAAAATACGTTTATGAACCTGACTTAAGATACTTTGTATACCTAGTAATTCTATGAGCATTTCCGGTCCTTTTTCCTAAGCTATTTATCATATAATTGGTATAAGTGAAGTAATTTGACCAAATAAGAGTTTTAAAACAAAGTTTACCCCGATAATGAGATACATGTTCAAATCCAGCAATGAATTCAGTTTAGAACTTAAGAATAAAAAGATTTAAATTCATACTTAGACTACTCACTGTGTGAGTAGCCAAATTTTGAATAAAGATACATGATAAGGGTTTTAGACCCAATCTCAATTATGAAGTAATTGAGATCCATATTCACATTTAGTTCTAGATTAAGTTTATCACTTAAGAATAAAAGATTCAGATTCAGATTTAGATTCAGATTCATATTTAGAATTTAGTACATGATCAGTACTCAGTAACCAATCTTAGATAAGTTCAGTTATCAATTTAATATAAGATAAGTTCAGATTCAGTATTCAGTAAAGCTATCAATATTCAACTTTAGTTCAGATTAAGAATTAAGTAAGTAAGTTTAGACTTAAGATAATTAAGTTGAAACCTTCACATAAGACATTATATGATAAGTCCTCATTCAGTAGTCCCGGGACGATTCAGAGGCATCTGTTGCCAATTCAGAGGAGTGTTTACTCCAATTCAGAGGTGTTGCGACACCAATTCAGGGTGTAGCCACGCCAATTTAGAGACACCTCAGTGTCATTCAGGGCATGTAGTGCCATTTCAGGGTACTTTGGTACCAATTCAGGGCGTAGATACGCCAATTCAGGAGGACTTATTGTATAATGGTGGCCACAAATAGATAAAAATCGTAAGTAAAAGATACTTAAGATTAGAGCATGTCTGTAACCTCATCCACGAGTGCGATGAGAGGAATTTAGATAAGATATTTATGATCTATACACTTTGGTGTAGGCCATGTGACCCAGAGTATAGGTCTCCAGAAAGAAAGAATAGAAAATAAGAGTTTGAGTAATGAGAGGTAATATGTTTCTAGATTTAATCAGAGTTAAATGTTCGTTTCATATTTATGATGTTCAAGAATCTTTTGTAATATTTCAGTTCTTTATCAATGTATATTTTAGAATACTCATGCCACTTACACTAATGACTATTTTTCCCAATGCATGGCTGGGGACGCGATGTCCGCAGGTTTTGGAGCAGCTGAGAATCAAAGGAACAAGTAAAGGTCTAGGAGATTTTCAAGCTTGCCTAGTGGGGTGCCATCTCCCGAGACGATCCAGAGTTTAGACATCTTTTATTATGCATAGCCTTCTTAGTAGAGTATATTAGATGACTTGTTTTTCCTTGTCAAAACTATGTATGAATCAGTTTTCCAATTATGCAAAGTGTTTCATTTGCTTTTATTGCAATGATTATCATGTTTGTGACACTCCCAGAAAAAAAAATATAGCTTCCGCTCATGTGTTATGAAAATCTGGATGTTACAATCGTGGTATTGAGGAAGCCACGTGGGAGCTCTAAGAGGAGATGACGAGGAAGTACCCTTCTCTTTTATCTTAGTCGGGGGTGAAATCCTTGTTAGGGGTTTATGGCTTGTAAGGCCCCTGACCTATGTTTTGGGCTAACCTTGATTGTTTTGCTTAAGCATGTTGCTAAGCTCCTTGATCTAATCATCTGAGATGTAATTAGGTCATGTTGGAGGTTGGTGTTCCTTATTTGAACTTGTTGCTTGATGTTTTGTGCTTTGTGGTGAGGTTTTGGTGCAACTTGCAATTTAACCAGAATTGGGGGTTGATATGCAAGTTTGCCACCTCTAGAGTGTTTCTTCTCTCTCCAGGTATTATCTAGAGGAGAGAGTAAGTGTTGGGCACCTTGTTTTGGCCTTGGTTGAGTGGTGACATCCTTGGTGATGTTTTGGGCACATGTTTGAGGTGTGTTTTGCTCTTTGGAGTGTTGTCTCGGGCTTGAGAGCCTTGGTGAAGCCTTGTATCAGTTTGTGGTTGCCTTGAAGAGGCTTGGTATCGGTTGAGGGTGTCTTGAGGGACATCCTATCGGTTTGTGGCACCTTGAGGATCACCATATCGGGTTGTGGTGACTCTAGGAGGAGTGCCATATCGGCTTGTAACCTGGGGTTTCATCCCTATCGGTTTGAGAGGGGGGTGGAAGGGTGTGTCGAACTTGACCTTTATCAGTGACCAAGTTGGTGAGGCTTAGGTTCTATCACCTTATTTCATGGTGTTTAATGTATCCCTTATTCTTGGACAAGTGTCTTCTAGGGTTCTAAGGTGGTGACACTTTTCCCTTGCCCTCTCTCTCTCTCTCTCTCTCTCTCTCTTCGGCCATGTATATATACCTCTTCCTTCTCATGCAAGTGAACCCTTTTAGCAATCCTTGCTTGCTTTCCTTGGTGGCCGACCTTGAAGAGTTCCCTCTCCCTTGGAGCTTGGTGGGCGAGCTAGAAGCTTGTGATGCTCTTCTTTTTCTTCCTTAGTAAGCCATGGTTTTCTAGCTTTCCTTCTCTTCTTCTTTCTTCTTCTCGACCATGGACCTTAGCACCTTCTGTTCTCTCTTTTACTTTATTGAATATGGTCCTATTTTCCTTCTTGGAGGTGTAGTAGAGATCGAGCTAGGAGGACCTTCTTCTACCTTGACCTTGGAGCTTAAAGCTTGGTGGTTACTCTTGTGGCAGGTTATATATCTCTAACCCTACTTTGTTATTATCACCTTTCTGCTTGTTATCTTGCTGGATATCCTTAGCCCATTATCTCTTACTTGCATGCTAGTAGTTTTCTTGGTATCCTTGTATTCGGTTTTGAGAATAGAACTATGTTAAGTTGCTGCCATGAAACATACCTTTCTTTGCCTTGGTAATATTGACATCTTGAGGTAAAATATGACCAAACTGATATGAGTTATGGAATGATAATCAATATGATGTGCAACCTGACATGCAAACCGACATGCCTTGTCTAGACCAATATGCTTCTTTTGATGTTGCTTGTTATGATCTTGTGATGTCTAGTGAAGAGATCATTGAGTCTCCATGCTTCTAGTTGAGTGTGGGAGCTGACATGGGTAACCCTAATCTGATATGCTTGCAACCCAACACACCTTGTTAGCTGATACATCTGAGCTCGACACATCTTGTTTAGAAGTGAGAAGCATATTCCTTGAGGCCCAACCAATACATCCAACCCTAATGGTCAATATCCTATGGAGGTCTATGTGGATGATACACCATGAGGTACATAGGCGGATACCCTAAGGGATGGTGAGGTCGATACCTTAAGAGATGGTATAACCGATACACCTTCTTCATGTACCTCTTGGCCGATATCCTTGTTGTGTCTTGGCCGACACACCATCTTTGAGGTGTTGTACCCGATACAAGGTGATGATAAACTGATATCTTTTGTGAGGAACTGATATTCACCTTTGAGTTGGTAGGCCGATACCCTACCTAGGTTTGATTGCCCGATATCTAGGGTTAATCGATACACTATCTAAGTGTTGTGGCCGATACCTTACCCTAGTGTGGTGGTCGATACCTTACCCTAGTGTGGTGGCTGATACCCTACCCTAGTGTGGTGGCCAATACCCATACCCTAACCCTAACCGGTACCCTCATGTGGTGTACTGATGCATCTTGTTGATGCTAGGGTTTCATGGTGATGATGTGATATCCCATGGAGGAGTTGTATGTATGATGTGAGGGTTATGTTTATAAACTACATAACATGTTTTATAATGGTAATGAGAAACATGCTTCTATGTCTCATAACATACACTTCAAAACAATGAAGGAAGTGATGATCTAAAAATGGTTGATGATCTAACCTTGTAAACCCTAATCGGGTAAAGTGAAAACCTAATTGTTATAACGTAAAGTGTATGATGTGAATGTATGGCATGAGTTTTATGAGATGCTGCTGCTTTGCCTTCTTATTATCAGCTTCTAACCATGCAGGTGATACTGATTGATGTACATAGCCATGTATGAGATATGGTGGTTATGTTGTGATGGACATTGGTCCTTGTGACAGACATGTGGTCCTTGTAATGGACATGTGGTCCTTGTGATGGACATGTGATCCTTGTGATGGACATTGGTCCTTGTGATGGACATGTGGCCCTTGTGATGGACATGTGGTCCTTGTGACGGATAT
This sequence comes from Alisma plantago-aquatica, assembly GCA_963693085.1. Taxonomy (NCBI): domain Eukaryota; kingdom Viridiplantae; phylum Streptophyta; class Magnoliopsida; order Alismatales; family Alismataceae; genus Alisma; species Alisma plantago-aquatica. The sequence goes on along the minus strand of OY856409.1, from coordinate 489,995,992 downwards.
TGGTCCTCGAGATGGACATTTAATGAATAACATGCATAAAGTGATGATGTGATTCAGTATGTTCTGGTGATGAGACATACCCTGCTTATGTAGTTCTTGTTTAGAGGTTATACATTGTAACTTGATTGATGATTATAGATGTTTGAATTGACCTAATTAATCAAGTGAAATCTAATAGTGTAGTTGCCATGTGCTATAGATCCATTCCAGTGTCAGCTTTATTGCTGGATGGTGAAATGAGTTTAACTCAGAGTACATATTTTTGAATATGTAGGTTACAAGTCGAGTAATTCCTTGTATCCTTAAATACATGACGGTCATGTGTGAGCCAATCTTGGTGTGGTATGGATGGCCATGTATGAGCCACTCCTTTTGTTAGAACGGCACACGCTGTACATGTACCAAAGTGGGCTAGTTATGATTATATGTGTGGATGGCCATGCATGAGCCAATCCCTGATCTTGGCTATATGCCAATGTTGCAGTTGACTAATATGTCTCTACGGTGTTTTCTCTTGTGCTGACCAAGAGGTGTGGTGAGGTCGTGGATTTTAGCTCTTCCATTAAACATTGTGTGGTCCTAACTTCGACTATATGCATATAGTGGTCAGTTGGATTTGGATGGTACCATTCAAATCCTCAGGGCATAATAAATATGTAATCAGTTGTGTAGTATCATTGTATAGGATCAAATACAAAAACATTGGTTGAGGCCTTTCTTGATCTTTATACAATGTTGTTTATAGAAAATATACATGTTCTTCCTATTCCTTTTTAGTTATTAAGATGATTTATAATTCGACAGTAAATGCTCTACCTGTTAGTAATCATTACCTGCTTCATTCTAGCTGTATTTATACTACTACTCAATTTATCTTATTCGTGATAATAATAAAATGGGTGAAGAGTTATATCTCTCACTGGGAATGTGTGTCTCACCCCGTTGGTTAACAACCTTTTTAGGTGGATGAGCATGAGGTGTTAGAGGTCGTACAAATGTGGTTGAGCAACATCCATAGGAGCAGTAGTTGATAAGGTTGGAAGAGCTACTGGATGTCTTTGTAGATAGAGTCCTAGAGTCGTCCATGTACACTCGGGTCCTTGGGGAACATTTTATAGATGTTTGGCAAATGTGTTTTCCTTATGTGCTTGTGTATATTAGATTTGATGGAATCATGTATATACGTTCTGGAACAATACCCTCGTTACAAGTTGACAACATGTTTTGAGGATGCTTTGAGGCATGAAAGTAATCATGTGTAAAGGTTCTTGCCATACGACAATTTTATGCAAAAAGGTTTTAATTTTTAGTACTTTATACTAATAAGTTTGTTAATCTCTTATTTACGGTTATGTTTTGAGTAATCTCATTTCATTTTCATGGTGGCGTGGGGCATCACTCTGCGATAGGTGAGTATCAGAGCTTTAGGTTGCTGAGTCTACAGGGACTTAGGACTAGGGTTTGTGTTTGTTCTAGTATCCTCTAGTCTGTCTTATATTCACTTCTGCTTATGTAAAAGAAGAAGAGAAAGCTGAAAAGATGTCTGGAGAACACGAAGAACATGCTGCCGAGAGTAGTGTCACTGTACCTAGTGGTGGTACAAAAAACCATGCACATGAAGATTGGGTGCCTGAAGTCCCTTAGTTTGACCCAGCCATGATAGAGAACCCTGCCTTTCAAAATTTTTGGGTAGTTTATGGCAACGATGACTCATATGGCAGATAGGATGTCTACACCTCAACCTAGGGCACCTACTCCCCATGCTGAATCTTTGGGCACTAGGAAGACTTTCAAGCAGCTTTGCCATGTTGGGGTAGTTGAGTATGCAGGGACAGTTGACCTGACGGATGCGGAGTAGCAAGAAGGCATGCTTGAAGGTGGATCTCAAAAAGGATTATGATAATGTCAAGTGGAGCACTCTCTGGAGGATTATGGAGGAAATGGGGTTCTCTCATAGGTGGATCTCAATAAAGAAGGAGTGTGTAACTACCACCTCCTTTTATATCCTGGTGAATGGTGTTCCTTATGGTTTTTTCCATGCCAAGAATGGTCTAAGACAAGGGGACCCCTTGTCTCCCTTATTATTCACCATTGTTATGGAATCCCTTACCAATATGATGGACAAAGAAGTGCTTGAGAAGAGGATCAATACCTTCAAACAAGGGGGTGTCAAAGTTAGTGATCTTTGCGGATGGTGTGCTATTCTTCCTTGCAGGCAATGTCAAGACCATGAAAAATTGTAGGAGGATGATGATAAGATTTGGTAAACTCACTTGTCTCTTCCTGAGTGTGATCAAATCGAGGGTGTATCTCTCCAGATCCTGTGATTCGAGAAGAGGTAGGCTCAAAGAAGTGGTGGGTGTTGAGGAGGGGAGCTTCCCTACCTGTTATCTGGGCATTCCGATCTGTGGTGGTAAATTTAAGGGGTTGGACTTTAGTTCCTGTGTTGACAGCATGAGGGAGAAAGTTGCTAAGTGGTCTGGACTGAATATGTCGATGGCGAGCAGATTGGTGTTGGCTAGAATTGTGCTTATGGTCATGGTCAGGTTTTGGTGCATGCAAGCGGAGATCCCAGTGTTCATCCTTGACAAATTCTAGAGCATTATTGCTGCATTTGTCTGGGGAGGAAAGTTCCATGTGGTGGCATGGAACACAGTGGCTAAACACAATGAGGAAGGGGGGTTAAACATCCAGGATCCGGGGGACTTGGTTGCTGCTGCCATGACTAAGAGGATTGATACCTTCTTGAGGGGGACGGAGTCCTGTTGGTCTTTGTGGATGATGAGGCGCCATGGATAGACGCTGGTAGAGGACAGAACTAAGAACAAGTCTAGAACATGGCGGGCTATGTGTAGATGATGGGTGGATGTTGCTGGGGACTATCATAAAGTCAACGACGCCTGGGTGCTGGTCAATCAAGCTAACACTCCCTGGAGAGTCATTCACTACCACACACCCCAAGTACCTTGGTACCATCTCTTATGGAATGGTTCTCACATCCCAAAGTGGAGCTGCTGCATGTATAAATGCATACTGCAGAAGCCTCCCACCAGGGACCGACTGAATAGATGGGGGCTCAATAGTAACCCTCTATGTCTGCTGTGTAGGAGGGAGGAAGAGACACACCATCACCTGTTTTTCGACTGTAACTATACCAAGTATATGTGGTGTAGGTTATGCCTAAAAATGGGTTTGGGGGTTGCCCTCCCATGGATCTGTTTGAGGGGTTTTTTTTGGATGGGGGAAAGAACGAAGATACACAAAGAGTTGATCAGATTGGCGGGGGTGGCTACATCTGGCATGTGTTACCACATCTGGAGAGAAAGAAATGGGAGACTCCATGGCAAAGGGGACACAAATGTTTTGCAACTTTTTGATGTTTTTGTTAATAGCTTGAAATGGGTGGTCAAATCCAAACTCGAGATTACCCATAATGTTCAGGGCCTTATTCTTAGATAGTGGGATTTTGTAGCCTAGCCCCTGTGTATAGTATACGAGGTCATACCCTCTATACTTTTTGATGTTTAGTAATATTTTACCTGCTCCAAAAAAAATATCACCCCTAGTTTTGGCTTCTGTATAATACCTTCATGCGCTCGAGCACAACTTTGGCAGCTCTTTTGGAGGTTGTTTCTCTATCCTTGTATGATGCTGTAGCCATGAACTTTCCATCAATGAGCAGATTAATTTCTCTTTCATCCTCTGAGTTCTCCTCAAAAGTAACGTTCATCCCATTCTGTTTGCATAGTTTGTCGAGTTGAGCAAGTGGAGGTTCCCCAATCATATCCATGCTGACGAAGGTCCCCACCAAATTCATGACCACCTTTGTATAGTAAATTTTGAAAATACATGCAAATGATACCACATACACTGTGTGGGTTGTTTGTGTAAAAAAGATGCACACAAGAGTAAATTAAAAAAATATGAAATTTAAAATAGTAATGAGAGTAGTTCCACCTTTAAAGCACTCTCCACGAGCATGCCAGAATCCAAGCAAACAACTCCCATAAGTGACCTAACAATGTCAATGAGGACAAATGGAGGATTTGATGTCATGTCTCTCACGAATCCTTCAATTTGAAGAGATTTAACTAAGGGTGTCTAATGATGATTCTCCTTTTTTTTAAAAATAGCTCAATATCATTAAAAGTAAGCCATACGACATCTACAAGATAGACATTTCAGAACAAATAACCAAGCAACAACTCCTATTGCAGAAAGACATAGCACAAGGCTCAGATTGGGATGCGAAAGGTACACTTCTGCTCCGTCCACCTCTTATAGTGGCTATCTCAAATAGCTATCTGGGGTGGAATTTGTCAATCTACAAGAGCCTATGAGTACATTAGGATAGGAGTTTGCATAGCCGTTGGAAGAGATTACCATCATGAAGAAAACGAATGGTCACCTGAAAAAGAGCTTGACCACCAAAAACCAACACAAACACATTACCCCACAAACTGGACAAGAGACACAATGACTGACTAACAAAACAAAAGGAAAATAAGCACATGACAAACGTTGAGCACTAGGAGTGCATCAACCAGGAGACCCGAGAAGGAGGCCAAACCCCAACTGTGCATATACAAAGGAAGGATGGCTCATGCGGGTACAATGATGGGGGTAGAGAGTGCTGGGAACCCCACCACCACTCCCGACCACCACTACGAGCAGGGACCGGAAGACCCGCACAAAGCACAAAACCCAGCTTCCTCCTCCTCTTCCTAAAACACTAAGGGGCTCCCGCTCCCCGTCCGCCCACGAAGGAACCTGAGGCACGACGACACAGGACACCAACAACCTAGATAGGAGAAAACCGAAAGAAAAGCAACACAAAAGCAAACGCAAAGAACAACCCCCCCCCAAACCTACGACTACAACCAAGCCGAACAGACCCACCCGAATCACGGTGACTAAAAGCAACAGAAGCTGCACAAAACACCCATAAAGGATGACAACCTACGAGAACTCAAAATAGGAAAGCAACAAAACGGAAAGGGGGGAAGACACAGGGGCCCAAAGTCGAGGTAGAAGGTAGGAAAAAGGGGTGAAGCAGATCCAAGACAGCTTCACAGCTGCTCAGATTAGACAGATGCCAGATCCGTCTCCCAAGCCGTGCCGCCGAGATCACCACCAGAGGAGAAATGCGAGGCCCTCTGACCATAAGCTATGCCGACGAACAAAAGCTACCGGGATCCAGAACCCTGAACCTACCCACCAACAACCTAAACACTATGCGGGCCAAGAAAAGCCCAGGGGGAGCGGCCAGGCGCACGTCGGCGGCTGAAACCTCTCCCCCGAGCTTCCACAGTCATTGGAGCCCTAGTCGCCTCCGCGATCTCCAGAGCCCTAGTCACCTCTGCAGTGAAAATAATGATGATTCTCCTATACCATTCTATTTCTCGTTATTAGATGTAGCATTTCAGAAGAATCTATGATGAAAAAACTATTATCAATACATATTATAATAAATCTTGTAAATGGATAGGGCATTATTTGTTTACCCACTACCGTTACCCTGTAGGGTAGGGTAATTGTCATACATATTAACCATTTATCCACCCAGTATCTCATATGCTGCTAAATAGGGTGGGATAATAGGAAAAAGTTTATCCTATCCATCCTACCCATTTTCTCATTGAATTACATTATTAATTATGCATGTTGACAAAATAGTAGGGGTAGGTATAGATTCGGTCTCTGGTCAAAAAAATCCAATGCAGATTGTTTAATTGTCAAACATGAACTCAAACCCGGATCCACTATTTATTTAGACTCTCAATCTGGAACCAACATAGATTAATAAAGCTAAATCCGATATGCTAAATGGGAAACTAAAATTGGACCCGGGTCTGAATATGATTATTTTAGAAAAATTGAGTCCCTTGTAGGATTACCCAGTTGATTACAAATTACTTCATATATTATACAAAAATAATAAATATAAAACTTCAAAATACTGTCTACATGTATTTCGAACCGGCTTTGTCTAATTTTTAAGTCTGAATCTAACCTAATTTAAATTTGGACACATAATCCTAAACACAGACTCAATCCTAAACGTCATATCTAGAAGTCGAACCCATTTTTCTCCAAGTCGGACAGGTTTGGTAGAATTTTACAATCCTACAAAGTAATATATATCATAGTTGGGAAAAAAAGAATTAGTCTAGTGTCTCTATACTAGCTAAGTGAACAATATTGCAATAACGCTTTAACTAACTAGGATTAAAAATTCATAATAAATAAGTTGTAGATACTATTCACAATGACATCTCACAAACCACCACACTAACTCCACACCAACCACGGGGGCATGACCGAAAGACCATCAGACATGCATGAGGTACATATGTACCACATATTATTTTTTGTTCACAAGTGAAAAGAACATTAGGTGCAGCGATAGCATGATAGCATAAGTAAAAGAATGTGTTTTCCAACATGTTAGCATAAGTAAAATAATGTGTTTTCTATTTGCTAAAGAATGATCTCGTATCTTTCTTATATGATAATGTATATAATCCTATTCCTTACATCTTTTATTGACATCATGGGTAGTATCACTCCTTTTCTTCACCCAACAGAACATTTTCTTTCGTATTCACATCCTGTTCGACTCACCAAAGCATGTGTTTGCTTGCTTTGTTTTTTTTAAAAAATATGCTATGACCTTTACCTTAAAAAAGCATGGGTAGTATTTGAAAGCATATATTTCTTTATAAGAAGAGTCAAAGGTGTTAGAATGTAATTTATAATGCTATTTTCCTTCTAGTTATAGATGTATTTCTATATGCACCGAAAGGGTTGATAGGTCCTTCTATATGCTATGAGAGGGTGGGATATATGCGATAGGGATTGGTTGTAATTTTTAATAAAATTACAAAAAAGCACTCATATATATTCTAATAAGGTTGTGAGCAGACTCATCATGTAGTCTCCACATCAAAACACAATCTTTATACAACTGTTACGATCGGAAGTACATGGGTAGGGTTGTCAATGGAGAGGGTATGGGGAGGGTAAGGCTCTACTTCTACTCTTACCCTCCGGAGGGTAGTGGGTAAGGGTAAGGATTATTACCCTTCTCTGCAATTCCCTTACCCTCTTCCCCACATGGTAAACAAGGAGGGTAAATGATAAATGGGTAATTTTAATATAAAAAGAATTTTATAAAAGGCTAACTTATTTTAAGGTATCTGGGGTGAAAAAGATTAAGTCACATCTTTCTTGACTTGTATTTTCATAAATGTGAATATAAATAGACCAATGTTTAAAATTGCCTAATATGTTTACACATTGTTCTATGAATAAAAATAAATCATCTTTTTCTATTGAAGCCGATGTGGTTATATTTTAGCCGATCGAGAAAGTGCTATTATTTATTACACCCTATGAAGAGGGCTAAGTAATTTTTGTGTGTGTGAAAGGGGTTCAACTATTCCGGCTTTCGCATGGGAGTTTCTCGATAATACTAATCTTCATAGTAGCAGCCACTCACTTCTCATGGGACATTGGTGAGGAATGCGAATTATGCGATCACAGAAGGGATGCCTAAGCATTTTCATAAAATTGACAAGAAAAAAGAAAAAAAGCCACATGATTAAATAAATAGAGAAAAGACTAAAAGAGTGTGTGGTCATCCATTTCTCATTGTTTCGTGCCCTTGTCAACTAGTTCAACATTTGATAATAATATACTACAAGCATTTGAGTGTGAATGAGGGTGGGAGGCAAGCCGCAACCTGTAAACTTTCCTGTTGAAAAAATAGGAAAGAAATTTATGTAGAAGGTTCTATATAATTATATCTTTTTATGAATTAAATGCAGGCAAAAGCATATGGATGATGTCTATTCCTTACCCTCCCCTTTTAATGTGGTGAGAAGACAAGAAAGGATAAATAGGAAACGAATAATGAAAACCTTTACTCTTACCCTTACCTGACAGGGTATACATAAAGGATAAATGAGTAATACCCTCCCATTGACAACCCTATAGAGGGGGTGGGGAAGGACGTGGCCACTTCAACTGACATTGGTATAGATCGATACCATGAAGTTGTCAGCACAGGGAAGTAGTCGACATTATCTTGGGCTTGGTAGAGTCAAAGTCGGTTTCCTATTTATTGCTTTCTTCATTTTTTACCGATCGGCTTCTTCGTCTGCCCTAACATTGCGTCGTACAACATTAATCAATGTTTCGATCATTTCTTTTACTGACGATCCTTATTTTAGGCAATAGCCATTCAAGCTAGTTATACAAGTTAAAAACATTGACAAATCTACAAAATGATGTAGCACTCATGCTTTCAGAATAATTTATTGTTACCTGAATCTTGTGCAACACACAAATTTATGCCTAGTCTACAATAAGGAAAAAAAGTTGGTGGAATATAAGTGTGGCCACTCAAGTTGAGGTGGATGGTTGTACAAGTGGTAGTTGTTAGGACTTTTATTTCTTTAAAGTTGTGTTTGATACGTGATGAGTCTGGCGACAAAATAGACAAAGAAGAGAAAGAGAAAGGTAGGGAAGGGGATGTGAGTATGGAATGAAAACCTATATACACATATGTTTTATGGTTACATCCTCATGGAAAAATGAGGGGTAAATATGAGTACGGGTACAAAGTTGGTAATTGTTTTTATAAAAATATGAAATACAACTGTAATTATATTTCCCCATGTTGTTGACGTGCTCAACAAATTATTTTTTTCAAAAATGTATTCTCAAAAATATATTTTGTATATAAATTATTAATTATTTGGCATATATATTCCATTTCTTAACGACCATTGAATACCAAAACATTACTTGAGAAAAATTAGCAAACAAAAATTCATCATAACTATTTTTTCGATAAACGTAACTTGATGAATTTTCTTAATCATATTCATTATGAACGACAAAGCTTGTGTTGTGGATAAAAAAGAAGTCGATATCATGTTTGAATATCAAATTAGAATTTAGATTACATCTGACAATTCTTATGTCATCCAGAGTGAGATAGCTTTAAGGAAATAAAATCTCAACATAAAATTAATTTGAAAGAAAACATTTTACCGGAAGGGAACACTATTCCTGGAGGGAAAATAAGTTATTGATTATTTTATAATACAATAGTATACAATTTGGAAGGAATTTATATAGTAAGAGAATACATTTTTAGTTGAGAATATCAACTTAACAAAATAAATAAAATTTTACCAAGAAAGATATTTACTTATAGAAAAGTAACATAGTGAATAGTGATTAAAAAATAATATCTTGGTGAACAAGTAATAAGTTGGCAAAAAATCTCAAGAATATACATGTTTATATAGAGAAGGAAAATATTAGAAAGATATTTTCTTAAGAGTTTGTGTCCAAATAATTTGTGAAGAACTAAATTGTTTGGAATAATTTTTCCCATCATCACCATGAATTTCTATGGAACATACTTTGAGCATAGTTGAATCATGGCCATCACATTCCCACAACTAAGAGAATAGTGAATTCCATTAATTATATAAAGCAACAATCTATAGTTGACATTTATGGATTAAATGTCAGAGCCAAGACAGTAGACATACGATTCACTGGTGTAATCATGGATCCCGACACTTTTCAATGGGAGAACAAGATACACTTTTTCAGTTGAAGGTGGGAGTTTTAGAAATTTCCTCCCTCAACTACCCGAACATAATTTTTTGATAGCTAGGTTTGGAAATATTGTTTAGTATGACCATTTATAGTGAAACAGACATACAGTTTGTGGATTTCATGGATGCAAGCATGGTAAGAAAATCAATTGATATACACTATTTAGTGCATTTGATGGCCCAAACAAGTGGATGACGTGTGGGTTGTTGTAATGTTTACTACAACAGTGACTGTGATAATGTCGATGATGACATCTATATGATCTCTAGGTGTCAATTTGCACTCCTTTACTCTGAAGGAATTCTTTACATGGGAACTCCTCTTTTCATGAAGGTGATTTTCTATGTACTAGGTCACTATAAGTGGTTTGAATGCTTTACTGATGCTCATCGTCCCCCAAAGACCTTAGCACCTCTAGGATAGAGTCTAAAAACTCAATTGTGTTGCATTTGACAACTTTTATCTGCAGCCGTAAGTGAACAATTGTCCATCAAAACTACATTTCAATGGCCTACATGAAGTCTGTATATCCCCAATGGACCTTGCTGCATTTGATGTTTTTTTTGGTGAGCCCAACTCTCTGCATTTGATGTTACTATAGAGAAAAGTTGCAATGTATTCTGAATAGGAATACTTCTATCTGATTTCTAACCTACAATGATGGATTAAGATGGTTGAAGATAGAGAAACAACTACCCTATAAGATGCTACAAAACTATATGGTGGCTATTATCATCGTCCCAACCACACTTTACAATTTTTTTATCTATAGTCTATGTGCTACTAAAGCAATAAAAAGTTCAATCAGAAGTTACTCATGCAAAGATCAAACTAAGAAGATTATCAATTCATTGTGTGGAAATGCTACATTAGAGCATATAACAAGATTTTTGTTTGTTTTTCCTAGTGCATGATTTTTGCAAGTATATCATGCCATTCTTTCCCATCTACCTTCTACTCATATCAGTATCCATTTGATTATCCATGGCACAATGACAACACAAAGTTCTTGAAAACAAGTTTTTGTCTAGATTAATGTAGCACATGGTTGTGATTGTTATCATTTTCATGATGCAATTCCTATGACATGGAAACTTCAAGGCAATAAATAGATGATCAAATTCCAATGGTGCTACAACTTCTCTGAACAAGTAATCCATGAACATCAAGAGGGTTATTTATGTTTTCCTTTCACTTGTATTGACATCTGTGAATCTTAGGATTGATAAGGTACACATTATTCGTTATTTCTCTCAACTTTATTGAGTTGTATAATCTATGCTATAAAATGTTATTTGTGTTATTTTTCTAAGGAGTAGTTTCCCTTGTATAATTATCAATTTATTGTGTCTTGTAGTTTATGTAAAATTTTGAAATCGATAGACTATCACTACTTTACGCATCAAAAGTCCTCTTCTGTGACTTCATGGACCACAACTCTTGAGAAAATAGGTGTAGAAATAGAAATATCATTTGGAAGGTTGGGGTTGGGACAATCACCCAAGAATATGAGAGGTAGATTATGGCATTATCTGACAGAACAAGTCGAGCTATTCACAATTACACAAGCTTGGTCTAGGCTTTTGATGAGGTGAATGATATGGAATATATATGGGTGTTTGTATCCAATTGTATAATAGTGAATTGTAACGTTATTGCATTTGTATCATTGTATACACAAATATAAAACATTGGGTTCTAGAATACATGATTAGCAAAAAAATACCAGGAAAAGGTGGCTGATTTTTTGTTATATTAATGATTTTAAAATATATGATGTGTGATCCTTGTTATTTGACTATCCTTCCAGGATGTTCTATATATGTATTTCCCCAGAGCAAGACAAACACAATAATAAGATGATAATGGAAGAAATATTAAAAGAAAAGGACAAAAGAATGAAGTATCATATTGAAATATGATTGTTATCTGATTTTATTTTCATAAACTCATTTACTAACATTAAAATTAAATATTTATAATTATAATGACACATGTGTAGTAATAGAATTAAAAAATTTAATTCAACTCCATCTTGCATAATGAATAAACCAATGAATTTTATAGAAAATCTTAGGATTCTAAACGAATTAGCATTTTCTCATGTCCATATAAAATGTATGCAACCCATCATTGAGCTCCATATAAGTGCATTCAAGAAAAATGGAAAGATTTTGAACCAGATTTTGTCCATGAAAAAAACTATATATAGGTGATTAATCAAACAATATATCTCCTCATTCAACAAACAAAATAAAGATATTTTTTAAATGTTTCTATAAAATTCCTTTACTTGGAAATAATTTCAGCTAGAAAATTAAGTTTTAGTTGACTAAAATTACTACATGTATTTCACATGATAAAATATACAATTAAATACTTAAATGCCTTTTGTTGGATTTTTCAAAAATTAGAAAAAGAAAAGCTTCAGTGTTTGATTGATAGTTTTGAAAAAAATTACTATTCATTTAGGACGTTCTATGTATGTATTGTTCCATAAGCAAGACAAAGACAATTATATGATGAAAATGGAAGAAAGACTAAAAAAGACAAAAAGAATGAAGTATTAAACACAAATATGCTTGATTATGTAACTTTGTTTTCATATACTCTTTTGCTAACATTGAAATGAACTATAGTTATAATGACAATTATGTAGCAATAGAACTACAATTTTTAATTCGATTCATCTTACATAATGAATTATCTGATAAATTTATAAAAAATGTAAGGACTATAAAGTGCTTAGTATTTTCTCATATCTAGATAATATTTATCTGAATGTTCACCATGAAGCTCTATATAAGTTCATGTAATATTAGGATAATATTTTTCTATGAACGAAACTATATATAGGTGATAATTCATACAATATATCCTCTAATTCAATAAATAAATCAAAGATATTTGTTTTCAATAAATGATTCTATAAACATCCCTTATAGGAAAATCATTTCAACTTGACGACTAAGCTTGTGGTTTAGTTGCCTAAAATTACTTCACCTATTGCACATGATAAAGTATACATTTAAGTAATAAAATGCCTTTTGTTGGTTTTTTTTTCAAAAATAGGAATGGAAAGGCTTTAGTGTTAGATAAATATCTTTGGAAAATTATATTGTGTATAAATGAATAAAATGGCATGGTCATTAATATATATGTATGTCATATGTAAATGGTTAGGAAAATGATATCCATACAAGATTTTCTTAAGGAGGGTGGCCCGTTAGGAGATCCATTCACTTACTCAACCAAAAAAAGAAATATACTCAATGCCAAGAGCCATCATAAAATTGTGCAAAGGTCAATAATCCAACTTATTCAATCAATATGTTCAAAACACAAAAAGTATGATAGAGGAATGCAATAATATATAATTATTACATATCTCAAGCTATATATACTTCTTCACTATGGAAGGTGTATACAAAAGAATTCAAAGGAAACTTAACTATTGCTAATAGGCCACGTAGGTAAGCCCAACTAATTCAATATATCTCTACAAAAAAGGATACTCTTGTGCAAGTTGTAGTTTAGGATCAACTATGTCAAGATCTTCTCCACGTAAGGGTTGGGCACATTCCCCACAAGAGGAGAAGATGGAACTATCTAAAGATGGTATGTGCATGAAATAAGGATTAGACAACATGTATGAAGAATGTACATCAAATTAAAGTAAATAAGGCTCCTAGTAAATAGGTAGGTAGAATGTCCAACTCGATGCCAAAATGGATCATCATATGGTAAGACTCAAAGATTATATGAAGAAATAATAAGTACAATAAACATTCTTGCCATAATCATTATAGAGAATAATAATGAATCAATCTAATCAATCCATTATATTTTTAGTTGTATGTAGATTATCATGTAGAGAATGATCATCTAAAAGTTGGTCCAGAATAATTCAAATTATGCATCTAAGAAAGAGGTGAGAACATCGAAAATCCTCTATGTAATGTTATATATAGAACATGTGAGAGTGCATGGATCTAGGTGAGAAAATCAATTTCCCATATATGGGAAAAGTTTTATAATGGAATCCAACTCTGTAATTTTTTACTACAAATAGATGGAAGTCATCTTAACAAATCAAAATGCATTTAATGTGGATGCAATATAATATATTTCCAAATAGATCATCAGTTTAGGGTTTCTATTTATGGATGGAAAAAAGAAATGAAATGATGTAATCAAGTGCAAAATAAATATGGTTAAGAATGGTACATCATGTTAAGAACTCAGTTTGCACTTTTCAATATTTCAAAGATGAATCAGAAAAAAAAATTGTATAAAGGATTCACAATCAAGAGTAATTTCATAACAAAAAGGTACTTTCAAGGAGAAATACATCCATTTTATCAAGACTAATATAAAATGTAAAACATTGTCCAATATGACTCAAGGGATATGTGACATACCTTAACTTGTGTATCCCTAGGTAAAGGTCAAACCCTAGGTCCAACCAGTGTATCCTTCACCTATTATCACATTGAATATATATATTTTTAAGGTGGGATGCAGACAAGGAAGTTTGCATCATCTTTCATTAACTATCAAGCAAAGAATAAGAAAGTTCATTTATGATCCTATTCATAAGGTTCAGATCACAACTGCTAGTAAGATCGCCAACAACGACTTTCTTTGCCAGACAAGAAGCTACATTATTCAAAGACCTAACTACATGCGTGAAGGAAATAACATTAACATAGCTACTAATGGACAAGATGTCCTCCACAATGAGACCAAGGTGGTCCCGCCTGCCCCCTCCATTCTGTATGGCTCTGATCAGGATCATCAAATCTGATTCAACGTGGATGTGTTGTAGTCCCCATGATCTTGCTTGTTCCAAGGCTAGCCTCAAGGCTAATTCTTTTCCTATCTCTAGTGTAACAACCATCTCCTATTGCTCTCCGACCACCACCACTAGTATGCTAGTGTGGTCTCAAAATGCTCTAGCCAGTCTGATCTTTCCCTTCATCCCCACTGCTAGGTCCATGTTCAACTTTGCTATCCCTGCTGGAGGGTATGCCCATGCTCGTCCTTGTTGATCGTTGTGTGCTTCCATTACTCCAGAGTGCAACACCTTTGCATGCCTGTAGTCATGGATAAATGTCGAGAAGGCTTGGATAATATGTTCCATGTATTTCTTCTCTAAATTGAAGACCAATATATTCCTATGACTCCACACGGCCCATAGCGATGCCACTGCTAGAACTAAATGCTCTGGTTGTAGAACGTCATGGATTTTAACTAAGGCCACACATGGATTCAAGTTGCATACCTCTTCTATCATTCTGCTCTCTCTAAAGTTGTCCCACATATTACCAGTCTCAATACAATTTAAGGCCATTTGCATGATAGTTTCCTTCTCTTTATTACACAATTGGTAGGTATTTGAGTCATGGCAATGTCTATGTCTATCCCACAATCATCCTGTCATAGCCCGACTGCCCGTATAGATTCTCCATAAGAAATGAGCAACCTTAAGTGGCCATGTTGACCCCCAAATTATTCTCCATATTTCCTCCCTTGTACTGTTGTGGCTAAGTAAATATTTAGTTTTTCCCAGATGACTAAGCCAGTAAGCCATTCTTGTAGAGAAGATCCCATTTTTCTTTGGCCACCAATAAATTAAATCTGCCAGCTGTCTTTTACTAATGGGTGTTGCAAGGATATCCTTAGTGACATCCAGAGGAAGCATAGCATGAACCTTTTGCAAGTCCCAACTGTTGGTAGTTCTATCCATCAATTCCCTGACCTGTAGAGGCGGACCTACATCCTATACAGAGTAATCCTCCAAGCTATCCTCTCTACCACATACCCATCAATCTTTCCAAATATTAATTGATTTTCCATCACCCACCCACCATTTTAGGCCTTCTAGAAGCAAAGTCTTTTCTCCCCATAGACTCCTCCAAGTGAAGATTGGATTGTATCCTCTAGCTGATTGGAAGATTTCACACTTAGGAAAATATTTGGCTTTGAGAACTCTGTGTGCTAGGGAAATCATTTTATAAGCAACCTCCATAACTGCTTATCTAGCATCGCTTGACTAAAGGATTGCGAGTCCCAGAAACCCATACCTCCACATTTTTTTGGTCTGCACAGTTGTGCCCATGATTTCCAAGAAATCTTCCTTTCTGTCCCTTTCTCCCCCACCAAAATCTTGTAATACAACTCTGGATTTATTGAAGCAAGCCTGTTGGAATTTGGAAAATATTCATCACATAAGCTGATATTGCTTGGGCTATCACTTTAATTAAGACTTTATTTCCTAGTTTAGATAGAAGCTTTTCTTTCCATCATTGTAACTTTTTCCAGATCTTCTCCTTAATTGACCCGAACACATGCTTCTTGGATCTACCTAATGCAGTAGGAAGAATCATATATTTTGCATGCCTGTCCACTTCTTTAACCCATAAAAGATCTTTAAGATTCATGTAAGTTTGAAAAGGTATACCTTTGTTGAAATATATTTTCGTCTTGGATAGATCAATTCTTTGACTCGATGCTTGTTTGTATTGACTAAGCAAGTTAGATATATTTAGACATTCTTGACGATTTGCTCTGGAAAAAAGAATGCTATCATCTGTAAAGAAGAGGCGATACATGCAAGGATCTGATCTGCTCACTTTTATACCATGAATATTATTTTTGCTATATGCCAAAAGAAGGGAAGTGGAGAAAGCTTTAGTGCATAAAATAAAAAATAAGGGGATATATAGTCTCCCTATCACAAACCACAAGAAGGTTGAATTTTCATGGTCCAGTCTCCATTGATTGAAAAGGAATGATGAACAGACTTTACACACACATATCTTCTTCCTCCATTTGCTGCCAAACCCCATCTTTCCCATCACAAAGTCCACGAACCTCCATTCCACCCCTCATACACCTTTGACATGTCCAACTTCAAAGACATATGTCCTTTCTTGCTTGTCGGCCCCGAACACATTTTATGAAAATATTTGTAGGCGATTAAGGCATTATCTGTAACCATTCTTTCATGGATAAAGGCACTCTAATTAGTAGAAACAAGGTTGTCCATAAGGGGCTTCAATCTATTCGCTACTATCTTAGATGTAATTTTATAGATGACATTATAGAGACTGATGGGGTGAAATTCAACAATTTCCTTGGGCTGTGCAACCTTTAGAATCATAACAACCAATGTATGATTTACCTCTTCTAAGTCCACCTCCCCCTTACACCACCCCTTTATGTAGTTTGAGACGTTTTCCCCACAATATGTCGGTATTTTTAGTAGAAGAGCGTCTTCATGCCATCTGAACCAGGAGCTTTATTTGGATGCATTTGTTGAAGGGTCACTTTGATCTCCTCATCTTTCATATCACCTTTATTCATGTCCTTCATCTGCTGAGTAACCACATGTTAGATATCTTTTGTTGCGTCTTCAAAAAGTTTCAGGATGGAACATGTGAATAACTTAGAATAAAAGTCCAAAATAATTTTCTCAACCTCCTTCTCTTCAGTTTTCCATATATCATCTGTGTCTTTCAGCCCCATCATTGTATTTCTTTTGTTTCTTTGCAATGCTTTATGATGGAAGTATGTAGTGTTTTGGTCCCCATGTCTCATCTCATTCACCCTGAATCTGGTGTGCCAGTAATTATCCGCCTGTCTGTGCTAGTACTAGATTTCTCTAGCAAGCTCCTCACATTTTTCCAAGACTTGATGATCAGGTGACTTCTTCTATTTTTCCCCCAAGGCTTTCTCAGTTTCCTTGAGATTCTTCTTCAAAGACTCAAATTTAATATCAGCCCAATTCTGAAGTTTCTCACTACATCCCTTAATCTTCCCAGGGAAATCACTACTCAGGTACCTATCCCAAAAGTCTTTGATGACCTCTTCACAGCTATCTTCTAACACCCACGTTGGCTCAAACATAAAAAAATTCTTTTCTCCTTCTCTGTATGTCTCTTATATTTGTCAAAACAATAATGGGGGAATGAACAAACTGATACATGGGCAGATGGAATACTTTGCAGTATGTGAATAGTTGACGTCAACTCATAGATTCTAGGTCTCTATCCAGCCTTCCTTTACCAGAGTATCCATAGTTCTTCCTTTCATCCATGTGAATGGACTTCCTTCAATGTCCAAGTCCGATAACTCGCACGTGTCAATAGCATCACGAAAATTCTTTATCCACCTATCAGGTTTGGGATCACCACCCATCTTTTCATCATTAGTCAAGATTTTATTGAAGTCCCCAAAGAAAATAACATGCACATTATTTTTTTGTTTCAAGATCCTTATCAGATCCCACATGTTTGACTTATGTTGTTTCTTTACCCACTCGTAGATTCCTATGGACTTCCATTGTCTTCCCCCATCTCGTTCTGTCACTAGGGTCTCCATGTGATGTTGGGAGAAGGATATTATTTGTACATCCACATCCTTCCACCAAAAGCCCAATCCACCTGACTTGCCAATACTTGACAGACAAATCCCATCCGTGAAGCCACATTTTCTTTTAACTAGTTCCAGCTTGGTATCTGCTATCTTGGTTTTTGAGATGAAAAACAAGTTTGGTCTCTCTCTCCAGCACCATATATAGAGAGAAATTTCACCATCAGGTTTGCCCATTCCCCAATAGTTCCAGGCTAAGAGTTTCATTATTGTTCGCGGGGTTGGGCCTCTCCAACTCTCGATACTTGAAGTTGTTTGCTCTGTAGATTGTTGTTTCTCTCTTCTCAAGAAAAGTTTTTTGGGAACAAAAATGTTGTCAAGATCATCCCAAATCACAACTCAAAGCTTTGCGATTATGTTTCCTGCTACCCTAGTTTTCCTCCGTGTTTCCCAGACTATTACTTGGACTCTCTGGCAACATCGCTGATCTTTTCTTGATGATCGACTTCCTCAATTTCTTAATACAATCCTCAGAAGAATTTGGCTTCCCTCTACCCATACTCTTTTTCATTTGCCCTCTTGTTCTAACCTTGTTTGCCTGTGGAACTTCTTCAAAGCGTATATCAGTTTCCACGAGCCTGGATTCTTGGATCTCCCCCTCACCCCATCTGGTCTGCTCAGGTCTGTGTTAAGTGTGATGAATACCTCATCGACCCTGGGCCCCACTATGGTTTTAAGATTATCACCTTCACTATTTTTCGCATAAGCAAAATAGTTTTCATTTCTCTACCTGATGTTCAGTTTGCATTTTTTGTATCTCTGTCCCCACCCTTGGCGAGTCTATATTCTTCCTTCTCTGTTCGTCCATCCCTTCTACTTGTTCGTGATGTCCTGACAATATTAGTAGCTTTTAGCCTTCCATGTCTTCAGAAGAGGATTTGTTGTACTTTCCCACATCTACATAGTCCTTTATTGTTGTGATTGCTTCTACAGGCTTAACTGTCTAGTGTCTGCGGTCCATCTCCACATTAGAGACATCGTCCTTTCTCCATGACACTAATTCATCCGCCCCACTTCCTTCCTTCTAGTCCTTCAAATTTGTTGGTTTAGAAGAGTAGATGAGTCTCCTCATCATTCTCTTCCTATCCAGATTGTCTTTCTTTTCATTTCTCAGGTGGAAAATTAGGTCTTTGTCTATCAAGCCTTCCCCATACACTTCTTCTTTAGTAGAAACCCTAGCTTTTCGTGGAGAGGCTATAATCGAGGGACCACATTACCTTGATTATCCCTCATCCTCTTCCTCCAGTAGACAATCCTTCTCTAGATGCCCTAGCATCCCACAATTTAGTAGAAATTAGGTAGACTTTCATACTTGATCTTGATGTCGATCATAGCCTCCTTATTATCACAAATTCTTTGCTTGTGCTTGATTGGTTTTATGATATCCATCCCCACTCGAATGTGGTTTGATGATTCCCAGTCAATCCTCTCCGCTATCGCCTTGATGGCTACTTTTGATCTGTGCCCTAGGGGATTCCATACAGACAAATACAGAAGCACCTTTCTATGAATTTTATGAAACCCAGTCAACCCAAATCATCAACTTCTTTGATTAGTAGCAGGTGGTTGACAAAATTCTAGGCTCCTCCTTCTATCACCTTTGACTTGTCCTTACTATGTAAGAACTATACAGTGAACACCTTGGGATCAATCTACTTGAAGATCACTGAGTTGGGTAATGCCCAAGCCTATGTGAGCATTTGTTTTAGGGCCTAGAAGTTGTACAACCTGTCCGTCAACAGTCTTGCTGCTAAGGCCATGGAGACATGTTCTTCCTTCTCTACTGGCTCTCCTCTTCTAGGTCTACAAAGTCTTGTTCTTCATCTTCTATACCCAGTTGTGCAAACCTATCAGGGAGATCCTCTGCCATCTTTCAACTGAGACCATGAAGACCTAGCCTTCCTTGAAACTACAAGAGGGTAGGCCATGAGGGGGTAGGGTATCTGATCGTCACTTTCCTAATCTCCAGAACGATTATGGTTAGCGTGTGGGGGAGAGATATCTACTACAATCTCTACATATTCATGATTTTGAATATATATATATATATATATATATATATATATATATATACATATCTTTAATTAATAAACCCATTATTACCAACTCTTATTATGTTTGGACTTAGATTTTTAATTATATAAAATTAGGAAGCGAATACTTTTTTTAATATGAGGAGTGTTTATATATATTTTTTGAAGAGTAATAATTCTCTATGTATTATCAAAGTTAAGTCATTTTAATCAAATATTGAAATCAAAATCTTTGTATATTTCCCTATATAATACATATATGATTTTTGTAATATATGTGTGACAGGGCATATTGGTACATTGTCATCAATCAAAAGGTTGTGCAAATTAAATCAAAACCTAATGGACAAAAAGAAAAACATACCCATTGAAGTGTGAAAAGAATAAAAACAATAGGGAAAAATTCATAAAATGTTAATTGGCCATCTTCTTCCCAAAAAAAATGCAAAGAAACAGTCAATATAGCATCCATAAGCTTCAAATCCAAATATCCAATTAGAGGACCATATGAGAACTCAAAAAAACAAAACTCCTATATGGTTCACTGAGTTTCTCCAAACCTAACAAACCCTTTCTTGGGTCTTGGGGAGACCAGAGCTTCTACTTCACACTTTGATTATTAGAGAAGGAGGAAGAGACATGTAAAAAAGTCCTAGAGAACACAAATAGAAACTAAAACTATCACTCCTCAATGTTTTGAAATTACCTAAAGAATTCAGTGACAAGATAAATAGTAAAAAACACTCACCAAAGCTCCCAATCATTATATGAATTTGATCACAGATAATAAAAAAATTAAAAGAGGGAAAAAATAATTTACCTCAAATAACAAATCCAGGATTATGAGAAGATTTTCCAAGCTCCACTCAAGTGAGATGCACTCTTTAGATGCTGGTCTGACCCTAATAACATAGTCGAGAAACGTAAAGAAGGTAGTCAAGGTTGGGGAACAATTCCAAAGAGACTAGTGAGGGAAACTCGCGATGGAAAATGTTGTTTAGGGGTTTGTTGAAGGTCAAGGGAGTAATACTTACGTGTATGGTACCCCGAGATGGTTAGGTTGAAAGATCCAAAGGGGGTGAATAAGCTTAAACAATAATTTTAACTAGATAAAATAAAATTACTCACAAAAAAGAGAGGAACAAACAAACTACAAGAGACAAGATTTTGAGTGGTTCCATTTAAGACATCAGTCCACTATCTAGTTCTCTGCAACTAGAATTTTGTAACAATTATTTTTATTATTTACCTCACAAGGAAAAAATACAAAATACAATTGCTACTAACCTCTTCTTTATTGTCCAAGGAAAAGAACCCTACTTTACCTCTTCTTTCATAGACGTGGAAGGGCATTGTACCTCATCTCTTCTTTAACGAACTGGAAGAGCACCATTCCTCAACTCTTCTTTGACAGACACAGAAGAGAACCATACCTCACCTCTTCTTTAATGAACATGAAACAACACCATCTCTCACGGGTTCTTGGACAACCTTCACTCCAAAAAGTAGTTCAAAAGCAATACAACAATAGAGAAAGAGATCGGAGGAAGGAAGAATCAATTAAGCTCACAAATATATTATATCAAGCATATGGACCAAAATCACGGTAGATAGGGCAAGAATGGGTGGTGGTATTTGGATGTTTTGAGTAGGACACAAAATTTTAGTTGTTAGGAGATTGCAAATGGAGTGCTTAGATCAATTATCACAATGATAGAATGATCAAATGTGTACTTATTGTGTTTAGGTGTTGTAAGACCACTCCTATATATACGAATTATTTATAAGTGGTAAGAATTGTTGTGGGGACTGTTAGGGCATTCTTAGTGGTGAACTAGGCGTTGCAAGTAGGTTTAGTTGCAACAACTAATTTGATCGTTAACATATTTATTTACCAGAATTTTCTTGGTTGAAGAAAATTTTGACGATTGTCCTCAGTCAAAAAGTTGTTTGGCCAAGAAGTGTCATGAGTTCTCAAGTGGTCTAGTGGTTGTATGTCGATCAAACTCCTTGGTCCAACTAGGTTTAACGGATCTTTGTTGGTCAAAATTGTCTTCAAAAGACACTCTCAATCAACAATCTATTCGACAAAGATTGACCCAGAGCTCAATATATGTAATGGCTCTTTTTTTGTCATCTAAGTTTTTGACCGAGTGGATTTCGATAAAAAAAGACTTCAATTGAGAAGGGCTCTGTAAAGGAATATATAAAAATATGTGAAAATCTATCTAATGATAATAAAACTGACCTATCTAAACTCTTGGTTTTGACATGGAAATGGGTATGGGATAGGTGGAGTTGGTCCATAGTTTGACTTTACATGTAGTCTAAGTACTTGTACATTATTCTTATGTACAAGTGTATTACAAATGAGTGCATATGAAAAGCTCAAGCATTTGATACAAATTTCTTAATAAACCTTTACCAACATAGTTTTGTCATATGAAACACTTAGATGGCATGTTAGAACCAAAGTTAGGAAATGTTTTTCATCATTAAAAGAGAAGATAAGATAATGTTCAATTTAACCAACAATCTCCCCATTTTTTAATTATAAACAAAACTTAAAGTAAAAAATTTATATCTTAGTGAGCTTTTCCTTGAGTGTCTTTAGAATGTGTGCAAATTTACACTAGAGAGATATGGAACTTATCATCCAGCTCTCAAAGTAAATGTGTAACAATTTATAGCAAGAAAAAAATGTATCCCTTTGTCTAAGAGAGGATATTAATTATCCATCTTAGTTAAAAGAGAAAACTCATAAGTCTCAACGAATTAACTTTTAATGAATTATTTCTCCCCCTTTTTCATCTAAAAGATGGAATGTTATGAAGATAAGATGATTCCTATGTAGTGGGATACTCCCCCTAAATATGACACCCATGTTTACACATAATAGTCAAGATTGTCAAGATAAAAATAGAAAAATGTCAATTTCAGCCACAATGTTACAAAATAAACTTTCAACTGTATTTTAATATAGATTGTGTGACCATATAATATCATTGTGAAAAGATATCAATATATACATTTAAAGAAAAATAATGTTTAACTTGTCTCTATTTTTTAAAAGAAAGGGGTTTTGCAAAAATATCAACTAATTGATTTTCAACATCAATGTGATGAAGGCATTATGTCATTTTAGCCACATCGTCGCAAAGAAATTGATGTCTGATTTCAATATGTTTAGCACGACTATGTAAGATAGAATTATGAGCTAAACTCATGACACTAATGTTATCACAAGAAAATTGGAGTTAATGATAAGGAAAAATCATAATCATTTAAAACTTGTTGCATCCATTAAACTTGTGCACAACATGAACATGTTGCCATATATTCTACTTCAATGATAGATAAAGCAATGTTATTTTATTTCTTACTAAACTAAGATACGAGCAATTTTCCAAGCAAGAAACAACAACCACTAGTACTTATGTGATAAAGGCGGCAAGTGACGCAATCGACATCAGTATCAGACTTAAGGCCAAACGGTTAATCTTGTGGATACCAAATATCACAATCAATTCTACCAACTAAACATCTTACTATTCTGATGACAGTGACTAAGTTATAGTTCATAGGATTAGATTGAAAATGAGCACATAAACCAATGGTAAATATAATATTCATTCTAGATGCAGTTACGTATAATAAACTACCAATCATACCTCTATATAAGGAGTTTTCAATGGGTTCACCATCCTCATCTTTGTCAATTTTGATGGCAGTGGCCATTGGAGTGGTGGCATACTTGTAATTTTTCATATTAAAATGTTTTAAGAGTTTTTTTTCTTGGTTGAAGAAAATACCAGAAGGAGTTTGTTTAATTTGAAACCACAAGAAAAATGTAAACTCACCCATGAGACTCATTTCAAATTCTTTTTGCATGATATCACTAAATTGTGGGCAAAGTGATTCATTTGAAGCACCAAAAATAATATCGTCAACATATATTTGAACAATGAGAAAAACTAATTTATAACTTTTGGTGAACAATGTAGGGTCTGATTTGCCTATAGAAAAACCATTGTGAAAAGAAAAAAAATTTAGACACTGATACCAATCTCTAGGGGCTTGTATAAAATCATATAGTGCTTTCTTTAATTTGTAGACATGATCAATATTTTTTGGATCTTTAAAACTGGGAGGTTGAGCAACATAAACTTCTTCTTCTATTATTCCATTTAAAAATGTACTTTTAACGTCCATTTGAAAGAGTTTTATGTTTTTATAGTCAGCTAGCGTTAATAACATACATATTGATTCAAGTCTAACTACTAGTGCATAGGTTTCATCAAATTCAATACCTTCTTTTTTATTATACCCTTGTTCAACCAACCTAGATTTGTTTCTAACAACTTCCCAAACTTCATTTAACTTGTTATGAAATACCCATTTAGTTCCGATGATAGCCTATCTTTAGGTCTAGGAACCAAATTACATACATAATTCTTAGTGAATTGATTTAGTTCTTCTTGTATAACAATTATCCAATAATCATCTTTAAGAGCTTCATCAACCTTTTTAGGTTCAATGATGGATACAAAGACAATGTTAGCTACATCTTTAAAGGAAGATCTAGTTTTTACTTTGTCAAAAGGATTATCGATTATTAGATCTTATGGATGGTCTTTGATTATTCTTGGAATAGGTTTTTTGATTCTTCATTCTGATCTTGATTTTGTTCAAATTCAGCATTGTTATCATCTTTAGGTGATACAGTTAAATCTTCAATTAATGGTGGAAGGTCATTTTATGTAGCATTATTTGTTGGATTTTCATAAAATGTTATATGAATTGATTCTTCTACTTCTTTAGAGATAGTATTAAAGATTATATAGGCCTTACTTGAAGTTTAATATACTAAGAATAAAGTTGTTTGTGGTTTAGGATCAAATTAAAATTGATCATATTTGGTGTTTAAAATATAACATGGAGTTCCAAAGGTATGAAAGTATCCACTCTTAAGTTGTTGATGAATTGAGATTCTATTTTGAACATAAAATGCGGTATTAATGGCTTCAGGCCAAAATATTTTAGGTATCTCATGTTCTAATAGCTTGTTCTAGACATTTCTTACAAAGAATGTTTATTTACTTTAAATGATACCATTTTGTTGTGGAGTGCAAGGAGAAGAAAATTGCGGCTATAACCTTTAGATGAGAAAAATTCTTCAAAAACAAGGTTTTTAAATTCTCCCCCCATAATCACTCATCATAGTGCAAATTTTATTTTGAAGTTGATATTAAATTTGTGAGAAAAATTGAATAAATATTCTAATAGTATCGTCTTTTCCAAAAAATGCTCCCAAACACATCTAC
The DNA here is from genome assembly GCA_963693085.1 of Alisma plantago-aquatica. Classification (NCBI taxonomy): domain Eukaryota; kingdom Viridiplantae; phylum Streptophyta; class Magnoliopsida; order Alismatales; family Alismataceae; genus Alisma; species Alisma plantago-aquatica. Next base: position 489,970,560 of record OY856409.1, on the reverse strand, counting down.
TGTAGTAATCAAAGATTACAAAACAATATTTCTTTCCACCAATAGATTGTGTTCTCATAGGTCAAAACAAATCCATATGTATGACTTCAAGAGGTCTAGATGTAATACGCATTGATTTTGTTTAAAAGAAGTTTTAATTTTTTTCCCAAAATCCAAGTTTCACAATATTCTAGATTATCAAAATAAATTTACACAATCCATAATAGATCATGTTTAATTTACTTTCTAATCCCATGAGTACTTGCATGTCCTGGCCTTCTATGCCATATACTTTGAGCATTATCATTTGCAATAAGTTATTTACCAACAATTGATTTCATAGAGTTAAGCCTAGGGATATACAGATTGGATACTCTTTTTCCTTCATGTACTATATTATTTGTGTATTCTTCAAGCAATTTACAACAAGTTTTATTAAAAAACACATCATAACTATTGTCACATAATTGACTAACACTTAGAATTATGGTGCAAGACATCTACTAATAGCACATTCTTAATTGTAAGATTAGTTCAAATATTACCTATTACCATGATGATGTCTTTTCCATCGTCTCCAAATATGACTGATCTTCCCTTTTCTTTTGGAGTGCAATGAAGACATTTTTATCTCTAGTCATATGCTTGGAGCATCCACTATCAAGCACCCAATCCTGCAAAGTTGAGAAGATTTTTGGTACTCAAGTAGAGTTCAAGGTTGTTAATGTAGAATAAGATAAATATCATGAATGGAACTTATATAATCCAAGCCAGAAAGATAAAATTTAAATATTTTGTTCCAATTATTCAAAATTCTAAGTTAAATTTCTGACAGTCTTATTTTCAGTAGAACTAATTGTCGATCATGGGGCCCCTCAGTCAAAGATTTTATCGATTGAGAAGTAGTTCTGGAGAATCCATAATTTCTATTTAATCAGATATGCAAATAAATAAAAGATATGCAAATGAATAATTATCTTTTATTGAAAAGATATGTAAACTAGCATCAAATTAGGTTGTAATAAGACACAAATACATTTACCAAGAATAAGTCAAATATCAACATGTTACCCTTTTTATTCTAAGTTGGGGACTATGAAACCCAAGCTATGTCAATGGCTCGTTTCCTCCGATAATCACTTGAAAAGAAATAATGACCAAGACGTTAACTGTAGTGGCATGAAATAAAAGATATTTGATTTTTCCCTTTTCAACATTTTGAGAGTTTATAACTTTATTTTTAGGCTCATATATAGTTCTAGTCTTGGGAACATATGTCTTTTTGGTTTTAGACATATGTAAGATTTGTTCTTTGGCACATATCTTAAACCTCTCCTTACTACTTGTTTAGAAGCATTAACTAAGATATTATCGAGACTTTTGTTTCCTTGCATTAATATAGATATTTGTTTGTGTAACTCAAAATTTTCAGCAAGCTTTTTGATTTATCTAATTTTACTTGGGCAAGATTGGAAAGTAAAGTATTTCTTCTTTTATAGGTTGAGTTTGATAATCGTTTAGTTTAGAAAACATATCAAACTTTTGTTGAGAAAGAAGATTATTATTTTTAAGAACAAGTATTTTATCTTTATAACTCTCTATAGATTCTTTTAATATACTATTTTAAGATTTTAATGTATCATTTTCAAAGCTAAGATTATTTAGATTAACATGAAGTTCATCAATAGTTTGGCAAGTTTTTTCTTTTGTCTTTTGCAATCAATATACTTGGCATAAAATCCTTCAAGACTACTAACTAATTCTTCTTTATATAACTCAAAAATGTCTACCTTATTGGTTTCTTCTGCGTCCTCTTTCTCCATGAGGCATTCTACCCCCTCCTCTTCACTGCTTTCACTATCATCACTTGATTGATTCCATGCATATTTGCAAGTTTTGGATCCTTTGTCTTTCCTTTTAAACAAGGACTATTTACCTTTCTTTATTTTTAAGCATTCATTCTTCAAGTGGCCTTTCTTTCCACATTTGAAGCACCTAGAACAATGAAATATTTTATATTTTTTACCATTTACAATTAATGCACTTTTATTATCATCACTACTTGTGTCACTGCTTTCTTGAGTGATGTTCTTTAATGGCACTTTGATGGAAGATTTAGAGCAAGATCCTTCCATCTTGCCTTATTTTGTTCGACAAGAGTGATTTCATGCATTTCCAAGTTCCTTATGATCTGTTCCATCTTCATTGTTGTAAGATCATTTTCCTTTTCTATTGCAGTGACTTTTGATTTGTACTTAGGGGGTAATGACTTAAGTATTTTGGAAACTTGGTATTCTTCACTTATGTATTTTCCCAATGCACTCAAGCTATTGATAATGTTAGAAAATATAGCATTCATCTATATAATAAATTTGTTAGGTTGCATATCGAATATCTCAAATTTGTATTTTAGCATGTAATCTCTGTATTCTTTACTTGGTTAGTCCCCTCATGTGTTACATACAATTTATGCCAAAATTCATAAGTTTATTCACAAGAGCATATGTGATCTAATTCACCACAAGATAAATAACAATAAAGAATACTTATAGCCTTTACATTATATATAGATTTCTTTACCGTTTCAGCATCCCAATGTTCTAACTCTATAGTTGGAAGTGCACAAGGACGAGTGATTATCTTTCATGGCTCAAAGCTAATTCCTTGAAAGTAAACTACATCCTCCTCTTCCAATGCGTGTAGTTGGATCTATCGAATGTTAGTGTCCAACTCACATGTGATACCTCAAGGTTGAGGTGGCTGAGCACATTGTCTCCCATCCTTCTAGACCTATTATGGATTCTTGAAAACCTTCTCTGGTACCAATTGAAAGATCTATAGGGGGTGAATAGATATTAAAGAATAATTTAACCAAATAAAATAACTTTGGTCACAAAAGAAGAGAGGAACAATCAAACCATAACAGACAAGATTTAGAGTGGTACCGTCTAAAATTTCAATCCAATATCTAGTTGTCTCCAACAGGATTTTGCAAAAATTAATGTTATTATTTACCTCACAAGGACAAATTACAAAATACAATTGTTTTTGCCCTCTTCTTTACCGACCAAGGAAGAGCACCACATTTTCCTCTTCTTTCATGGATGTAGAAGAGCATTGTCCCTCACCTCTTTGTTAACAAATGTGGAAGAGCACCATACCTCACCTCTTCTTTAACAGACACAGAAGAGAATCATATCTTACCTCTTCTTTAATGGCCATAGAAGACCACCAATTGAGAAGACTCCTTCTACTCTCACTGGTTCGTGGACAGCCTTCACTCCAATTAGTCCAAGAGCAATACAATAATGGAGAAAGAGACTGGATAAGGAATAATCAATTAAGCTCACAAATATCATATATCAAGGATATAGACCAAAACCATAGCTGATAGGGAAAGGTTGAGTGGTGATGTTGGGATTCTTTGAGTAGAATAGAAAATTTCATCTATTAGGAGATTGAAAGTAGAGTGCTTAGCTCAATTCTTTTAAAGATAGAATGCCCAAGTGTATATTTCTTATGTTTAGGATTCCTAAGACCACTCGTATAGATAGGAATTATTTATAAGTGGTTCAGGTTAGTTTGGGGGGTATTTAGAGAGTTCTTAGTGGTGAACTAGGTGTTAGGATTAGGTTTTTTGAGTTACAACGGCTAATTTGATCATTAATATATTTAGTTACTAGAACTTTCTCAGTCAAAAAATATTTTGACATGGACTGTCCTTAGTCGAACAGTTTGTCATCCAAGAAGTGTCGTGAGTGCACAAGTCGTCAATTCTTGGTCTAATTGGGTTTAAAAGATCTTTGTTGGTCAAACTTTTTGTTGAACGACAGTCTAGATCAAAAATATTTTCAATAGAGATTGACCTAGAGCTCAATATATGTAATGCCTCTTTCCCAATTGTCTACATCTTCGACATAGTGGATTTTGATCTAGAAAGACTTTGATAGAGAAGGACTCCATAAAGGAATATTCACAAATATGATAAAACCTATTTATTGATTTTTCTAATAACAACTATCTATTCTAAACTCTTGATTTTGACATGGAAATGGGTATGGGATAGGTGGGGTTGAATGGCTTCATTTTACATGTGTTCTAAGTACTTGCATATTATGCTATTATACAAGTGTATTATAAATGGATACATATGAAAATCTCAACCATTTGATACAAATTTCTTGATCAACTTTTTATAGAGATAGTCTTTTCACCTGAAATACTTAGATGGCAAGTTAGATCCACAAATTGGAAATGTTTATCATTGCCAAAAGATAAGATAAGCTAATGTCTGATTTAGCCAACATGGGTGTCCTGGTGGAGACAAAAATATGGGAAGGGGTCTTTAGGTTTTATTAGGGGATTTGGGGAGATGAACCCCAATCCACATAGGGGTCACCAAAATAGGCAAGGTGAGGGGATTATGAAGGGAAAGATATACGAGAAACATGAGGAGTGAAAAGAGTTAGAAAATGTAAGAGAGGAGGAGTGGGAGAACCCATGGACTATATAGTCTCAAGAAGAAAGGGATGAAGGTACATCTTATGAGAAAATCCATACAATGATGACCTAACAACTAAGACATAGTTCGAGAAAAAGCAAAGGTTGAAAACAACATGACAAGGCAAACTTTAGGAAATTAGGGAAATACCTCATGTGACTCCCAACTATAAGGATTCTCATGATAAAACTGGATTACATATTACTACGATTAAGATTATGTTGAAGTATGAATGTACTCCTTCTTTAAAGAAATTAAATGAATAAACAAAGTATAATTCTACTGAAACTTGGCATATTAGCTAACTATGATTCAAAGAAATAAATTTTGGACTTTGATTTAACTTCAAAGACTTCCTTTCATAATTTCTAATTGAACCAGGGTTTATCCTCATTATCTTAATATATAGTTAATATATTACACCATTATCATCAACATTTTTCACTTAGAGTTCTAGTGTCATCATATTCTTACCATCATGGTTATATTAAATTATCATACATGATATATAATTTATACTTACTACACCCATTATTTCCATCATTTCAGAATTGGCTTACATTAAAGAACATTAAGTATTTGTGTTAAATATTCAATTATTATTCCATTACAAATATAAGCACATTATGTCTCACGTTAAACATATATTCATATCATTTCACATATGATCACTAATTATCCATGTACAAGTCAGTATGTGTATAAAAGGTGACATGTAGTATATATTTAATGAGACATTTTTATCTTATTAGGCCCACTTATGAGTGTTAGGATATGATATGTGATTATATTACTTGGCATCACTAATGTATCATATGTGGTACCAAGCACACATATATTAGAATAAGTTGAATACATTTTGAGTTTAGGTCAACATGATAACTATTCATATGATACACATCATCACCATATACAAAGTCTATGGTTAGGTACCATATACCATCTTTAATTGCATTATGGTTTATTGGTCTAGATCATGGTAAGGGTCTCACATATCCATCGTTAAGTTTATAATAGAGTTACTCACATTATGTGCATTATATGTCCATTAGGGTACAAGCAAGATATATTATGTTATTTTCTTAAATTTGATTTAGCATTCTAATGATCCAAGCATACTAAATCTTAATCATGCGATTTGATTTTCTAGAGTTAGTATTGGTATATTTTTATAAGTTAAAGGTCTCCATCCCTTAAAGAGCATTTTGTCCTCAAAATCAGTATTTTCATAAACTACCAAGCTACTACATTCCACCCCTTAAAAAGATGTAACCTAATAACTCAAACAAAACTAAAGGCACAAATATGAGTCTATATAAACCACATGTAAAAAATATGGTTCATCACTTATATCCACATCAAAGATATCGAGCAACATAGAAAAAGGGAAACATATCTATAAAACTGGATTTACTAAAACAGTAAGGGTTATCTTCATAATAATATCTATAACTTCCCAATCCTAGATGCATAGATTATCATCCTTTTTTCTAGACCTAATTTAATGTGATATAAATTTATTTTCCCTAAATATATAAAAAATCATTTTCCCCAAATTGAAGTTATATAATGATTAATTAGAGACAAATGACATCATGTATTAATAACACATCCATTTAAATGAGATACTAGAATAAAGCATTATATGGATACTAGTTGATGAGAGCAAATAAATAAATGGCAGATAATATATCAAATTGATTAAATGAGAAAGATCAATGCATTGTATGGGTACTTATTAACCTAATATAGATTTAAACTGCCAAACATATTCAAAAGAAGAAATTAATGCTATAATTGGATTCACCACATCATAATGAGCTACCTATCAATTTTCATATCATTTGGAGTCCAAATGCCAATTTATTAAATTAATTGAAATACCAAGCTTTAATATACATAATTGTACCCTATAATTACCTTCAAATGTCATTATTAAATTGTTTTTAACCTATAACTTCACGAGCCCTCCCTTTGATGTATTTAGTGCGACTCTTGTGACATGTAATCTGCACCCAAGCTACATCGTCCCCTTCTTCTCATCCTTTCCTCTTTCTCTTATCCTTCTCTTCTTTACCCTAATTTGTAACCCCTTTCCGCTCTCTATTCTTTCCCCATAGGCACCCATAGCCCATGACATCGTAGTTATTCTTCACCAGGCACTACATAGCCTGGCTAAGAAGAAAATGCCAACAATTGTAGGTTGCGCTGAAGCTTACAAAATTGGCCTGGAGAGACAGTTCACCCTCTCTCCTTGTTACCATGGCCACCTTCATCATCCTAAGCCAACACCCAAATAGAAGAAAAATTACCACCTCCAACCACCTAGGTCTGTGGTGGCTAATGCCCATGACCTTCATCATTTTGCACTGTGGTGACACCGATCTCATCTCTATCTATACCGATCCCACATCCTTGGAATGGTCCATGAGATGTTGAATTCCCTATCCTCTGAACTCTACCTCTCCTTATTCCCTATCCTTGTGCCAACAATCTGTAGCTAACCTACAATGTTGGAGCCTAATACTAGTGGCTCAGTCCTTCCACCCCAACTATCGAAAACCTACAACTCCAATTTACCTACAAGTAGTCCTCCTCCTTCTTCCCTTGCACCAAAAATCTTTAACATACCCAAACTAGGGCCACTACACTACGTATCTTCTTTTCCTTCTATTCTTCTGCCCCTCCTTCTTGCCACTGGTCTACTGGGTAGTGCTGCCAGAAACTGTAGTGAAGCATATTACTAACCTCACTCGCCTGCAACTCCATCACTAGAGTCTAGCTACCACCACACCCTCATGTCCACCTCAACCTTTACCAGCCTTGCCTTCTTCTTCGACCCTATTTCTTGAAACACAGGAAGATTCCATCATCAAGTTCCTATGATTGTGAGGCTCCTTTCTCGCTTATGTAGTCTATTTTTTGGTTATTAAAAGAGATAAAGGACACAAGGTCTAGATTTGGATCCCATCAAGTTTCAATAAAGATGAGCTTGCCCATTGAGGAATCAATGGATGCACAATTAACAACAGGATGTAAATGCATGCGTTCAAGGCAAACTAAAATCATGTAAGACCGCTACCCATTCCATAGTTTCATATTGTATTGTATTAAAGTTAAGTAATCTGATAAAACCAATATTTAACTTAAACTACAAATATAATTCGTGTAAGCATATGAACTATAATATTTACCCAAGTATATAGTAAGATGGTAATCCTATTGATTTCTTGTAAACTTGATCTAGAGAATTAGTTACTAATGTGAAAGTAAATCTAAAATTAGAGATACTAGTACAATACCAACCATATTTATGTAATGTATCAATAGGAGTTTGATCAACCACACTCTTATTTTCAATCATATAAGTGTTGTGTAATGAGATCTAAAATTGTAAGTTTAGAAAAACAAGGAGTAACAATATCATGGAAATTAGATGATAATCAATCCAATTCATTGTAAATAAAAAATGGTTGATCTATTACCTTAGTGTGTGTCATATATGAATCAATACTGTAGTTTCACAATCTCAATTAATGATTCTAGGAAGTATGTTTATCTATAATTCCTTTGATTGAATGAAATAGTGTAAATTGCAGATGATATACAAGTGTGTACTTGACGTGTATTTTACTACGCGCTTAAACGCAAGTATACACGTCGAGTAATATAGGCCTTTGTGAGGCCCGAGTCGAACTCAGGGATACGTGAATTATTGGAGACTCTTACTAACTAATTGCAATCAGCTAGGCCGGTTAACAAAGTAGGGTTTGTTGTAGAAACTAAAAGAAAATAAAATGAAACAAAGAAAACGATCGATTAAAGGTTAATTTAATCAATTCAAAAGGATATCTTTAGGATTGCGGTTTCACCGCGGGTCAACATTGTATTAGGTTTTATATAATTTCTCACTCTTCTCTCTTTATCCGGGTAGTGGCCTGAATACAGAATTACCCACTGTCGTGGTGTAATTCACTACTTAGGTTTAGGTTGATTCCACTGTCGTAGTAATCATTCCCCTAAACTAAGCGCATTAAAAACGGTCTCTCAGTTCCCACCATTAATTTTACAACTCCTTTGTCAAGGGTTTTATTGCTTAATGTAGGTTTCATCTCTTTTCAACCGTTAATCCTTCTGTTGAAGTGATTAAAGGCATTAAGTTATTATTATGGTGATCAAGCATAACAATATATATGGAGAAAACGAATCTATACCATGAATTTGAGAGAGAAAATATGAATTATCAATATAAAATTGTCATACAATGCATTCCCGGGCTACTCCCGGTCCTAAAGATGGAGGGTTTTAGCCTCTCATGTTCATCTCGCACGAATACATGGTAGAAATAGGGGAATTCATAAGAAAAACGTGAAACAAGTGGGAAAACCCCTGAACGGAGAAGAACCGGTAGATCCTTGGCGTAGAATACGAGGTTCCCCACCTGTCGGTGGTGGAAATCGTCTTCGGCAGCGTCCGAATCACCCGGGATGAGCTTCTGGCCTCTGTTCTCCTTTCTTTCCTTCCTCGGCACTCGTGCAATGCAAAATTCAGATCATCCCCTCGTGTCGGCGGCCGTCATTAGGTATAAGTCCCTAATTAGGTCGTCAAATAACAACAACCGTCCGATCGAGATCAAAACAGATCCAACGCATATCTGCCGGCGTCGATACCATCGACGCGGGTCGATGGTATCGACCCAACGGATTAGCGACAGCTTTCTTTTTCTTTTTCTCTGAGCGCCCGTGTCATCTCGATACCATCGACTTGGGTCGATGGTATCAACTCTCTTTAGCGTCAGTTGTTGTCGTTTAGTGACGCTGTAGCCTCCATGTGTCGATGGCATCGACTTGGGTCGATGGTATCGACAGCTTCCTTGCCAGCAACCTAAAGGGATCTCGATACCATCGACTTGCATGTCGATGGTATCGACTCTGTGCTGCTCCTCTCGGCTGGCAACATGTGGCTTGGTCGATGGTATCGACTTCCGTCGATGGTATCGACAGAAGCAGATACTTGTTTTTCCTGAAATTCCACAACAAGACCAAGTAAATCCACACAAATAATAATATTATGATAAATAATGCTCAAAATAGTAAAACAAAGGGGATTTGACATAATATGAAGGCAAAGACCGAAATGAGTGAATTATGCAATATTATCCATAAAAATGAGTAATTAGAGCACAAAACACATATGAAAAAGGTTTATAAATGCGACTCAAAATCATCGCATCAAACTCCCCTAAGCTTAAACATTGCTCGCTCTCGAGCAACTAATCCTTAGAATAGAATTGCAGATGTCAACTAAAAATCAACACACCAACCCACATCCCATGTGACTCCCACTGAACGTTCTCAAACCGGCCTTCTCTAACCACAAAACAGTAATTACCCTAAAGGCGACAATAATCATCAATAAGAGAAATTATCCTTAAAACCGATGAACACTATCACATAAGGCAGTTAACATAATAAAATTTGCCGATTCAGCATTGGTGCATCTTGTGATCGCCTACACTACGTTGCTCGCCCTAACTACCATCTACATGGAAGCCGTTCTCCTGATAATCATTAGTGAGGAGAATTTCACGGTGGCCTACCAATCCGAGCAACAGGTGGATGGAATGGGTGGTTCATGGAAGAACTTGGAAGTATTGCACAGTTTCAATATGCATAAAACAAAATGTCCTACGTGATGCCAATGCACAATAAAAATTCCCTAATGCCTAAAATTGGGTGAAATGATGCATGCCCTAACCTTCCACCTCAAAATGAGATGGAAATCTACTTAAGCCACATCATGTACTCAATTTTCCTGTAATGCAAGTGATATCATGTTCCTTTCTCCCTCTTATTCCATTTTCTTCTAAATTCTCTTTCTTTTTTTTTCTTTTCTTTTTTTTTCAGATTTTCAGAAATTTTTTCTTTCTTTTAGCCCACATATCCATAATTGCTTAGAGATACATGTATTGAGCTGTTTTCTTCATGATTGGAAATCTTTGCACTATTTCGAAGGTATGGAACCGTTTAGATCACTTTTGAGGAAAAATTGAGATACATGATGTACTTTATGCAAGATAATCATGAAAGTCATGAGTGCAACTACATGGCATGCACCTAAAGGTAATGTGCATGAATCCCTATATTTTTCTCTTTTTATGCAAAAGTATGGAAAATCTCAATGCAAATCCTATCTAAATGCTATGCACACAAGAAGGAATTAAAACTGTACTTTACTTCCAATTCTTAGGTGGATTATGGAAAAATGAAGTGGAATGATCACAAGATTAGATGACTGAACCTTAGAAGAGTATTATGTGTCCCTCCTTACTGACATGTGTAGTGATTCAAAGGGTTCTCTCTCTTACGTCCAATTAAGGTCTCATTACCATTTGGTTAGGTTAGGCTCAAACAACTGTTACTATCCACTTTTCATGAGTCAAAGGGAGTATAGGTGTGACATATTGTTTTAAAGTTGACATAATCAATCATTTTCATAGGATAAGTTCCCCAAGGACAACCAAGTCAAGCTATCCAATGACACAAATTTTTTTAAAATTCCCTTAAATATCCCATGAATACACAACGAGATGACAACTTTTACGACATCCACAGTTACACTAGATAGATGTGGATCCTAAATAAAAACTAAAAAAAAAATTCAAGAACAAATAGCAAAGCAAAAACTAAAAACAACAAAAAGAACAGATAGAGCTCTTCCAGCTACCCCCCTAAGCTTGAATCCGACTATGGCCTCATAGTAAAAAACAAACTTAAGAGTGGAACAGAGATACCCTGATCAATCTTGTGGAGGCGGGGGCGGGTACTGTGGGGCCGTAGGATCCCAAGACGGATACTCCCCCTGGAAGCTTGGATCATATTGGGTCCTCGGCTGAGGCTGTGGATAGCCTCCAAAGTAGTCTTGACTCCAGTAATGGTCGAAGAAGGGCTCCTGTTGCGTCTCCATCCGCTGCAACTGGTTGTGTATTTGCTCTTGGTTGGTGAGGATGAGACGCTCGTTCTCGAACATAGCCCGTTGATTATCAAGTAACCGGCTCGTAGTCTCATGAATGCCGGTATACATAGCCATGTGCTGCTGCTGAGTCTGCTGTATATCCTGCAGCATTGTGTACATTCCCTGCATGGAGTAGGGATCCTCGGCTGGCTGCTCGGACTGTGGTGATGGCGGCGGGGGCTGAGATGATGAAGATGCACCCGGATGCATCCTAGGACGCTTCCGTGGTGCTACTCGTGCACGAAGAGGTGTGAAGGCCTCCTCTTCCTCCTCAGCCTCGCCTTCTTGTTCGTCATCACCGCCTTCTTCTTCATCGGACTCGACGGCTATGATCGGCCACCGGAAGTGCTGGGCTCCCTCGATGTGGAAGACGGCGTCCGACAGTGCGCATTCCTGGTAAGCGTGGTTGACGTGGCAGTGTGCATACGCCAACTCGTCCCGGAGAAGGATAAGTTTTGAACGGTGCAGATGTTGCACGTTCACCTTACTCCTCGTGGAAATCGAAGTCATGGACTGAAAATTCAGTCCCAAGTAGTGCGCCAACTTGGTGATGAGCCCACCAAAATGGATCAGAGCTTTCCTTGTACTCCTCTTCACCGCCAGGACGCGCTGCAGAAAGAACGCACCCCAGTTGCATTCTTGTCTCTTCAGGATCATGTAGAGGAAGAAAAGATCGCTCTCCTGAAACTTGCTCAATGCCGAATCGCTCTGAGCAAAGAACGTAAGGCTCAACATCCGGTGTAAGACCCGGACAAAGGGATGCTCGAAGTCCGCTACCGCAGCATTGTGGTAGCTCACTGTCTTTCCCGCCGGCACTATGACTAGCTCGGCGAAGATCTTGTCATAGTCGGTGCGGGAATCTGGGCATCGGTGATCATGTTGGGAGTGGTTCCAGTTAAAGATGTTGTTGAACTACTGAAGAGTGATGTTGTAGTTGATGTTGAACAGCCGGAAGGACACCCTCCCCTTGATCCACTCACGGTCCGACGCCACCACGTCGTTGGGTACGACGCAGACGTCGAGGGACACCATAAACTCCGCCACCAATTCCTTGTAGGTGGGCCATTCGCCGAAGAACGGCTGCCCATCCGCATGGCGCTCCAGCTCGCCTGGCCTTATGCTGGTGTGGCGTGCTTGACCCTTCAGCACATAGGCCAAGTTGGCCTCGAATCCAAGATCATGGATCATTCCCCGGTCCACATACCGGGTCGGCTCGATCTTCCGCTTCATGATCTCCTCATAGACCTTCCTCGCCTCCGCGGAAGGATGAACTAGGCGTGGATGAGGGACGGAAGCGGTCGGGGGAGGAACGAACTCCTCGATCACCATAGGGTGTGCGCTTGAAGACGAAGCTCCGGCGACATGCACCATGGTTGCGAGAAGATGGGATTAGAAGAAGAGAGCTCGATGAAGATGGAGAATAACTTCTCCACTCGGTGAAGATCCCTGCTCGCTGTCGCTGCTCTTCAGTCTTGGAGGGCTCGGGGGAGTGCTCGGCGCAAAGGAGGATGCTTGCTCTGAAGGTGTGACGTCAAATGACGTTGCAAGTCTCCTTAAATAGACTTGGCCGGCGCCACTGTTGACCCGTCGATACCATCGACGCGGGTCGATGGTATCGACACGTCTCGATGCTATCTGCCTCCCTCGCGAGTATCGACGACTGACGTTTGCTGGATCAGGAAACCTGGATTGCTGACCTGTCGATACCATCAACGGAAGTCGATAGTATCGACGCAGCTCCCGGATCGTTGACGTGGACTCGCGATCGTCGTCGATGCCTTGGTGCGGATCGGTGACATGGATGTCGATACCATCGACGCGGGTCGATGGTATCGACTTGCTTTTATTGCGACACCGCCACTTCTTAAATTCAACCTGTGATAATGTCGATACCATCGACGAGGCCGTCGATGGTATCGAGTTGACTGAGCAAAAATCTTCTGAACTTCTCCAGAGATCTCGATGGTATCGACTGGCATGTCGATACCATCGACACTTTTATTGCGACCTGCCTGTAGGTATGTCGATACCATCGACGGGGGCGTCGATAGTATCGACTCAGTGCGATTTTTGCAGCTGTTAACCTGAACCCATGTCGATACCATCGACCAGTGTGTCGATGGTATCGACCCTGCCTGTACCTGCACATAGAACAAACGGATCAAGGTATCTTCTTTAGACTAAAATTAAACGAAATAAAAGCAATCTATGACTAAAATTAACCTATCCTAATGTACCCATGGTTGGGTTGCCTCCCAACAAGCGCCCTTCTTTAACGTCTTAGGCTAGACGTCTTCCCAACATCTCATTCATTCATAAGTGAAATGAGTTTGACCTCATTCACTTTTCTCTTGTAGTTTCCACCAAAATACAACTTTAAGCGCTGCCCATTCACCAAGAACGTGGCATCTCCATCACGCACAAGAATCGCACCATGCGGTCTCACCTCTTCCACTGCAAAGGGTCCACTCCACCGGGACTTCAGCTTCCCGGGATGCATCTTGAGACGGGAGTTAAACAATAGAACACTATCTCCCTTCTTGAACGTGCGCAGCTCGATATGTCGATCATGGATCAGCTTTGTACGCTCCTTGTAGATGCGGGCATTCTCATATGCCGTCATGCGTAACTCATCTAATTCATTCAATTCGAACATCCTCTTTCGCCCGGCTTCATCATAGCTCAAGTTCAGCCTTCTTAGCGCCCAATGGGCCTTGTGCTCCAGCTCCACCGGAAGGTGGCAAGCCCGGCCATACGCCAACCTAAAAGGCGTGGTGCCTATAGGTGTTTTGTACGCCATTCTATACGCCCAAAGTGCGTCCGGTAGTAATGCACTCCAATTTTTTCTCATGGATGCCACTGTCCTTTCTAGAATCATCTTGATTTACCGATTTGAAACCTCCACTTGTCCTTGCGTCTGTGGATGATATGGGGTGCCGATGTTGTGCTTCACCCCATATTTCTTCAAAAGTGTCGAAAAGTTTTGGTTCCGGAAGTGTGTGCCCCCATCACTTATGATCATTCGGGGTATCCCGAACCTGCAGAAAATGTTTTCCTTGACAAACCTGCACACTACGTGGGAATCATTAGTCCTTGTGGGGATTGCCTCCACCCACTTCGACACATAATCAATAGCAAGCAAGATATATAAATTTGAATTTGAGGACACAAAGGGTCCCATAAAGTCTATGCCCCATAAGTCAAATACCTCAACTTCCTGAAATACATTCAGGGGCATTTCTTGTCTCCTTGAAATGATACCTGCGCGCTGGCACGGGTCACATTGCCTCACAAAATCATAGGCATCCCGGAACAAAGTGGGCCAATAAAGGCCGCTCTCCAACACTTTGGCTGCTGTCCGTGAACTAGCATGATGTCCTCCTGTAGGCGACACATGGCAATGGTGGAGAACACTCTCGTACTCCACCTCCGGCACACACCTGCGAAGAATACCATCCCTGCACTGCTTCAAGAGAATTGGGTCATCCCAAAAATAATATCTCAAAGAATGAAAGAATTTCTTTTTCTCTTGATAAGACCAGTCTTCCGGGATGATCCCGCAAGCCAAATAGTTAACAATATTAGCAAACCACGGTTCTTTAGAATCAATTTTTAAAAGTTGTTCATCGGGAAATGTCTCGGTTATCGGTATGTGTAAACCTTGTTCATCTACCCTTTCTAACCTAGACAAGTGGTCAGCCACCACATTTTCAATTCCCGACTTATCCTTGATTTCAATATCAAATTCTTGTAAAAGCAAAATCCACCTAATGAGTCTAGGCTTTGCATCCTTTTTCTCCATCAAATATTTTATCGCAGCGTGATCGGTCCACACAACTACTTTAGAACCCACTAAGTACTGCCGAAATTTTTCAAAAGCAAACACGACGGCAAGTAACTCTTTTTCTGTAGTTGTATAGTTCAATTGAGCATCATTAAGTGTTTTGGAGGCGTAGAAAATCACAGCCGGCTTATTATTTACCCTTTGCCCCAAAACGGCTCCCACTGCATAATCGGAAGCATCACACATCAATTCGAATGGCTTTGTCCAATCCGGCATTTGAACAACCGGAGCCGAAATCAACTTTTCCTTCAAAACCTCGAATGCGTGAAGACACTTTTCATTGAGATCAAAAACTGCATCTTTTTCCAACAATTCCGATAAAGGTTTTGCGATTTTGGAAAAATCCTTGATGAATCGCCGATAAAACCCGGCGTGTCCCAAAAAGCTTCTTACCCCTTTTACAGAATTAGGTGGGGGTAGCTTAGAAATCACCTCAATTTTTACGGGGTCTACCTCAAGACCCTTGCTAGACACCTTGTGTCCTAGCACAATTCCTTCCGTCACCATCATGTGACATTTCTCCCAATTGAGGACCAAGTGTGTGTCCTCGCATCGCTGCAACACCTTGTCCAAGTTATAAAGACACTCATCAAAAGACGCTCCATAAACCGAGAAGTCGTCCATGAAAACTTTAAGACAACGCTCCACCATGTCAGAAAATATGGCGAGCATGCAGCGTTGAAAAGTCGCCGGCGCATTACATAATCCAAACGGCATCCGTCGGTAAGCAAAAGTCCCGTAGGGACATGTGAACGTAGACTTCTCTTGATCCAAAGGATCAATAGAAATCTGGTTATACCCCGAATATCCATCTAGAAAACAAAAATGCGACCGACTGGCAAGACGTTCCAAAATCTGATCGATAAATGGCAATGGAAAATGATCTTTAAGAGTTGCAGTATTCAGTCGGCGGTAATCAATGCAAACACGCCACCCGGTTACCAATCGGGTGGTGATAGGTTCATTCAACAGATTGGTAGTAACAGTAATTCCCCCCCTTTTAGGGACTACCTGTGTGGGACTCACCCACGTCGAATCTGATATGGCATATATGATCCCTGCAGCAAGAAGTTTTATGACTTCCTTCTTCACAACCTCCATCATGCTTGGATTTAGACGTCTCTGAGGCTGAATGACTGGCTTGGCTCCCTCCTCGAGCCGAATCTTATGCTGGCAAAGTGTAGGGGAGATTCCCTTGATGTCCGCAACAGACCACCCAAAAGCTCCACGGTGGTTCTTGAGCACTATCAGTAGTTGCTCCTCCTCATCCACACTCAAGTATGCAGATACAATCACTGGTAACTTGTCCTTCTCATCTAGAAAGACGTACTTAAGATGCGGGGGCAGTGGCTTCAACTCCAACTCCGGCGGGCAAATAAGAGATGATTGCAGCGGTGGTGGAAGTGTACCTAAGTCTTCATAGTGCCTCGTGTAGAAACATGGAAGCATCTGAAGCATTTTGGTGCACTCCTTGAGTGAAGTACTCCGCATCCAATCATAAGTGACATTTAGCAAACATGCCTCCAAAGGCAATTCCGGATATGCATCAAAAACTGAAGTAATAATCGCATCATCCTCCCAAGAAGGTGGAATGTCCTCATTCTCATCATTTGGAAACCCAACATCCTTGCCTAAAGAGTCAACTTTAGTTTGCTCCATAATGTCCACAGCTAAGGTCCTATTATCCATCTTGCTCATCACATGAGCCATATCCAAGAATGGATTCCCAAGACAAAGTGAGATATTGTGTTCCCCATGTTTCACCATGTTGCACTGTGCTTTTGCTTTAGTAGATGCATTGCTAGTGGGCATGACCATCTCAAAGCGATCATCCGCGATGCCCAAGGTCAAGCGACCTCTTCCCATCTCCAAGATCATATCGACTGTTGCTTGGAATGGGCGTCCAAGTAGCAACTCATTGCCATGCTCGTCCTGCATTTCCATAACCACGAAATCAGCCGAAAAAACAAAACAGTCTACCTTTACCAAGACATCCTCGCAGATTCCATACGGTTTCACCACAGAATTATCGGCCAGTTGGATAGTCATGTTGCTTGGCCTTGATTCCTTTAATCCAAGCTTCTTGAATGTAGAAAGGGGCATCAAATTGATGCTTGCCCCAGAATCACAAAGTGCCTCTCCAAATTTGAACTTCCTGATAAAGCAAGAAATATTGAAACATCTGGGATCCTGTCTCTTCGGTGGCAAAGTGCCCATAATGAAAGCACTTACTTGCTCCTTCAGCACCACATCCTCAGTGTCGGGTATTTTCCTCTTCTTAGTGATGACATCTTTTAGGAACTTCCCGTAAGACGAGATTTGCTCAATTGCCTCTAAAAAAGGAATATTCACTGATAACTTCCTAAAGCTGTCCAGAAATTTCTTGAATTGTGCATCCACCTTCCTTGCTTTTGCACTATTGGGATAGGGGACCGGAACAGTTTGTGCCCTTTGATGAGGTGGCACATAGGGTTTTAATTTCTGCGGTTCCTCCTCAGTGGCTTGTTCATCATTACCATCCACAGCTATCTCTTCAGCTTGCCCTGTGACAAGTGTGGGCTGCTTCTTTGTGGTTGCATCTTCAACTTTGTCCTGCGGTGTGCTTGTATCATCCGCCCTTGGATTCAACACTTTCTTACTGCTCCTCAGTAGGATGGCCTTTGCCTGCTGGTTCCCCCCGGGAACATTGGTGTTCCCCGGAAAACCCGGATGTGCTGGCTTCTTCAAGCTTGCAATTTCAGCTGCCATCTGCGCCATGGAAGTCTCTATAGTTCTCATTTGAGCCCCATGGCTCTGCAAAGTCTGCCCAAATTGGTTCATAAATTCACCCTGTTGCTTGATTTGTTGCCCAAATGTGTTCATTAACTCCTGGTTTTGTTTGATGACCTGATTGAGCAACTCCGTGCTCTTGTCCTCTGTGGCTGGTGCAGGCTTGGTGTCCGGATCCTGTAGAAAATTGTTCGGATCCTTCCATGAGAATTTCTTGTCCTTTCGCCATGAATAGTCATTGTTCCTATACCCTTGCTGTTGCCTCATGTACTTGACTTGAGCCTCCTCCTCAGACTCATTGTCTTCCTTCTGCAGTAGCTTCTTTGCGAGAAGATCCATCTTCTCATTTAACTCTCTCATTGCCTTGGACTCATTGGAAACTCTTGCTTGCTCAACTGGGCCTCTCTCTCTTTCTCCCCAAGATTGCTTCCATGCCATGTTCTTCAGTATTTCCCAGCATCTCGTATCAGTGTTGTTCAAGAAAAATCCTGAACCGGCCGAGTCCAAGTTGCTTCTATCATGCTCGGAGAGAGCAAAATAGAAGATCTTCACCTGTGTCTCCTTGTCCAGTCCATGATGTGGGCATCTCCTCAACATGACCTGGAATCGCTCCCAAGTCTCAGAATATGTTTCACCCGCCTGTTGGGTGAAATTGTGAATCTTCCTAATCATGTCTTTGGTCTTCTCAGGAGGGAAAAACCTCTCGAAGAAAACCTCTACCATATGATCCCATGATTCAACAAACTCATCGTCGAGGTTATGTAGCCACTCTCTCGTTATTCCTGCCAGTGAACTTGGAAATAACTTGAGGTACAGAACATCCTGTGGGAACCTATCTATCTTCACCATATCGCAATTTTCAACAAACTGACTAATGTGTGCCACTGGATCCTCATTCTTCAGTCCGTGAAATGCGTTTGATTTAACCAAGTTAATCAATGCTGGATCGATCTTGTAGGTTGGAATGTTGAGCCCTTGTTTCTTGATAGGCCCCTTTGAAGCTGATGAAGAAGATGCTTTGATCTTCTCCCATATTGTCTGTGGTTCGGCCATTTCTTCTGCTTGCTCTTGCTCAGATTCAGAATCTATGTCGCTTTGGTGATCTTGCTCGTAGTAATCCTCGTCCTCTGGTCCCGGAGGTGGAACCTCTGGTGTGCGATTCGCGTAGTCTGTGCTACGTGTATGCCCCATGCAAAGTACCTGAAATAAGAAAATCGGGGTTCAGTACTATGCTTTGAATGAGTTAACACAATTATAGAGAAATTTAGGAATATTTAAAATTGTTTCAAAATAAAAATGTGGCCTAGAGTGGCCGCTCTTAGCACTCAAAGTGCCAATAATTCGCCGTGTCCCCGGCAACGACGCCAAAAACTTGACGTGTATTTTACTACGCGCTTAAACGCAAGTATACGCGTCGAGTAATATAGGCCTTTGTGAGGCCCGAGTCGAACTCAGGGATACGTGAATTATTGGAGACTCTTACATACTAATTGCAATCAGCTAGGCCGGTTAACAAAGTAGGGTTTGTTGTAGAAACTAAAAGAAAATAAAATGAAACAAAGAAAACGATCGATTAAAGGTTAATTTAATCAATTCAAAAGGATATCTTTAGGATTGCGGTTTCACCGCGGGTCAACATTGTATTAGGTTTTATATAATTCCTCACTCTTCTCTCTTTATCCGGGTAGTGGCCTGAATACAGAATTACCCACTGTCGTGGTGTAATTCACTACTTAGGTTTAGGTTGATTCCACCATCGTAGTAATCATTCCCCTAAACTAAGCGCATTAAAAATGGTCTCTCAGTTCCCACCATTAATTTTACAACTCCTTTGTCAAGGGTTTTATTGCTTAATGTAGGTTTCGTCTCTTTTCAACCGTTAATCCTTCTGTTGAAGTGATTAAAGGCATTAAGTTATTATTATGGTGATCAAGCATAACAATATATATGGAGAAAACGAATCTATACCACGGATTTGAGAGAGAAAATATGAATTATCAATATAAAATTATCATACAATGCATTCCCGGGCTACTCCCGGTCCTAAAGATGGAGGATTTTAGCCTCTCATGTTCATCTCGCACGAATACATGGTATAAATAGGGGAATTCATAAGAAAAACGTTAAACAAGTGGGAAAACCCCTGAACGGAGAAGAACCGGTAGATCCTTGGCATAGAATACGAGGTTCCCCGCCTGTCAGTGGTGGAAATCGTCTTCGGCAGCGTCCGAATCACCCGGGATGAGCTTCTGGCCTCTGTTCTCCTTTCTTTCCTTCCTCGGCACTCGTGCAATGCAAAATTCAGATCATCCCCTCGTGTCGGCGGCCGTCATTAGGTATAAGTCCCTAATTAGGTTGTCAAATAACAACAGCCGTCCGATCGAGATCAAAACAGATCCAACGCATATCTGCCGGCGTCGATACCATCGACGCGGGTCGATGGTATCGACCCAGCGGATTAGCGGCAACTTTCTTTTTCTTTTTCTCTGAGCGCCCGTGTCATCTCGATACCATCGACTTGGGTCGATGGTATCGACTCTCTTTAGCGTCGGTTGTTGTCGTTTAGCGACGCTGTAGCCTCCATGTGTCGATGGCATCGACTTGGGTCGATGGTATCGACAGCTTCCTCGCCAACAACCTGAAGGGATCTCGATACCATCGACTTGCGTGTCGATGGTATCGACTCTGTGCTGCTCCTCTCGGCTGGCAACCTGTGGCTTGGTCGATGGTATCGACTTCTGTCGATGGTATCGACGGAAGCAGATACTTGTTTTTCTTGAAATTCCACAACAAGACCAAGTAAATCCACACAAATAATAATATTATGATAAATAATGCTCAAAATAGTAAAACAAAGGGGATTTGACATAATATGAAGGCAAAGACCGAAATGAGTGAATTATGCAATATTATCCATAAAAATGAGTAATTAGAGCACAAAACACATATGAAAAAGGTCTATAAATGCGACTCAAAATCATCGCATCAGTACTTTTGTAAGCATTTATATGGATTGAATCATAGTTTGACAAAATTGACATTAGTTGACATGTCAGTTGGACCATACATAGTTCTACTTTAGTTTCATGTAACTATATGGTATATACTTGCCATTCATATACATATAAAGATCTAAGTATCTATACATGACTGGTGTTTATAATAGATGTTTGTTAAAACCCTAGATACTCCTAATAATAGTATTTTCATCTAATTGTATCTCATGTAATGCATATCTTTGACCTAGTTGACCAAATTGAATAGTATGGGACCAAAGTTAGAAAAATGCATATTATTACCCACACACATATATGATATAGACATACATAGACCTATATGCCTAAAGATGAACATCAGAACTAAAAGAGATATCTAATGAATCATATGCTCACTTAATAAGATTAAAATCCCTAATATGTTATTAGGTGATTGGCAGTAGACAAGGAAATGATGAAAATCTGTACTAGGAATGTGTGCACATGTTTTAGTTCAATGTCTTCCTAGGATGAACATTTTAATTCATGGGCCAACTATTGAGTTAATTACTAGTTGTGAAGATCAGGTATCTACAATATCTATTTATTTTTGGGAATTATCATAACTATGATCTAAATTCCTACATCGTGACATTTACTCGATTACTATCCTTTTTTGCTAATCCAAAGTTGAACATCCATATTCATTTATTTGAAATCTTATGAACTTTTGTGGACATTGAATTGTTATATTTAAATGGGTCCATGTACCCCTTATGCTATTTTTTAATACCTAATGTAAATGATGACTAGAATGCTAGACATGTCAACTGATGGATCTTCCACTCGCATGGAATTGCGTGCACCACTAAAAATCCTAAAGATGGTAAGTCTTTAGGTTTAGCCTTGCTTATACTAGGTTAAAACTCCACCCACATGTGCTAAGACACGTGGAAGTCTTATCGCAGTATAGTTAAGGGTCGAATCCATAGGACAACGGTCTTGTTGGCAACAACAAGATGGAAACTGTAAGAATTTCACTTAATCACTTAATAGTTGGTATTTAGATCAAAAGTTTGGTTTGGTTGTTTTAAACTAAGAACATGTAAAGTAAAGCAAGCAAGTAAATTTAAGGAAGTCAAACAATGATTAGGAGTCACTAGGGTGTGATCGGTTTTCACCGCCACTACACATGGATCAAGACATGCAAAGTAAAACATAACCTGCAATAAGAGTTTAGTCAGTTAGTATCTTTGTAGACTTAGTTTCCTTTCAGAGAACTAACTATGAGCAGTGCGGGAATGTTGCAAAGTCAGCCATCCCCGAACGAATGGTCAACTACTATGCATCATTCCTTTCGCAAAGTGTGTTCCTCGACTCATCAAGGTTGTACTTTCATACGTCAACTGATTCCATTTCATAATATGAAAGTACAACAATGGGAGTGAGTTTACTCCACTTCTTGAAAGACACTCCTAGATACCAAAACAGATGCATGGTGGATACATGCACCAAGAACCAACATTCAAACGAGTTTCAGATCTAGTAGTATAAATGTAGACAATTCATACTAAAAGATAAAAGATAACACAAGTTGGCGATCAAGCAACAAGCATTAATTAAATGTTTGATGTTGAACTGAAAAAGATAATATCTCTATATTGCAAACTAAGGATTACATTACATGAGATGAAAACATGGGTAGCGGGGCTACTCCGCACACCCCAGTGAAAAAGACTACTCGCTCACAGCTAGGACAAAGGAGGCAAGAAGAGAGAGAGAGAACGTCATCCCCATGAAGAAGAGAGGAAAGTCAACCCCTTGGAGAGAGAGAGAGATGATCTTCTAGCTTCACAGGTTGCTTGATGACGAGGTCCCCTCTTCCCACCTTCTTTGGCAGAGAGAGAGAAAGCATCTTCAAGATGGAGTGTGGATCGCAGACCGACAGCCCCTGGGTGGAGGATGGAAGTTGGATTTGCTCTGGAGTGATAGAGGCAGCCTCTGGACGTCTGAAAAACTTCCTTCCTTTTGGAGGACCCTTGGGGTCTTATTTATAGGCCTTAAGTGAAGTCCAAAAGGTTTGGAGACCGTTTGGACCTCAAGACCGTTTGGACATCAAGACCATTTGAACCTCAAGACCGTTTGGACCTTAAGACCGTTTGGACCATGCAGTCTTGGGACCGTGTGACTCCATGCGGTCTCAGGACCGGTTGGCTTCATGCGGTCTCGGGACCGATTGGCTTCAAGCGGTCTTAGGACCGTATGAATCCATGCGGTCTCGGGACCGATTGGCTTCATGCGGTCTTGGGGCCGTGTGAATCCATGCGGTCTCAGGACCGATTGGCTTCATGCGGTCTTGGGGCCGTGTGAATCCATGCGGTCTCGGGACCGATCGGCTTCATGCAGTCTCAGGGCCGTGTGAATCCATGCGGTCTTGGGACCGTGTGACTCCATGCGGTATCGGGACTGATTGGCTTCATGCGGTCTTGGGACCGTGTGACTTCATGCGGTCTCGGGACCGATTGGCTTCATGCGGTCTTGGGATCGTGTGAGTCCATGCAGTCTTAGGCTGGTTGAGTCTTTTATGATTTTTTGTGTCTTTTTCTATAAGTAAAAAGGGGAAAAGTTAGTCTAATAGTATATTTGCAATAAGAGGGGGTATTTAGGGATTATGTCTAATTTTAATTGAGAAAGAGTGTGGAAAACTGAAGAAAAGACTAAGATAACAACCCAAAAAATGGAGGTTATCACCCCCCTAACTTAGAGTCTAGCTTGTCCTCAAGTTAGATAGAGCTTAGGCATGTAATGGCGAGGCGATTTTATTTAGTTAAGATTTCCATATTCTTGCTTCAATTCTCAACTTGAGTTCTCCCAAGGTCATATCGGGTCTTATTGCTTGCCTTGACTCTTTCAGGTTTTGAGAGTTGCTTGGGTCTCAGGCTCCTTCCGTATCTCGTAGCTTGCATCGGGACCACTTTTTTATTCTGTGCACGTTGTTGACTCTAATCAGCTTTATACCTCTCTGAAGAACCTACTGGAAGCTAGAGTGGGTATAAGGGTTGGCTAAAGGATTGAAGTGTAACTCCCCCTTCAAGTGGGGGAGGGGTTGTCTATGCTTTTAGAATTTCACTACCGGGCACGACACATCTGCCTTTGTGAGGGCAGCTGAATGTATCGGCCGGGTGAATCCTTTATAAGCCTTTCATATATTCAGATACCTTAGGGTTTCACTACCGGGCACGACACATCTGCCTTTGTGAGGGCAGCTAAATGTACCGGCCGGGTGAGACCTTCATCGGTTCTTTATATAGATCCTTATTTATGGCACAACTCTCATAATTTTATTCAACTCTCTGGCTTTTATTCGTATACTCACAGGCTTAGGTTTTGGGGTTTTTCGGGAAATTGTTTTGGGCGGCCAAGCCTCTTTCATTTGAAGAGAGGAAAGCTGTTCTTAGAGTTTTTCAACATGCACTTATTTGGTTGCTTTTTGTGGTCCACTTGCAAGACTTCTTGATTTGGAAGTCGCCTGATGCCCCTCTCATCCTTGAGAGCTTGGCTTATTGCCTTGATATTGACCTGTGGAGAGTCAGATGTAGAAGTGAAACAAAAGCATGAAAATCACTAGTGGGTAGATATTATTAAGTCGCCATTATATGTCTAAGTGCTATTTACTTTTGAGGAATAATCATGATTCTGAAGTTAACTGAGGGTGACTTTATTCCAAAGATTTATTGTCGGATGAATTATTTAGAATGGAAGCTAAATGTGTAAAGGAAACTAAGAAAATTTGTACAAAAATGAAGGAAAAGATGGAAAAAGAGGGATATAGAAATGATACCTCACCCTTGTCTAATGTACCCCCCTAACTTATCACTCACTATGTCCTCATAGTGTCAAAGTGATAGGCCGAGGAGTACGAGGACAAGGGCGGTAGGCTATGTTAATCCCGAGGTTGCCCCTGGTGTTCTGAGTAGATTAGCTGTAAACTCTCCGCGTAAGGCGTGGTAATCCACGTCGGTCATATCCTCTACTGGTCTTTGAATGACCATGATGGTGTACATCCAGTAGAGGACGTGGAAGCCACAGTCATTTGATTGCCGAATTTGTTGGGGGGATTTGTGGTTGAAGGAAGGGCGATGAAAATGTTCTTTACCGTAAGCCCTTGTGTACTGACTTAAAAAAGCGATTAATTTGTCTGCACATTCCTTCGCCACTACTTCCGTGGGCATCTTTGGTGTCACTACATAATTCTTCTGTCGGGGATTGAACTGGATGTCGGAACTGTTATAGATGGTGGTTTTTCCTTCGGGTAGGTTTGTTGCCAGCAGCAGCCAGTGCTCATGATAAAGGAAGGGTAGCATGAGAAACTTCGGTGTTGTGTGTTGTAGGAAGGAGATTAACGCTTCAGTTGTTCCAGAGTCTTTTAGCTTTAAAAGATCATCCTTCATGTACGGGGATGCCATATATGTTGTAGAGTGATTTTAGCTGAGGAGAAATTGATAGGCGGCCATTAAACTTACGGAAAAAGAGCCTTTTAACTGTAAAGTCTCTCGAAGTGTGTCTGCCATGATTAGAATGTCACCGAACATGAACATGAGTTCATCCTTCTCGGCAGAAAGCCTCATCATGATGAGACGTAGTTCAATGTCGGAAAGACTGTTGCAAGCACTGAGGTCGAAGTTTGGGAAAGTTGGTTCTATGGCAGATAGGGGCACCATTTGCGATGGCGATCTCTTAATGGTTGCCCCTGACAAAAGATCGATGGTTCCTTTTCTTGGCTTGGGTGTTATGGCTGGCTGCTTGGTTTTCTCCAACTCTTTCAAAGTTTGTTTGAAAGGTCACCTCTGCGGACATTAGATTGCTGAAAACAGGTAACGGGGGACGTCATCAGGTGCCATTGTTGGGTCCTTGAAGAACCTTCTATCACAAATGAGCTCCATGGCGTAACGCCCTCGCAGGGAGTGAAAATCTTCGGTGATCAGCTCCGTAAAGGGGATTTCTTGGTTTAGCGCTTGAATGTGACGGATAGTGCAAAAAGCGCAATCCCCAGATCCCTCAGTTGTTTGGACTTGCGGGTCTATTATTTGGAACCATGGTTGGCTCCAGTTTTGATGTAGGGACGGGCGTGCGTCCCAAATAAGTTTGAGAAGCCGGAAAGGTATACATCTTGCCTCCCCGGCTTCTTCTCCAACGAAATTTATTGTTCCAGCTGGTAGCTCGGTGGCGCAAAAATTGTACACCTTGGCATCCCGAGCCTCAGTGTCCACAATCATAAACAACCAGTGATTGGAAACTTGAAATGGCACGGTAAGGTATCGTGCCCGCTGTGCTAAACCAGCACGCAGCCGCTCTATTGACTTTGTTCGTATATCTTTGTATAAAAGGCCGATAGACAGAGCAGGTGAGGCGTTAAAAACTGGCTGCTGCCTCTTAGGGCTTCTGTACACTTCTATACAGTTGGCGAGTAGGACACAGAAGATTGCCATTGGCATCGTGGACCGTGGTCGCATGATGTTGCGGAAATCTTCTTGTGTCAACTTGCGCTTAGTCTTTGTGTTATGGTAGATAATGTCTTCCCCTGCTTTTGCATCGTCGAAAATAGTGTTCAGTATAAAAATGTCCTGAGCATTTAGTGTGGAGATGGCCGCCATATCTAAATCATGCATCTTATGCGGTAGAGGTGGTGGCGGGGGAAGCTCCTGCGGAGGGGGGGAAGAAGATTGTTCTAAGACAGCTGCATAGCCTTGCAGATTGTCATCCGAGTCGGAAGCAGAATCGAGTTCTTCATCTGTATCTAAACTCACTCGTTCTGACTCGTCCTGGTCTTGGGGGAAAAACACTAATTTGTCAAGTGCGGAGAAGGGTTGAGCGGTTGTTGCTGGTGGGCATGCGCTGGTTCCTAATATACATTGATGGAACTCAGCGAAAGCCACATCTTTAGTAGACTCCCCAATGGATCCCAAAGTAGAATAATCAAGGAATTGGTCCCCATATGACATGTTTATATTTTCATTGTTGGGGGACTTGGGATGATGTCCACCTTCTTGGTGACCTTTGTTGTAACCTTTCTGAGAAGGTTCTGCTGCTTGGCCTGGGTCCTCTCCATCATCAGGTTTGGCACCTGAGGAGGTGGTGTCATTGTTAGAATTGGCGGACGAGTCGGAGTCTTCTTCGTCATCATTATCACTATCTTTGGTAGTTGCTGCTTTGGCTGCGAGCTTCGTGTTTGCTTTCTTTTTGCACCGCCGATGGATGGCTTGTAACTCATAGAACGCCACTTGCACATGCTCGTGTGTTTCGAGCAGTGCGTCGTGTGTTTCTTTGAGATCGTTGTATCGGCCTTCGGCGGAGAGGAGTCGTGCTGTAAGATCTATTACTTGAGCGCATAGTTGTTGAATGTCATTGTTTGTTGACTCCTCTTGGCGATTGTTTAGGTGCGTGAGGGTGCTGCTGATGTTGTCCAGGCGCGTGCTAAGAGCTTTTTTTTGCTTCTTGAGCTCGCGGAGAGTCTCGGGTAGAGGTTGAGTCTGCGTAGAGATCTCATCGACTTGCTGAGCCATTGCTTCTTGCTGGAACTTTGCTCCAAGGACCAGCTCGGGCAAGTTGTTGTAGTGGTTGTTGATGTGATCAACTTGCTTAGCCACATCCTCTTGTCGGTGCTGAAAACTGTGAAGGATGCTTGGCAAGGCACGGTTCTGTTCGTCGATCATGGCAACCTGTTTAGATAATCCCTGCATACAAGAAAAAATAGAATGCAAAATGTTAGAAGGATCGGTGAGGAGGTTTTGAATGACGTCGAATTGATGTCCGAATTCCTCACCGATATTGGAAAAGGGGACCCCAGAAGCGGAAGGGTGGGGTGGCTGGGGTCTGTGTGGGAGGGTGGTAGTGTCTTACGGAAGAGACACTGATGGTGCCATGAACTGCGTGGTGACTATGGATGGGGTCACTAGCGGTGTCGGGGTGGTGGTGGATGGGAAAGGTGGTGGTAACTCTGGTGAAAGTGGTGGGAGAGATAGTGGTGGGGAGAGACTGTGGATGTGGAGAGGAAAGTGGTAAAGTCGGGTGTAGAAGTGGAGAAGGGAGAGCCCGAAGGGAAAAGGGTTGAAGAAGAGGATGCGGGGAAAAAAGGAAGAGTGGTGGATGTTGGAAAGGTGGAGGGTGGTGAGGTGGTGGCGGTTAGCTCAACATTTAGACTCATAATGAAGGAGTCTAAAGATGAGGTGGTGATGTGATCTTCGGGAAGGGGGTTGTCTTCTGGATGTGGTTTGGAAGTTGGTGTCCCTGATAGCTGTTGATTCTGTGAAAGTCTTGTGGATGTTCGTTTCACAGGAATTTTTGTTTTCCTAACTGTCGGGGCGCTGATGCTAAGTTCTGTCTGCCCCGCCTTTATTTTCTTTGTTGGTGCTTTGACCGTAGCTATGAGTGTGGTAAGCCCCTTGTCAGTGAAGAGGAGCTTTTCCTTGTCGTAATCTGCGAGCTCCGGGAGCGGTAGCAGGGTTCTGGATGATTTGACTGTTGGGCAGAAGATGTAATGTAGTTTCGCATCCTTCTCCTTGATAATGAAGGAGTTCTTCAAGGTTTGTTTGTTAGTGAGGATGTCACCCTTTATTTGCGTGCATCTAGGTAGAGGTCTGTCCATCTTGAGGTATTTGATGATGGATGTGACATGACCTCCCATGCAAATTTCCTTCCCCAGGGCGTAAGCTGATAGTTTCTGGATCATATGACGTCCAATGTTGACTGGCATCCCGTGTAGAATGGACTAGAGAACAAAGAGATCCGAAATTGTAACATTCCCTCCTTCTGTGCTGGGGAAGAGTGCGCCTACGAGGATTTTGTGTAAAGTGCGCACTAGTCCAGATTGTATATTGGATGCCTTGCATGTTTTTTCATCATAGGTGGGGA
The DNA here is from genome assembly GCA_963693085.1 of Alisma plantago-aquatica. Classification (NCBI taxonomy): domain Eukaryota; kingdom Viridiplantae; phylum Streptophyta; class Magnoliopsida; order Alismatales; family Alismataceae; genus Alisma; species Alisma plantago-aquatica. The sequence continues at coordinate 489,941,567 of OY856409.1, read as the reverse complement.
GCCCTGTCAGAGATTTCCAAAAGTTGTGCCTTTTGAAATTAGGATTCTCAGTTCCCACAGCCTTGGCCTTCTTTTGCTGCTCCTGGTTGTCAATAAAGATTTCATTCAACATATTTTCTATTATGACAACCTTGTTGCCGAAGAGTTTGGTGACCAGCCTACGGTCACCTCCATCCCATGATCTATCCATGATGTCGATGGGCTCTTTGCTAAGAAAGGTGAAGAATTCAGTTGTGGGTTCGGAATATGAGATCTCAGGTGCCAAACACAGCCTTGCAAGGTTGGCTTTGTCTAACGTGTTGAAAATTCGGTCATGGATCCCCATCTTAAGCAGTATGCTGGTGCAGACATACTTTGTGGGTTTTAGGATTTTGTCGGTGGAGGGGGCGGTGTGTATGTAGATGTTTACTGGCGGTGGTGTTGTGGTGGTGACGGGAGGGAAAGAGGGAATAGTGATGGTTGCTGGGGCGGCAGCAGAGGTGGTGATTGGTGGAGTGTTTCCTTCCAGGGTTTGCTCCCTTGCAGTGACAGACCGGGCCTGCTTTCTTGCTCGTTTCGTGGAGGGTTGTCCAGTTGTGGTTTCCTGGACCTTTCGTTTCCCCTTTGATTTTTCAGGTGGGGACTCGTCCTCAGGGTTTGGCTCGTATTCAGAGCCTTCATCACTAGAGGATATTTCTATTTCTTCTTCAGGCGCCTCAGATAAACATTTGTTGAGGCGGTCAATATCACACAAGACATCTATGATTTTGACCTTTGGTGGGGCCTGCCCAGTCTTGTTGTAGTTTTCTATGATCTTCTGGAGTTTGGCCCAGTCTTCCATCATTTGCTCCTTTGTCCAGAAAGGAGCTTCTTCAGATCCTGTAGCATGCTTAGCTGGTGATGCCATTTCTGAAAAGTGGAAAATCATGAGTAAGAACAACATGCTTAGGAATAAAATTGGATTTTATTTGTATTTATGTGGTTTTATATTTTAACGAAACTTTAAGCGACTGTTGAAGGCCAAACGGTTTGCAGACCGTTTGGTCCCAAACGGTCTCAGGACCGTTTGGTCCCAAATGGTCTCAGGACCGTTTGGTCCCAAACAGTTTGAAGACCGTTTGGTCCCAAACGGTTTGAAGACCGGTTTGGTCCCAAACGGTTTGAAGACCGTTTGGTCCCAACCGGTTTGAAGACCGTTTGGTCCCAAACGGTTTCAGGGCCATTTGGTCCCAAACGGTTTGAAGACCGTTTGGTCCCAAACGGTTTCAGGACCGTGCGGTTCCAAACGGTTTGAAGACCGTTTGGAAGGCGAAACGTCGGGGAACGGCCGGATAAAGGGAGGCGGAGCCGGCAACGAAAACAAGGATGGCTGCGATAAAGGCAATGGAAAAGGGGATCACGGCGGTGCCGTAGACCGCGGAAAAGGTGAAGATGATGGAGGCGGAGGAAAAGACGGTTGTGGAGGCAGAAAGGTTGAAAAGGTTGCCACGGTGGCACATGCAGGTGCCGGCGATGGCGGGACTACCTTGCGGCTGATGGTGGAGATGACGACGGTGAAGCGGAGGGCATAGGACGGTGAGGTTGTTGTGAAGAAACACGTGATTAAGTCGACGGAGGCAGAGGGAGTCTGAGCTGCACGGGAGTAAGATGACGGAAGCGATGGAACAACACTTGCGCAAGAGTATGAGGAAGCTCGAGAGTCGAAGAGAGAAGAACGAGGGGGTAGGGTTTATATTTATAGGAAATGGGGGTTGACCTAAAAAAAACCCTAAGGCAAACGGTTTACCGACCGTTTGGACTTCAAACGATTTCAAGACAGTTTGGCTCCAAACAGTTTCAAGATCATTTGGCTCCAAACGGTTTCAAGACCGTTTGACTCCAAATGATTTCAAGACCGTTTGGCTCCAAACGGTTTCAGGACCGTTTGGCTCCAAGCGGTTTCAGGGCCGTTTGGCTCCAAACGGTTTCAAGACCGTTTGGGAGGGTTAAGGTCGAACATATTTTTATATTTTTATGTTTGTTTTAAGCCTAAGGTAATTAAAAGAACGGAAAATAAAAGAAAATATTGAAATCTTGGGTTGCCTCCCAAGCAGCGCCTGGGTTTTACGTCGCTGGCTCGACGAATCTTTGATGCTGTTATGATGATGGTGTGGCATCTCTGATTTTAATGGTCTGTCTTGGCATTTTATCTGCTCGAGTATAGTATTTTTTCAAGCGATGGCCGTTGACCGTCCTTTCTCCTCCATTATTGTCGACAATTATGACAGCTCCAGTTGGGTATATATGCTTTATGGTGAAGGTCCCGGACCATTTTGTTCGGAGTTTTCCAGGGAACAACTTGAGCTTGGAGTTGAAAAGGAGGACTTTGTCACCGATGGCAATGTCTTTCCTCTTAAGATGACCATCGTTCCACATTTTAGTTTGCTCCTTATAAATCCTGGCACTTTGATAAGCGGTCATTCGGAGCTCCTCTAGCTCCTGTAACTGGAGTTGTCTGTTTTCTGCAGCACTTTTAAGATCGAGATTTAGTTGTTTAATGGCCCACCAAGCTTTGTGTTCCAGTTCTACTGGAAGATGACATGACTTCCCGTATACCAAACGGAACGGGGTTGTCCCGATTGGTGTTTTATAGGCTGTTCGATAAGCCTAAAGGGCATCAGGAAGCTTGGTGGACCAGTCAGTGCAGTTTCTATTGACTGTTTTTTCTAGGATCGCCTTTAGTTTTCTATTTGATACCTCGACCTGACCACTGGTATGTGGATGGTAAGGCGTGGCTACTTTGTGGTTGACTTCGTATTTTTTCAACATGGCTTCAAAACTTCGTTCCAGAAAATGGGTCCCGCCGTCTGATATGACAGTTCTGGGGACTCCAAATCTGGGGAAGATGATATCTTTAAACAATTTAATAACTGGTTTGGAATCGCTGGAAATGGTGGGTATAGCTTCGACCCATTTCAAGACATAGTCCACCGCAACTAGGATGTAGGAGAAACCATAGGAAGAAGGAAAGGGGCCCATATAGTATACCCCCCATACGTCAAAAAGTTCAATTTCCTGCCACATTGTGAGGGGCATTTCATTCCTGTTGGATATGCTACCAAAAAATTGGCATTTGTTGCAAGATTTCACAAAATTGTAAGAGTCCTTTGCTATGGTTGGCCAGAAGAAGCCTGATTGCAAAACTTTTATAGCAGTTTTCTTTGCACTCATGTGCCCCCCCGTGGGTCCTGAATGGCAATGCTCTAGGACGGGGGTAATCTCTTCTTCCGGCAAGCAGTGACAGAAAAGTCCGTCAGCACATAGGTGAAACAGAAAAGGTTCATCCCAATAATATTGCTTTATATCGTGGAGAAATTTCCTTTTGTCATGGTAGGAAGTAGAGGGGTGAATGATTCCTATAGCTAGATAATTGACAATGTCCGCATACCAAGGGAATCCATGTGTAACCTTCATTAGTTGGTCGTCTGGAAGAGAGTCTCAGATAGGGATTTTATCTTCGTCTTCTGCTTCAATACGACTGAGATGGTCGGCTACGACGTTTTCCACTCCACTTTTATCTTTGATTTCCAAATCGAATTCCTGAAGCATCAACACCCAGCGGATAACTCTAGGTTTGGCATCTTGCTTCTGAATTAGGTATCGAATGGCGGAGTGGTCAATGTAGACGATGACCTTGGATCCAATCAAATAGGAACGGAATTTCTCAAATGTGTAGATGACAGCCATGAACTCCTTCTCTGTAGTAGTGTAGTTCTTCTATGCTTCATCTAGCGTTTTAGATGCGTAGTAGATTACGTAAGGTTTCTTGTCGATCCGCTGTCCTAAAATAGCTCCTATGGAGTAATCGCTTGCGTCGCACATGATTTCAAATGGTAACGACCAATCTAGGGCTCTCAGAATAGGTGTATAAATTAAAGAATTTTTGAGAGTTGAGAAACTTTGCAAGCAGTCTTGGTTAAAGATGAACTCAGTATCTTTAGTCAGGAGTTGGGTCATGGGTTTTGCTATTTTTGAGAAATCCTTAATAAATCTTCTGTAGAACCCCGCATGACCCAAGAAATCCCGTACTCCTTTTATATCTTTCGGTGGCGACAACTTCGAGATAACATCGATTTTTGCCTTATCGACCTCGATCCCTCTGTCACTCACTCTGTGCCCAAGGACGACACCTTCAGTTACCATGAAATGGCATTTTTCCCAATTTAGTATAAGGTTCGTTTCCTCACATCGTTGTAAAACTTGTCCAAGGTTGATTAGACAATTATCGAAAGAATCTCCGTAAACTGAGAAATCATCCATGAACACTTCCATTATGGATTTTGTTAATCCTACGAAAATGGCAGACATACACCCTTGGAAAGTAGCGGGTGCGTTACACAACCCGAAAGGCATTCTTCTAAAAGCATAGGTTCCAAAAGGGCAGGTGAAGGTAGTTTTCTCTTGGTCTTCCGGGTGTATGGGTATTTGGTAGAACCCGGAATAACCATCTAGATAGCAGAAGTATTTCTGATGGGCTAAACGTTCTAGGACCTCATTGAGAAAGGGCAGAGGGTAGTGATCTTTCCGCGTGGATTTGTTTAATTTTCTATAGTCGATGCACATCCTCCACCCCATCACCGTCATGGTGGGTATTAATTCATTTTTGTCATTAAGCACAACAGTAGTGCCTCCCTTTTTAGGAATTACTTGGATGGGGCTGACCCATTGGGAGTCAGAGATCGGGTAGATTATACCGGCTTTCAGTAATTTGAGGACTTCAAGGCGAACCACTTCTTTGAGATTAGGGTTCAGCTTCCTCTGATGTTCACGTGATGGCTTAAATTCTTCGACCATGGGTAGTCTGTGCATGCATAGGGTTGGATTTATGCCCGTCAGGTCAGTTATCTTATACCCAATGGCCTTTTTGTGTTTCTTCAGCTCATCCAGAAGCCTTTCTTCCTGGTCTTCTGTTAGGGTGGAACTGATGATAACTGGACGTAACTTTTCCTCGTCCAAGAAGACATGTTTAAGTCCCATGGGTAGAGTCTTCATCTCAGGAGCCTTAGGTGGCTCTGTTGCTTCTAAAATGGTGACGGCCTTGAGTTCCTCAAAGGTGGCCGTCGGTGCTTCTTCGACTTTTTCTAAGTGTTGCAGACACTGTTGAACCAATTCATTTGTAGAGAATTCGACTTCTGGGTTAGTTAGAACATTCTCTAACTCGTCCGATGGCTCAGATATTTCTAATTGAGACATTTTCTGTATTGCGTCTAAAAGAAAGACCTCCTCTTGAATGCTGGGGCCTTTCATGCTGTTAAGAACTCGGAATTGAATTGCTTCTTTTCCGAGTCTTAGAATGATGGTGCCAGCTTCAACATCAATAAGTGCCCTAGCTGTCGCGAGGAATGGTCTGCCAAAAATTATCGGGTATCTCAAATCTTCCTTGATGTCCATGATGACAAAGTCACACGGGACATAGGCATCTTTGCCTATCCTAACTGGAATATCTTCAATGATTCCAAGAGGTGCGGTGATGGTAGAGTCTGCTAACTGAATTGTCATTGCTGTAGGCAGCAATTCGGTGAAACCTAATCATTTTCACATAGAATAGGGCATAATGGATATGCTGGCCCCTAGGTCAGCTAATCCCTTTTTGGTTGATGCATTTCCAATACAGCATTGAATGTCGAAGGAACCTGGGTCCTTCTTCTTCTTTGGCATTTTATTAAGGATGATATCAGAGGTGGTTTAGGCAAGTTTGACGGTTTCTTGTTCCTCTGTGATGTACTTCCTTGATAACAGGGTTTTGAGGTATTTAGCCCAAGCTGGTACCTCAGAGAGAGCATCAAGGAGTGGGATATCGATGTAAAGTTTCTTCATCACCTCCTTGAATTTTTGGAACCTGGTATCCAATTTCGTTTCTTGCAGTTTTCCCGGATATGGGATCCTTGGTTTATACTGCAATATTTCTGGCTCTGTGGACACTTGTTCTTTTTCTTTGCCCTTTACGCTCTTTGTGGACTTCTCAGTTCCTAGCTTCGGGCTCTCATTTGGCATAAAGGCAGTTGTATTATCATCATCAAGAGTGATCCTTGTAGTTTCATGGAGGGTGCGTCCAGATCTCGTAGTAACAACATTCAACTGTTCAGGCCTATTCTGTCCATGTTTAGGGTTCGATTCAGGCTGCCCAACAAATGTGCCTGCTGGAGGCTTCAGTTGTTCAGCAATTTGGGCTAGTTGAGCTTCTACTGCCTTTTGCTGAGCTTGTTGATTAGTGAGCATAGTTTGTTGGGATTGCATTATCTGCCTTATCAAAGTCATCTCATCTTCTGGCTGAGAAGGAGTATTTTTCTGAGGAAGTTGTTGTTGTCCTTGTTGTGGTTGTTGCAGAGGCAACGGTAACTGAGGTTGCTGCAACTGAGGGTGCAGCTGTGGATGTAGAGGAGGATGAGTATAATGATAGTAGGCAGATGGATTCCTGGGGTAGTTGCATCTCAGGAAGTTATTTCTGGGGTTCCCTTGATTTTTATTGAAGTTGCTTGGGAATCCTGGTGGCAACCTACTGGATGATCCACCCTGCGTCTGGTGTTGCATATTTGCGGTCCCAGTTGGGTTCCCGTATTGAAATCCTGGGTGGTTCCGTGGTTGATTAGGATTATAATAAACTTGTCCAGGAATGGAATGAATAGAATTGACTTGTTCTGGCAATTGCTCTTCAGACTGGTCAGTGATTGGTTCATATTGTTGTGGTGGTGAATGCATATCCATCATCACATTGTAAAGCAAACCACATGAAAGAGTTGGATGATCAGATGCATGACAAGCTTCACAGGTTCCCGTGGCTGCTTTGACCTGTTGAACCTGAGGGTTTTTCTTCTTGTCAAATTCCCCAAGAGAAGATTCAAGAGCTTGTTGCTTATGAGCTATGGTCTTTAAGGCTTCAGCAATAGCCTTCATCTCCATTGATTCTTCGGATTTATAGACCTTGAGGACTCCTTTTCCAGCTGATCATCCCCAGTTCGACTGATTCTCAGCTCCAAGTGTGACTATTTTCCAGGCATCCTCGTAGTTCTTTCTCATAAAATTTCCTCCAGATGAGGAATCCAGAAATTGCTTGATGTCATCACTCACTCCCCTATAGAATGTTTCTATTAATTGGTTTTGGGAGATGCCGTGGTGAGGACACTTACGCAGAAGTTCTTTGAACCTTCCCATGCTTCCGCAAGTGATTCTTTGGAAAGTTGGGAAAAGTGATTTATCTGCCCCCTAATCTCATAAGTTAGTGAAGGGGGGAAGAACTTCTCCAGGAACTTTTCTTCTAGGGGAGCCCATGTGGTGATTATTGGCTCCCTGTAAAGCGAGTTATACCAGCTCAAGGCTCTCCCAGATAGAGTGAAGTGAAACAGATGCAACATTATTGCGTCGAAGACAACTCCGGCCTGTGGGACCAGTCGGCATAGTGCCTTGAACCTCTTCAGATGATCCATGCAGTCATCTCCAGAACCTCCAGAGAATGAGATGCCTTGCATGATCTGAATCCATTGGGTCTAGATCTCAAAGTTGGGTATGTTGATGATCGGAGGTCGAACCGGATGGTTATCCTCATAATTCTTAGGGACAACATAATCCCTTAACTGCTTGTTCCTTAGTTCCAACTGGGCAGCTTGGTTTGATGCCTCATTTTTGGCTCGGATGCGGGTCTATTCTTCCGCATGAATCTCTGCTTGAATCTGAGCATGAGTATCAGCGATGAGTTCTGCTCTTTGAGCGGTGATGGTGGCGTTGACCCTCTCCATCACCAATGCAGCCTGGCGTTGATCTTCAGCCATTTGCTTGGCTCTTTGGCGATTGAGTCTGATGCGGCGATGGAAACTTCTCTCTACCTCAGAGTCGTACTCTGGATCAGGGGAGAATTCGAGGTTATGCGATGATCGCATACACATTTTCTACCTGAGTAGAGAAAGGAATACACCTTTTAGATACTGCCAAAGATATAGTGAATTCAAGAAGATATGGATTAATGATTAAAGGAAAGTGTAAAACCCTAACCAACTAGCAAGATACTAAATGAAATTAAAATGTTCAGTTCAATCCTCGGCAACGGCGCCAATTTTTGATGGAGCTTCCACTCGCGTGGAAATGCGTACACCACTAAAAATCCTAAAGATGGTAAGTATTTAGGTTTAGCCTTGCTTATACTAGGTTAAAACTCCACCCACGTGTGCTAAGACACGTGGAAGTCTTATCACAGTATAGTTAAGGGTCGAATCCACAGGACAACGGTCTTGTTGGCAACAACAAGATGGAAAATGTAAGAATTTCACTTAATCACTTAATAGTTGGTATTTAGATCAAAAGTTTGGTTTGGTTATTTTAAACTAAGAACATGTAAAGTAAAGCAAGCAAGTAAATTTAAGGAAGCCAAACAATGATTAGGAGTCACTAGGGTGTGATCGGTTTTCACCGCCACTACACATGGATCAAGACATGCAAAGTAAAACATAACCTGCAACAAGAGTTTAGTCAGTTAGTATCTTTGTAGACTTAGTTTCCTTTCGGAGAACTAACTACGAGAAGTGTGGGAATGTTGCAAAGTCAGCCATCCCCGAATGAATGGTCAACTACTATGCATCATTCCCTTCACAAAGTGTGTTCCTCGACTCATCAAGGTTGTACTTTCATACGTCAACTGATTCCATTTCATAGTATGAAAGTACAACAATGGGAGTGAGTTTACTCCACTTCTTGAAAGACACTCCTAGATACTGAAACAGATGCATGGTGGATACATGCACCAAGAACCAACATTCAAACGAATTTCGGATCTAGTAGTATAAACGTAGACAATTCATACTAAAAGATAAAAGATAACACAAGTTGGTGATCAAGCAACAAGCATTCATTAAACGTTTGATGTTGAACTGAAAAAGATAATATCTCTATATTGCAAACTAAGGATTACATTATATGAGATGGAAACATGGGTAGCGGGGCTACTCCCCGCACCCCAGTGAAAAAGACTACTCGCTCATAGCTAGGACAAAGAAGGAGGCAAGAAGAGAGAGAGAGAGAACGTCATCCCCAGGAAGAAGAGAGGAAAGTCAACCCCTTGGAGAGAGAGATGATCTTCTAGCTTCACAGGTTGCTTGATGACGAGGTCCCCTCTTCCCACCTTCTTTGGCAGAGAGAGAGAAAGCAGCTTCAAGATGGAGTGTGGATCTCAGACCGGCAGCCCCTGGGTGGAGGATGGAAGTTGGATTTGCTCTGGAGTGATAGAGGCAGCCTCTGGATGTTTGAAAAACTTCCTTCCTTTTGGAGGACCCTTGGGGTCTTATTTATAGGCCTTAAGTGAAGTCCAAACGGTTTGGAGACCGTTTGGACCTCAAGACCGTTTGGACCTCAAGACCGTTTGGACCATGCGGTCTTGGGACCGTGTGACTCCATGCGGTCTTGGGACCGGTTGGCTTCATGCGGTCTTGGGACCGATTGGCTTCAAGCGGTCTTGGGACCGTGTGAATCCATGCGGTCTCAGGACTGATTGGCTTCATGCGGTCTTGGGTCCGTGTGAATCCATGCAGTCTCAGGACCGATTGGCTTCATGCGGTCTTGGGGCCGTGTGAATCCATGCGGTCTCGGGACCGATTGGCTTCATGCGGTCTTGGGGCCGTGTGAATCCATGCGGTCTCGGGACCGTGTGACTCCATGCGGTCTCGGGACCGATTGACTTCATGCGGTCTTAGGACCGTGTGACTTCATGCGGTCTCGGGACCGATTGGCTTCATGCGGTCTTGGGACCGTGTGAGTCCATGCGGTCTTGGGCTGGTTGAGTCTTTTATGATTTTTTTGTGTCTTTTTCTGTAAGTAAAAAGGGGAAAAGTTAGTATAATAGTATATTTGCAATAAGAGGGGGTATTTAGGGATTATGTCTAATTTTAATTGAGAAAGAGTGTGGAAAACTGAAGAAAATACTAAGATAACACCCCAAAAAATGGAGGTTATCAACCTATTTCTGCAAGATAAATATTTGACTATAATATCTAGAATAGTGGTACTTATATACAACCACACTTATAAAGGGTGTGTGCATTCTGCCCAGGGTGTACATTTACACCCTTAATTTTTAGGCCATGATCCCATGGTGTTATGGACATGTTTTAGATGTACTTAGTCTTCATTGTTTATTCATGCAAAGATATAGTTTATTTATAAATTGTGAATGTTTATTATGGAAAGATGTTTCTTTTATCTCAAATATTTCTCTCCATAAATATTATGCCGCAATCTCTTGATTTGTCTTCTATTGAACTTACCTATTTTTATATGGTCCCTTTTTCATGGGAACATCCTTTTATACTTGTAACACAAATTAATGCCCAAAATGTTGTTTAAATGCTCATATTTGGTGTTTACTGATACACGAATTTGTTTCCTATTTTCTAGTTGACGTTCTCCTTCCACCCATGTATACGCACATTAGATGATGGTGACTCATGAATATCACTTGTAGGATGTGGGCTTAAGAATACCTTGCTAAGTTTCCCTCTATAATTGGCCTTACATGTTATAATATGTAGACTTTTATACATTTTTTTGCCACCTTTTATGGTGAAGAATGATTGCATATTATTTATCTTGTAAATTTGTAATAGTTTTGTTTTCATTGTTTAAAACTTTGACGCTCTGTGATATATATGCCATCTAGGAGATAATGAAAATCTTCCTTCCCTCCAATTCTAGAATTGGATGGTTTTATTCTCGATTCAGTGAAGAGTGGATCCACTGACAAGATATCACTCTTTACCATTTTCATGTACTTCTTCACCATCTATGGCATGGGATGTCCAGTATGACTCCAAACATGTACTTTTTCATGTCATCAAGGGCATAGAGGTGTGATATGACCAGGTTCTCTATAGTGATTTCATATGAGGCAACCATCAGGTTTAGGTACTAGGAGTATGCTTCTTCTAGAGCCTAGAACATATATGACACTTTAAGGCATCAATCAAGATCTTTCTCTTATAGTAAATCTTAGCTTGATAACATGGATAACCTTATATAGAAAGATCCTTATCCACCTTCTATGAGAAGTTGAGTAGTAAATGAGGGACCAAGCTTCATCCACAGTTGTAGCACAAACCATCAAGAAAATTGTTAGCTTGTTGTTCTTTAGTCAAACCCTTACCATAGTTCACAAGACAAAGAAACTTTTGCAAATACACCGCACAACCACGACACTTTGACATATATTTTAGAATTAAGGTTATGTCTTTCCTAAAGTGACACAATATATGTATTTCTATCTAAAGAGAACTAAACATTGTTTTGATGTCAGGGTAGATACAATGTGTGACTTGGCCATATTATTCCATTAGTGGTGAGCTTCTTCACTTAGGATGTGTGTAATAGATTATCCTTTTGTTGATCGAGGAAATCCATGCCTTAAAAAATTCATTCTATGGCAAGAATCCATTCATCATCTTTGTCCACCATGTGATCTTCATTCTCTTCATAGAAGTGTGTTGGATGCATCTTCAAGAATAAGTGAAAAAAAATCTTTAGGCTTATTAAGATCCTCAAGAGAAGTAAGATATCTCATTGACATTGACCAAAAGAGTCAGGTTTCTTCATGTATTATCCACCATATTAGGTTTAAAACCCTAAATCATGCAATTATCCTTCTAAATCAGGTTAAGACTCAACATTATCATATAATAGGTTAATAATATTCGAATAAACCCATTATTCCTCATAAAAACATCCATTACCATCAATTAGGGTTTCTAACCTAATTTTAATACATTTTCCATAAAAATAATATAATTTTCCCAAAAGAGATGGAATTAGTCTTTCAAACTATTTTTATCTTATTCCTTGTATTTTTCTGATCAACTTTCATGTATAAAGTTTATTCATCTCAATTTGCTAGTAATTTCTACGATTTTTATAAGAAAAAGCCTTTTTCAATATTAATTGAGCAGAGAGGGGAATTACTAGAAAATCGATGGCCGTCTGATCAGTGGACCGGTGATCTGCTCCCCAAATCTGATGATTCCCATTGCGCATGCCTAAATTAGCCGCTCTCACTCTAGATCATTGGATATCCACATGGGATCACGCTGGACCATGATCGGACGATCATCATTCGTCGTCTTCCTCTGCTCACGTACAGGGTCACGGTCAACTCCGCGGTTGACTCCGAGCTCCAAGCCACCAACAAAGAAACGAAGGTGCTCAGAAGCTCTGCCGCTACCACCTGAACTCAATGAGCCACTCAATTGCTCAATGGAACTTGAACTTCCCCTTGAATGAGTCACCAGAGCTCCGACAAGGTCGGCAGGTTGCAGAGGGGGCATGTTAGGATCAAACTTGAAATTGAGCCTGTCGTTCTCCTCGTTGTCGCTCTCCACAGCGTTTGGGGTAAGTTTTAGGTCTGCTAGTGCCCTCAAATACCCCCCCCTATATATAGGGTTGGATCTGGGAGTCCTAGTAGATTGGGTACTTCTCCCCTCATTGATGATAGCACTCAATATTAGGGTCAAGATTCTTCGGAACAATCTCCCGAAGATGATGGACTCATCAGTTCATCAAATTAAAGCACCGAGTGCAAGAAACTCGGATTCCTTTTCCCTCTCCCTTTCCTTCTGTGAATTGGGGTAGATGATGAGAAACCTCCCTTGGATCTGTGATCCCCTGGACCACGCGGGGCATCCAACGGCTGACATCGCTCCCCCAATTCTATTTTCTTAAAATCGATTTAAAAAGGGTATTTAACAAGGAAACTTGGGAAAAATATATATCTATCCTCGTTTATTATTTTTCACTCAAATTTTATAGGAAACTCTATCTTGGCATTATCTACTCGTGTATTAAATTTGGAACCCAAATTCCAAAGGAAAAAGGGTGTTTCCTTCATATACAAGTTATTCATTGATAAAACCAAATTAATTGATATTTCCTCTTTCTTTTGCCCTTATCTTATCATCTTGGATTCCTTGGACCTCAAGGAACCCTGAAGGCACAAAATTCCATCTTGGGAAATATTCCTTTTCCTTTTTATCTTATTCTTTCCTCTCTTTCTTACTTATTCCTTTTTATTAAATAAATTACTTTTTCCTTTATCTTTCTTTTTCTTGTAATTGGGCTCAATAGCCAATAAAGCCCACAAATCAAACAATAAGGCTATTGTAAATGAAATTCATTCATTCAAATAAAATCACACCATTATTTGTTCATATATCTTTATTAAGAGAAATCACATTTCTCACTAAAAGAATCCAAAATTGGGGTTGTAACAAATGCCCTTCCTTTGCATTGTGGAGGTTGGGGCGATGTGGTTGGTGAAGATGTGATAGGGTAGTTAGTTAGCGGAGATCTTCAAGGTGCTCACTCAATTTTAAGATATAAAACTATCTCTTCATGATCCAAACACAGTGAAAGGACCCATATTTATAGGTTGGGAGCATGGGGCATTGACAGAGAAGTAGAGGAGTTCAATTCGTGTGGAAAATGGGATGTCCCTTGTAGACTAGGAGATCCAGGGTGCAAGAGTGAGTCAAACTAGGGTTTCTAAGCTTTGGGAGAAATCACTAGTTGCAAAAAACTGATTAGATCCTAACAGGGGAAATCGCTTAGAGAGATTAGAGGGCAATAGGCATCAGGACACTATGAGTTCTATCTAACCCATGAGTTGGGTGAAGGCGGAAGTCTTTGTTCTCATGGAAGACTTTGGGTCCAAGAGTCCATCTTGGTGTGACCAGGGTGTGTGACAAAATGTTTATTTCATATATTCAGCTAAACCAAAGTCCAATTAGAGTTAGGGTTAGATATTTTAAAATTATTTATTAGAATTAGTTTAGTTCTTTGCTAGTTCCATTGGATTATCTAAGAAGGTTCAAATCTTCTCAAAATTCATGTGTGTTACTTAATTGGAAACAAGGAACCAAAAATATAGTTAGTTTCTTAACTTGACCAACCTAGCTTACTGTATTTCTCTTTTTAAGATAAATGTTTAATTAATCATGTCATATTATTTAAAATGAATTTGGGGATAATATTTTTGGAAAACCAAAAATTATCTAAAACAAATTATATTAAAATTATGAGGCCATAAAAAGAACATTGATTGGGTTAATTTCATGATAAATCCTTAACGTCAATTATTGGATATTTAGGGAAACATTTGTTATATTATGTTTCATTAAATTGATAAAGTGCACAATTTCTCTAAATTAGTTGAAACAACATAATTCAAATCCATCACCACATTAATTTATGTTTTAAACATACATTTTAAAATCTAAAAAAAATAGGGTTTCAAATTAGGGTCATTTTATAAGATTCAAAATTTTAGGGTGTACAAGTCACCCATCCTAGTACTACTCTAGTGAAAGTACACTTAGCTATAGAGTTCTTAGTGATGGGATACCTAAAAAGGAGGTACACCTTATTTATATGGGTAGTTCAATCATTCATTTCAAGATATTTTATTCAAGTCCTTAGATCTTGGGATCTTACAATCTCCCCCACTTAGACTATTGATGCCTATGTCAAGGCTCAACCATATGACTTCATAATGTTCCCCCTTTCAGTGCATACCAAAATGGCCCATGAACACCCAACTACCAATCATGGCTACCAGTGCAAGGGTGGCTCCATCAACTCAGACAACCCTTTCCAACAAGCCTAGACACTAACAGGAAAGGATGGCTTCATCAACTTGAGTATCCCTTTCTGACATGCATGGATGAGATGACTCAAATAGTGACATGCCACAAGCCCATTGTGGGAGCCACCTTCTAGAGGAGAATTGGCTCTAAAACAATATGTAACAACTGGGATCACTTCCCAAGGAACTAATAGGGTTTCAAAAATGATGAATGTCCCCACAGACCACCATTTGCTTTAACTGTGTGCTTTGTCCTCACTCACATGTAATTCGGGGTTAACTTCCCAATTAAGTCCCATCCTAGTACTACTTTGGGCCAAGCATGCTTAACTATAGAGTTCTTAGTGATGGGATCCCTAAAAAGGAGGTGCACCTAGGTGTTAAGAGTAGTTCAAACATTTCCTTTAAGATCATTTTATCTAAGGTGTATAGTGCTCTTTCCTGACCTCTTGCACCACCACCTGATTAATTAGTATTATGTTATGTGACTCATTGACAACATGAATCAGAGACTTATTCTAGTTCTATGGGGTCCACATTTTTATTTTGATGCATTGGATCTGAGACCTTTTAAGCAATATAGAGTTGATATAGGATGATAGTAGCCTTTTTCATAGTAATATGAGTAGTATTTATCATGTTTTATTAGTTTGCATGTGTTTTAGGTGTTATTTGATTTTTTTCCAGTTTCATTTTTTAAAACATGTGGTTTAGTCCTATAGTATCTCAATGTCTATTTAGTTGGGTTTAAATTCCTATATATAGACTTTGTAAGCCTCTTTAGAAGGTAGACACAATGAGTGAAATCTATTGAGTATTGCATTTCTTCTTGGTTAGTTTTATCAATTAGTTTATATGTTGATAATTATTTCAAATCATAATCATTATGTATTATTGGGAAATATAGGCACATAGTAGGAAAAAAATTATCTATTCATATTCCCCAGAACAACGAGATCACTTCAACAACTATGTAATGGGAAGGATGGTTTAATGAGTTCATACTTGGTCCTGGACCAAGTCGAATGACTATAACTTGTTGTAGTACTTGTTCACTCGTAGTTGTACTGGGACAATCTCAGCAGCTCCACCATACACATCAGACTTGAACAACATCTATAGCAACTCCTATGTTTTCATCCACAGACCACAGGCCAACATTGCCCTCCTAGTGATGGGAAATGCCACCTTGCCTCTATGGAAGTCCACACAGACCACATATAACTCATGTCGTTCCACTAGAACAGATAGGAAGGAGTTGTCCCTCCCATTGGTGTACTATCACCAAATCGCTCTCCCATAATTGTTCTCCCTTTCTATCCCCTCCCTTTAGCGGGTAGGACTTTCTTGGGCTCTCTATTGGTTACTACAACTAGAGAGGACAACAATTTTCAAAGGATATTGAGTTGTGTTCTGAGAAGCCCCCAATATTCCTCTATTTATAGGAGGGGAGTCGAAGGGACCGGAAGATCATGAACTTTTACAATCTACAAGTGTCGAACTGGTCAGTTCGTTGGCGAACCTGTCAGTTCACACGTGAATCCATCATTTCTCTTAACAAACTGGTCATTTTTCCATGTTACCCAGCCACATATGAATTGGCAATTCGAACCCAATTAATGCACAACATGATGTTAACACTAATCCTTGATGCAATGGTATTTCTCAATGATTTTGGCATCCCGCAACCTGAACTGCTCATTGGAGACCTAAGCCAGTCAATTCACTAAGTGAATTGGTTGGTCATCACCCCAGTTCTAGAAGAACTCAGGAAATTCAATTTCTAATCAACCTGGCACGCCAAACGGTCACTTCATCACATGAGTTGGTCAGTTCAAAGTCCACTCAGTTGATTTATTGCTTGAATTGAATACATATACACTTTAGTAATGGGAAAGATGGTGTAATGAGTTCATACATGGTCCTCGAGAAATTTGATGACTATAACTCATTGTAGTAGTCATGCACTCCTAGTTTCTATGGGACAGTGTATGTAGCTCCACCACAGATAGCAGATTCAAACCGTGTCTACAGCTGCTCCTACAATTTACTCCACAGATTGTAGACTGACGTTGCCCTCCTACTGATGGGTAAAGGCCACCTCACCTCTATGGAAATCCACAAATGGAACATGTAGAACTCATATCATTCTATTAGAACAGGCATGAAGGAGTTGTCCCTTCCATTAGTGTACTACTCACCAACTTGCTCTTTCATAATTGTTCTCATTTGCTATTTCTCCAATTAATGGGTAGGACTTTCACGGGATCTCTATGGTTAGCACAACCAGAGAGGACAAAAATGGTTAGAGGCAATTGAGTTGTGTTCTGAGAAGTCCCCAGTACCCCTCTAGGAGGGTTTAGGGTGTGGGTTCCCAGTCTATGTGGGAGTGGAAGGGACCAAAAGATCATGAATTTTCACGACCTACAAGTGTCGAACTGGTCAGTTCACAATTGAACCGGTTGGTTCACACATGAGTTGATCGGTTTGCTTAGTGAATTGGTCGTTTCACCATATTTCCCAATTGCATATGAATTGGCAATGTGAATCCAATTAATGGACAACATGATGTCAACACTAATCCTTGATGCAATCAAATTTCTCCATGAATTGAGCGTCCCCCAACCCAAACCAGTTGGTTCGCACCCTAGTACTAGAAAAACTTAACCAATTCCATTTCTAATCAACGAGATACTTCAAATAATCATTTCATCACATGAGCCAATTGGTCAGGAGTGCACTCAGTTGATTTATTGATTGGATTGAATACCTAATCACTTTAGTAATCAATTAAATAACTATTCATGAATAAACTCCTATTCTAGGTGAATTCCTATGTATGTGACCCTATATGTCCCATATCATGCTGGCGGTGAATGTCCATAACTAATTTATGACATCACAAGCAAAGAGTGGTTCCTAGTCACACAGCAGTGCTACCCATGTGAATGGAAAGTTGAAAAACAACTTCAACTTATAATTTGTGCAAGGTGTTACAGTGATTGTATAATCCTTTGTCTTTGATATCCGGAATTAACTTGAGGCATGGAAACGTCATCCTCTCAATGGTCAATCCATGTTCCTTGAACTAGAGTAGATTGTCTGAGATATATGTGACCTTAATATCATATATGGATTCACATGTGCATGCACGTGCATTTTTTAGTCTTGCTTATCAAGTGGGCTGGATATCAAACTCTCAGTCTTGCTTATCAAGTGGGCTGGATATCAAACTCTCAGTCTCGCTTATCAAGTGGGATGGATATCAAACTCTAGTAGGAGGGACATATCCCATCTACAATACTCATAGTCAGTCCCCATGTGTCACAATCACCCAATCATCACTGTTATCGCAATCCTTATTTAGGATTATGTTTCATGATATCAAAGCATACCTAATGACATGTGATGAGTGTAGTGACTTTATGTCTATGAACCACAATCATCACCTTCACTATGAGAGATGACTGTGACCACCTAGTATGGTTTCCATGTGTCACTCTCAATGTGGGTATGTCTGATACACTATTATCTAACAAGTATCTATGTGCTTGGTTTGAAATCACATATCATGACTGATGAGATTTTGTGTCATCAACCAACACACACTCTAATCTTATGTGTTATTGTTGTCAATCTACCTTCCAAAATAACAACCACCTAAGGACATATCAAGAATGTACATACTCTTAACATTTGTATGATCTCGTTGTTCAAGTCATGTACTTGTAAACATATATCATTGAGTAATCGTCATTATTTAGACACTCATCATTTTTCCTCATTATCTCATAAGTGAGTGACATAGAATGAATTGGAAGCTTGCCTTTACTATTATTAAACAAATCCTTTATATAATATTAGATTACAATCATCATATGATTGTCTCTTTGGGCATACATACCAACATGTACCCCATTAGGTGACCTAGACATATATCACCCATCAATCTCAATAAAACACTTGAATCTTACATGGCCATCCAAGTAATCCAAACATACAAATTGGAAGATCATGACCATCCAGGTCACATTTCTTAACATAGGGAGACTTTAGCAACAAAAGATCTCAAAATAGACTAGATTTTAAGCCTACCATACTAAGGCATGCGAATGCTAAAAATCATGAAGGGGTTACCCAAAGATGATGCCTCACACCATGGAAAACATCTTTTCAAAATTTATTTTATTATTTTCAAAATTAATTTATTACTCATTATTAAAAATTAAAATGACACTTTATGCTGGCCAAAAATACAAAAGATAAAAATTCTAGAAAACCAGGGGAAGTGATAAACAACATGTACAACTACCTAGCTCTCCACCAGGGCCACATGTCACAACTTTCAAACAAGATGAATCTATCCACTCCAATTATTCCAGAAAGCAATCCTTACAAGTAGGAAATGCATCTAGAGTGATATCAAAATCAAGCCACTAATAGAAGGGTGAAAGCTCTTTAATTTCATATACACACTATCAACAAATGAATTTTCTAAATACAAACATTGATTGATATATAAGATATTACTCTAAATCAAAAGTAGGACTTCTTGTCCTACAACCTAAAATGCCAGGATGATATTTGATCCAGTCCCACAATCTAAATCCCCAGTATAGTAAAAATAAATTGACTACTAAAGAAATTTCTACATCACAAAATAGGATTATGTTCTTAAACTCAAACTTTGAATATAATTCTTAAACAAAGTTTATTTATTGCTAAATCTTGTATAAAGTTACAAAGGCACATGAGTTTCATACATGATAAATGGAGTCCAAAATAATGAAGGACAACGTTCTTCATCCCATCATTCTCCCCTTGAAACAAATAGTCTTTGGATTTCCAATTTGATCTCTATAAAGCTTCAAAAGATGATAAAATCATAGAAAACTCTGAAAAATGTGAATAAAATATTGAAAAATCTAAGTAACTCACTACTACAAGGAAAACATATTCCTTTAATGCCTCTAATATCTCACTCATCTTTTGAATTGCAAAACCCTAGATTGAGGTACCTAATATTCTTAGTTTCAAATCATATTGATCTCAATTAAACTTTAAATTTCAAATTTTCATGATCAAATCCGACCTAGTGTCATATGATATGCAAACCATGTTATAGGTAGGAATCATATCCTCATTTTTGGATTCTAATGAATGAATTCAAATTTTACCATCAGATTCTAGATCATGAACTTGAACAATATCATAGTGTCTAGGACTATTACCTTAAACAATTTTAGCTTCAATGGAAAAACCTAATTCATACCAGGACCAAGACCTTAAACTAGACCATTGTCAATCCATTAAACCCTATATGAGGTAGGTATCTTTATTTGGGTCCTAGATCATGACCTTAAACTATACAATTTCCATGCATAAAGCTCTATCCCAATTAAGAATCCTTTTACTTTAGCATTCAAAGTCATTCTATGGCACGCTGGTCACACAAAAGCGAGATTACTCAAAACAAAGTAGGGAATTATCACTAACAACTAGATTACCATAAAACAAGATAAATTAAAATCAATTCCTCACAACCACCTCAAGTGGAAACATATCACATATAGGTTTGTCAATAAGGATTGTCTCAAGTGGTCAAGCACGATGTCCCCTAATAAAGGGAATCGGGTTCGAATCCCAGTTTCTGCCTTGATTTACCACCCTTCTGGGTGTTCAGCCTCCATTACGGGCATGGGAGAGGGGGGAAGAAATTGTTTTCTCTTAATCCATATCACATAGGTCCACAAAATCCACTAGGACCGTATCTTATGCATTACATACATTGTTCATCGACCCTTAAGGCACAACCTGTTACATATGATAACTTGAGCATATACATATGTGAAACTTATATGCAACAAAGACATATATCCTAGAATGTCATCTCGATAAAATACATCTACAAAAATCCTCCAAGGACCTGAGAATATATGGATGACACATAGGACTTCTACTTCATAACACAAGAAGCTTATCCAACCTTTACTCAGCTACCACTCCACTTACTGCTCATCCTCAACAACATGATCTCTACTTCTTTGGCTCGACCACCTAAAATATGTGGAAACCCATGGGGTGAGACCAACATCCCAGAAAAACATATAACTCTTCACCAACATCTACTAAAAGCACAGACAATTAAAGAAGATAAACATCATTACTATCAGGTTGATCATATTCAACTAAACCATATGTATTAAATTGATAATGTAGGTTAACTTGATGATGCAGTTACCACAGAGAAGTAGAACAATTAATATTCTAAGAAGGATTATGAAGCACATGTATAACAATCAATTTCTCTTATCATATTATAATTCAAGAAATCAATACAAAGATAAGGCAAAGGGTCATCAAATGTGAGATGTATTTAACCCTAAGCAAACATACTATACAGTTGTATTACATATTTTATTATGCCCTGAGGAGATGAGGTATACTACTCATGCTCCAACTGACCATTGTTAAGTCAAAATTAGTGCCATACAAGATCAATGGAAGAGTTGAAATCCATAATCTCTCCACACCCTTGGCCAGTCTGAGTCCTCCGTAGTGACATATCAAGTCCAACTGAAAAGCATCCTAGCCCGCCTTGGTACATAGGCCATGGCACTAGTGAACTGAGATATGATCACAACCGTTCTCCAGCCAGGGTATGACTATAGTCATCATAGTAACATGACATATATTGAATAAATTCATATAAGAGACGACCTTGACCATTCTCATGCCTGGGTATGACCTCAACCATCCCATTGTATTAAGGATACAAGGAGATACCTCGACTTGCACCCCACATCTTCAACAATGTGTGCTCCGAGTTTCTTGTAGGAATTGCTCGTTTCACCATCCACCTAATACTAACGTTGAAGATGGATCTATGGAACAAGGAAACTACATGATTAGGGTTTCACTTTATTAATTAATCCAATTGTGTATCTTTTAACATCAATCAAGTTACAACGTATAAAACTTAAAAAAACTCTATAAAGCTAAGGGCATAATTCAACTTTAGAAGATATAAATTGTATAAAATGTGAACTTATCACATCATCACGTGATACCACTAACTTAAAAGGTGATAAACATCATTATTACATCACTAAGGGATATCTATCCTTCATCAAATTATAGGATCATATCACATCATACTAGGCATAAAGCCTCTTCCAAATCATTAGATGCATTACATAATTCCTGCATATCAGCAACATCTCATCATTCCTCATCAAGGCTCACATTTATCACCATGGGTCACCTAAGCATCACCATAGCATTAAATACCCATGATATTCATGCAACCTACAAGGTTAGATTGACACAAGTAGGATAAAGATAACATCATCACAAGTCTAGTTACATTAAGTAAGTTCAATAAACTCATCATATGATTAGACTAGGGTTAGGGTTTCAAAAACACATATGTTTAGGGTTTTACATCACAATATTAACATCAAACCCTAGGTATGTCAACTTTCCCACATTCGTGGAACATCCTTTTTGGTGTTCCATGTCCAACATCAAGACAACCATACTTATCAAACACATGTCATAACTCTTCATTGGTTGAACAAGGCATATGTCACAAACCATGCGATCAAAGGGGAATAACACAACATGATTGAAGACCATCTTCAAGACCAACAATCAAGTCACAATCATGATACACCAGTGGTCAATGAAGACTCACCAATGTTGAAGGTACATCAGTAACCAAGAGAACTGCCCAATGTCAGCGACCAAAATTAGTGACCAAAGCCAAAACCAAATGATTGTAGGAAAGCCAAGGTCACATGCTATATCAGCAACCAAGATCATCAACCCATGTCAAACAATCTAAGGGATCCATCACCTTTAGCGACTAAAGCATCATCAAACCAAACAGTCAAAGGACTCCATCAATCTATGTGACCAAAGAAGAAACTAGTTCATGCGACCAAAACCAAGGGAAAGCCATATGATTTAACCAAACATCTCCAAGTATTCAACCACTTGGGTGCCAACATGAAGAACATCCAATAAAGAGAAAACTACTATCAAATCATGAGCAATATATATGATTAACAACATGAAACTAACCTTCAAGGGATGATGCTGAAACTTAGGGAAATCATCACTAAAACTCTAGAATCATGCACCACATATGATCAATACAAAAATCAGGAGTTAAGGGTTGAAAACTCCAGTTCATGCACATTAAGACATAATCAAAACTCCACCTTAAGCAAGGTAAACGAACCATGGACCAAGATAACAAAACTAAGGTTGAGTTGCATGCCAAACCATCATCTTCTCCATCACTTAGATTTTTAGGTAGGTGAATTAGGGTTAAGCAAGAAAATAAGATCAACATAGAAACATGACCCTAATAAAGATGTCATCATCAACAACAATTAATCACATTTTAGAATAAGATACATGCATGATTAGAGTGATATAATAGAGAGAGTAGAGAGTTATATAACCCGCCTTGGATGATATTTGCACCACCTCTAAGCAAACCTCCAAAAGCTAGAAGGAAAGCCTAGGTTTGGTCTCCTCCACAACCAAGCTAGTCACCACCTCAAAGGAGAAGGAAAACCCCTGGGTTAAAGGGTAAGAAATGGGAGATACACAACCTCAAGGATGAAAGGAACAAAAGAAGGAGAAAGAAGAGAGAAGAGACTGTCTTTTCACTCAGATACTACCATGGCAACCCATAGTCTCTGATCTTTGTGAAGAGAAGATATTCAAGATAGCCACCATGGTTTACACCATAGTCTATGACCAAAAGAGGAGAAAGGGTGGCAGAGTTCTTCAAGAAAATGAGATTAAGAGATAGATCACTTAACAAGGATCAAGGAATCACCAAATATCAATAAGGAAGAGCATCTCCAAACTTGGATCACCACATGCAAAAGACATCGACCACCAAGAACCAAGGATGAACTCTTATTCACCACCAAGCACAACTATAGTTGAGCACAAGATGAGAGAGAGGAGGAAGGCTAAAAGAGGTGCATGCATGTGTAGGGGAGGTGTTATATACGTAGGAGTATGAGAGAGGTGAAAAGGGTGTTAGGTGTCAAGATATTAGGGTTCCTCATGACAGTTGTCCATCAAAGAATAAACATGCATCCAATAAAACCATGCAACCCACTAAGGTCATTAAAAATAAGAAAATCATGTGACTCACTTGGTCATTTATCACCATCGATCATAGGAAACACTTGGTCGTGGTCTCAGAGAAACTATGCGACCCAAAGCACTCAAACCATAGGTCAAGCAACCGAAGAGAAGGCTCCAAACTCAAGAGACTGTAGGGATGTCAAATCAACATCAGAAATTCATTCAAAAGCAAAAAAATCATCAAGGAAAGACAAGGTTGGTCACTGAAAGACCAAAAACCAAACGGTCAACACAAGGGTCAACATCAACATAGGTCATCAAGGCAAACCATAGAAACCATTCTCAACATATGATCACTTCTCCCTCATCAAACCAAAGCACAAAAATGCACCTCAAGGAACCATCCTCTCTCTCATAATGCCAAGGAACAAAGGGCACAATCTACATGTGACCAATTGCAATATTACCCCTCAGCATGGGTAAATTGCAACTAGGTCCAAAATAAGCAAACACAACTCAAACAACATCCAAACTGGACCAAACTGAAACCACAAGCATCTTATTAAAATAAACAAACACAAACAAGCATTAATTTAGATTAGGGGCCTTGCAACCATAAACCCCTATCAAGGATTTTGCCCCCAAAATCCTACGTGAAAAGAGATGGGTACTTCCTATTCATCTCCTCCTCAAGCTCCCATGTGGCTTCCTATATGCCATGATGATGCCAAAAAACCCGGACCAACACTATATCCTTTCTCTTCAACTTCTTGGTCCTCCTATCTAGGATCAACACATGACCTTCCATGTAATAGATGTCTTCATCCAACTCAACCTCCATCGGCTGTAGCACCAACTCAGTGTCAGGGTGACAATTCCTCAACATAGACACATAAAACACCAGATGCAAGTTGTGCAGCTAAGGTGGCAACTCCAACTTGTAGGCCACATTTTGAACACGTGCCACCATCAGGTAAGGTCCCATATACCTAGGAGCCAACTTACATGTAACATACCGGATCTTGGACCCTACCCAAGAACTTTGACCTTTTGAACTTAGTCAAACAAGGTTATGATTTTTGACCTAAAGGATGTTTAGTATTAACAAATGAACTAATGCATATATAAATCACCCTAATGTAACCTAATTTTTTCACATTAGTCTTAGGCCAATAATGGAACATAAAATATGTCATAATAATCCCTTTAGTGCTAATAAGAAAATATGGAACATAATTGGATGGATATATGGGTTAATGGTGAAATAATATAATAATGGGCCATAATAATAAAAGTGACATATCTCCTAAAAAGAAATATCAAAATTGGAATCTAAGTTAAGAATCGTGTTCCTTGGGTCCCAATTAACTTGGGAGTCAAGTTTCACCTTATTTGCATAATAATAATTCTTGTTATTTCTAGGAATGGGAATATAATTTTCTATCAAAATAGAAAATAAAATATTAAATGACTCTAAAAGTGGAAAATAATCTTAGATTCATAATATACACATTAAAATATGCCTTTGGTTGAATTTTCATGTAATTTGGATATCTTTAATATACATGTGCAGATAGGAGAGAGAAAGTTAGTCAAACCTTGAAAATATTAAATAATTGTACAAACAACTCCAACATGTAAAATTAATGGCCAATTCATATCCAACACATTAAATATGTCTTGTTGGTGAAGTTTCATAAAATTTGGAGAATCTTAAAGTCATTAATGCACGAGGAAAGAGAAAATAGTATTTGATATTTTTAACACATCTAAAGTTCTCAAAATGAAAATCTAATTACATAATCAGAATCTACATGCCTTAATTAGCCTCTGTGCAAAATCTCATTTAATTTGGGACTTATTTACACCCTGTAAGGAAGAAAAGAGAAGAGGAAATAATGTGAATATCCACTTGAATCGAATTCGGTTATTTCCATGTCACACTCAATCTCATATTTCGTAAAGTTGGACTATGCCGACTGTCGTGCAATTTTTTCTAGGTTCAGATTTAATGTTGTCTGTCAGATTTCCTTTTGTATGACTCAGATTTTCTTTCCTACCTTCTTCTTTTGTTTCCCCTTATTTTCTCGCACTTAGGTACCACTCCTTGCCCTTTCTCCCTGACTCTGATTTCTCCATCCTCGTTTCTCCTCTCATGCTGATTCCTCCTCCAAAACCTTCCTTGGTTCATTGTGAACATGAGGACCAAAACCTAGGGCTCTAGGCATCATTTCCCAGTTCCGCATCGCGTCGTTCATCTCCTCTGCCGCTCCCTTTTTTTGCCTCTTCTTCCCTTCTCCTCACCTCCTCATGCGATCAGACCCATGGTAAACTAGTCTTAAACATTTGCCTCATTACTAGGAGTCACCCCCTAGTTCTAGTTGAGTCTCTTTTGACTCGAGGGGTGTATAGTTGGTATATGTATGCCCATACAACCATCCCAAGTGATTGCATGGAGTCAGATATTAATTAATCAATTAATGTGATTATTTGGTTAATTAATGAATTCTGGAATATTCTAATTAATCCACGAGCATTTTAATTAACGCAACATTTTTGTTTACCGATGGGTTTAGGAAACCCTATTTCCCTTCGTATCCTGTTTAAAGGAGGATTGACGGCCGATATCTATATAAGATAGATATAGGCTTTTCTGTTTATGCTCACACACATAAACCCTAGCCGTCATCGTCCTTAGGAGAGAAAGCAGAGAAATGGGCCACTAGCACGCCGCCACAGAGACACGACTCCTTCTCGCCGGCTTGGGAAGCGTGACGTGGTGTTCTGTCCATCCGTGTGGACGAAGTAGAGACGCAGACACCTTGATGCTTGTGTTCGGAGGATGTCGACGACTACATGTACACGCTACGAGCGGCGGACATCACTGCCGCAAAGGAGCGTCGCCAGATCAACCTGCGACAGCGAACGGGAGAGAAGTTCTGTCTGTGTTGACAAGAAGCGTTGCACCGTCGTACAGCGGGACATCGCCGGATTTGCTCTGCGATAACGTATATCCCGTAAACACTCCTTCCAAATACGTTGTTGTCGACGAGATCCTGTTCGGGTTGTGTGGATTTTATTGCTTCCGCCGCGCATGTTTTCTCCACAAAACCCAACAGTGGTATCAGAGCAACGTCGATCTACAGCGTATTTGGATTCGTTTCGATATGATCGAATCGTTGTATACTATTTTTATGTTGCATACGATGCAAATTAAACCTGCTAATGTACAAATCTAAACCTAATTCCACTTACGCCGCAGGCTTCTGTTTTTGACATTTTGGATGGGGTCGACTATGGAAAATATTGATTTTCCTAAGTGCACAGAAGTAAAATTCCATAGACCTTTCAGGGGCTCTGCCCCTGAGACCCCACGAGGGGCGGCCTCCCCTCGACCCCCGCCCGCACAGGGGCGCTGCTCCTGTGTACCCCACATAGTCTGCGTGGGAGTCAAAAAATATATTTAATGGGGAATGTCCCGCATTACAAATACTACAATTTTAATATGTATATATGTATATGTAGATATACCTATGATAGCATACACGTCGCCTTTAAAATCTATTTTATGTGGTGAATGCATACACAGTTATGGCCTAGTATCCCCTTTTGTGAATGTTGTGAATGGATGTGGATGTCGATCTTGTGGATACGTTTGTTTATGAATTCTATGGATGTATAATGGTTACATATGGATCCTTTGTATAAAGTATTCGGCTTGCACGCCGAGCCTCATCTCTTATTTCAAAGTGTAATTAATTCTTTTCTTTTATATTTGTACTCATATGATGTAATCGATATAGGATTAGTTTTAGTTTTGTAAACTTGATGTAAGGAGGCCACTTGAAGATCCAACTCCAAGGAGTGTCCATGGATAAACACCATGAAGATATAATTCCAAGAAGCAACCTGAAGATCCAACTCCAAGGAGCGTCCATGGAGAAGCAACAAGAAGATCCAATTCCAAGAAGCAACTTGAAGTTCCAACCTCACGAAGCATCCATGAAGTTGTTCATTGTAATGTTGATCATTACATGCTTACAGGTTGATTCACAGGTGTTGCATGAGATGCATAAGACCATAGGTGGACCGTAATCCTTTGTTTCTCCAAAGGATTACAATAGTATGGCCATAACTGATGTATTTGTGTTTATGATTGCATGTCTATCGTTTGTGGTTGTAGATATAGTAGTATATGATACGTACTATAAGTATGTGGTGTTTGGATTTGTATATGTATTAATAAAACCCCTCAATTAATAATATTAAGTTTTAGTTGCCTTCCATAAAGAAACACACATGAAAAGCTTGATCGACTATGTGTGGGCACGCCTCCGCGTGGTACACTTTCTATCTCGTGGAAGTGTGATGGTGGGTGTGTGGGTCTGCCTCCGCAGGGTGCACACTCATCGTATTGGCGTATGGGTTGGACTTAACTAGGGAACCTTGATAGGATCAAGTACCTAGAGGCACACAGATGCATCATGGCAAGGAGTTGTGCATGATCATCTATCCAAGAGTTGCATATGATGCAATTGGCAAAAGTTGCCTACCTTAGTATTTGGTCTTTGACGCCGGCGTTGGCTGGGCATTGATCCAATTATTTTGGGTCTTGGCTCACTAGAAGGTTGTGCTTTGCAATCTTCCGAGTTGATAGTGAGGGCTATCAATTTGAATAAAATAGTGGGAGCGTAATTAATTAAAGGCTGAATTAATCTCGTTTATCAAATCTTTACAAGTCAAAATGTTTTGGACAAAATGAAAAATTTTCTTTTGTAGCAATCAAATGGCAACCAACACTCACACTTTCTCATTGCGATCGGTCCTTGAGAAGGACGAACTTACCGAAACCAACTTTCAAAACTGGTTTAGGACGTTGAGAATTGTTCTCACACATGAGCGTAAGCTCTATGTCCTTGAAACACCAGAGCCAGCGGAGCCCACCGTAAATGCACCCAAGGCTGAAAAGGATGCTTACAAGAAGCACCTTGATGATGTCGTGGATGTCAAGTGTCTGATGTTGTGCTCAATGAACTATGAGTTGCAAGAGCAGCATGAGAACATGAATGTCATGGAGATGGTAACACATCTCAAGAACATGTATCAACATCAAGCAAGATAGGAGAGATATGATGTCTCAAAGGCTTTGTTCAAAAGCAAGATGAAAGAGGGAGAATCAGTTGGCACCCATATACTCACCTTGATTGGGTATGTGGAAAGCCTATCCAAGATGGGATTTCCCCTAGGTCAAGAGTTGGACACGGATGTGATTCTACAATCGTTGCATGAATCATATAATCATTTTGTCATGAACTACAACATGAACTATTTTGACAAGCCGTTGTCAGAATTGTTAGGCATGTTGAGGACAGCTGAAGCATAGATGATGAAAGACAAGCCCAAGTCTGTGATGGTGATCAACAAGGCAAAGGGAAAGTCAAAATGCAAAACCAAGGCTAAGAAAGGTTCTAAATCCGGGCAGAAGCCAAAGTCATCCGCGCTCAAAGCTAAAGGTGGGATCTCCAAAGAAGGCAGTTGTCACCATTGTCACCAGCCTGGACATTGGAAAAGAAACTGTCCTCTCTACCTGGAGGAACTGAGGAAGAAGAAGCAGGGGATAGAGATCTCCACTTCATGTATATACGTTATTGAGATAAACTTAAATACTTCTTCATCATGGGTAGTGGATACCGGATGTGGATCTCACATATGTTCTAATATACATGATCTGATAAGAAGTAAGCCTTTACGAAAGGGCCAAGTCGAGCTGCGGGTTGCTAATGGAGCAAGAGTTGCTGCCACCGCAGTTGGAGTTATTAGTTTATCTTTGCCTACGGGCCTTGTAATAGAATTAGAGAATTGCTATTATGTACCTGCCATTAATAGAAATATTATTTCTGTATCTTGTATGGACAAGAGTGGATTTGAATTTCACATTAAGAATGGAATTATTTCTATATCTAAAGATGAGATCTTTTATGGCAATGCCCCTATGTCTTATGGTATCTACTTGTTAGAACTTGAGACTAGCATATATAATGTAAATACTAAAAGGTTAAAACTTGAAAACTCAAACAAAACATTCTTATGGCATTGTCGTCTTGGGCACATAAACAAGAAGCGCATATCTAGACTCCATAAGGATGGTTATCTAGACTCTTTTGATTTTGAATCATTAGAGACATGTGAGGCATGTTTATTAGGGAAGATGACCAAGACTCCTTTCACTGGACACACTGAGAGAGCCAGTGATCTGCTAGGGCTCATACATACTGATGTATGTGGACCTTTTAGATCAAATGCTAGAGGAGGCTATCAATACTTCATTACCTTCACTGATGACCTTAGTAGGTATGGCTATGTATATCTTATGAAACACAAGTCAAAAACTCTTGAAATGTTCAAGACTTGCATGAATGAAGTAGAGAAGCAACTTGGTAAGAGTATTAAAGCACTCCATTCAGATCGAGGTGGCGAATACTTAAGCCAAGAGTTTGAGGACCTTCTGAGAGACCGTGGTATTGTATCACAATGGACTCCACCTGGTACACCACAACATAATGGTGTGTCAGAAAGAAGGAATAGTACATTATTAGACATGGTACGATCAATGATGAGTTCAGCCGAACTTCCAATATCATTCTGGGGATATGCTCTTGAAACTGCAGCGTTTAAACTTAACCATGTACCTTCCAAATCGGTTCAAAAGACACCATATGAGATATGGAATGGGAATCGTCCCAATTTGTCTATGTTAAAGATTTGTGGATGTGAATCTTATGTTAGGAAACAATTTCCTGAAAAGCTTGGACCCAAATCAGAAAAATGCTATTTTGTTGGATACCCCAAGGAAACTCGGGGATACTACTTCTACACACCAACTGACAACAAAGTGTTTGTTGCTAGGACTGCTGTATTTCTTGAAAATGAATTTATTTCCAAAGGAATTAGTGGGAGGAATGTAGAGCTCGAAGAAGTTCGAGACCAACAAGAAAGTAGAGAACCTGAGGAGGTACATAAGGAACATGAAGACTCACAAGTTGTTGTGGAATTTCAAGTTCCAAATGTAACACATGAACCTCGTAGGTCTAGTAGGACACGACTTGAGCCTGAGAGATTTGGATTTCTCGTGACTCAAGACAGTGACAAATTGGGCATAGCATATGAGCCAACTTCCTATCTAGAAGCTACTAAGGGACCAGAATCTGAGAAATGGCTCGAAGCCATGAGATCTGAGATGGAATCCATGTACACCAACAAGGTATGGACCTTGGTGGATCCACCCGAAGGGGTAAGACCCATATGGTGCAAGTGGGTCTTTAAGAAGAAGACTGACATGGATGGAAATGTTCAAACCTATAAAGGTAGATTGGTTGCGAAAGGATTCCGTCAAATTCAAGGTGTTGATTATGATGAGACCTTCTCACCAGTTGCCATGGTTAAATCCATCAGGATCATGCTTGCCATTGTAGCTTATCATGACTATGAGATTTGGCAGATGGATGTTAAAACAACATTCCTTAATGGGAATTTACTCGAGGATGTGTACATGACACAACCTGAGGGTTTTATCAATCCCAAGGAAGCCAATAAAGTCTGTAAGCTACAAAGGTCAATCTATGGATTGAAACAAGCATCTTGGAGCTGGAATCTACATTTTGATGATAGTCAAAAAGTTTGGCTTTAGTCAAAATGAAGATGAACCTTGTGTTTACAAAAGGGTTAGTGGGAGCACAATCATATTTCTCATATTGTATGTGGATGACATACTATTGATGGGAAATGACATCCCTACTCTTCAAATAGTAAAAGATTGGCTAGGTAAGACTTTCTCTATGAAGGATTTAGGCGAATCATCCTACATACTAGGGATCAAGATTTATAGAGATAGATCTAGAAGGCTTCTAGGCCTAAGCCAGAGCACATACATTGACAAGGTGCTAAAGAGGTTTAGCATGGAGGGTTCTAAGAGAGGTAACTTGCCCATGTCCCATGGGGTTACAATCTCTAAAGCCCAGTTTCCTAGTTCATGTGATGAACGAGCACGCATGAGTAAGATTCCATATGCATCAGCAATTGGATCTATCATGTATGCAATGTTATGTACTCATCCTGATGTGTCGTATGCTTTGAGCATGATGAGCCGGTATCAGTCAGATCCAGGTGAATGTCACTGGATAGCCGTAAAGAACATCCTAAAGTACTGGAGAAGGACTAAGGATCAATTCTTGGAATACGGTGGTGAGGAAGAGCTCGTGGTAAAGGGTTACACCGATGCTAGCTTCCAAACTGACAAAGATGACTACATATCACAATCTGGATTTGTGTTTTTCCTGAACAATGGAGCTGTGAGTTGGAAGAGTTCCAAGCAAGAGACAGTTGTGGATTCTACAACAGAGGCCGAATATATTGCCACATCTAATGCTGTGAAGGAAGCTGTGTGGATCAAGAAGTTCATTTCTGAACTTGGAGTGGTTCCAAGCGCTGGTGATGCAATTGAGTTGTTTTGCAACAACAATGGAGCAATTGCACAGGCTAAAGAACCAAGATCGCACCAACGTTCCAAACATATTCTACGGCGGTTCCATCTCATACGAGAGATCGTACAACAAGGAGATGTGAAGATTTGCAGAGTACCTACAGAAAGCAACTTTCACAGCAAAAACATGATGGACATGTTCGATCACTTGGATTGAGATTCATGAGTGATTGGGTATAAGTGCAAGTGGTAATCTGTTGGTATGTATGCCCATAGAGACTATCATTCGATGATTGTAATGGGATACTATGTAAACAATTTGTAATACTACATTGATCATATTAATAAAGGCAAGTTTCCAATCTATATGTTTGTGTTTTATATTGTGAGATGACCATAAAACTTATAGATGTCTATAGAATAATATACTCAATGACATATGTCTTCGGGTTGATGACCTGATCAATGAGATCATATGTATGTTAAGAGTATGTATTCTTATTTTGTCCCTAATTGGTTGTTATTGTGGAAATATCCATAGACATCAATAACACATAAGATTAGAATGTATGTTGGTTGATGGAAGAATCTCATTATCCATGATATGGAGATATCAAACCAAATACATAGATACTTGTTAGAGAACAGTGTATCAGATAGACCCACCTTGAGAGTGACACATGGATACCATGATTGGTAGTTAGAGTCACATCTCATAATGATGGTGGTGATTGTGGTTCTTAGACCTGAAGTCACTACACTTATCACATGTCGTTCGGTGTACTTTGACATCATCCACCGTGGTCCTGAATAAGGATTGCCATAAAGATGGTGCTTGGGTGCACTGTGACACATGGGGATGACTGTGAGTGATGTAGATGGAATTTGTCCTTCCTACGAGAGTTTGATATTCCGGCCACTTGATAAGCGAGACTGAAAAATGCATGGCCATGCTGATGTGAGTCAATATGTGATATTGAGCTTACATATATCTCAGACAGTCTGCTCTAGTTCAAGGAACATGTATTAAACGTTGAAAAGGATAACAATTCCATGACTCGAGTTCAATCCGGATATCAGCGACAAAAGAAATATACAATCATTGTAACACCAGTCATTATGATAGGTCAAGTTGTTCTCCAACTTCTCCAATTACTTGGGTGGTAATGAATTCTTGCTAGATACCAATCATTTCTTGTGAAATCATAATATGATTATGGATATCACTGCCAACGTAATTTGGAGCCTACCGGGTCACACACATAGGATGTGTTGGAATAGGAGTATAATTGTGGATTTGATTGGAATTGCTCCGAATCACATTGATTACTAAAATGTTTATGTAATGGATTAGAATAATATTGGAGTGACTGACTCTAAGTGCAAGTGGGAGTCTGTTGGTATATGTATGACCATAGAGCCATCCCAAGCGATTGCATGGAGTTGGATATTAATTAATCAATTAATGTGATTATTTGGTTAATTAATGAATTCTGGAATATTCTAATTAATCCACAAGCATTTTAATTAACGCAACGTTTATGTTTACCGATGGGTTTAGGAAACCCTATTTCCCTTCGTATCCTATTTAAAGGATGATTGACGGCCAATATCTATATAAGATAGATAGAGGCTTTTTAGTTTATGCTCACACACGTAAACCCTATCCGTCATCGTCCTTAGGAGAGAAAGGAGAGAAACGTGCTGCTAGCACGCCACCACAGAGACACGACTCTTTCCCGCCAGCTTGGGAAGCACGACATGGAGTTTCGTCCATCCGTGTGGACGAAGTAGAGATGCAGACGCCTTGAAGCCTATGTTCGGAGGACGTCGACGACCACCTGTACGCGCTACGAGCGGCGGACATCACTGCCGCAAAGGAGCGCCGCCAGATCAACCTGTGACAGCGAATGGGAGAGAAGTTCCGTCTGTGTTGACAAGCAGTGATGCACCATCGTACAGCGGGACATCGCCGGATTTGCTCCGTGATAAGGTATATCCCGTAAACATTCCTTCCAAATACGTTGTTGTCGACGAGATCCTGTTTCGGGTTGCGTGGATTTTATTACTTCCGTCGCGCTTGTTTTCTCCACAAAACCCAACATGTACCCCCAATCATACTCTTTGTCATCGATTTTTGGGCTCCGGTGCAAGGACGTCGCTAGGATTCTAAGCATAGAGAGGTCTATTGGAAACCCATGAAGGTCCATTATGCTCGTGTGGAGCCATCCACCACCTCAAGTCCCTCTGATTCTTAGTAAAATCTTATTTCCCCAATTCTACTTCTTTGCCTGAGTTGGTGCACTGATTTTTGCAATGTTTGGTCACCGTCGTGTTCCTCTTTGGGCTCTCGAGTTTGGTTTGGCCTTGCGAGTGAGTTATTGGTTTCTCTACGGACTCATACTGCAGATTTGCGAGTTTTGGTTCTCAAAATACTGGTCTCTTTGATGTTGTTTGCAATCTATTTCATCGTGAAGAACATGTTGATGATGACTCCTCCAGATTTCCCTAAGCTACCCCCTCTTCTCTCCTTTCTTTGGTTTTTCTCGATGGGGGCAATTTGGTCTTTTCACACTCGTCTGATCTGGTTTCCATCCTGAGTCTATTTGCTTGGTTAAGCATGCTCAGGTGGATGTAAACCCTAGACATAAGGATGTTTGTGACCTTTGTTTCTATCAAGAGATAGTTTCCTCCCATCATGGGAGAGGGACCCTTTTGTAGGGTGTATACCAGTTTTGTTGGTTTTGAGGTAACCTAAAGAGGTCTCATAGGATCTTGAGAAGCTAAGTGAAAAGTACATAGTATGAGAATGAACCAGTAGACCCATAGATAACCATCTCTAAGTGCATGTGGATGTGTTACCATGGAGGTAACCGGTATGGGGCCTAACCAAGGTAGGCAGGTTGCCATGACCCCTATGAAAGGATGAAAGTCAGCCCAGGAATGCAAAGAGAGATGATGAAGGCTTGGGTAAGGTTATAAGTTGGACATGTACTATGTTAGAATCCTAAGTCTATCCTAGGGTCAGGGAGGGATAAGACCGATGGAAGTAGGAGTTTCCTAATTCTCTAGTACACATGACCATAGGGTCGAGAGGTAACAACTATCATTGTCTGAGGGCCATGGATTAGGAGATTGATCACCTTCGTGAACTCATGGGACCCAAAGGGAAGATGAGGAGGGCATTCTCTGGATGCATAAGGGAAGAAGGATGACCCCAAAAGTGTTGGCACCCTACAGACCTAGAGGAGATGACCAAGGATTGTGTGTGGACCCAAGTAGATTTGAGATCAGTTTTCCATGGAAGCAACTTTGATATCGAGAGACATATGTTGCATGTTTCAACTCATATTTGAAGGTGTACTGGTAAGGTGGGATGTACCATATCTACTCTTGGAATGGGAAGAACTCTGTATTTGGACTATAGCTAGATGCTTATTTCCTCTTGTTATGGGAGTGAGAGATAGGACAGTATGTCTGCCATACACCAAGGATAAAGATGATGTGAGTTGGAATATTGCTATGAGGTATGGGGACAGAGATGATAATGTGCCCTTGTGGAGTGTATGATGTGTGGATGTTGTACAAACACCAAGAGTACTAAGGTAGTCATCTTGTGAGGATGTCTTTAACATGAGCTATGTGATATACAAGGTTGAGTTCGATAACCAAGAAGATGAGCTACGAGTTTCTTTGATGAAGATAGACTCCGAGTCTGAGATGAGATGATAAATGGAATACATGGAGGTCTGTGTCTTCAACATTACCTAATACCTAAGGATGTGAGGTAGTAATGGATGCTCTGGTTGAGATATAGCTACCTAGTTTAGCTAGAGGCTAGAAGAGGTTGTTAGGTTAACCCTAAGTTTGAAAAAGGAGATATGTTTGGCTAACACTCAGATGTAACGAGGTTGTTAACTAAGTTAGTAGTTGTTTGGTTAGCCACCCTAGGCCTTAATGCAATAAAAGGATGGTTGTAGAACCTCAGATGCACTTCTTTGGAAAAGAAGGTGATGAAACCCGACTAGAGTGGTTTAGGGTTTCTGAG
This sequence comes from Alisma plantago-aquatica, assembly GCA_963693085.1. Classification (NCBI taxonomy): domain Eukaryota; kingdom Viridiplantae; phylum Streptophyta; class Magnoliopsida; order Alismatales; family Alismataceae; genus Alisma; species Alisma plantago-aquatica. The sequence continues at coordinate 489,905,303 of OY856409.1, read as the reverse complement.
GAATCAATCTTGAGGAATCATGACATACAGGAGATCATGATTTTAAGATCATCATACACTATGGTACTACTAAGATAGTAAGTGATAGTAGTACTTTGAATGCTTAAGATGAAGTTGCACATGGCTTGTCACCATGTAATCCAGGAGGTGAAGCACGAATGCCAGTAACCCAATGAGTTGGTATAGAGGATAAAGAGTCCCCGAGAGGAAATGGGAGTTCATCACTATGGTTGTTGTGGTAAGTCTTCCCTAGATCAAGGAAGGTTAAGATGCAATATGGGTTATGGTAGATCGCCTTACCTAGATGACATGAGAAAGAAAGAATGTTGTAATGGGATGGATCCGGTTGAACTACATATGAGAAAGAGATGGTTCAACTACACCATGATGTGAGTTCCAAGGGTCTTTGAGTATAATCTAAAGATTCACTTCCATAATGTGGAAGTAGATACATGAAGAACTCAATGTTAGTACAACTTAGCACCCCTACCTGATGGTTAGTATGATCCAGACTAGACGGTCTGATGAGAGCATGTGTGCTCATTCGAGGTGGTACATGGAGACAGTTCTTGTTCTATGTAAGATGTGATGATAACCACCATAGCCGGTATCGGGATGTGAAGGGTCTCTATAAGGGAGGTTGTGTCGGTCACCACTTCATTAAAGATGATGTTGGTGAAGGGACCTCACAAAGTTCAAAAAAGACCACACTGTGTGTAGATGATGTCGCCTTGATCATGCGATGGCTGAGAAAGCCCAGGGACGACATGAGTCATGAGCTGATGCAAGGCAGATTGGCATACAGTTCACTGTGGGAGAATATGTGATATGAAATCCGACCCCTCTAAGATATAGCTGAGAAAGCTGAGTCCCCGATACATGGGTCCATTTGAGATGGATTGGTGAAGATGCTTGTGTATAGTCTTACCCCTCAGGATAATGTGATGTGTGATAAGTTCCATGTGTCCAATCTAGAGCACCATGTGAGGTACCCAAGCCATGTGTTGAGCCATGAACCCTTTTAGCTTTGAGAGAAGCTGAAATGTCCTGAGTCACCTATGAAGGTACAAGATACCAAGGAGAGAGAGAACTCAGATGTAAAAATATGAGATGATGAAGGTTCTTGGGAGGCACCATGGATAGGGTAAAGCCACATGGGAGCCATGATGGACTTGAGGAAGTCTTATCCTGCTTGTTTGTATGTTTGATGGAATTTTAAGGGCAAAATTCCTATAAGAGGGGAAGGATGTTACAACCCCAATTTTGGGTTCTTTTGATGAGAAATGCAATTTCTCTTAATAAAGATAAATGAACAAATAATGATGTCATTTGATTGAATGCATGGATTTCATTTGTAAATAGCCTTGCATGGTTGTTTCATGGGCCTTATTGGCTATTGGGCCCAATAACAAGGAAAAGGAAATTCAATGAGTAAATGAATAATTAAGAAATAGAGAAAAGAAAGAGGTAGAAGCCTCTACAAGGAAAAGGAATATTCCCAAAGGGGGATTTCATGCCTCTTGGGTTCATTGGGGTTCCAAGGAGTCCAAACTGCAAAGATAATGCAACAAGAAAGAGAAAGGATTAATTAAATATTGCTTTATTTAGAAGAAATGTGAGATAATGATAATATTACAAGAAATATGTGAAAATATATATAATGGATCTATCTTGGAAAAGATTTCATGTTCACATGGTTTCTAATAGAAAAAGCAATCACAATTAAGAAAATAAAGTATTATGAGAAAGAAATTGTGCTTAAATGACTTTTATTAAACATTTACTTGCATGTGAATGAATCATATCTTTCCTTTCGAGTTTAAGGCTCAAAATTGGAATAAAGGAAGATAATGCAAATCTAAAGATTTCCCTAAAATTTGGTTGAAAAACAATGCACAGATTCCAAGTTATGCAATTTACAAAATATCCTAAAGTGTAGACATTAATGGCATATTGATCATGTGTCATGATTTATCTGGGATTAAATCCTAATTTTCAATTTTGGGCACTCATCTGCGATCATTGGATCCATGATCCATGGCCTGGGACAAATCTTGATCATACCAGGATCTGGAATATCGGAGACCAGGCTATGATTTTTTCGATCGGATATTCCGCGGGTTGGAAGCCATCTGCAAAGATGTGAAGGAGTCCATCTCCTTCAGGAGCTTGTTCCGAACCCAACCACGCTAAGGTTGGTGGAGTTTTTTTGTGAAACGGGGGAGTCCCCAATTCACTGAGGACTCGATGGACACCCTATATATAGGGTAGTGTGCACAACAATGCGAGAAAACCTACAGTTTACCATCTCATAATCGCGGCACGGAGACGGTCGTCATGATGCTGCCAATTCAAGGAATTGACTTGACCTAAGGCCTTGTCAAGAAGTAGATAACACCAGAGGGGAACCACACCTGGTTAGCAATGAAGGAACAGCGAGAATAGGAAATTGGATCAAGGGTGGAGTTCGTGGGAGGAAGACAAAGCTTCCTGGCCTCCTAACTCGCCTTCCGGTGGATGGGATCTCAGAGTCAACCACCAGGTTGGCTGCGGGTTCACTGCTCACTTTGGCGTGAGGAAGAAGATGATTGTATGGTCATTTACCAAAATGCCCATCCGCCACCATTGTTTGGGTAAGGGCATTCCTGGCTTTTGTTTCTTTCCAAACCAGGTGAGGCGCGCAATCGTGGATCGTTGGATCCATCGTGATCCAGCGAATCATCGATCCAACGACCAACGTTTTTCTAGAAATATCATATAATTCAAGTTAATGTCTTTTCTTGCAAAAATCATATCTAATTAATGGTAGCTCAGATTGGTGCATATAATATATCATAGATTTAGAAGCTAATTCCTCTTGCAATTTGAAAAGTAGTGGAAGTTGTCAACTTTAATGCTTTAATGATTGAGAAACCCTAAGATAATATGATTAATGTATTGAGAAGGGTTATATGGATGATTAAAGTTGATAATAACTTGTTTATTATAAAAAGACACATCAAGATCTAAAAGGATGAACTTTACATGTAATTAGATTAATTTAGGGTTCCATGTGCATAAATGAGCTTTAATGGGCCTTGAAACCCTAATGTTAGTAATTATGACTCTTAATGGCTTTAATTGTTCAAATTCATGAATAAAGTTGAGATATGATGATTCTAAGCTATTTTGAGTATAAAAATTCCTAATTGTGGATAAATACCCTTAATATGGTAATTAGGGTTTTCTAAGGAATAAAGGTGGAATTGGTGATAAATAGAGTTCATGAAAGATAAGTTGTTAATTTGAAAGGAACCAAAGATGATAATTAGGCCTAATGATCGCATCATGACTTAAAATGATAAAATTGGTAGTTTTAATGAAAAAGAGGCATAATAGACTTAATTAACATTTAATTGTGCCTGTAATCCGAAATTAGGGTTATATGTTGTTAAAAGGTAACCTTAATATCTTTCATGAGGAATAGATGAGATAATTAGGGTTTAAAATAGTAAAAATGAAGTGAAATCCTAATTCCAATGGAAACCCTAAAAGTGGACTAGAAACCCTAGGAAACGAGCTAGGTTTAATAGACCTTGATGGCCTGATCAATGATAGGAAATTTGGGTGCATGTTTCAGGATCATCTTGTATGCTTGCTTGTTTACTAGATTTCTTGGTTAGTTGGATTATTTCTGCACTCAAGTCAGCCTGACAGGTATGTGGTTAATTATGGTCAATTGCATTAGTTTCCTGAAGGTTTTTCAGATGATTAATCACATTGAATGCAACCTATCAGTTTGGATGTTCATACTTGCAAATCATAAAGTCACTATAATTATCACAATTATAATATAAGTGTGTATTCTCGCACCTACATGCCACCCTGATGGATGATGCCAAAAGGTCAAGCCCAGGAGGGAAGACCCATGGATACCATGAGTGGTGACCCCAGACACCAAGCTCGGGATTGAGAAGGTGGTCTTTATTGCATGACTAATGGGCACCATGAGTAGTGACCCCAGGCACCAAGCTCAGGATTGAGAAGGTGGCCTTAAGTCATTGGTAAAAGAGAAATCCTAAGGAGGGTATGCTAGGGTTAGGGAAAAAGCAGTGGAGAATGTCACATTGAAAGCGTAAATTGTCTTGTTAATTAACTTGATTGTGATATTTAGATTGTTATCCATGTGTGAAATTTTGGTTGTCCCCACATACCGACATATTCTTATATGCTGACCGACATTTTGTTTGTCGGCGTTTTAGGTACAAAGTTGATAAGGACAAACAGTAAAGTGACATATTGTGAAAGTAAGAATTAAAGTGCAAGGAGGATTAGTTAGAATAGACTCCAACTGGGGATAGAAGTAGATATCCAAGTTTTTGGAAAAGGTATGCAAAGTTTTATTTTATACCATATTTCAGTTTAGTTTGGTAGAATTTCATAATTATTACTGATTATTTGTCAAACCATTGATCCTGTTAATTGGGATAACGGATCTGACCTTTTGGTCTCCCTTAATTGGGGGTTACTGGGAGGTGGGGTCGTTACAAGTACCTTTAATGAAACCCAAATATCCTTTGGGTGGGTTTTGAGCAGGCATCACTATCCTCTCCATGTCTAAGTCAGTGTTGTAAGCTTCAATGAAGGTTGTTGGTTTACTCACCATCACATGAGGCTTGATTGCAGGGTGAAGATGCTCTACAAAATGGTCCACCCACCTTTCCTCAGTCATCATGTGCCCAAAACTCTCCAAGATGCAAAACTTGTGGCCAAAGTCTGTAACAGATAGGCTACCCTAGATTATGTTGGTGAACTCTCTTTCCTTCTCCTTCTTGGCTGAGGTGATGAATTTGGATGTAAAGATAGTCCTGAAGTCGGTCCATGCCATCGAATCCTCACTCAGATCTCGACCCATGATGTGGTTCTCCCACCAGATCTTGGTTGTTCCTTCCAAGAGGTGAGCAGCAAAAGGAACCTTCTTGTTCGGTTGCACCTCCAGCATGTGAAAACCGTTCTCGACTGCTAATAGACAAACATCTTCTTTGTCGAACACTGTCTTATCCTCTCCCCAAAATTTCTCAATATTCAGCCTGACAAAGTCCGGAATGGTGACTCCAAGTCGGGGACAAACGGAAAGGGACTCACCATTTTCATCTCTGGCTATATCTCTGAGGGCCAGGGCACTAATGGCCTCATTTAGCCTCTTCTGTTGTTCCATCCATAGGGCATCAGGGGTGTGAATTACCATTGTAGGTCCTGGACCACCAGTCAGGTTCTCCTCAAACTTGATCTCATCCTCAGACATGTGTTCTTCTTCCTGGTCCATCTCGGGGTTGTTCAAGGGAACTGGCTTAGGATCTAAGCCCTCTTCTGAGGCTTCCTCGGGTTTCTTTCTCTTCTTTGTGTGGATAGAAGTCTAGAATCCGAAATTTATAAGGTATGCAAAAAAATTATTTTATTCCATCTTTTCAGTTTAGTAATAGTAGAATTTGATTATTATTTTTGATAAAATGTCAAACATGAATCCGGAAATATTGGGATAGCATATCTGACCTCTTGGTCTCCCTTGATTGGGGATTATCTGGGGGTGGGGTCATTACATTTGGTATCAGAGCCAATGGATTCTCATTTAATCCGTAATAATTATTAAATTTTACAAACTCTGTAGAACTGAGGGAGTTATTAGAGGATTTTCTGATGACAGAGGTGTCTAGAAAAGGATCACGGTTCGGGGCTAGGAATATTTTCCTCCACCCTGCTAGTCGATCACGAGGACTCCCAGATGCGGTGTGACAGCCTGGCCAAAGTCTGAGGTCTTGACTCGAAACAAGATACCTTTAGGACTCTCTCATATATTTTGTCCCTTCTCAATCCTGATTCAATTAAGGATCTAAGGTTTAGGGTTTTTCTCTCTCTTCCCCACCCTCTTCAGGTTAGGGTGAGTATGATAAAGATTAAGGAATCCTCCACCAAATTAATAAAAGGCATGTTAACAAAATGGCATCAACATAAGTAGAAATAGTTTAAATGTAAACTAAAGTTTGATTGTATGCTTATGTAGATGGCTCGTGTGAAGACCGTAGCTACTCCCATCGAGGCCACTGAGAACTAATCCTCATTAAAAGGTTTTGTAATATCCTCAAATTTTGGTAGAAACTGAACTATAAAATATGATGCATGAATTAATTTCATAATTCCTCAATGATTTTATTGGTGGAATAGTAAGGTTAATTGCCTTTGTCGCACAAGTGCTTTTGGCACAAGACAAATAGATAAATGGAATTCATGCATTAATAAATAGTAATGACTTTTGATATTGATAAATATTTTCCAAAAGAGAATAAAGTTACTAATGTGTTAGATAATTAAAAGAATACTTATCTTTCCATTATTGGAAACACAATGGTTGGGATACCAAATAGTGTTACCTTGGGTTGCCTTTTTGGTATGTTGAAGGATAATTACAAGTTAAGATAATGAGAAGATTTCTAAGATAATCCAAGATAATATGTGGCTTAGATATTTAATTAAAGGATTATCCACTTATTGCTTGGAAGCCAAATAAAGGAACAATACGTTAGTTCCCTAAAGGAAATAGGAAACATTGTTTAAAAGAAAAGTAAGAGAAAGTTGAGATAAATATAGATATGCCTTGGCTTCTCCCTATTTGTGTAATTGGAGATAATTGTGAATAGAAAAGGGCATCTTTTAATGCTTAAAAGAAAGATAAAGGAAAGAAGGGTTGTGCAAAGGTGTATGTTTTATTTTTAGTACCTTACCATTAGTAAGTCATGACCCACGTGGACTCTCGTTAGGAAAGGACTCCATCTACCTTTGGGAAGGAGACTCATACTTCCTATATAAGTTCTTCCCTACCCTGCGTTTCAAAGTAGGAGCAAAGCCAGGCATGCCGCCACCTTCTTCACCATCTTCCCTGTAACCCTAAGAGACCACCTAACATATATATATAGGGTGGGGTGCTGCTTCCACCACAGAACAGGGTCTCGGATCCCGTGGACCTATGAGGGAGAAGCGCAAACTTTCTGCTTGGATCTCTCCTTTGTATGTTAGGCAGGAGCTTGAAGCCAATACGTGCGTCCATCATCCTGTAGGTCAGGCCAATTCTTGGTGAAGACCAGGCTGAGATGGGGGGTTGGTCTAGGCCTCCTCCCTCCAAGACGCGCGTCGCCGCTAGTCCAGAAACCTGTAAGTTTTCTCGATGTCGGCTCGCTGGGAAACAACCGGAGTGGTGTCACCACAGGAGGAGCGCAGGAGGGTGTTCGCCACCATCAGTAGACCTGGAGCATAGCCAGCCTCATCAGGAGTCTCCCAGCCACAACTGCAGGCAGAGTCGTAGTGGTGGGAGAGCATGAGGATGATCACCCCCAGCCCGCGGCAACGTAGATCAGCATTCTCGCAACTTGGATGATCGCCCAGGTAGGAGTAAGGGTCAGGGCTAGAAGGGCCAAAAGTAGCATCCATACCAGCAGCATGGCAGCAAGGTGGATACCCTCAGTGGTGGGGAGCCTTGCCGCACGACTGTGTGTCGGGCGGAAGTTGCCGCAAGAGAATGGAGGGGAAGAGTAGAGGGAGCTTAGGCAGACCAAGTGGCAAGGGAAGCCTTGGGGATGGCACCCTCGGATGAGAGGCCTGATGCCAGGGAATACTAGGGCACCACCAGGAAGGGCGGCGAGCTGTTCCTTGCAAAGACGACGATGCGGAAGGCAGGTGTTCTGCTATTCATGTGTCTGTAAAGCGGGAGGTAGGAGAAGGATGGGCCGGTCCATGGATAACCGGTGGTTCAACCAACTAATACAATTAATACCCGATCCAGCTGTGTCCCTACTAATCCAACATGGCACATGTTTTACTGATAGCACCGACCAATGACGCGTTGCCACCTAGCCCAGAGCTGAGGTAAAAAGTTTATGTTTGTTTAATACATAGTAAATGATAGGATGGTCTGAAAATAGGAAAACTATATATCAAATTGATCAGGAGAATGAGAGGAATTCAAATAAAATATTGTCAGAACCTAATTACGCTTCATGTTCCAAAAGTATGTGTAATACATGTGCTAATGTGTTTAATGAAAAGGAAAACCTAGTTTTACTTTAATATGATGCTTAGTTGGTCACATTGAGGTAATATCTGATCTAGACATGTATAATGAGTAAAACCTCGATAATGATGAATAATGGATGATTCCATATTAGTAATCGTATTCATGCTATTTAGGGTTTTAAAACTAATGTCAACATCTTTCTATGATCTAATGCTAGTAAAGTGATCTAGATATCATGAGTAAGCTAATGTGGTGAAGTTGATGTAATTAGGGTTTGTAATCATAATCCTTAGTCCAAACATGAGATAACCCTAAACCTAGTTTAGGATCGCATCCAGATTTGAATAATGTGATGTGAATACAAGGTGACACATATGTAGTATGCATGTTTCAGATACTGTTGATCATATGCTTGGTTGCTTGGATGTTTGGATATACTCATAAAGTATATGATGTTCTACACAGTTCTACAATGACATAAGGTACATGGTTACGCTTATGAATACATGTATCAAATTCTGAGGTTGTCGATGTTTCTCGATGAGATTGAACGACAAATAAACTGCTTGCTTGTTTATTTAGTTCTTGCAAAATATAAAGTTCTTATGAGTATCATGTAAACTAATTAACAATATTCTGAACCCTGGGTTAGACTGATCTTAAGGGCAATGCACACGAGCCCCAGAGGGACTGTGATTACACCTGAGGTAGTAGACCTGATAAGGGTTAGAATATGAAAATAAGTTTATATTCTTACATGCAAGATAAATATGTTCGCTTATATCTGTACTTGTGATTATTGTTTGAACCCACGTACCAGTATAGCAATATACTGATCGCGTATTTGTTTGTCGGCGTTTTAGGTATCAGATATACTTGATAGCGTGGACATGAGGGTACATATAAAGATGTTGAAGACACTAGAGTTATTCCTGACGGTTTAGTCTTAATGGTTTATCTTTACACATGTAAAAGTTAATTCTATTTAAAAGTTATGTAACTCCTTAGAGGAGCTTTATATATAAACATGTAAATATTTGATCATTAATGGAAATTGTTTACTATTTTGTATTATTTCATGAATCTGATCCTGGAGTATATGATTAACAATCTGCGACTTTAAGGTCTTTTAGACACTCAAAAGTGCGGGTCGTTACATTTGGTATCAGAGCACAGATTCATCAACTAATACTTAATAATTTATAATTTCAAATTATCCTTAGAAATTTTAAGAGAAAAATTAAGTTCCTCATCTCACATTTTCATCTACTTCTCATATCTTTCTTAAAAATCTTTGAAAAGAAAATATTAATAAGACAAGTAAAATGTGAAACTTGAAATTGGCAATCAACATGGTGTGGTGGTATGGGGCACTACCCATGTGAAACTTAAAATCAGTAATCAACATGGTGTGGTGGTATGGGACACTACCCATATGAAACTTAAAATTGGTAATCAACATGGTGTGGTGGTATGGGACACTTCCCATGTGAAACTTGAAATCATGAATAAGAAAAATAAGAGATGGTTTAGGTAACCCAATCTCCCATGCATGTGGGCATGAGGAGCATAAAACTTAGGTGATAAGTCTTAAGAGATATAAAAACCCAATAGATGTATATATAACAAAATGAAAAGTTGGAATATAACTTGCTCAAACTCCTCATGTTGTCTCTAGAAGTTTAGTGATGGTGGCCAAGCCCCTGGAGGGGAAGGCCGAGGTAGCACCAAGCCCTGGAGGGAAGGTGACCCAAGTTCATTAAATGAACAGAGACCATGAGGGGGTATTCCAGAGATTAAGCAAACATGGGTTGATATGTCATAATGATAAAAGTTATACTCAATGAAAACAAAGAGATATCTATAAAACCTTTAGGGTTAGTAAGATAACCTGGGGTGGGTCAACCCGAGAGTGGGAAGATGACCTATGAGGGAGGCAAAACCTAGATCTTGGGATCAGGTTGTGGCTAGAGAGCTTAACCCCCTCCTATGAGCCAAGAAGGCACCCTAGGCTAGGACTTTCCCTTAAAAGGTAAGTTAATAAATGTAATTAAGTATTGAAATAACCTTAATACTCACCTAGAGGTGTGACGAGTTAAAGATATAAAAAAAATGAAAGTACATAAATTCTTTGAATCCAAGGATGCCGACTCTGAGTGACACAATTGGTCAAACCCAGGAGGGAAGACCAGTAAGGCACCAAGCCCAAGAGGGAAGGTGGCCTAAGTGGACGACCAAGCCCAGGAGGGAAGGTCATGAAATGGTCAAGCCTAGGAGGGAAGACCAGACATGCACCAAGCCCAGGAGGGAAGGTGGCCTAAGTCCACGATGCAGTTGTTTAGGATCAAGCCCCTGGAGGGGAAGATCACAGAGGTCAAGCCCAAGAGGGAAGACCAACATGGCACCAAGCCCTGGAGGGAAGGTGGCCCGATCCCAATGATGGGACGACACTGCATTATGTGTACTCAAAAGAGAGAGATGAAGGCAATCCGGGTTAAAGAATTAAATAAGAGAATAATGTGCTTAAAAGATGTGACCTCTCAAAAGAAACCCTTAGGGAGGGTAGAGTCCTAATGCAATCCTAGGGTCAAGTAGGGGATATTAGAGGTACATAGGATCGATGGGTTGGGAGTTGATATGCCCTGAATGCACATGACCATGTGGTCAGGAGGTAACAACTAGGTTTATCCAAGGCACATGAATCAGGAGATTAGCTACCTCCATGAGGATCATGTAGTCTAATGGGTGAATGTGAAAGGCACTCTCTTGATGCATAAGGATGAGATCACTCCAAGAGTACCTATACCCCTAGAGACCTCGAGGATTTGGCTAAGGCTCATAATGATACATGAGATGTAAATATAAAAGATGTAAAGAAGTCATGAAAAACTTAGAGAAGTTGTGTCTTAACTTAAGAGTAAGAAAAAGGACACTTGACTTCATGGAACATAAGAATGCTATAAAATTAAGAACAAGTAAGTTTAGAGTCATATCGGGTATGATTCAACTTAATGCGTGAAATTGAAAGGTAATGTGTGGATGTACTATCTATGCTCTTGGAATGGATTGAACTTTGTGTTTGGGCTGTAGCCAAATGCTTATTTCATTTCGTTATAAGGGAGGGAGATTGGATAGACACACATTATGCTTACAATTGAGATAATTAGGATGTATATCTTACATTTAATGTGTAATGACATGAACTAGGATTAGAGGTGTTACCTCACCCTTATGTGAAAATAATGTGTAATAGGTTGGAAACCTAGGTGAAAAGAGAAATCACCAAGTAGTAATGAAATCACAAAATAAGAATGAAAACATCAAGTGATTATAAGATGTGTATACTAAAGATGTAGATATACATTGAATTGAATTCAAGTACCAATCTTAGTCTTAATGTGTGGAATTTGCATAATAACATATGTAAAGATGTCTAAGTAGGGTGCTAACCCTAAGACTTGAAACTAAGATGAGTTATAATTCACCTTTTTCTTTTCGGTGTGAATTTTGAGGACAAAATTCCTTTTAAGGAGGGGTGAATGTAATATCCTCAAATTTTGGTAAAAATTGAACTATAAAATATGATGCATGAATTAATTTGATAATTCCTCAATGATTTTATTGGTGGAATAGTAAGGCTAATTACCTTTGTCGCACAAGTGCTTTTGGCACAAGACAAATAGATAAACGGAATTCATGCATTAATAAATAGTAATGACTTTTGATATTGATAAATATTTTTCCAAAGGAGAATAAAGTTAATAATGTGTTAGATAATTAAAAGAATACTTATCTTTCCATTATTGGAAACACAATGGTTGGGATACCAAATAGTGTTACCTTGGGTTGCCTTTTTGGTATGTTGAAGGATAATTACAAGTTAAGATAATGAGAAGATTTCTAAGATAATCCAAGATAATATGTGGCTTAGATATTTAATTAAAGGATTATCCACTTATTGCTTGGAAGCCAAATAAATGAACAATATGTTAGTTCCCTAAAGGAAATAGGAAACATAGTTTAAAATAAAAGTAAGAGAAAGTTGAGATAAATATAGATATGCCTTGGCTTCTCCCTATTCGTGTAATTGGAGATAATTGTGAATAGAAAAGGGCATCTTTTAATGCTTAAAAGAAAGATAAAGGAAAGAAGGGTTGTGCAAAGGTGTATGTTTTATTTTTAGTACCTTACCATGAGTAAGGCATGACCCATGTGGACTCTCGTTAGGAAAGGAGTCCATCTACCTTTGGGAAGGAGACTCGTACTTCTTATATAAGTTCTGCCCTACCCTACGTTTCAAAGCAGGAGCAAAGCCAGGCATGCCGCCACCTTCTTCACCATCTTCCATGTAACCCTAAGAGACCACCTAACCTATATATATAGGGTGGGGTGCTGCTTCCACCACAGAATAGGGTCTCGGATCCCGTGGACCTATGAGGGAGAAGCGCATACTTTCTGCTTGGATCTCTCCTTCATATGTTAGGCAGCAGCTTGAAGCCAATATGTGCGCCCATCATCCTGCAGGTCAGGCCAATTCTTGGTGAAGACCAGGCTGAGATGGGGGGTTGGTCCAGGCCTCCTCCCTCCAAGACGCGCGTCGCCGCTAGTCCAGAAACCTGTAAGGTTTCTCGGTGTCAGCTCGCTGGGAAACAACCGGAGTGGTGTCACCATAGGAGGAGCGCAGGAGGGTGTTCGCCACCATCAGTAGACCTGGAGCGCAGCCAGCGTCATCAGGAGTCTCCCAGCCACAACCGCAGGCAGAGCCGTAGTGGTGGGAGAGCACGAGGATGATCACCCTCCAGCCCGTGGCAACGTAGATGAGCATTCTCGCAACCTGGATGATCGCCCAGGGAGGAGTAAGGGTTAGGGCTAGAAGGGCCAAAAGTAGCAGCCGTACCAGCAGCATGGCAGCAAGGCGGATACCCTCAGTGGTGGGGAGCCTTGCCGCGCGGCTGTGTGTGGGGCGGAAGTTGCCGCAAGAGAACGGATGGGAAGAGTAGAGGGAGCTTCGGCAGACCAAGTGGCAAGGGAAGCCTTGGGGATGGCACACTCGGCGGAGAGGCATGATGCCAGGGAACGCTAGGGCACCACCAGGAAGGGCGGCGAGCTGTTCCTCGCAAAGACGATGATGCGGAAGGCAGGTGTTCTGCTATTCACACGTCTATAAAGCGGGAGGTAGGAGAAGGATGGGACGGTCCATGGATAACCGGTGGTTCAACCAACTAATACAATTAATACCCGGTCTAGCCGTGTCCCTACTCATCCAACATGGCACATGTTTTACTGATAGCACTGACCAATGACGCGCTGCCACCTGGCCCAGAGTTGAGGTAAAAAGTTTATGTTTGTTTAATACATAGTAAATGATAGGATGGTCTGAAAATAGGAAAACTATATATCAAATTGATCAGGAGAACGAGAGGAATTCAAATAAAATATTTTCAGAACCTAATTACGTTTCCTATTCCAAAAGTATGTGTAATACATGTGCTAATGTGTTTAATGAAAAGGAAAACCTAGTTTTACTTTAATATGATGCTTAGTTGGTCACATTGAGGTAATATCTGATCTAGACATGTATAATGAGTAAAACCTTGATGATGATGAATAATGGATGATTCCATATTAGTAATCGTATTCATGCTATTTAGGGTTTTAAAACTAATGTCAACATCTTGCTATGATCTAATGCTAGTAAAGTGATCTAGATATCATGAGTAAGCTAATGTGGTGAAGTTGATGTAATTAGGGTTTGTAATCCTAATCCTTAGTCCAAACATGAGATAACCCTAAACCCTAGTTTAGGATCTCATCTAGATTTGAATAATGTGATGTGAATACAAGGTGACACATATGTAGTATGCATGTTTCAGATACTGTTGATCATATGCTTGGTTGCTTGGATGTTTGGATATACTTGTAAAGTATATGATGTTCTACATAGTTCTGCAATGACATAAGGTACATGGTTACGCTTATGAATACATGTATCGAATTTTGAGGTTGCTGATGTTTCTCGATGAGATTGAACGACAAATAAACTGCTTGATTGTTTATTTAGTTCTTGCAAAATATAAAGTTCTTATGAGTATCATGTAAACTAATTAACAATATTCTGAACCCTGGGTTAGACTGATCTTAAGGGTAATGCACACGAGCCCCGAAGGGATAGTGATTACACCTGAGGTAGTAGACCAGATAAGGGTTAGAATATGAAAATAAGTTTATATTCTTACATGCAAGATAAATATGTTCACTTATATCTGTACTTGTGATTATTGTTTGAACCCACGTACCAGTATAGCAATATATTGATCGTGTATTTGTTTGTCGACGTTTTAGGTATCAGATATACTTGATAGCATGGACATGAGGGTACAGATAAAGATGTTGAAGACACTAGAGTTATTCCTGACAGTTTAGTCTTAATGGTTTATCTTTACACGTGTAAAATTTAATTCTGTTTAAAAGTTATGTAACTCCTTAGAGGAGCTTTATATGTAAACATGTAAATATTTGATCATTAATGGAAATTGTTTACTATTTTGTATTATTTCATGAATCTGATCCTGGAGTATATGATTAACGATTTGTGACTTTAAGGTCTTTTAGACACTCAAAAGTGCAGGTCGTTACAAGTTTAGTTGTATCTTCACAAATTTTGATTCACTATTTGTCTATTTTTAGAATTGTACCTAAAACTCCGACAAACAAAACATCGGTCAGCATATTGCCATAATGGTATGTGGGAGGGGGGACAATCACAATTTCACAAATATGCTCTAACAACCTAAATATAGCAAATAATTGATTAACAATCCAAATTACGTTTTCAATGTGACTCCTCAACTGCTTTTGTCCTAAACCGTGGATCACCCTCTCTTAGGGTTTTGTCCTTGTAAGGGACATAAGGCCACCTTCTCCATCCTGAGCTTGGTTCCTGGGGTCACCTCTTGAGGTGTCCAATGGTCTTCCCTCCGGGGCTTGGTCTTGCAACATACGTCAGGGTGGCATGTAGGTTCAAGAAGCACATTCATATTTAATTGTGATACACATAGGGACTTTATAGGATTGCAGAATTGAACATCCAACAGTTTAAGTTGCACATAAATTGAGAAACTTCGTGAAACGTCGTGAATCATAAATGTGATTATTCATAAAGTAACCACATACATGTCCAGTTGAATCAACAAGATAATAGTAATCCAAGCAAGAAAGTGTCTAAGCAAGTAGTTCAATCTACACACACAAGAAAGCACCCTGAAAATTACATGTAATCTATTTACTATTCACTTCCTCAGATTTTATTCATTGAACTCACTTCCTAGGGTTTCCTACTTCCTTTTAGGGTTTCATTAGGATTCATCTTCATTATTGGCACTATAAACCCTAGAATAGTAAATCTAATCACAAACCCTAACTAGCTTGTTAAATCCTTCCTAACAGGCTTAGGATCAACTCATAATTACATTATTCCATGGAATCTCGAATTAATCATGTTAATCACCCTTTTTACCCTAAATTAGGGTTTCTATGTGCATTATCATAGATTTATGTGTAAAACCCTAAAACAAGAAAATCATTATCTAATATCATATTCAAACCTTACTTTCCCTTTCAACGGGTTATTAATACTCAAAATAACCCATTAAGGACCTTAGTAATTAGGGTTTTTAACTAAAGTTTAATGCATCCTATGATCAACTTTAGGAACTTTTGGAATTAGCAACGAAATTAGGTTCTAATAATATTTTTAACAGGTTACTCAAAAATTTTTGATCATTTTTCATATATAAAGTTTTCTCATCTGATCATCCTAGGATTTTCTATGATTTTTATCATTTAAATCGATTCTGGCCAATCAAGGAATGCCACACGTCCCTTTTGACTCCACTGAGTCGAGCCAGTGGGGTTGGGCGTGAGACAATCGACTTGCGTCACATCAGCACCTGGGCCCCGTGAGGCTGTGCGCCTCACCCGTGAGCAAATGAAGCAAATAATGGAAAAACCTTACCTATATAGAAGGACCGGGAGGGCGGACTGGTAATCTCGCGCTGGATCATCTTCAACCTTAGTGCTTCTCCCTCATTGGCCCGATGGTCAACTCTCCAGTTGACTCCTGACTTCCCTCGCTCCGCACGCAAGCTATAAACACCTGAAGCACCCCCGCGCTTCTCCGGACACGATGAGCATGTCAATTTTTTCCTCCTTCCTTCCACCACTGCGGCGGAAAAGCTTCTTCCTCTAATGAAGGTATCTCTAAGAAAGGGTCAAAGGTCGGGATGAATTCACAAATTGACCACTCCAAATGACTCGTCAGAACCCCACAAACACTCATGGTAGGTTTGTAATATTGCTGATGTCGTGGGATGCCCCCTCCTTATATAGGCAGGGTTGGCGAGAGATCCCCAATTGGGGAAAACTCCATCTCGCCTCAGAAGTCCCCCAAAGTCAGGTTCATTTGGTTTGAAAGGTCTCCCGGATTTGATGGTGGTGTTTCTAAACTCTCTCGCACATTTGAGATCGAGAAAAGGCAGGAGATGCCCATGCCTGAGTCCTGCTCGGACTGGAGTTCCGACGCCGCTCCAGCGTCGTTGGATCCCACGATCCATGATCTGGATCGTGAGATCTAGGGCTCAGATTGCCCGGGTTGCCAATAAATCAAGATATTTGATTTATTCAAAGGATTAACCTTTCTCTTTTAGGAATTTTATAAAATTCATAACTCCTTATTCCTTTATCCTTTTTCATCCAAATTTTAAAGGAAAAGGGCAATATCTTCATGTGCAAGTTATCCTTTAATAAAGATTGTTTAATTGGTATTTTATCTTTCTTATCTTATTATCTTTGCAACTTAGACTCCTTGGAACCCAAGGAATCCCAAAGATACGAAATTCATCTTTGAAGGATAATTCCTGGCCTTCTAGATGCTTCTACCTCTTTCTTTTCTCCTTATATTAGATTTTCCTTTATTAATTGAATTTCTTTTCCTTTTATTTCCTTTTCTTGGTATAGGGCCCAATATCCAATAAGGCCCGTGAAATCAATCAAGCAAGACTATTTATCAAGGAAATCCACTCATCAATTCAACTCAAACAATTACATGTTCATATATCTTTAAAAGGAGAAATTACATTTCAATCCTGAACTAGGAAAAATGAGGTTATAACACCAAGAGTCTTCTACCTCACCAAGGACTTACCCACTTTGCAATGAGTCTTCGGCCTTCACCATGGACTTACCCACTCTTGCACAAGTCTTCAGCCTTTGAGGAAATACCCACTCTTCTTGGATCTTTCCCCTTTGACTTCACCTTCTCCTAGGAGAAGCTTTCACTAAGGTATGCCTTCCCTTGTTCTTCTTCACCTCTCTTAGACAAGAGACATAACCTTCATCTTCATGGTTGAAATGAGATATTGGGAGGTGGTTGGAGTGAGAGCCTCACAAGATATACATGTAGGACTAGCTCTCTTACAAATATCCTACCATTCTAATGAATGTAGCAAGTGATTAAGGTTAGAGAGAGACGAGGAGGCTGTAGGATCACTCAAATATAGAATGGGGACCTTCATAGTGCTTGGCTAACCATGGGATGAAGCCCAAGGGGTCCTATTTATAGTTGAGGATGCCTAGAAGCCTTTGGGAACACTTTAGTACAAATACTAACCATTTAGGTTGTTGCAATAGATTTTTTTTAGTTTTGCAATATTCTAATGGCTAGAAGCACTCTTTTGTACTTTTCCATATAGTGCGATCGGTCAAGTTTCAATAAAGGTAACTCAACCAATTACACTATATGACAAAGCATATCTGACTAATCAATCAAGTTTATCCTAGATGAAACTCAACCAATCACTTCAATTATTTTCCCCTAATGTAGGGATCGGTCGAGTTTTGCAAGTGGTAAGCTCGACCGAAACATGCCATTCTCAAAATCCATCAAGGGATTGATTGAGTTCCAATCTCGACCAATGAATAGGCTATAATGAATTTTAGAAAATGTCATTAAAGGCTTAAATATTCACTTTAAGTGTTCCTAATTTTTCCTAATATTAATTACAAGTCATACAATTATTACAAATGAATTACAACTAATTCTAATGGATTTACATTAGATTCTAGAAAAGTGAAATAGCATTGATTTTGACTTTGTTTTCTCCAATTTGAGGTGTGCAAGTTAGGGCATTTGGAGTGTGTCTATACCTAATCTAAAATCACTCAAGTAGAAGCATTAGACACAAATATGTGGAGTGGTTAGTCATCATCAAAACAAGAGTTTAATCAATTTAGGCATTGAGTCAACAGTCTGTCCATGGCCTCGGCCTCCACCACTGCTAAACTATCATTGTTGTGACCCTTGCTGACCTTGTCTCAATTGTTGTGTCACCTCTTCATCCTTTAAAGGTCATGCCCACCTCATATGCACTACCTTCCCACACTTGTGGCAAGTCATGGTCTCATACTATGGCCTAGACGGCCTCATCACTGACACTGATGCCACAATGTGAGCTCCCACTGGTGGAAAAGTATGACCTCTTCCCTTAATTGGCAACCATTAAGACTGAACTTCTGACCTCTGATGTGACTAGGGTGTTGAAAACCTAGGCTTCTTGAAGCCTCCATACGACTGTCCTTAATATTGTGTTGGTCTCTTCTTGGCATTCACCTCTTACTTCCCTACAATTGACCGTTGTATTCTCCTAAATGACTCCACAAATGTAGAAAATCGGTCCATGTTCTCTAAAGCTAACACCGGTGTCGTCAACTCAGAGCTTAAACCCTTCTCAAAGCACCTGATCCTTTCCTTATCTGTAGCAGCCATATGCATAAAACCTCAAAAGTTCCATGAACTACACCTCATACTCATTGATCGTCATAGATCCCTGTAAGATCTTCTCAAACTGCATGATCTTCTCATCCAGATAGATCTCCAAAAAGTATAAGCTCATGAACTCTCGCTAAAACTCTTCCCAACTGATTGCAACACCTGGCCTTTTCTCCTCCTTGATGGCCCACCAATGGCCAACACTCCCCTTCAATAGGTATACTGCGTACTTCACCTTATCCTCTTCAGTGATATTGAGGATCTTGAAGGCCTTTTTCCAACTCAGTCAACCACATATCAACATCCACCGGATCCAGCATACCTACATACTTCCACACCCCCACATGCCTTAACCTCTCAAAGGTCTTCCCAAAACATTGAAATTTCACATTGGGAACATCTTCCCTAGATTGGGGCACGGGCATCCTATCAGCCATATGTGTCATCGTGGCCATAAATTGTCCAAACATGGACTAAAAAGTGGATTTGGAGATAGTTGTTGGGTCAAACTGAGGCACTTCAAGAACTCCATCATCCCTTGCCTGATTCTTGGCACCACCACTTGGTGCAACAACACTGCTCTCTACATTGTTCTTTGTATTCACCAGACATATATTTTCTTCTCTTCTTCTTCTTCTTCTTCTTCTTCTTCATAAGCAGAAGTTACCATTAAATATGTCGGATGATACAAGAACAAACACAAACCCTGGTCCTATGTCCCTGTAGACTCAGCAAAACTAAAGCTTTGATACCACTAAATGTGATTCTCATCACCACACAAAGCGAGATTACTCAAAACAAAGCATGGAATTAATACAAACATACTAGAACACTGTAACGACCCTGCCTCCCAGTAACCCCCAATTAAGGAAGACTGACACGCTTGAGCCATGTGTTAAATGCAAGTGCGTGTATCGAAGTAATATAGGCCTTGTGAGGCCCGAGTCGAAATCAGGGAAACGTAAATTTCAATAGACTACTACTAACTGGTCGTGATCAGCTAAAGCGGTTGGAAAAGATGATTGTTGGTTTTGAAACAAAATAAAAATAAAATAAAGTGAAAACAAAAATGAACGATGATTAAATGTTAAGTTTAATCAAATGGAATTGGAATCCTTAGGATTATGATTTCACCGCAAGGTCTCACTGCATGCAATTCTACACAACTAGCATAATTCATGCCTTATCCCTGATTATGGATTGTAGTCAGAATTACTTGCTTCCGCAATGCAATTCACTACCTAGTTCTAGGCCAGTTCCACGTCAGTAGTAACTTATACCCTAAATCTAAGTACTTTAATGAATTCTCTGGGTATCCACCATTAACAGTACATTACCTTGTCTAAGAAATTTATTAGTTAATGTGTTAATCGTGCTTTTTCAACCACTAATCCTCCGTTAAGAGCAATTAAGAGTATTAGAAATTAACTATGGTGATCAAGCATAGTAAATTGTGATAGAAACACGATAACATATTAGGGAGATTGAGACAAATTATGATAATCAATGTAAAATTGCCATACAATGATTCCTCGGGCTACTCCCAGTCCTAAGGATAATGGGGATTATCCCCGCATGTTCATCTCAATGATACACATGGAGAAGAAAGAGGAAAATATGAGGAAACAAATGAGAATATGATGTAACCCCTGAAACGGAGAAGATTTGAGTGATCCTCGGTGCGTGACATTTGTTCTACAGCCTTCCGGCAGTAGAATCGCCCGTCTACGGCTCTAGAATCGTCTGGGGCGTAGCTCTGGGCTCCATTCTTCACTCTCCTTTCTCCGAGACTTGTACAGCTGAGTGCAACGTGATACCCCGGTCTCGCCCATCTTTTTCTTAGGTATAGGTATGACTTATGACCGCCAAAAGATCACAGTCACTTGATCGTGGCAATTCTGGGCAAAATCCTGATCTGACGGCATCGATACCAACAACGGGGTGTCGATGGTATTGACACCTTAGGGTGCACTTCCGTCACTAAAAACTGGAATCAACTTGGACGCTTTCCCTCCAGCTTGGTTATTGTTGCTGTGTCGATAGTATCGATGGACCCATCGATGGTATCGACAGGTTCTGGAATACAAAGTACCTGAATCAGAGAGAAAAACACAAGTCAATCAATGGAATTTCATAATTCACTCAAAATAGGATAAAATAAGATAGATTTGATGCATACAATGATTATAGGATAAAGGAAATTAATCATGCCATTATAGTCACCAAAATGACAATTAAACACATAAAACAAGTACAAAATCAGCCTATAAATGTGACTCAAAAACCCTGCATCAAACTCCCCTAAGCTTGAATCTTGTTCGTCCTCGAGCACAAAACTATAAAATTTGATTGAGAGTGTCAACTAAAGAACATGATCCCATAAATGATATCTCAATATGATTTCCACCTGCAAAACACATATTAGCCTTTACCAACCACAGAACGATAACTACCCTTTAGGCGACAATAATCATTCATGAAAGATGTCCATCCCAAGATAACAAACACTATCAAGTAAAGAAGTTAATATAATAAAATCCACAGGTTTAGGCTTGGTGCATCTTGTGATCTCCTATCTACGTTGCTCATTTTCTCTAACTACCATCTAAATGGAAGCATCTCTCCTTATGTACATGAATGAGGAGAAAATCATGGGTGGCCTACCACTTAGAGCAACGGGTGGATGGAATAGGTGGTTGTGGAAGAAATGGAGGCACAGTACAGTCGATCATGCGAAAAACAACAATGCCCTATCATGATGCGAATGCAGATGAAAATGTCCTAATGCTATATTTTTGGTGGAATGGTGCATGTACTATCATTCTATCTCAAAGTGAGGTGGAATATCTAAGAAAACTACACCATGTGCTTGTTCTTCTAATATGCGGGTGAGAACACGTTCCTTTCTCCCTCTTATTCATACCTACTTCTCAATCTTGTTTTTTTTCTCTCTTTTTTTATATTTTTTTTTTCAAACCCTCATTTCATAAATGGCAAGGGATTATTTGTTGGGCTTCCTTCTTTTTACATAACTTGTACATTTGATGCATTCTATTCAGAGGGTATGGAACAAGTTCACCACCTATAATGTTTCAGAAGAAAATAAGACACATGATGTGCTATATGCTCAAAAGCTGAGAATGCAACTACATAATGACAATTATAACTACCATGACATGCACCTATTTTTTTCTTATGCAAAACTATGTAACAATAGCTATGATGCACTACCTATCTACATGGAATGCAATCAAAAGTGAAAGGCAGTAATGTGCTCCCAATTCTTATGGTGGAGTATGAATGAAATTGCAGTGGATCAGATCACAAGACTAATTAACAGAACCTTCAGAAAGAATTATATGTCCCTTCTTACTGACTTGCGTACCCATTAATCAAGGCATTTATCTCTCTCACTTCAAATTACAGTCACGTTAATGTTTGGTCGGTTTAGGCTCAACATCCATATCAATCCTCTAAACATGAACCATAAGGATATTCAATCATGTTCATATGTTTTAAAGTTGACCTACCCAATGAATTTCACAAGTGATGTCCTCAAGTTCTCGCAAGATAATCTTACAATTTCTTAAAGATTTTTCATTAAAATCATTCTCTCACAAACCCCCCAAGTGAAAACAACAAAATGACATTCAATTAAGTTAGACTCCACTGATTACACTAAATAGATAGTGGATCCTAGAAAATAGTGAATCTAGCAATTAAGAAAACTAAGATAAAGAAGGATGAAAATTGCAAAGACATATAAAAGATGAAATAAAATAAAGAAAAACTAGATAGATGTTGTTCCAACACCCCCTAAGCTTGAACTCGACTATGGCCTCATAGTCAAAATACAGACTTAAGAGGTGGAACAACGATACCCCTTTACTGCTTGGGTGGTGGGTGTGGTGGGTACTGGTGGCCGCTGGGATCCCAAGTAGGATAATGCCCCTGGAATGACATATTAGACGGGGGCATCGGTGGTGGTTGTGGGTATCCTCTAAATTAATTTTGGCTCCAGTAATGGTCATAAAATGGTTATTGTTGCATCTCCATCCTATGCAACCTGTTGTAGATGTTTTCTTGGTTGGTGAAGAGGAGGCGCTCATTCTCGTAGATGGCTTGCTGATTCTTGAATAGCCTGTTTGTCATCTCCTGAATTCCCACAAAAGAAGTGGTGTGCTGATGCTGCATCTGCTGAATGTCTTGCAGCATGGTATACATACCCTACATCGAATAGACATCCTCTCCTCCTTGAGAGGGCTGTGATGGTGGTGGTTGGGAAGAAGATGAGGCTCGAAAGTGTCATGGTTGCTTCCATGGAGCAACTCATCGTTGAAGAGGAATGGTAGCTTCCTTCTCCTATTCTTCATCATTGTCGCCTTCTGGTACTTCTACTTAAGCTTGTTGTTGTTCTTCATCTTGATCAATATCAATGATGGGCCACCTGTAAGCTTGGCCAGGCTGAAGGTTGAATGCAAGGTCAGGCAGTTCCTGCCTTTGAAAAACACCTCCCATGTGGCAAGTGGCATAAACAGTTCCGTGGTGGACTTCGAGGAGGCCCGCGTTCACAAAGTGGCTCAGATTGAGCGTATTCTTGCATTCCAACTTGGGTAGCCCTGACAGATCCAGGTCAAGGTACATGGCTATCAGAGTGATTAGACCCCCAAAATAAATTGGGGTGCTACGAGATGTGTTCCTCTTGACCGCCATGATGCGTGTGAGGAAGAAAGCTCCAACGTTGATACATTTCCTCTCCAACAGACTATAGAGGAAGAATAGATATGTTTCCTAAAATTTGCTTTTAGACAATTTAGATCTTACAAAGAAGGTTTTGGATAAAATCCGATGCAAAACCTTTACAAATGGATGCTCACAATCATCTATAGAGGCATGGTGCCAGTTGATCAAGTACCCCTCTGGTACAGTAACTAACGTCGAATACATGGCATCATAATCTGCATTATGCGATGGCTGGCGTAGGTCGCTATGCCCATGAGACCACCCATAAATCCCATTGAACTCATGAAGGGACATGGTGTAATCTATGTTGTATAGGTGGAAAGAAACTCGCCCCTCTTTCCATTCAGTCCGTGCCGGTATAAGCTTGTTGGGGATGACACAGATATCCAGAGACGCCATAAACTCTATGACAATCTCCTTGTAAGTTGGCCACCCGCTGAAAAATGGATGACCTTATTTGTGGTCACGACACAACATCAGGGACTCGCTCAATTGCCCCTGAAGTACATAGGCCATGTTGGCCTCAAATCCCAGGTCCTTGATTAATTATCGGTCTCCATACCGGGTAGGATCGATGGAGCACTTCCACAACTCTTCGTACACCTTTTTGATCTTTGGGGATGGGTGGACTAGCCTCGGGCGCAGAACTAGTCCTTGTGATGGGGCAGGTAGGGCAGGTGGGGCAGCCCTGGACAATGAAGTGTCAGATCTCACCATGGTTGCACGCGCAATGGGCAAGAGAGAAAAAGATTGAGAAAGGAGCTCGGAGAAGATGGTTGGTGAATATCAGAGAGATGGAGATCTACAAAGTCAATGGAGACGCTCGGAGAAGACCGTTGGTGAAGATCACTGTAGCTCCTGGGTGCTCAGAGATGCTAGGGCTCGAAGGTGAAGATATGCACTGAAGGTGTGTGGTTTGATTGGGGAAATACATCCCTTTTTATAAGGGATGGCCGCTGCTACCGTTGGCGCGTCGATAGTATTGACGGCTGGTAGAATCCATCACTCACTGCTATCGATGGCTCTCGATGGCTGGATGTTGGGGGGCCAGATCGTCTATGCGTCGATGGTAGCGACGGGCTTCGATACCACTGACACTGTCTACAGATTGATGTTTTGGACCACTCGATGAAGACCCACGGATCGCTGACTTGGAGCGTCGATACCATCGATGTTATGTCGATAGTATCGACACCTGTGTATACCTGTGATCCTCATGAGGTGGTGGCACTGGTATCACACTATTGGCGTGTCGATACCATCGACCAGGGTGTCGATAGTATCGACATTACTGAGACAAACCGTTCTAAAAATCTCCAGTGATCTCGCGACCATCGACAGAACGGTCGATACTATCAACCTTCTCCAGTATCGATCCTATTTTTCTCTGTTCCAGTGTCGATACTATCGACAAGGCCATCGATACTATTGATGGAATGAAATTTCCATAGCTTCTCTACTTTTCCAAACTCGATACCAGTGACACAAGTGTCAATAGTATCGACATCCTCCCAATCCTACACACTCAATAAACACATCAGGGTATCATTTTTATAAACTAAGTACAAAATTAATGAAAACTATTTAGGAAAATGAAAAATGAAGAACTTAAACATGTAATCTACCAAGGTTGGGTTGCCTCCTAACAAGCACCCTTCTTTAACGTCTTAGGCTAGATGTAATCATGCTCATTCTTCATCAAGTGCAATGAGGTTTACCTCATGCACCTTTTTCATGAAATCCTCTCCATAGTAGTGCTTAAGACGCTGGACATTTACCAAGAACGTCCTTTCACCATCTCTCACCATCACGGCTCCATGTGGATGCACTTCCTCAACAACAAATGGTCCACTCCATCAGGACTTCAACTTCCCGGGATGTAGCTTTAGCTACAAATTGAACAGCAATACACTCTCGCCTTTTGAGAAAACCCTCCTTTCGATGTGGCGATCATGTAATTGTTTTGTCTGTTCCTTGTAAATCCAGGAATTCTCGTAAGCGTTCATTCTCAACTCATATAACTCATTGAGCTCAAGCAACTGTCACTTCCCAGCATCATCAATGTTCACATTTAACTTCCTAAGCACCCAATGTGCCTTGTGTTCTAGCTCCACCGGCAAGTGGCATACATGCGTATAAGCCAACCTAAACGGTGTAGTGCCTATAGGAGTCTTAAAGGCAGTCTGATATGCCCAAAGTGCATCCGGTAGAAGCATGATCCAATTCTTCCTTGAGGCATTGACAGTACGTTCCAGAATTTTCTTTATCTCCCTATTGGAAATCTCTACTTGACCCTACATTTGGGGATGGTATGGGGTTCCCACATTGTGCTTTACCCCATACTTGCTCAAAAGTGTAGCAAACTTCTTGTTTGTGAAATGCGTGCCTCCATCACTGATGATCATGTGGGGCACTCCAAACCTGCAGAAGATATATTCCGTTATGAACCTACACACTACTGCAGCATCATTAGTCCTAGTGGGTATTGCTTCTACCCACTTTGAAACATAATCAAAAGCAAGTAAAATATACAAGTTGGAATTTGAGGACACAAAAGGTCCCATGAAATCTATACCCAACAAGTCAAAGACTTCAACCTCTTAAAACACATTTAGGGGCATTTCTTGTCTTTTTGAGATATTGCCTGCCCACTGATATGAATCACATTTTCTTACAAACTCATAAGCATCTCTAAAAAGCATGGGCCAATACAGGCCACTCTCCAACACTTTCGCAGCCGCCCTCAAGCTAGCATGATGGCCGCCAGTAGGCATTGTATGACAATGGCAGAGCACGTTGTCATACTCAAACTCTAGCACACACCTACGGAGAACACCAACCCTGCACTGTCTCAAAAGAATAGGGTCATCCCAAAAATAAAATCTCAATGAATGGAAAAACCGCTTCTTCTCTTGATAATTCCAATCCTTGGGTAATTCTTTGCATGCTAGATAATTCACTATGTGTGAAAACCACAGATCTTTGTATTTAATCGAAAGAATTTATTCATCCAGAAAAGTCTCAGTAATGGGTATATTAGTATCCTTCTCATCTACCCTCTCAAGGCAAGACAAATGATTCCCAACCACATTTTCAATGTCCGCCTTATCTTTAACCTCAATGTCAAATTCTTGTAAAAGAAGTATCCACCTAATGAGTCTAGGTTTCACCTCTTTCTTTTCCATTAAATATTTTATTGCGGCATGATCCGTCCATACCACCACTTTAGATCCCACCAAGTATTGCCTAAATTTCTCAAAAGTGAAAATCACGACAAGTAATTCCTTTTCAGTGGTGGTATAATTTAATTATGCATCATTCAATGTTTTCGACGCATAATAAATGACTATGGGTTTTTTCTCAAGGCGTTGCCTAAGAACGGCCCCCACGGAGAAATCGGATGCGTCGCACATGAGCTCAAATGGTCGACTCCAATCCAGAGTCTGCACAATCGGTGCGGTAATCAAACGTTGCTTGAGGATCTCAAAAGCGTTCATAAATTTTTCATTAAAATAAAAAACCGCATCCTTTTCAAGCAACTCAGAAAGAGGCTTAGCGATTTTGGAGAAATCCTTAATAAACTGGTGATAAAATCCCGCATAACTAAGGAAACTTCTAACTCCCTTCACCGAGTTTGGTGGAGGCAATTTGGAAATAACCTCGATTTTTACTGGATCCACCTCCAGTCCCTTTCTAGACACCTTGTGTCCTAGCATGATCCCCTCGCTAACCATCATGTGGCATTTCTCCCAATTGAGGACCAAATGTGTGTCCTCACATCTTTGTAAAACTTTATCAAGATTAAAAAGACATTCATCAAAAGACGCACCATAGACCGAAAAATCATCCATAAACACCTCTAAACAATGTTCAACCATGTCAGAGCAAATGGCAAATATACAACGTTGAATAGTGGTCGGTGCATTGCACAATCCTAAAGGCATTCGGTGATAAGCAAAAGTACCATAAGGGCAAGTGAAAGTAGATTTCTCTTGAACCTTAGGTTCAATTGAAATTTGGTTGTAGTCGGAATATCCATCTAGAAAACAAAAATGAGATCGACCAGCCAGTCACTCTAAAATCTGATCAATGAAGGGTAAAGGAAAATGATCCTTTAGCATTGCAATGTTCAATCTATGATAATCTATATAAACCCACCACCCGGTAACCAACCGGGTGGTGATTGGCTCATTTAACAAATTTTTAGTTACCGTAATTTCCCCCTTTTTAGGGACTACCTATGTCGGGCTTACCCACGTAGAGTCTGAGATGGCGTAGATAATTCCTGCTGAAAGCAACTTGATCACCTCCTTCTTGACAACCTCCATCATTGTAGGGTTTAGGCGGCGTTGGGGCTGAATCACAGGTTTATCTCCTTCAACAAGTTGGATCTTGTGTTGGCATAGAGTAGGGGAAATCCCCTTGATGTCAGAGACTGACCACCCAAAAGCACCATGGTGGTTCTTCAACATGACCATCAATTGTTCTTCTTCAGTGGCACTCAGATATGTCGAGATAATGACCGGTAGCTTTTCACCCACTGCTAAAAATGCATACTTCAAATGAGGGGGGAACGGCTTTAGCTCCAGCTCCGGCGGATTCACCAACGAAGGCTGCAATGGGGGCGGCAGTGATCCCAAATCTGCAAAGTGCCTAGAATAGTATCAGGGCAAAACTTGAAGCATCTTCACACATTCCTGTAGTGATGTGCTCCTCATCTAATCATCAATAATATTGAACAGGAAAACTTCTATAGGCAATTGAGGATAAGATTCTTGCATTGAGATCTCCACAGTATTATCCTCAGTGGACAAACAAACTTCTTCGTCTTCATCATTTGGATATCCCACTACCTTAACAAGAGAAACTACCTTGGTTTGATCCATAATATCCACAACAAGTGTTCCCCTATCTATCTTGGTCATGACATGAGCCATGTTGAGAAAAGGTTTCCCTAGACAAATGGAAACATTGTGCTCAAAGTGTTTGACTTTATTACATTGTCCTTGCTCTTGTGATGATTTTGGGTTAGTTGGCATTTTTATTTCAAACATGTCATCAGCTATGCCCATGGTTAGACAGCCTCTACCCATTTCTAGAATCATGTCAGTTGTAGTCTGGAAGGGTCTTCCTAGAAGCAGCTCGTTCCCTTGCCCATCTTGCATCTCCATCACAATGAAATCTGTCAGAAAAAAATATGTCCACCTTTACTAGAACATCCTCGCAAATCCCATAAGGCCTTACGACTGAATTATCTACAAGTTGGATCGTCATGTTGCTCCTCTGTGATTCTCTAAGACCAAGCTTCTTGAAGGTGGAGAGAGGCATCAAGTTGATGTTCGCTCCTGAGTCACAAAGGGCCTCTCCAAATTTCATCTTTCCAATGTAGTAGGAGATATTGAAACACCCTGGATCTTGTCTCTTAGGTGGCAATATCCCTAGAATAAATGCGCTCACCTATTCTTTGAGTACCACCACTTTCGTATCTGGAATCTTCCTCTTCTTGGTAATAATGTCCTTCAGAAACTTACCATAAGAAGGTATCTGCTCGATTGCGTCAAGCAGTGGGATATTGATAGATTATTTTCTAAAATTGTCCGAGAACTTCTTAAATTGTTGATCCACCTTCTTTGCTTTAAGGTTGTTGGGATAGGGAACCGGTACTGTCTGTGCTCTATGGTGTGGTGACATGTATGTTGTCCTTTTCTCTACATCTTTCTTCGCAATGGGTTCCTCCACAGCAATTGGTGTGACTTCAGCTTCCTCTACGGCCTCACCTGTAGCTTCTGGCTATGATGTGTTTGGTTCATCGGCCTTAGAGTTTAAAATTTTCTTTCCACTCCTCAGCAAGATAGCCTTGGCTTATTGGTTCTTTCCAGGAACATCAGCATTTCCTGGAAAACCCTGTTGTGTCGGCTTCTTTAAACTTGCAATTTCAGCTGCCATCTGCACTAAGGACGTCTCAAGCGTCCTCATCTGTGCCCCATGGCTTTGTAGAGTCTGACCAAATTGGTTCATAAATTCCCCTTGTGCCTTAATTTGATTGCCAAATGTGCTCATCAACTCTTGATTTTGCTTTATTAATTGATTGAGCAACTCATTTCTCTTGTCCTCTGCACTTGGCTATGGTTTCTGATCCGGATCCTACATAAAATTGTTTGGATCCTTCCATGAGAATTTCTTGTCTTTCCTCCATGAATAGTCATTGTTCCTGTAGCCCTGTTGTTGGCGCATGAACTTAGCATGTGCCTCATCATCGGACCCTTCATTATCTTTTGCTAGAAGTCTCTTTGCTATCAAGTCCATTTTCTCATTTAATTCTTTAATGGCCTTTGCATCCCCTACAACTTTGACCTGTTCCAGTGCATCTCTTTCACCCCAAGACTGCTTCTTAGCCATATTCTTTAAAATCTCTCGACACTTAGAACCTTTGTTGTTTAGAAAGAACCTTGTTTCGGCTGAGTCTAGATTGCTCCTATCATGTTCGTTAAGGGAAAAATAAAATATCTTCACCTGGGTTTCTAAATCCGACCCATGATGTGGACATTTCCTCGGCATGATATTAAATCGCTCCCATGTCTCTGAGTATGTCTCACCGGCTTGCTGTTTGAAATTGTGTATCCTCCTCCCGAGATCATTTGTCTTTTCGGGCGTAAAATACCTCTCAAAGAACACTTAAATCATCATGTCCCATGATTCAACATATTCATCATCCAGATTGTAGAGACACTCACTTGCATTTCCTACTAGAGATGATGGAAATAATTTTAGATAAATGGCTTCTTGTGGAAACCTGTCCACTTTCACCATGTCACAGTTCTCCACAAACATGTTGATGTGGGCCACTTTGTCCTCATTTTTGAGTCCATGGAACGCATGCGACTTGACCAACTGAATGAGCCCTGGGTCAATCTTATAGATGGGTATGTTGATAGCTTGTTTCTTGATTGGCCCCTTCTGCGCAAAAGAAGAAGAAGCCTTAATCTTCTCCCAAATGGTATGTTCCTCAACCATTGTGAAAACCTCAAGTTCTTGTTCAAAGTCTTCAGGTGGTGTATTTATTCGCTCGTCTGCAGATCCCGATGGCAGAATCTTAGGTGTTGATTGTGCGTAGTCCGTACTACGCATCTTCACCATGCACTAGTACCTAAAATATGAATAATCAAGTAAGTAAAATGATGGAACGAACAAAGAATCTGAAAGATAGACAATTCAGCTTAAAAATGAAAATTGAAATAAAAGTGGCTTAGAGTGGCCGCTCGCAACACTCGTAGTGCTGAAATTTTCCATTTCCCCGGCAACGACATCAAAAACTTAACACGCTTGAGTCGTGCGTTAAACGCAAGTGCACATATCGAAGTAATATAGGCCTTGTGAGGCCCGAGTCAAACTCAGGGAAACGTAAATTCTAGTATACTACTACTAACTGGTCGTGATCAGCTAGACCAATTAGAAAAGATGATTGTTGGTTTTGAAACAAAATAAAAATAAAATAAAGAGAAAACAGAAACGAGTGATGATTAAATGTTAAGTTTAATCAAATGGAATGGGAATCCTTAGGATTACGGTTTCACCACAAGGTCTCGCTGCATGAAATTCTACACAACTAGCATAATTTGTGCCTTATCCCTGATTATGGCCTGTAGTCGGAATTGCTTACTTCCGCAATACAATTCACTACCTAGTTCTAGGTCAGTTCTATGTCAGTGGTAACTTATACCCTAAATCTAAGTGCTTTAATGAATTCTCTGGGTATCCACCATTAACCTTACATTACCTTGTCTAAGGAATTTATTAGTTAATGTGTTAATCATGCCTTTTTAACCACTAATCCTCCGCCAAGAGAAATTAACAATATTAGAAATTAACTATGGTGATCAAGCATAGTAAATTGCGATAGAAACACGATAACATATCAGGGAGATTGAGACAAATTATGATAATCAATGTAAAATTGTCATACATCGATTCCCAGGGCTACTCATGGTCCTAAGGATAATGGGGATTAGCCCTACATGTTCATCTCAACGATACACATGAAGAAGAAAGAGGAAAACATGAGGAAATGAATGAGAATATGATGTAACCCCTAAAATGGAGAAGATCTGGGTGATCCTCGGTGCGTGACGTCCATTCTGCAGCCTTCCGATAGTAGAATCACCCGTCTACGGCTCTGGAATCGTCTGGGGCATAGCTCTGGGCTCTATTCTTCGCTCTCCTTTCTCTGAGACTTGTGCGGCTGAGTGCAACGTGATACCCCAGTCGCTGCCGTCTTTTTATTAGGTATAGGTATGACTTACGGCCGCCAAAAGATCACGGCCTCTCGATCGTGGCAATTCTGGGTAAAATCCTGATCCGACGGCATCGATACCATTGATGGGGTGTCGATGGTATCGACACCTTAGGGTGCACTTCCTTCGCTAAAAACTGGAATCAACCTGGATGCTTTCCCTCCAGCTTGGTTATTGTTGCCATGTTGATTGTATCGACGGACCCGTCGATGGTATTGACAGGTTCTGGAATACAAAGTACCTGAATCAGAGAGAAAAACACAAGTCAATCAATGGAATTTTGTAATTCACTCAAAATAGGATAAAATAAGATAGATTTGATGCATACAATGATTATAGGCTAAAGGAAAAGAATCATGCCATTATAGTCACCAAAATGACAATTAAACGCATAAAACAAGTACAAAATTAGCCTATAAATGTGACTCAAAAACCCTGCATCAAAAACTGAGAAGTCAGAGCCGCTATCCTAAAACAGGATCAATGGTTTTGCAAATAATCAAAAATAATTAATAAATTCTACCAAAGACTAAGCTTAAAACCAGATAAAAAAATTTACTTTTCACAAACCTTTCAAAAATAGGAATTTGGAACTTCTACCCACTGTAGAGTTCTATCTAACTAAATCCTCCTTTACAATTTAACTTTATTCTTCACAAGTTCCACTTTACTGTTTGTCCAATTTCAGATATTCCTAAAATGCCGAAAAACAAAATGTCACTCAGTATAATGAATTATATTGGTATGTGGGGGAATCAAAAACTTGCATCTATTTGAAACAACATAATGCAACCAAATTATTTCCTAACATATCAAACTTTACGTATTCAACATAACTATTCAGTCCCTACATATCCTTTCCTCTGTGCTATCCCTATAGTGGACATGGATACTACCTCTCTCATATGGTAGATCTCAAATTACCCCTATGTTCCAACCTTACAGGTAGATCACTACATAGGGTTGTGTAGTCGTATGGTCCTACCCAAGGGTAGACCAACACATCGACTCATGATAACCTCATAATCCTACCCCAAGGGTAGACCATGTACTAGGTCATCCATCTCATCATCATCAAAGCTACAGAGGAGGACTAGGATCTGAGCTAGTCATTCACATATACTTATGGTGATAGTCATAGTCACTTTACAGTTGCATGAAATAAAAGTCAACCAAATTGTTAACTTCTAGCAACCGGTAAAACCTCATAAATCACCATGAAACTAGAGTGATAAGTCATAAGCATAACCACATGCCTATTTTGGAGATCTCGAAGAAGAAATATATCCAAATCCAACTAGATGTCCAATCAAGCAAGCCAATCAATCAATCAAACAAACATTGATCTTGAAAACATGTATAATGTTTAATTCTCACAAACATATCCCAAACAATTCCTTATTGACTTGGGACACCTTTCTAAGGTTTCTAAGTATCATTAGGATTCATTAGGGCTTCTTAGATCAATTTCTCAAACTTTATCCTTTTTAGGTCAACAAACCCTAAAATAGCAATGATAGGTTCAAAACCCTAATTACTCACTTGATCATATTAAACCCTTCTTTATCATAAATCTGGCTTAGGATCATCCTAATATCATCTTATACAAAGGATTTTGAAATAAAACTCATTAAAAGTCATTAGCACCTAGATTAGGGTTTCTAAGCCCATTAATGCACTTTATACATATGAAACCCTAAATTAGCCTAAAAGATTATCTCTTTAGATCTGAAACGTCCTTTTTATTAACAACAGGTTAATATCATCTTAAATAACCCATAGCACTTTACTCAATCTCATTAGTATCAAAATTAGGGTTTCTTATCCATGAAAGCACTAAAGATAGAAACTTTATGTAATTTTCACATTATGAACAAATTCAAGCTTCAATTATATTGTTATTGGATTCCTTGTATTTTTCTAAGAAAGATCCATATATTATTTGTCTTAATCTGATCATCCTATTAGTTACTAGGATTTTTGCAAGTTATTTCATTTTTTGGCCAATCGTGTGCCGCAGCATGGGCTTCTGCCTCCATGGCGGCCCACGCCTACATGGCTGGGTCTGGGTTAAGGAGCAAAACAAAAAAATGATGAAAGGAAATGATGGTCCTTACCTTGTTGTGTAGGAGTCGGGGGTAGGATGGTAATTCCCCACCGCCATCCTCTTCTACCTCCTCTCTTCTTCGCGACGCAACACGGCACCATGGACTAGTCAACCGAAAGGTTGATTTCCTCTTCTAGGCTTTGAATTGCTCCAGTGAGGGTTCCTTGAGTTTCGTCTAGCCTTGTCTGACTCAACTATCCCCTTGCCGCTACAGGTGGCATCAATGGTAGTCTGGCCCACAAGCCCACCCTAAATCGAGAACATGGCATGGTAGCCTGCGAGTAGAAGCAGGGCTCGTCCCCAATTTCTATGGATGTGAGGGTGATACTAAGGCTGGTGGTTCTGTCCTGGGGCACTATGCCTTCTTATGGGTCAGTGGCCATTGCCTAGCCCAAAGACCTGTCATGGTTGATCGTGGCATCTAGGAGGAGAAGACAGGGATAGGTCCCAGTAGGGCTTTAGCCTTGAGAAAGGTTCTTCTTTCCCAGACAGAGTTCCACAACTGCAAATATATATATACAAATAGCGGGGCTGAAAGAGGGGTGTCAGTTGCATCTAACACCATCGTCCAAAAGGGGGAAGTCTTGATAGCCTTCCAACCATGATTAAACCTAGAATGGTTACATCTGGGATCATCTCCCACAGCCGATGGGAGTGCCATCCTTCCCAATCTGTAGCTATAGAGAGAGAAAACTATGAGACAGATGCCTCTCTACCGTACTCATTTCTAAATCAGACTGAAGGTAGGAGCCAAGTGATTCACCATTGGATCTAGGATCAACGGCCCATAACACTCACACATGTTAAAGGGGCAGGTTATGTGTTATTTCTAGAAAAAGGATATATTTGTGACATTTAATGCTATCCTCTTCACTTTAGGAAAACTTACAAAATACATAACTCTCTCACCTTAATTCCTTTTCTTCTCAAATGTTAAGGGAAAGTCCATTAATACTTAAACTACTTGCATGCCATGTTTGGGGCTCAAATTCGAAAGTATATGGGACTTTTCTTCATAAGGAAGTTATCACTTATTGTTGCATATTTTATCCATATTTTCTCTCTCCTAATCTTTTATTTTCCTTTATTTGGATTCCTTTTATTATTAGAGACATTTTGGATTTCAAATCTCATCCATGATGATTCAATCATACATCTTTCCACATATTTCTCATATTTTTATTATTATCTCAATTTCCTTTCTTATTTATGCATTATTTGATTTCCTTCAATTTTCTTTCTCTTTTTATCATCTTGGACTCACAAACTTAGTAGGGTCCACAAAATCATATATTTAAAGGAAATATTATCAAAGAAATCCACTCATCACACATAAATCATAAAATTTCTTAATCATACATATCATGCAAGAAATTGCATCTCAAACCATATGAACCCAAAAATTGGGGTTGTAACATCATTCCCCTCTTATAGGAATTTTTCCCTCAAAATTCCACCAAACATATAAACATTTAGGATAAGACTTTCCTATGTCCATCATTGGCTCCCATGTGGCTTCATCCTCGCCATAGTGCTTCCAAAGAACCTTTGTCATCTTATATTCTTACATCTAAGTTCTTTCACCTTGGTATCTAGAATTCTCATAGGTAACTCAGGACATGGCTGCCTCCCTCGAAGCTCAATAGGTTCATTGCTCAGCACATGGCTCGGGTACATCACATAGTTCTCTAGATCGGACATATGCAATACATCATACATCATATTATCCTGAAGGGTAAGGCTTAACATAAGAAACTCCACCAATCCATCTCAAATGGACCCATGTATCGGGGACTCAAATTTCTTAGCTATAGCTCAGAGGGGTCGGGTTTTCATAACACTTGTCCACCCATAGTGAACTGCATGTCAATCTGCTTCGCATCAGCTTACAACTCCTATAGATCTTGGGCTTTCTCAGCCTTTGCTTGATCAAAGTGACTTCATCTGCATACATTGTGGTCTCTCTGACCTTCAAGGGTCCTCTCACCGACATTATCCTAATGAAGTGGTGACCAACATAGCCTCCCTTACCAAGCTTCTTACATCCCAACACTGGCTTTGGTGGCTATCATAACAAGCAAACTCTGTTAGGGGCAGGAACTGCTCCTATGTATCACCCTAAACTAGCACATATGCTCTCATCAGACCCACTAATGTCTGGATCATACTCTCTTAACTGTCCATCAGTCAAGGGGTGATATGTTGCATAAAACTTCAATTGAGTTCTTCATGTACCTACTTCCACAGTATCAAAGCAAACTTGAGGTCATACTCAAGATATTTGAACTCGTATCACTGCGTAGTTGAACTATCTCTCTCATATATATATATGGTTCAACTATATCTGTCACATTGGCAGTGCTCTCTTAGGAAAGAGAATGTGTCGATTTGGTAAGGCGTTCTACCCTAACCCATATTGCATGATGACCTCTCTTGGTCCAGGGGAGCCCCACCACAATGCATATGGTGAACTACTCCCATTCCCTCTCGGGGACTCTTCATTATCTGTAGCAACTTAGTGGGTTACTGGTGTTCAACCTTCACCCTCTGCCATGTATGGAAACTGGCCACATGCAACTCTATATCCTTCTTCCAGGTACCACCACAAACCTTAACCATCTTGGTAGAACCACGGTGTATGGTGTACTCAATTCATGAGCTTCTTGCATGACATGATTCCTCAAGGTTGACTCCTCAGAAACCCTAAAACACTCTAGTAGCGGGTTTCGTCACCTTCTTCTCCTGAGAGGTGTATCTGATATTCTTAAAACAGCTTTTTTATCTCATTAAGATCTGGCATGGCTAACTGAGTAACCACCAACCTGAACAATGGGTCTGGTTGTATCAGGGTGTTACCCATATAGGTCTCATCTTCTAACAAACTTAGGGTTCACCTAGAAACCTCTTCCAGTCTCTCTATTGTCTAAACAAAAAAATTATATACCTGAGTTGTGCCTCGACGTAGAGCATCTCGTTAGCGCATTAGCTTCCTTATGTGCTTGGAGATGGTGAAGACATAAACCTTCCTATACTCCACTCATCATCCTCATCTTGGGTTTAGGTCTAACTGAGTCAAGAAAACTTCGAGCTCATCATCTCGGTTATCAAATCCAAACTTATAACTTATAGATTCCAAACTACTCTAGATAGGCACGTTCTCGTAGTACCCTTTCTCTTCTTATGCTCTCAAATCACCTATCCAATATATTCTCCAAAGGGTGTGGTACTTCCTTCAATCCTCAAACATCATAGAAGGGTTTCAACTCATATCACCTCTATCTTTAGTATATGGCATGTATTTTTTCCTGTCTCTCACACCCATAACAAGATGAAATAAGCATTTGGCTGCAGCCCAAATACAGAGTTTGTCTTGTTCCAAGAGTAGAGATGGTGCATCATACATCACCATCACTCTTTCCAATCTAAGTTGAAACATACTTCACATGACTCCTCACCATGAACATCTCCATTATGGGTCAACATCCATGGGAAGACTTTTCCCATCACCTCTGGATCTTAACATCTCTCGTATGTACAATCTTTAGTCATTACCTCAAAGTCTCTAGGGTGCCAATACTTTTGGGGTGATCTGACCCTTATGCATCTAGGGAGTGCCTCTCACATTTACCCCTTAGGCCCCATAAACTCATGAAGGTGTCCAACCTCCTAACCCATGGTCCTCGGGCAAAGGTAGTTGTTACCTCACGACCCTATGGTCTTGTGCATCCAGGGAACAGACAACTACTCCCATTGGTCTTATCCCTCCTTGACTGTAGTGTTGACTTAGGATTCTACTGTAGCTCATGGTTTTTGTGTTGATACTCCAACACATCTCATCCATGAATCCTCAATCGAATCTCCATCCTCTCTTTGGGCATTCTTACATCTCTTCATAAGAATCATGGAGACCTATCTATCTCAGTCTGGCCCCATACAAGTTACCTCCATGTCAACATATCCTCATGCCCCTGAGAGGTGGTCACACATGGGTCTATAGATTCATGCTCATACCTTGTGCTCTTACACTTAGCTCATCAAGCTCTTATAAGTGACCTCTTTAGGTTACCTCAAACCTAAACAAGAGTTGGTTCTCACTCCACTATGAAGGGTCCCTTCCCAGGATAGGAGAAAACTATCTCTTAATAGTATCAGAGGTCATTAAACGTCCTTCCATTCAAGGTCTACATCATCATGTAAATGCATAGCTCCTATCATGATATCTATGCACGTAGCTAACAAGAATACAACTTATTAAACCATTCTAAGTTCCTTGGTACGTCATACTTATTCATCATTCCTCAAGGTTGGGCCAACATCATGCATATAGAACCAACCTTCATTAATGGTTCATCAAACATATATCTCAGATTTGGTGGGGTTTCCTTTTGCTGTAACACATGAGGGGGTGCCATACTCAAATCCTATGAACTCAATCATCCTTGTGAGCATCATGTGCACCAGGTACTACGACTTCCCCGTCTTTGGTCTAGGAACCCCAGGTTCACCTCTTATGCATCATCTGTCTAACTACCTACTCAGCTATTCAACCATGAACCGAACCTATACCAGATAGGGCATATACATCCTCACACTCTTACATGTGAACAACCCTTAGATTCCTACACCAGGAAAACCAACTGGGTGTGAGGCCTCACAACATGCTATTATACCCCTTCAGGGTCTATGGAACTCTCCTTCCTACACCTAAAAGGTAGGCACTTATATCATCTATATGTTCATTCACGAAGCCTCTTTCTCTCTTTTCTAGGGTTTGGTTCCTCTAAAGGCATTTGAGGTATGACAAGCATCTCAGGATTGTACATGAGGCAACCACATACTTCTACTCAAGGTCGTCTATTCTAGGCCATATCATACCAAACCTCCACATGGTTCCTTATATCTCAGAGTCTAGGTCTCCAACCTTCTTCATCGGGTCTCGCTCTTTCTCTCTAGATCTAACCCTACAACTGGTCCTACCACTGGAGGTTCTCTCACAAAATATGAGTCAATCTCATAAGGGTACACATCTATCCCTACCTGGGTGAAACGTACTATCAAAACTTGTGTCCGGCAAAGATCATCCAAAGCTCTGCATGCTCCTCTCATGAACATCAGGCATTACCCTTCTGGCCTAGGTCTAAAACTTACTATTTTCTTTGTTGTCACTCTCTTCTATGTAGGTATGTGCCTCTTCCTGTCCATATATGCCCGTTAGGGTTACTATACGGTCACCATCAACCCTCTTAATGAGGGAACTATCCCTCAACCTAACCGGTATGACCCACCCAAGGTCGGGTCACCACAAGGCACTAGAGGTCAAGCAAACACTCAAAGTCTATGTTTCTCATGGGTACTCAAAACCCCCATGTAAAGCATGCATGACTAACCCACGTACTTGAAGGTATAGAAGACTTAGGTATTCAACTCATCTTGTCATCTCTTTCTCTAACTACTACTTAGGGTTTGGGTTAGCATCATCCTTAGAGGATGCGTCAGGTCTCTTCCTCTTCCTGGAGGCTTCTTCCTCCAAGGATAACTGTAAAGAGTGGGCCCACTCAATGGTACAAAAATGATCCAATAAATTATTAAGCAGTGAAAAACATAACTATTCACAAGGTTAAAAAGTGTTTCTATATACATAACTTTCTCACCCAAAAGGTGGTACATAAAATGAAATACTATAACTATAATTCATAAGAGCCCCAGATGAAGAGGGCAACCTGGCTATTCCAAGCTATCCTTAAGCCAACTTCATGTACACGACCTTCATGTGTCCACGTCCTTTAAAGCACCTATACCTGGGTAGTTTTGGGAACACCCAGAAAAAAAAAAAAGGAAAACAAGATATAAATCAGCAAAAGCTGAGTATGTACATAAGAGAAATAACTAGGCATTATTTGATACATTAGTAAGCAGATGTTCCCATCAAAAGGGGGGCTATTAAAATTAGGTAAGATTCAAGGAGAAGTAACAAGAGAAAGAATTTTCAAAATAATGAGGCATTATAAATAAAAAATTATTATCACCATTCTTGCCATAGAAAACAATCCAATCATATACATTTTTGCATGTCGATACATTTGACTAAAGTAACTAAGGTAGGGCCACGACACCACTGAGTCAATGGCCTAAGTAAAATGGGTGGAAGTAGACACACCCTGGGCAGAAGTAGACGCGCCCCTATATAAAAAGAGGTGGAAAGACGCACCCCGAGTGGAAATAGACGCACCCTAATGGTTACGCATAAGTGTCTACGGTAGTTAAACTAGTCGAACTATCTAACATGCATAAATAGAGTGGCAAGATTTATTTTTTTACAAACGTACATGG
Organism: Alisma plantago-aquatica; assembly: GCA_963693085.1. NCBI lineage: Eukaryota > Viridiplantae > Streptophyta > Magnoliopsida > Alismatales > Alismataceae > Alisma > Alisma plantago-aquatica. The sequence continues at coordinate 489,864,963 of OY856409.1, read as the reverse complement.
CATATTGCAGGCATAATAGCAGGTGGGGTCATTGACCTGATTCAACAAGATAATAATAATTTTAGGAGAGCAATAATAATTCCAATTGAGAGTATAGGAAATGTTTGACAAATGAGAAAAGAGCAAGTATTGCAAAAATTGCCTCATTATGGGAAAAAATAGTCATAATAATGCCCAGTTATAAATAGGGAGGAGTACATACTTTAATTCCCATCTAAGTTAAAATAAATGTCACATAAGTCTGAGCCAAGTTTAATACCACCACCTACGCATAAAATTATACTTAGATTTAATATCATGTCTTATACAATAATTTAACCCACTTAAACACTTTTCTTGAAATCACGGAATTGGGTCCAAAAGCCTGCACTAAATACTCAGAAAAATCCTTCTGATTCAAAAGTGCACACTCACGGACATATGGTTCTCTAATCAGTTGTTGACTATGTGCCGATTTAGAACTCCAAACTAATCCCAGAATTTTCAATTAACAGACCAAAGCAAACAGCGGTTACGTTCCTAAACATCAATGTATCCTGGTGGTTCTTATGATTCAAACTATAAGGGAGTAAGGTACCTAAGTATATGTTAATCTGTTAATCAGCAGCCCAGATTGCATTGGGTCCCAACACGAAGCACGACAGATAATTAGGTACTACTAATCACCGGAGGTTTTAATCAACTGCCACACGCAGCAGCGACTTGGCTCTCTAGATTTCCAAACCCAGAACATTGCGAATACAATAAGAAGGCATTCAACAATTTGCGATGTGGTTCAAAACAAAACACAGACAACTCTGGTTCCTCCTCGCATTCACTACCAGTGCAATTACTAAAGGGTCCGGTCTCGCTCCAGGGATGAGTTCCTAGTTAGCACAGTTCTCAAGCATGTGGGAGGTTCCTTGTTCACAGCCGTGATCTCCTTTTCTGGATCAGGAAGCAAGCAGACCGCCGGCTAGATGACAGCTGGTCGGATTCAAGGCACGAGGCGGAGTTACCCACTTAAATTTCTAGACTGGAGGTGCTTTCCCAGTTGGTCACCTCAGTCTTACTAGAAACACGACGCTCACCACATCAAACCACCACCGGCGGCGGTGCCGACATAGGGAGAACAAAGTGCTATCGGAAATGAGATGAACGAAATCGTTGATGGAAACATACACACTGCTGCAAATGACAAGTTCGAACCCATTTCGAGACACTGCTTTGAGATAAAAGCTGGTAATCAAGGGCCCATGCCCCCTACAAACACCTGTCGATGAGGTTCAGAACATAAGAAACAGAGTACCTCATCGACCGAGGAATAGGGACTATCTCAGAGCAGTTTGAGAATGGGGAAGGAAAGCATAGGGACCAGAGATGGTGCCATTACCTACGATTGGCCCGTGATCAACCACGGTGGCGTCGCTACTCGCACCTCATCGGAGACAGTAGGAATTTCCAGGGCGGACTGCAGGGGTGTTTGGAGGAAATTGGGGAAACGAGCACAAGGACAAGGATCAATATACGTTGTTTGGAAGTGACCGTGGCCAATGAGTATAGCAAGGGTCATCAGCGAGGTAACCAGGTGAAATTGATGGAAACCAGTACGGGGGATTTATTAGGTGTTTTGTAATTGCGGCTTCCCAGGCTTCATTTTAGGGTTTCTCGTGTCGCTTGGTTCTCTCAAAACGTCTTCCAGTGATAACTTCGTAGACACCGCAGGCTAGGAGTGGAGGCGACCACTATAGGAGGACATGTAACAGCCACATAGTAGCAAGAGGAAAATGAAGACGGAGCCTTCTTCCATCTTTAACACGTTTTGTTTAATCAAAACCGCAATAAGTACCCGGCCAGCGTAGCGCGGCCGGTCAAGTCAGTGCGCCCCTCATGAAGGGTCACTGGTTCAATTCCGCTCGGGTCCCATCTGGCCTCACTCTCCACAATAGGTGAATTAAATTTCCAAACATACTAAGCTACAACTCAAAATACTAAGCAATAATTTTCTAACTAATTATAAGTTTCTAATTCACTAGAAAAAGTTAATATAGGGAGTCCTAGCATAACATATGCAGAACCCGATGAGAATTTACATTACTTTATCCATCATGTCTTATTATCTTATCATATCGTGAATTGGTCTAGGAAATTTATTCTAAGTTTGAGGATGATATTATAAATTTTTAGTTTTTTTTACATAATTAAGGATGTTTGTCCATCATACTATTATGATGTTTCGTATCCCTTTCATTAACAATTTCTGATGCTAATAACCATTGATTTCAACTATTCATTAATTTAAGTTACAGATCTAAGTGTACAAGGCTCCATCCCTTAAGAGGACCAATCTAACCAAACATAGAGTTAAGAGAGGTATCCGACAAGAATATAGCCATTATATTTATTCTTTATATATAGGGTCAGAAGGTTGAACTTGCAAATCAAAGATTTCTACACTAAGGCCTATCTACTACTACAACTTCTTCGTTGTGGTGACTTGGTTCCAAAATCATCGATGAAATCTGAAAAAGGTTTTCTTTTTCTCTAAATATAATATAACAACAAAAATAAGTTTGACGATGGAAACCTTACATTAGAAATCCAAAATGGTGCCAAAATGAACCTGAGAACCAAGTTGACCACATCCTAACTTCACTTCACCTTTATAAGCGAGGATTCTCTAAGCTCTAGATTAGGATGGGGAAAATAGGTCTCTTCGAGCATGCAGTTAGCTTATAGTAGGTCCTACTAGGCATGACCTTCATTATTCCATCATTCTCTTAATCATGACCTAGGATGACATATCCTAGAACATAATTTATTTATAAGATCATGAAACTATAATAAGAAGGGATTAGGGTCTCTACTAACTTTGTTGGTTTACAACTATGGTATCATTACAAGATCAAGCGATCTAGATAGTCAAACTACTCCTCAACTCACAAATCTGGTAAACAAATTACACAGTGTTGTAGAGAGGGTTGTCGACTCTTTAAGGATCAATCCTAGAGGTACCTATCTCATATCACTTTAGTTTCAGTGAAAATCCAAAGTTTTAAAGAAAAGGAGTATCTTCTATATCTTCCAAACATGACTATGCCTCAATATGTCCTCAGGGAAAAAAATATTACATAATTTTTTATTATTTGATCCAACTACGTGATCCTTCCTACCTCATGGGTATGTGAGGGATGAAATCCCAAGGAGTTCTACTTGAAACCTATATCTTCAATCAACAAACCCTCATTTATGAGATATCATAAGTTTATCTAGGATAGTATCCAACCCTTGGATGGTGAGTTTCAACCAAAACTATGTTGAGATAACTCCATGTTGTAGGAAAGACAAGCCTAACCTTAAAGGATCTAGTTCATTTCATCATGTTCTATCATGAACATCTAAAAAATCTAAACTCATGTCAATACTCTAAGCTTGTATCCATGCATGCTCAGTCCACCAGTGTGTGTATCATATGCATGCAAGAAAATAACTGAAACAAAAGGTTCAATGACTTGTACTAAGGCTACACACAATTATGTGAGTTCAAGTCACCCTACTCTCCATAGTATATGAATTGTGCTCCCTAAGGTGGGAGGTAGAGGCTACCTCCTAGGGGAGTCAACCTTTACGTATAGGAAGTTATACCTATAATGAGAGGGTAGGATTGATAAGAGTTTACCCAAAATTAGGTCACTGGTGCGCTCCCGCCAATGGTGTTACACACTACTCAGTTGTAGTTTTGAATAGATGCAACCCCGCGGACGGAAGCACACGGTGGATTCACTTTTGATATTTATAAAACCTAACTTAACACCTACTCACACTAAAACAACTACACCCGCAAGCGAACGGGGTCATGTCGTAGTATAGGAAGGAGGAAAGTATAGGGTCGATCCACAGGGAAAAGAGGGGGCACTAGAGCTAGGTATAGTTTTCCTAGGTTCCTACTATGCAGACTAGGGTTAATGGTTTGAAGATTGTTTTGATTGTTAAACTAATATGAACAAACAAACAATTAAAGGCAGGAATGAAAACTAAGTTAACCCTAGACTAGGTTAAAGCTAAAGAAGCAAGAAAGGATTAAACTAGATATGAAAAGGGAAAATTACACTAGGGCAAGCAAGAGAAGAGCAAAAGAGAAATTAAAGAGATAAGCTAGCATGAACAAGGCAAGAGCAAAGCAAAAAAGCTAACTAGGCAATAAAAGAGCTAACTAAGCTAATCAAGCACAAAACTAGGGTTTTAAGAAGTAAAGAGAGGTGTGGGTTGTTTAGGGGTATGAACTTGTCAACGAAGTTGGGGGTGATGACATGCAAGAATTACTCATCCATTAAGATTATCCAAACCAAACAACTAGTTAGAGTCTAATGAATTGACCTAAGCTACTAACTGGCCATGGATGAGATGGGATATGTATAGGGGAACTAGTCCCTAACAACTCCCATTACCCTTACAAGGCTCAATTGGGTTAGGGATTAGGTTCAATTCAATTAGAGTCTAATCAAGTCTAGGTTTCTAGATTAGACATTCCTAGGGCAATTAAGGGCCGAGGGTAGTAATGGGGAGGTGAAAATTAGGGCCTTGGACCCCAATTCCCCCACATTCTAGCCTTGAGAAGGCTCCATGCTAATTGCACTAGAATTATCTAATCTAGCTACTTAGATCTCTCACTTAGGTTTAGAAAGATTGATTAGGATGTAGGAAGATGGGAAGCAACCTAGGGATCCAATAATTGGACCTAGGGGCAAATTTCAAAATTCACATATATAAGCAATTTCCCTAAATTCCTAAGTGATTTTACACACAAACCAACAAGAAATTCATGGAGAATGAGATGGCGATAGAACATAATAATTTCCAAATAAAATTATAATGTTTACATGTCAATTTCCCCCAACATGGTATCAAAGTAACATAATTTCCCCCAAACAGCCCACCAAGAGGGGCCTAGCTACTCATATACATGGAAAATACAAGAAGAAAGGAAGAAGAATGAGTAGAGGAGTGAAAAGCCATGATGAGCTCGGTGAAAACTCCTCCTCCTCCACCTCCTAGCAGTTGTAGCTCGAGCTCCCTCCTCCAAGGTAGGTGAATGGCATGGATGTATGGTGGAAATGGGTGAAAATAATGGAAAACTAGGGTTTTGGTGGTGGAAATGGTGAAATGGAGGTGGAATGAGGTGGGAATGGATGGAGGAAGAAATGGGGAGGCTAGAGTGGCTGTAGGGTAGCAAACCTTCGTGCCCCAGCCACCACCTATGTATATATAGGTGGTGGGGAAGCACTAGGGTAAGTAGGGGTAGGATAGGAAAATCAGTGTAAAAAAGTTAGGTTTTAGGTGGCAGAACAGCCGAGTTGGGCAGTACGACCGTGGTGGGTGGAGGTGAGAAAGGCCGTGGTGGAGGAGAATGGTCGTTCTCGTGACGTGTGAAATCATAGGTTGGATGGGTTAAGTGAAGGTTGGTAGCACGGCCGTGCTGGGCAGCACGACCGTAGTGGGGGCTAGTTAGAACGGATGTGCAGAGCAGCACGACCATGGTGGTGGAGTTGTGAGGAGGTCATTCCCCAGAGCACACCCATTCTATTCTTCATCTAGCACGGCTGTGATGGGTAGCACGGTTGTTTTGGGGGCTTTGTGGCACGGTCGTGCTGGCGTGGTGGCTGAGTTGCTAAAACTTCAAGATTTGATGATTCAACCTGTAACTTTGTGCAATTACCAGCACGGTCGTTCCTTGGCACCACGGCCATGTTGGGGTCTTCAAGGGCTAAAATAGATTCAAACTTCATTATCAAAGGACTTCTTTGCTTGACGTCAAATCTTGGCCATTGGGGTAGGCTGAGGGGGCTTTTAGGGCCTTCTTTGGACCCCTCCATGAGTGGAGGAACCCTAGGACTCCTTCCTTCTCTCTCGTCCATCCAAAGTATGGTTCAAGTACATGAAAATAATGCAAAGAACGTTCATAAGTGCATTTGACATTAAAACACATATTGGGGAAATTAACTTGCAATTTAACTTGTTTAGATGTGATAAAAGTACAAAAAGGCACAAGATGGAGCCCTAAAATTGGGCTACATCAGTCACTCACATACTCTATTTGGTATACATATATATACCACCAATTTGAATAGAGGGTAAAACCCTAATTGGTAATCACGATTCAGGTTTAGGTTTGACAACAACCTCTAAAGGGTCATCTACCTACTATGGAACAATCTAGGATAACTTGAAATAGTCTAGTTACTGACTGCTTAGGCTCTGATACCATTCTGTAAAGAGTGGGACCCAATAGTGGGCCCACTCAATGGTACAAAAATGAGCCAAGAAATTATTAATCGGCGGAAAATATAACTATTTACAAGGTTACAAGGTGTTTCTATATACATAACTTTCTCACCCAAAAGGTGGTACATAAAATGAAATACTATAACTATAATTCATAAGAGCCCCAAATGCAGAGGGCAACCCAGCTATTCCAAGATATCCTTAAGCCAACTTCATGTACATGACCTTCATGTGTCCACATCCTTTAAAGCACCTATACCTGGGTAGTTTTGGGAACACCCAGAAAAAAAGGAAAACAAGATATCAATCAGCAAAAGCTGAGTATGTACATAAGAGAATTAACTAAGCATTATTTGATACATTAGTAAGTGGATGTTCCCGTCAAAAGGGGGGGGGGCTATTAAAATTAGGTAAGATTCAAGGAGAAGTAACAAGTAAAAGAATTTTCAAAAGAATGAGGTATTATAAATAAACAATTATTATCACCATTCTTGCCATAGACAACAATCCAATCGTATAAATATTTGCATGTCGATACATTAGACGCACCCTGGGCGGAAGTAGACGCACCCTGGGCGGAAGTAGACACACCCCTGTATCAAAAGAGGTGGAAAGATGCACCCTGAGCGGAAATAGACGTGCCCTAATGGTTACACATAAGCGTCTAAGGTAGTTAAACTAGTCAAACTATCTAACATGTATAAATAGAGTGGCAAGATTCATTTTTTAAAACTGTACATGGCATATTGCAAGCATAATAGCAGGTGGGGTCATTGACCCGATTCAACAAGATAATAATAATTTTAGGAGAGCAATATTAATTCCAATTGAGAGTATAGGAAATGTTCGACAAATGAGAAAAGAGCAAGTATTGCAAAAAGTGCCTCATTATGGGAAAAATTAGTCATAATAATGCCCAGTTATAAATAGGGAGGAGTACATACTTTAATTCCTATGTAAGTTAAAATAATTGTCACCTAAGTCTGAGCCAAGTTTAATACCACCACCTAAGCATAAAATTATATTTAGAGTTAATATCATGTCTTATACAATAATTTAACCCACTAAAACACTTTTCTTGAAATCACGAAATTGGGTCCAAAATCTTGTACTAAATACTCGGAAAAATCCTTCTAATTCAAAAGCGCACACTCACGGACATACGGTTCTCTAATCAATTGTTGACTATGTGCTGATTTACTACTCTAACTAATCCCATAATTTTCAATTAACAGAACAAAGCAAACAGCGGTTACGTTCCTAAACATCAATGTATTATGGTGGTTCTTATTATTCAAACTATAATGGAGTAAGGTACCTAAGTGTATGTTAATCCGTTAATTAGCAGCCCGGATTGCATTGGGTCCCAACACGAAGCACGACAGATAATTAGGTACTACTAATCACCGGAGGTTTTAATCAACTGCCACACACAGCAGCGACTTGGCTCTCTAGATTTCCAAACCCAGAACATTGCAAATCTATACTACTATAAAAATAGAGAGTTTTTCCAACTAATTACGCATATGCCATTTTCTCCCCGTCAGCCAATCACAACACATCATTTTGAAATGCTACTCTCTCCTTCACTCGCCCTCTTCTCACAATTTTTCTCACAGTTTCTTTTTTTGTCTTTTTTCTCTCACCTCTCCACACCAAATTCCCACTTTGAACTTCCTAACATGTTCTTTCAAAAGACAACATAATGTTTCTCATCTTCCACTCGCTCAACATACTCTCTCTCTCCTCCAAACAAGACTCAACTGTTTCCTTATCTCTCTTCTAACCATCATTCTTAATTATCTTTAATTGCTATCTCTAACCACCTCTCCCTCATTTTCTCCACCATCCCACGTCTCCCATCACAAACATCACACATCCACTTCTTTCCATTCAAACAAAAATGAAACAATTCTTTTGAAAACTAAAACAAACACCGCACACTCACTTTCTTAGTTGACTATATGGAACATAATAAGGAATGTTTAAAATATAATAAATACACGTGTCATGTTGTAGATTTTTTCTCATTGTAACTGACAACCCATTCCACTCCCCTTGTTACAACCCCAGTTTTGGGTTCTTTTGGTGAGAAATATAATTTCTCATATTAAAGAAATTGGAACAAATAATGATATAATTTGTTTTGAATAAATGAGTTTCGTTTACAATAGCCTTGATGATTGTGTTGTGGGCTTTATTGGCTATTGGGCCCAATAACAAGGAAATTCAATTAGTACATGAATAATTGAGTTTTCGAGAAAAGAAAGATGTGGAAACCTCTAGAAGGCAAATCCAAAGAGGGATTTCGTGCCTCTTGGGTTCTTTGGGTTCCAAGGAGTCCAAAGTTGCATAAAGAGTGCAATAAGAAAAGAAAAGATCAATTAAGTATTTCTTTATTAAGAAAGAAATTGAAAATATTGGAAATAAGTGGAAAAAGGTATAATTGGGTTATCCTTGGTGGTATTTCGTATCCCAAGGATTCCTAATGATAAAAGGAATACCCATGAGGAAAATAAAAGAGAAATAAAGAGAAAACCTCAAAAAGAGATATTTTAATAAGAAATAAACATGATAATGAGAAATAATGCATACAGATGCATCTAGAAGGATAATAAGTATCCTTATGAAGGAACTTTGAAATAATAGAGTTTCTTGGGGGTACAAGGAGCCCCAATGAAGAAAGCGGAAAGCGAATATACCAAAATTGCAAAATAAAAGGATAATGTGATACATTATTAATAAATTTTGTGATATTGATAAAAAGGAAATATTTTCTAAAAGGAAAACTTAATTTCGTGGCTAATGGATTAAAAGTCAAGAATAAAGAGAGTGAAAGAAATAATTCTCGTATTTCTAAGTATCCATGAGATAAGGAATATCAAGAAAGTAAATAAGAGAGAGAAGAATTACTTCTCCATGAAGGAATAAAGATCCTATTAGGAATAGAACTTTTTGACACGTCGTGAAAATAAGAAGTAAAGTACAAGGAGGATTAGATATAATAATTCAAGTTGTGGATAGATAGTTTCCAAAGTTTTTAAAAGGTATGCAAAGTTTTATTTTATACCGGTTTTCAGTTTAGTTCGTAAAATTTGATAACTGTTATTGATTATTTTTCGAACCTTTGATCCGGGTTATTGGATAACGGCTCTGACCTTTCGGTCTCCCTTAATTGGGGGTTATCGGGAGGCGGAGTCATTACACCCCCTTTCTCTCTGACATCCAATACTATCGATTTCTTTCCATTCCAACTCAGTTTACAATGGCTCGCCAGTTTCCTCTCATTATCCCACACTTTTTTTCTCCCTAACTCGCCCCCTCTCTCCCTATTTCATTCTTCTCCCATTTTTTCCTTATTCTTTTTTCCTTTTCGTTGGATTCTTCCTTTTTTTCCATAATGCACTACCACCAAATCATTTCTCCCTCTCACCAACTAAATGCACGATAGCATAGTCTTTTACCCCCATTGACACATTCTCTTATGTACCTTAATTACTTTTAAACAAACTACTTTCCTAATCATGTTCTCCATTTCCCATCGCTCAACAACCGAACACCTATTAAGCCCTCTATCTTCTCTCTTCTTTAAAATTCTAGCCTATCGTTATTTTTTGAAACCACATTAAGCTTAACAACTACCAATCCGTTTTTTGGGCCATGAAAAAGATGAACGTGGTTGTCATTATCATACATTGTTCATTTCTAATTAAATTTGATCCCACTCACGTCCCTTAAAATTAGAGACATGGAAGCAATTAAAGATAAACACGATGGTATAAAGAACAAATCTTTAATGGCTCCTCTCGCTCACCATACCTTCTTATACTAATGCAAAAGTGATAATAATAAACAAAAAAAAATAAATGTTTGACTAATATTTTTTCCTAGATAATCCTTCTCCATACATATCTTGTCAATATTACAAATCTAATTAAAATTATTGATCATTTCTCCACATTTTGTTAAGTTAAATTATTACAAAATATTTCTTATTGTATTTTCATGTGCATGGGCACATGTGTGTTTACTAGTATAATAAGAAGGCATTCAACGATTTGTGATGTGGTTCAAAACAAAACACAGACAACTCTGGTTCCTACTCACATTCACTACCGACACAATTACTAAAGAGGTTGGTCTCGCTCCATGGATGAGTTCCTGGTTAGCAGAGTCCTCAAGCAGGTGGGAGGTTCCTTGTTCACAGCCGTGATCTCCTTTTCTGGACCAGGAAGCGAGCAGACTGCCAACTAGATGATGACTGGTCGGATTCAAGGCACGAGGTAGAGTTACCCATTTAAATTTCCAGACTGGAGGCACTTGCGTAATTGGTCACCTCGGTCTCGCCAGAAACACGACAATCACCACGTCACACCACCACCTACGGCGGTGCTGGCACAGGGAGAACAACGTGCTATCGGAAATGAGATGAACGAAATCGTTGATGGAAATATACACACTACTGCAAATGATGAGTTTGAACCCATTTCGAGACACTGTGTTGAGCTAAAAACTGGTAATCAAGGGTCCATGCCCCCTATAAACACCTACCGACGAGGTTCAGAATATAAGAAATAGAGTACCTTGTCGACCGAGGAATCGAGACTATCTCAGAGTGGTTTGAGAATGGGGAAGGAAAGCATAGGGACCAAATATGGTGCCATTACCTGCGATTGGCCCGCGATCAACCCCGGTGGCATCACTACTCGCACCTCGTGGGAGACGACAAGAATTTCTGGGGCGGACTACAGGGTGTTCGGAGGAAATAGGGGCAACGAGCACAAGGACAAGGATCGATATACGTTGTTTGGAAGTGACCATGGCCAATGAGGCTAGCATGCGTCATCGGCGAGGTAACCAGGTGAAATTGATTGAAACCAGTACGGGGGATTTATTAGGCGTTTTGTAACCGCGACTTCCCAGGCTTCATTTTAGGGTTTCTCGTGTCTCTTGGTTCTCTCAAAACGTCTTCCAGTGATAACGTCGTAGACACCACAGGCTAGGAGTGGAGGTGACCACTAGAGAAGGACCTGTAACGGCCGCATAGCAGCGAGAGGAAAACAAAGACGAAGCCTTGTTCCGTCTTCAACACGTTTCATTTAATCAAAACCGCAATAAGCGTTCAGGCTTTGGTCAAAAGCATGACAATTAAAATCAATACATTATTGCCACCCTCTATATATGTTCAAGTCAATCAAAAGGTGAAATCAACCTCTTTTGGTCTCTTAATATTGAGGGTTGTTAATTACACCCACAAGGAACATGTTTCCGAACTACAAGTCTATTTTTATTTTGCTAGCCAATAATCAAGTAGATGGGTGTTTAAATAGTCTAAGAGAGTCAATGTTACATTCTCCTTAATAAATAATATTAGCTCTATATGTTTCCTCCCATCTAGCCTCTCTTTCTAGGGTAAAGGGGATATTACATATGATCTGGCCTCACTATCCATAATAGGTGAATTAAATTTCCAAAAGTCTTATTATCTTATCATATCGTGAATTGGTCTAGGATATTTATTCTAAGATTGAGGATGACAACATAAATTTTTAGTTTTTTTACATAATTAAGGAGGTTTGTCCGTCATAATATTATGACGTTTCGTATCCCTTTCATTAACAATTTCTAATACTAATAACCGTTGATTTCAACTATTCATTAATTTAAGTTACAAATCTAAGTGTACAAGGCTCCATCCCGAAAAAGGACCAATCAAACCATACATAGAGTTGAGAGAGGTATCCAACAAGAATATAGCCATTATATTTATTCTTTATATCAAGGGTCAGAAGGTTGAACTTGCAAATCAAAGATTTCTACACTAAGGCCTATCTACTACTACAACTTCTTTGTTGTGGTGACTTGGTTCCAAAATCATCGATGAAATCTGAAAAGGTTTTCTTTTTCTCTAAATATAATATAACAGCAAAAATAAGTTTGACGATGGAAACCTTACGTTGGAAATCCAAAATGACACCAAAATCAACCTGAGAACCAAGTGGACCACATCCTAACTTCACTTCACCTTTGTAAGTGAGGATTCTCTAAGCTCTAGATTAGGATGGGGGAAATAGGTCTCTTTGAGCATGCAGTTAACTTCTAGTAGGTCCTACCAGACATGACCTTCATTATTCCATCATTCTCTTAATCATGACCTAGGATGTCATATCCTAGAACATAATTTATTTATAAGATCATGAAACCATAATAAGAAGGGATTAGGGTCTCTACTAACTTTGTTGGTTTACAACTATGGTATCATTACAAGATCAAGCGATCTAGATAGTCAAACTACTTCTCAACTCACAAATCTGGTAAACTAATTACATAGTGTTGTAGAGAGGGTTGTCGACTCTTTAAGGATCAATCCTAGAGGTACCTATCTCATATCACTTTAGTGTCAGTGAAAATCCAAAGTTTTAAAGAAAAGGAGTATCTGCTATATCTTCCAAACATGACTATGCATCAATATGTCCTAGGGGAAAATATTGCATATAGTTTTATTATTTGATCCAACTACGTGATCCTTCCTACCTCATGGGTATGTGAGGGGTGAAATCACAAGGAATGCTACTTGAAACCTATATCTTCAATCAACAAATCCTCATTTATGAGATATCATAAGTTTATCTAGGATAGTATTCAACCCTTGGATGGCGAGTTTCAAGCAAAACTATGTTGAGATAACTCCACGTTGTAGGAAAGACAAGCCTAACCTTAAAGGATCTAGTTCATTTCATCATGTTCTATCATCGAACATCTAAAAAAAATCTAAACTCATGTCAATACTCTAAGCTTGTATCCATGCATGCTCAGTTCACCAATGTGTGTATCATATGCATGCAAGAAAACAACTGAAACAAAAGGTTCAATGACTTGTACTAAGGCTACACACAATTATGTGAGTTCAAGTCACCCTACTCTCCATAGTATATGAATTGTCCTCCCTAAGGTGGGAGGTAGATGCTACTTCCTAAGGGAGTCAACCTTTACACATAGGAAGTTATACCTATAATGAGAGGGTAGGATTGATAAGAGTTTACCCAAAATTAGGTCACCCACATACTCTGTTTGGTATACACACACACACACACACACACACACACACACATATATATATATATATATATATATATATATATATATATATACCACCAATTTGAATAGTGGGTAAAACCCTAATTGGTAATCATGATTCAGGTTCAGGTTTGACAACAAACTCTAAAGGGTCATCTACCTATTATGGAACAATCTAGGATAACTTGAAATAGTCTAGTTACCGACTGCTTAGGCTCTGATACCATTCTGTAAAGAGTTGGACCGAATAGTGGGCCCACTCAATGGTACAAAAATGAGCCAAGAAATTATTAAGCAGCGGAAAACATAACTATTTACAAGGTTACAAAGTGTTTCTATATACATAACTTTATCACCCAAAAGGTGGTACATAAAATGAAATATTATAACTATAATTCATAAGAGCCCCGGATGCAGAGGGCAACCCAACTATTCCAAGCTATCCTTAAGCCAACTCCATGTACACGACCTTCATGTGTCCACGTCCTTTAAAGCACCTATACCTGGGTAGTTTTGGGAACACCCAGAAAAAAAAAAGGAAAACACGATATAAATCAGCAAAAGTTGAGTATGTACATAAGAGAATTAACTCGACATTATTTGATACATTAGTAAGCAGATGTTCCCATCAAAAGGGGGCTATTAAAATTAGGTAAGACTCAATGAGAAGTAACAAGTGAAAGAATTTTCAAAAGAACGAGGCATTAAAAATAAACAATTATTATCACCATTCTAGCCATAAAAAACAATCCAATCATATAAATGTTTGCATGCCGCTACATTTGACTAAAGTAACTAAGGTAGGGCCACGACACCACTAAGTCAATGGCCTAAGTAAAATGGGTGGAAGTAGATGCACCCTAGGCGGAAGTAGACACACCCATGTATAAAAAGAGGTGGAAAGACGCACCCTGAGCGGAAATAGATGCGCCCTAATGGTTACACATAAGCGTCTACGGTAGTTAAACTAGTCGAACTATCTAACATGCATAAATAGAGTGACAAGATTCATTTTTTTACAAACATACATGACATAATAGTAGGTGGAGTCATTGACCCGATTCAACAAGATAATAATAATTTTAGGAGAGCAATAATAATTCCAATTGAGAGTATAGGAAATGTTTGAAAAATGAGAAAAGAGCAAGTATTGCAAAAACTGCCTCATTATGGAAAAAATTAGTCATAATAATGCCCATGTATAAATAGAGAGGAGTACATATGTTAAATCTTGTCTAAGTTAAAATAAATGTCACCTAAGTCTGAGCCAAGTTTAATACCACCACCTAAGCATAAAATTATACTTAGAGTTAATATCATGTCTTATACAATAATTTAACCCACTAAAACACTTTTCTTGAAATCACAGATTTGGGTCTAAAAGTCTGTACAAAATACTCGGAAAAATCCTTCTGATTCAAAAGCACACACTCACAGACATATGGTTCTCTAATCAATTGTTGACTATGTGTCGATTTACTACTCCAAACTAATCCCATAATTTTCAATTAACGGAACAAAGCAAACAGCGGTTACGTTCCTAAACATGAATGTATCCTGGTGGTTCTTATGATTCAAACTATAAAGGAGTAAGGTACCTAAGTATATGTTAATTCATTAATCAGCAGCCCAGATTGTGTTGGGTCCCAACACAAAGCACGGCAGATAATTAGGTACTACTAATCACCGGAGGTTTTAATCAACTGCCACACGCAGCAACGACTTAGTTCTCTGGATTTCCAAACCCAGAACATTGCGAATACAATAAGAAGGCACTCAACAATTTGTGATGTGGTTCAAAACAAAACACAAACAACTCTGGTTCCTCCTCGCATTCACTGCCGGTGCAATTACTAAAGGGGTCTATCTCGCTCCAGGGATGAGTTCCTGGTTAGTAGAGTCCTCAAGCAGGTGGGAGGTTCCTTGTTCATAACTGTGATCTCCTTTTCTGGATTAGGAAGCGAGCAAACTGCCGGCTAGATGACGACTGGTCAGATTCAAGGCATGAGATAGAGTTACCCACTTAAATTTTTGGATTGGAGGAGCTTGTCGAGTTGGTCACCTCAGACTTGCTAAAAACACAACGCTCACCACATCACACCACCACCGGCGGTGGTGTCGGCAGTGGCACGTGGAGAAAAAAGTGCTATCAGAAATGAGATGAATAAAATCATTGACAGAAAGATACAGACTACTGCAAATGATGAGTTCGAACCCATTTTGAGACACTGCATTGAGCTAAAAGCTGGTAATCAAGGGTCCATGCCCCCTACAAACACCTACCGAAGAGGTTCAGAACAGAAGAAACAGAGTACCTCATCGACTGAGGAATCAGGACTATCTCAGAGCGGTTTGAGAATGGGGAAGGAAAGCATAGGGACCAGAGATGGTGCCATTACCTGTGATTGGCCCACGATCAACCACGGTGGTGTCACTAC
Source organism: Alisma plantago-aquatica (assembly GCA_963693085.1). Classification (NCBI taxonomy): domain Eukaryota; kingdom Viridiplantae; phylum Streptophyta; class Magnoliopsida; order Alismatales; family Alismataceae; genus Alisma; species Alisma plantago-aquatica. The sequence continues at coordinate 489,849,187 of OY856409.1, read as the reverse complement.
TCGCACCTTGTCGGAGATGGCAGGAATTTCCGGGGCAGACTACAGGGGTGTTCGGAGGAAATTGGGGCAACGAGCACAAGGACAAGGATTGATATACATTGTTTGGAAGTGATTGTGGACAATGAGGCTAGAAAGGGTCGTAGGCGAGGTAACCAGGTGAAATTGATGGAAACCACTACGGGGGATTTATTAGGCATTTTGTAACCGCGGCTTCCCAGGCTTCATTTTAGGGTTTCTCGTGTCGCTTGGTTCTCTCAAAACATCTTCCAGTGATAACGTCATAGACACCACAGGCTAGGAGTGGAGGTGACCACTAGAGGAGGACATGTAATGGCCGCATAGAAGTGAGAGGAAAATTAAGACGGAGCCTTGTTCTGTCTTCAACACATTTCATTTAATAAAAAATGCAATAAGCGTTAAGGCTTTGGTCAAAAGAGTGAAAATTAAAATCAATGGATTATTGCCACCCTCTATATCTATTCAAGTCAATCAAAAGGTGAAATTAACCTCCTTTGGTCTCTTAATATCGAGGGTTGTTAATTACACCCACAAGGAACATGTTTTTGAACTACAAGTCTATTTTTATTTTGCTAGCCACTAATCAAGTAGATGGGTGTTTAAATAGTCTAAGGAAGTCGATGTTACATTCTCCTTAATAAATAATATTGGCTCTATATGTTTCCTCCCCTCTAGCCTCTCTTTCTAGGGTAAAGGGGATATTACATCCAATCTGGCCTCAATCTCCACAATAGATGAATTAAATTTCCAAAAGTCCTCGATGTCACTACCATATATGATTATGTAAATGGGTGGTCATATAAAGTCTAAACTATTCTAAGATTATTTTCAGGGTCAAAATTACTACTCAATAAAGTTTAAGAGAAATAGAATTTAAGCTTTTTAGAAAAAGAAAAATAGAGGTGATATCTAGATTTGAGGTCGTTACAATAACTCTCCCCCATCCTCCTACAAGAAGGTCTAACCTAAAAACTCTCTTGAGGGCATGGAAACACACGCCATGCAACCTAAGCATGTAACTAATCTTTAGTTTACGCTTAAATTATTAAAACTTATGTCCATGACATCTTTCTTACATGCTTTTTATTTTTTGGTGAAGGATTCCTTAATCGTTATCATTCTTAACCCCAAAACCCAGGAGGGTGGCAGAGAGAGAGAAAACTAATCTCTTAAAGTTATTTAATGAATGGGGCAGAGAAGGGACAAAAATAGATGAGAGAAGACCTAGAGGTTTCTTATTTCGAGTCGAATCCTCCAATTTCGTCCAGGCAGTCACATAGAATCCATGAGTCCTCGTAGACCGACTAGCGGGGTGGAGGAAAATCTTACCAGCCCCCAGATCATGATCCTTTTCTACACACCTCCATCATTGGAAAATCCTCTAATAACTCATTTGGGTTCTAAAGAGTTCGTAAAATTTAATAATTATTAGAGATTACATAGAAAACCATGCTCTGATACCAAATGGAATGACCCCACCTCCCGGTAACCCCCAATTAAGGAAGACTGAGAAGTCAGATCCACTATCCCAAAACAAGATCAATGGTTTTGCAAATAATAAAAAATAATTAATAAATTCTACCAAAGACTAAGTTTAAAACCGGATAATTTTTTTTACTTTTCACATACCTTTCAAAAATAGGAATCTGGAACTTCTACCCACTGTAGAGTTCTATCTAACTAAATCCTCCTTTACAATTTAACTTTATTCTTCACAAGTTCCAATATACCATTTGTCCAATTTTAGATATTCCTAAAATGCTGAAAAACAAAACGTCGGTCAGTATAATGAATTATACCGGTATGTGGGGGAACCAAAAACTTGCATCTGTTTGTAACAACATAATGCAACCAAATTATTTCTTAACATATCAAACTTTACGTATTCAACATAACTACTCAATCCCTACATATCCTTGCCTCTGTGTTGTCCCTACCGTGGACATGGATACTACCTCTCTCATATGGTAGATCTCAAATAACCCATATCATCCTACCTTACAGGTAGATCACTACACAGGGTTGTGTAGCTGTATGGTCCTACCCAAGGGTAGACCAACACATCGACTCATGATAACATGATGATCCTACCCCAAGGGTAGACCATGTACTAGGTCATCCATCTCATCATCGTCAAAGCTGCAGAGGAGGACTAGGATCTGAGCTAGTAATGCACATATACTTATGGTGATAGTCATAGTCACTTTACAGATACATGAAATAAAAGTCAACCAAGCAGTTAATTTCAAGCAACCGGTAAAACCTCAGAAATTACCGTGAAACTAAAGCGATTAGTCATAAGCGTAACCACATACCTGTTTTGGAGATCTCAAAGAAGCTATATATACAAATCCAACTAGATGTCCAATCAAGCAAGCTAATCAATCAATCAAACAAACATTGATCTTGAAAACATGTATAATGTCTAATTATCACAAACACATCCCAAACAATTCCTTATTGACTTGGGACACCTTTCCAAGGTTTATAAGTCTCATTAGGATTCATTAGGGCTTCTTAGATCAATTTCTCAAACTTTATCCTTTTTAGGTCAACAAACCCTAAAACAGCAATGATAGGTTCAAAACCCTAATTACTCACTTGATCATATTAAAACCTTCTTTATCATCAATTTGGCTTAGGATCATCCTAATGAGTCATTTGCACCTAGATTAGGGTTTCTAAGCCCATTAATGCACTTTATACATTTGAAACCCTAAATTAGCCTAAAAAATTATCTCTTTAGATCTAAAATGTCCTTTTTATTAACAATAGGTTAATATCATCTTAAATCACCCATATCACTTTACTCAAACTCATTAGTATCAAAATTAGGGTTTCTTATCCATGAAAGCACTTAAGATAGCAACTTTATGTACTTTTCACATTATGAACAAATTTAGGCTTCAATTATATATTTATTGGATTCATTGTATTTTTCTGAGCAAGATCTATATATTACTTATCTTAATCTGATCCTCCTATTAGTTACTAGGATTTTGCAAGTTATTTCATTTTTTGGCCAATCGTGTGCCGCCACGTGGGCTTGGCGAGGCCAATGGGCTTCTGCCTTCGTGGCGGCCCACGCCTACATGGCTGGGTCCGGGTTAAGGAGCAAAACAAAAAAAGGACGAAAGGACATGATGGTCCTTACCTTGCTCTGTAGGAGTTGGGGGTAGGATGGTAATTCCCCACCGCCATCCACTTCTACCTCCGCTCTTCTTCACAACACAACACGGCGCCATGGACCTGTTTGGAGAGGTCATCCGGGCTCTGACAGCTGTTTGGAGAGGGGGTGGGCTTCGGCCCATGCAGATCCAAAAAAAAAAAACACGGCGCCATGGACCGGTCAACCGGCCCCTTGCCGCTACAGGTGGCGGCCATGGTAGTCCATCCCACAAGCCCACCCTAAATCGGGAACAGGGCATGGCAGCCTGCGAGTAGAAGCAGGGCTCGTCCCCAATTTCTATGGATGCGAGGGCGCTACTAAGGCTGATGGTTCTGTCCCGAGGCACCGCACCTTCTTCTGGGTCAGTGGCCATCGCCTAGATCAAAGACTTGTCATGGTCGATCGTGGCGTCCAGGAGGAGAAGACAGGGGATAGGTCCCAGCAGGGCTTCAGCCTTGCGAAAGGTTCTTCTTTCCCGGACCAGAGTTCCACGCCTGCAAATATATATATACAGATAGCGGGGCTGAAAGAGGGGTGTCGGTTGCATCTAACGGGTCCAATTTTGCTGTCCCGCTTTCTGCTGTACCGGCGCTGTCCCACCAATGTCCGAGCTACACGTATCTTCCGGTAGACGTCTCCCGTAACCGGCTTTCCAGTCGCATGAGTCGAAACAACCACCGCAGGCCGGGTCACCGAACCGGGAAAAAGAAACGGAAACACTCCCATCCTTACGGTGGAGGGGTTTCCAAGCTGACACTTTCCACCTACTGTTGGGAACCTGAACACTGAACAGTTCACCGGAGACGGACAGTTGGTGCCAGACCGCCCTGCGCCACGGGCAGCGTTTCAACACCGACACTTTCTACCTACTGCTGGGGAAACTGAACGCTGAAAGCAATTCACTGGAGACAGACAGTTGATTCTGAAGAACAGAAGTGGTTCTAGCTTGAATAGTGGTTCTAGCTTGAATACGTTGGCTATTCTAACAACAACTAACGCAGAGGTCGACGACGACTCGAACACTAACAATGTGTGCTGACTGCTAGTAATGTATCGAAGTTTCTGCATACCTGTGCTCTGAATCGACAGATTCCTGGTGCTGACCAAGGGGCTGCCACTTTGAGCCAATCTTTCTCATATTTAGCCGGATGTCATGTCCAGCAATCGCATCCTGATGCTTCTTCATAGGTTCAATATGGCAACAAAGTGCAAGCCTCGGTTTCGAAACGCAACAAAAAATTCCACAATCAGGACTGCAACTAATTAGGAAAAGGATACGTGTTTCCTTGTCCAGGTCAAAATAAAAATATATTGTCTAATCAAACTCGTATAAGTGCTTGTTCTACTCACAAACTACTTTCCAATTCCTTTTATATTTTATTCAATTCTAAATATATTCAAACTATAATTACTACTCTATAAATAAAGGTCCATACATCCGTTAACTTTGTATCTTGGTGCTCTCCGTTGCATATCTATTGGTGTGAACCTGTGCGTTGCGAACGTGCGAAGTGTTCTGATTGTTTCCCAACGCCCGCATCATCTCAACGACATCATACAACAGCAAAGAACATTGGCTTTATCTAATAGCCCCAAGTTTGAATAATTGGTAGCCGCTTCGATATCTATTTGATTCATCACAGTAGAGGTATGTGATACGAGATTCATAGAGCATGTTGTGATACGAGATTCATAGAGCATGTTGTTTGTACTCGTTTATTCTGCAGTAGAAGGGGAACACTATTCCTCGCTTCCTTTTATTTTTCCGTCTTCCTTTCGTTTCGTCTTCTAACTTGCTAGTGACGAAGTAATGGAATGTTATTACCATAGTCATATGACATGTGTATGATTACGAAAGGCTACATCTTTTGTTAAAATTGTTCTTCCACTTCAGTTTTCTGATTGGATACCACGAGAACTTAATACTACAGTGATAGTCTTACGTCTATTTGTATATAAATCATACAAGTCATGATAATTTCACTAATAAAGTTGATCAAACTAAGTCTTCTACTAGAGTCTCTTCCCGCTCTCTCACCCTAGCGCCGCTAGGGTTTCTTCCTCCATAGGCGGCTGGCAGGGGGGAGGGGGTTTGGCCGCCGCAAAGCGGTACCCCGCTCCCTGTCAGCCTCTTCTCGCCCATCATCAGTAGGGTCTCTTCTTCGGGAGGTGTGTGGGCATGGTGTCTTTAGAGGCAGCAATCTTCTTCCTCCCTGTTGTTGAGCCCGACTGCGACGAGTTTCCTATCCCCTTTCTCTTTTACTGGCTTTCTGTTTAGATTGTTCTTTTCTTTCATCTATCTCGCTGTTAATCAGCGTTGCTTTCTCTTCTCGTGGTAGATTTTTCTTTCTTGGTCAATTTTGTTGTGGAGTTTGTATGACAGCAAGTGCGGGGAAAATATCCTTTTGGAACACCGATTTGGTGCAGGTACTCTATCACATATACATACTCAGGTTGAAGGTATTCCTCATAGAAAGCTGCCTTAGCCCGCGATGGAGAAGAGGGATCTATACATCATTATCCTTATCAGATTCCGATATGAGTTTTTATGGTGGTTTGTATTTGTTCTTGATCTTTGTGTGGTCTTTTAGTTTATTTTTCTCCTCATGTAGATGTCGTATGGCTCCTCCATAATGAAATTTGTCTGTTTAACTTCAAAAAACTAAGTTTTCTACTATACATGAAATACGTAAACGATTAGCCTTGAATTTATATCCACTGAATTGATTTATTGTTTCACGTTCTAAGAAACAAGTATTTCAAAAAAAAAACATATAAGCATCTAAAGTGAATAAAGACGTACTAGTATTCAATTAATTATGTATCATCAAACGGGAGGTTTTTATATTATCGTAACTTTTTGCATGATGAAGAAATCAAGATATCCTAGCGTTTAATGACAATAATTTACGGGAGTGAATGTTTGGGGTAAAGATATTAATTTTATCTTTCGTTTCAACCCCAACAAGCCACAAGTCTAAGTAAGTTTGCATGAGAATGTTCTATTGTATCATCTTTTGTTATTAGTAGGAATAACTTTTTGTAAGTGAAACATACTATTTTACTCATTATTTAAGATTGATTGAAGCATATTACATGAAAAAGTAGTTATAGATATTAGTACAAATTAGTATTTTTATCAAGGATTTGTTGTAAAAAAAATTGTGTTTTTTCTTATTGATTTTATATTGGTTACTTGCAGCATTGATTCAATTATGGATAAAAATGATTCTTTCCATGAGATTGGTCTTGATAATAACAACAGTTTTGACTTAGAACAATCAACACCTCAAAGAAATGACTCTTCTAATGTGATTGAAGATGATTGTCACAACTTGAATGACACTAAGTCCATTCATTCTAATATAGATCAAAACAAAGTTCCTAAAGTAGGTATGGAATTTGAGAGAGATGAACCAGATGCTTACAATTTTTATAATGAATATGCTAAGTATGTTGGATTCAGCATACGGAGAAGTAAGTTCCACAAAGACAAACATGGTATTTTACTAGATAGAATCTTTTGTTGCTCTCTTCAAGGTCAGAAAGGAGAAGATAAGAGGCGGGATGATGTTAAGAATCCTTGACCAGAAAGCAGATGTGGTTGTTTGGCTAATATGAAAATTCAGAGGCAACTAAATGGGAAATATGTTATCGTTAACTTTGTTGCAGGTCATTCACATAATTTGGTTTCACCTAGTAAAAGTTTTATATTGCGTTCACATAAAAAATTGGAATATTCTCATACTCTTGAAGTGGACTTAGCATATCAATCAGGAATAATTCCAAAAGCAAGTATGTCTCTTATGGCAAAACGAGTTGGTGGAATACAAAATCTAGGCTTCATTCCAGAGGACTATAGAAACTATCTCTCTAAAAAATGATCAATGGAAATGATGGTTGGTGATACAGGTGGTGTTTTGGAGTACTTACAAAACAGACAGTCAGATGATCCAAATTTCACTGATGCCATTCAAGTTGATGTTGATGATCTTATAACTAACATTTTTTGGGCAGATGCAAGAATGAAACTTGACTATGCATATTTTGGAGATGTCATTTGTTTTGACACGACATATAGAAAAAATAAAGAAAGTCGACCCTTTGCTCTTTTTGTTGGTGTAAATAATCACAAGCAAACAATTATATTTGGAGCAGCTTTATTATATGATGAAACATCTGAAACATTTGTATGGTTATATAACACATTTGCAAAGACAATGTCAGGAAAGAAACCAAAGACTATCCTTACGGATCAAGATTCTGCAATGGCAAAAGCATTAGCTTCTGAGTGGCCTGAAACATTTCATCGTTTATGTATTTGGCACATGTACCAAAATGCAGCTAAGCACCTTGGTGACGTGTTCGATAAATTTCATGATTTTGGTAAAGATTTTAGTAATTGCATTTATGATCATGATGATGAGTCTGAGTTTTTAGATTCTTGGAAGACAATGATTGATAAGTATGACTTGAATGATAATTCTTGGCTAAAGCAACCGTTTGACTTGAAAGAAAAATGGGCTATGGTATATGGAAGGGAAACATTTTGTGCTGACATGTTTAGCACTCAACGTAGTGAGAGCATGAATAGCCAAGTAAAGAGGTACATTGGTTATCAATATGATTTATTACGTTTCTTCCAACATTTTGAAAACTTGGTTGATGATAGGAGGTATGCTCAAATGAAGGCTGATGTAAAAGTAGATCAAACTAGGCCTACTATGCAACATAAAGTTGAAATTTTAATGCATGCAAGTGAAGTATATACTCCTATAATTTTCAAGATGTTTCAACGTGAGTTATGGTTGGCATGGGATTGTGATTTTCATATGGTTAGATCAATTGAATCAATATCAACATATAAAATTTTTCCTCCCAAGAAGTCAATTTTCCATATTGTTACATTTGACTCTACAAATGGAAGTATTGAGTGTAGCTGCAAGAAGATTACTTTTGTTGGAATCGTGTGTTCACATGCACTAAAAGTTCTTTCATTTCATAATGTTAAGAGGATTCCTGACATGTATATACTAACAAGATGGACAAAAAAGGCAAGATCTAATTTGAATAAGGAAAAAGTCTTATGCGATACATCTTCAGATCAAAAATCAATTGCAATATTTTGTTATAAGCACTTATGTCATATGTATATACAAGTAGCCTCGAGAGCTTCATTGATAGAAGAAACTTATGCACTTGCTTCATCATATCACAGAAACTTATTTGATGTTATAGAATGTAAGCTGAAGGAGTTATCTATTGATGATCATACAAAAGACAAGAATGCAAAGTCGATGGAAATTGACATCCAAAATGAACCCGATGAAGACAACCATGGTAAACAAATTGCAAAAGGCATTAAACACAAACCTAGAAAAGCCAAATCCTCCAAAAGAATATTGAGTGCATTGGAGAGAGTTTCTAGAAAGAAAAGATCCAAAAAGACAAAAGATATAGAAAAAATTAATATACCTGGGGTAAATTAATGTTCTCTAGTATACATGCAACTAGAAATTCATTATTTTTAGCTATACTTGATATGTGACAATGAGTTATTAAGATTTTATTTGATTAGGATGTTAATATTGATGATCCTAATGGAAATAATGTGCATGCACATGAAAATCATGTTATATCTCAAGGGGCTAGCTCTAGCAGGTACGACTATACACTTTTATATTATTGTACTAAATTTATAAGTTTTATTAGCATTAAAACATAAAGTTCTAAAATTTATATTTTCATAATAAGGAATTTAGCACTACATGTGATATTGTTGGTGTTCCCTGAGGTTTCATGCAACTTTTACACCAGGTACTAAAGATATATTTATAGACATTTCTGGTATTTAATTATTTTAATGATATTCATAACATGCATTTACATTGACAAGAGGATTCAATTGAGTATGATCGAAGTATATGTCAAAGAATACTAGAACCTAAAATCATAGTCAAAAGATTATGTACTGACATCAGTTTTCCTGTTTAAATTATCTTTTATGTACCATGGATTCATATCAAATTATGCTTTATTTGGATAGACAATATTGAAATCCTACTAACTGGTACTTGTTAACATTGTATTATATACCATTTTATGAAATTGATGTGTGTTGCCCAAACAAATGATAGCTTTGCAATTGAGTTAGCATTAGTGAATTTAAGAAGAGAAGGAATTATTTTTCTACATGTATTTTGCTTTCTCCACACACTATGTCCATAATAATCGCTCACGATATAACATTCTACACAATTTCAATGTATGTAAAACATGACGCTATACTTTTTAGATCATTAGAGGTAATGTTGAGATTTCACCTACTAGAACGTACATATCATTAAGCAAAACTGATTACATGTCACGGGCTATTAAAAAAATATGTTGAATACTTCACCCATCATAGTAAACAAGTCAAGTCAATAGCAGTCTAATACGATGTCGACCCATTGTTCCATTTCAATTATATTTAATAGTACAACGACAAATCCCAACCCAGCTCTCATATGAATGGCTTCTCGTGGGTGTTGATGTATTCTACCTATAAACATGCAAGCATGCAACATGATGTGATTCCTAGACATGACATCCAGCTATATACAAAGAAGAATGCTAGGTGGACATCATTTTGAGACCTAAAACAAAACAGTAAGCAATCCCCACCACATGTTACAAGATATAACATATACAAATAATGTATTTTATTTGTTATATGTGGAGATTGCTTAAGGTTACAATATGGATTTCAAAATGAGACTTCATAGCAAACCTCACATATGAAAGGGATTGGCTCAAAGTGGCACTTCCATTGTCAGCACGCACCAGGAATGTCGAGTCTGAGCACTATTTTAGCTAGCGTTGGAGTTGACAACGTGTTCAAGTTAGAACCACTGTTGTTCTTCATAATCAACTGTCCGTCTCTTTTTTTTAAGAAGCTTACTTATTTAGAGAGATCAACCAAGAGGTGACCCAGCATAGATGATTGATTGCATTGACCCATCACTGACAACATGTTTATGAGTACAGCAACATACAGCTAGCACTGACAGATAGATAGGTTACAGTTGCTTTGAATTTGTGGATGCCAGCAACAGGTAAATAAGCTGAAGAAGGTGGGTGGAGGCTGCATTAATTGTAGTCATGCAAGTGCTAGCGCCGCTGTCGGCCACTGTTGGTAGTAAGATGATAGCGGCCCTACTCCGATCTGATCATCTCTGCACACGCCTTATTAATTTAACAGCAGCCATCTACAACTTCCTGCTGAAGAAGAAGCTACACAGCTTCCCTCTCTGTAATCTCTTGAGCAACTTCTTCGCCCCAGGCACCTCCATCTCACACAGCTTCTTGAGGTACCCAATGGCTCCATAAGATACCATAGACATGTGGCACCGTTTGCTAGGGGATAGCGTGAGTAGACACATCACAGCGTACTTGCGTGTGGTATTTCCTGGCTGGGATCCAACAGCTGCACTAGACTAGGAACACTACGCTCGTCACGCTTCACCTGTCCGGCATTCAGCGGGAATGCCATGAGACTAGCCACATCCTGTGACGCCACTTCTCTGGCCCCAGTGCTTTTCACCTCAAGCATCCCTATGAGGAAACTCAAGCATCCAGATTCGTCGACGAGCTTCTTCATCTCCACCGCGCCGGGGGTAGAGTACAACACCCTGTAAACGCCCACTGCCGCCACCGCCTGCTGTGCGCCAGGGGTGCCAGACCGCAGTACGTGGGCGAGGAGCGGGAGGAGACCCATTGCCAGGAGGCTTTCCGGAGGAACGCACCCGACGAGGTTCCGCAGCGCGCTGACGACGGGCTCCTACTGCATTGGCGAGTCGACGAGGTAAGTGAGGAGTGCACGGACTCTGCCCTCAGATACAACCGCGCGGCGCAGGGCGGTCTGGCACCAACTGTCCGTCTCTGGTGAACTATTTTCAGTGTTCAGGTTCCCAACAGTAGGTGGAAAGTGTCAGCTTGGAAACCCCTCCACCGTAAGGATGGGAGTGTTTCCGTTTCTTTTTCCCGGTTCGGTGACCCGGCCTACGGTGGTTGTTTCGACTCATGCGACTGGAAAGCCGGTTACGGGAGACGTCTACCGAAAGATGCGTGTAGCTCAGACATTGGTGGGACAGCGCCGGTACAGCAGAAAGCGGGATAGCAAAATTGGACCCGCATCTAACACCATCGTCCAAAAGGGGGAAATCTCGATAGCCTTCCAACCGCGATTAAACCCAGGATGGTTACATCTGAGATCATCTCCCACCGTCGATGGGAGTGCCATTCTTCCCAATCCGTAGCTATAGAGAGAGAAAACTACGAGAAGGATGCCTCTCTACTGTACTCATTTCCAAATCAGACTAAAGGTAGGAGACAAGTGATTCACCATTGGATATAGGATCAATGGCCCATAAAACTCATGCATATTAAAGGGGCAGGTTATGTGTTGTTTCCAGAAAAGGATATATTCGTGACATTTAATGTTATCCTCTTCACTTTAGGAAAACTTACAAAATACGTAACTCTCTCACCTTAATTCCTTTTCTTCTCAGATTTTAAGAGAAAGTCCATTAAGACTTAAACTAATTGCATGCCAAGTTTGGGACTCAAATTAAAAAGTATGAGGGACTTATCTTTATAAGAAAGTTATCACTTATTAAGGCATATTTTATGTATATTTTCTCTCTCCTCTTCTTTTATTTTCCTTTATTTGGATTCCTTTTATTATTAGAGACATTTTGGATTCAAAATCTCATCCATGATGATTCAATCATACACCTTTCCACATATTTCTCATATTTTCATTATTATCTCAATTTCCTTTCTTATTTATGCATTATTTGATTTTCTTCAATTTTCTTTCTCTTTTTATCATCTTGGACTCACTAACTTAATAGGGTCCACGAAATCATATATTTAAAGGAAATATTATCAAAGAAATCCACTCATTACACATAAATCATACAATTTCTTAATCATACATATCATGGGAGAAATTACATCTCAAACCATATGAACCCAAAAATTCGAGTTGTAACAATTACCATAAAACATGACAAATTAAAATCGATTCCATATAACCACCACAAAAGGAAACATATTACATTTGAGCCCATCCCAGTTGCCACCTTGATTTACCACCCTCCTGGGCAGCCACAGGCGTGGGGGGGAGAGAAATATTTCTCTCTTAATCACATGTTACATTTGAGTGAGAGTATTACATATCATGCCACAAGATGATACATATTCTTGTTCACTTGGCCAACTTTCTACAAACCTGTCACATATGGTAACCTGTTTACATATAAAAACCATATATGTAAAACCATGGCATACTGCCAAAAACTCGTGTCGATATACAACGTCTACAAAACACCCCTAAGGACCTGAGAGTACAGGGATGAAACATGAGACTCTACTACAAAACACTAGCAACATATCCAATCATTAGCAGGTACTACTCCTCTTGCTACTCAGCCTCAACTACACAATATCTACCTCGTCGTTCACGACCACTTAAAAGGTGTAGAAACCCACAGAGTGAGACCAACGTCCCATCAAGAGATATAACTCTCTGCCAACAACTATTATAAGCACAAATAAACTATAGCATGGAGATAGCTTTATTGTCAGGATGAGCAGATTCAGCTAATTGACATGAGTAAAGAAATTAACATTGTTTAAGCAACTTAGGCATCTACAATGGAGCAATAGAACATCTTATATTCTTTAGAAGGAATATGAAGAACATGTATAATAGTTGATTTCTCTTACCGCATTATAAATGAACTAATCAGTACAAGAGACAAGGCAAAGAGTTATCCAATATGAGCTGTGTTTAACCCTAAGCAAATATACTATGCAGCTATATTATATCTTTTATTATACCATGAGGAGATGAGGTATACCACTCATGCTCCAACTGACCACTGCTAAGTCAAAATTAGTGTCATACAAGATCTAGGAGGAGCCAGACTCCTATGATCTCCCATACCCTCAGGCAGTCTGAGTCAGCCACAGTGACATATAAAGTCCAACTACAAAACATCCTAGTCTGCCTTGGTATATAGGCACAACTGTAGTGAAAACTGAGCTACAATCATAGTCGCACTCTTACCGAGGTATGACTACAACCATCCTCAAAATATATCATATATATGCTCTAAAACACATTATCTGAGATACATCCTCGACCGCTATCCTACGAGGGTATGACCGTAGCTAATCCTATGAGAATGCATATACTCAACAGTATATGACTCTGAGCTTCCACTGAGGGAGAACTTGTTTCACCATCTAGCAAATACTTATGTTGAAGATGGATCTGTGGCACAGGACAACTACATGATTAGGGTTTCACTTGATTCGTTAAACTAATTGAGTGTCTTTTAGCATCAAATCAAGTTACAACGTACAAACCCTAAACAAATTCTACAAAATAGGGGTAAAGGTACAACTCCAAAAGATATTAAAGTTATGAGGTATGAACTTGTCACATCATCTCTTGATATCACTGCCATACAAGGCCATCAACATTATCACATCACTAGAGGATAACAATCCTTCATCTCATCACTAACGAATATCACCTCACATTAGGTGTAAAGCCTCTTCCAGGTCATAAGACCCAAATCATATAATCCTTGCACATCATCATTATCTCATCATGCCTCATAAAGGCTCATAATCACCACCTTGTGTCATTTCATTTACACCATAGAAATCACTAGATATGCATTCATTCCACCTGCAAGGTTAGGGTTATACAAGTAGGAGAGAGAAAACATTAACTCATGATATTCATTCAAACAAGCTCAACAAGTACATCATACACTTGAAATTAGGGTTAGGGTTTCTCATATTACCGATTAGGGTTTCAATAACATTATTCAATCGTTAAACCCTAAGTTCATTACTTCCTACATTCTTAGGGCATATTAGGGTTAGGTATTATAATCATGATCAATCAATGATTCAATCATCAATATGTAGTGGCTAACCCAAAGTGTAGAAACCAACACCATCACATATGTAACGACCTCCATGTGTCAACATGTGTAGCGACCAACATGGTTCACATGTGTAGCGACCAACATGGTTCACATGTGTAGTGACCACTTGGGTTGAGGACCCTGCTGTAACCAAACTAGATGAGGGTAGAGACCAAACAAAGCACAAGGTGTAGAGACCACTTGTTGCGTCTAAACAAAATAGAAGCATGTGTTACAACCACAAGAAATCATATGTAGCGACCAAACCAAACTCAAGCACTATAGCGACCACCCATTAGGATTAGGGTTTGTTGCACCCACAACATACCATAAATATGTATCAACCTCAATACCAAAGTGAGAGTAGAGACCACAAGGTCATCCCACTCCAAACAACACATAATCAACTCCAAAATAGAACTAAACCACGATCAAAATAGATGATAACCGTCAAGAAAACTAAGCATCATCAAAGTAAAAACTCCATGAAAAGATGATCATCAAAAACCCTGAAACAAACGTCACTAGGGTGCACATGGTAAACCATGATGATATAAGGAAAACCATGTGTCAAACTATTGCAACCATAGATCAAAACCTCCAACAACATATGATAGTCAAAGCATAACATGGTGATATAGAAACAACAACTCTTTTATCACATAGAATCGGTTGCATGAATTTAGAGTGTAGGATAAAGAGTGATATAATCAATAATACTTCAAAATCTTAAATCCTAGATCATGATAACTTCATCTAGCATCTTAGAATCACATCTTATATATAAAAACAATAACATGCAAGCAATAATAGGGTACAATAATAGTAGAGGGGAAAGTTATATAACCCGCCTTAAGATGAAGATCAAGCTCCAAAGACACGTGCTCCAAGAGAGAAGATAAACTCCAAATTATATCAACTCCTCGTCCACAAGGTCAACAAGAAGGAAGATCACCAAGGATCACCACATAGAAGATGATCAAGCTCAAGATCACCACATGTAAGGATGATGGGCCACCAAAGCTCCAAGATCACCACCTTCTCTAGCTCCACCAATCTCAAGGTTGAACACAAGGAAGAAGAGAGGAAAAAGAGCTAAAAGGAGATACTTGCATGTAAAAGAGAGATCATATATACTCAAGGGGTAGGAGGGAGGTAAGGATATGAGGTGTCAAGGTATTAGATCACCAAAAGGACACTTGTCCCATAAAGGATCGACCATGCAACCACTCTAGACATGCATGCAAGAAAGGGTGATAAAAACAAGGTAGTGTAGTGACCACTTAGGTCCACTACACACCAAGGTCGCAACAAAACCAAGGGAACACCATGTAGCGACCACTACAAGATGTCTCTCAACAGTATGCTATCCCCACATACTCAACAGTATGCTCTCCGAGTTTCCTGTAGGAGATGCTCATTTCACCACCCAAAAAATGCTGACATTGAATGGATCTATGGGATAGGGCAAGCAACATGATTAGATTCCACTTGATTAATTAGACCAATTAAAGTGTCTTTTAGCATCAATCAAGTTATAACATACAAATTAGAGACAAATTCTTTAAAAGAAAGGGCATAGTATTACAACATAAGATATAATCATTTAAGCTATAAATTGATTCCCATCTTCTCAAAACATTGTATCACTACCATTCACAAGGCTATCACCATCAATATATTATCATGGGATATCAATCCCTTATTCCAATATCGGAGGATATCACCTAAACTATGCAAGTGCTTGCTAGGTCCTAAGACCCATCACATCACAGTTGTGATTCATTGTTATCTCATCATGCTTTATTGGCCATATAAGCATTACTTATACCAACCATCATTTGTGCCACATCACATATACATACCATAGCAATCATTAGCTATTACATTCATCTCTATGGCAAAGTTGATATTATATAATCAGAGAGAGAGAGAGAGAGAATATGTTTCAACACATTAAACACCTTTAAATAAAGCAAGCAATGTATCATAAGTTCCTTTAATCCATATAGGGTTCTCAAGCATAATTCTATCTCAAATCTCTAATTTTCACTACCTCCCATAAGTTGGAATGTATGAGGTTAAGAATTAGACAATATAACCAAGTATGCACATTCACATATTCATACATTCCATATTCCCTTATAGAGACTTATATCCACTGATTGATATTATTTAACCATCTTCATAGTATCCAATAATTATAACACCCGATCAACTCAAAAGGTTAAAGTCATGTAATTTAAGAGAGAGAGTACAATATCAAGCTTTCTATTCATACACATTTAATAATATGACCTACCCTTAGAATCAAGGTCAATACTCTTCACATATAGCCGATTAGGGTTTTGCCTCATGGTTACATCACCCACCCCAATT
The DNA here is from genome assembly GCA_963693085.1 of Alisma plantago-aquatica. NCBI lineage: Eukaryota > Viridiplantae > Streptophyta > Magnoliopsida > Alismatales > Alismataceae > Alisma > Alisma plantago-aquatica. Next base: position 489,832,630 of record OY856409.1, on the reverse strand, counting down.
ACACAAATTCCACTCTCTTGAAACTGATCTAGGTTTGAACAACATTAATTAGATATGAATAAATCATCGTGTAGACAACACTAGGTAGCACCATTTTATAAATGTATATGTGTATCATCTCATTAAGTTATGTGTGGGTTACAACAATGCATTATGTAAACATATTGACCATGTACCGGCATAATGTATCATCATTAAATGATCCATATGTTATTACCCTTCACAAGTTATCAACCACATTATCTTACTAAGGAATGTCAAACCTTCGATTACATAACTAGAGGGTTTTACTTCAAATTATACACAAGGCACTCATTAGACCATTAAACTTATTCATATGGTTTCTACTCAAAAACTAACACCCCTTGATTCCAACAAGGCTCATCTTCACTATCATGTACACACATAGTTGTCTCATTAGCCTCTCTCACAAATTATGATCATATAGAAAGGAATATAAATGACACTTTCCATAGATTACAATATTTCACTAAGGAGAGCACATAAGTCTTACCATCTTATGATTAGGATTATCATATGGTTACTTTACCACTAAACCCTAATTCTATGACCTCCCACCTTATTGGAGAGTTTTAGAGCTACACATCATAATTAAGGATTGACCATTCATAGTCACAACATCTTAGATAGATAATCACACTATGTATTGACTATATCCATACACACGAGTATAGGTGTAATGACTCTTCATTACGCATGTATCAATTAATCAATTACATGGTATCTCAATCTATCCCCTAACCCTAGATGTCAGTTTCACCTTCAACTTAAGTTATCAGTTTCACACTCATCATGTGATATCGGTTTACCACCTTCTCAATATGTTGGGTTGGCATTAGCATAGGGCATCAGTTTATCATCAACCCTAGGTATCGATTCCATCCCTTCCAAGGTGTGTTGACTTGATGTCCACATTGTAACACAATCTTAATACCCATTAGGTGTATTGGTTTACCTCATCAATGTGTATCTCGGTGTATAACATCTTCAGTCAGCCTTTGATATATCAGTTTCATCTTATCCATGGGTGTCAGTTTAACCTTACGTGAAAGTGTGTCGTCTTCTCACTCAACAAGGTAGTATCTCGGCTTAGCTCCACCCTGATGTGTCAATCTATTACTCCACAAAGTGTGTCGGCCTTACGCGACCCGAACCCACTAATCAGGGTTAGGGTCCGCCATACAAGGACTAATACCAACCATCAACTTTTAAATACTTGATGAAAATCTCCCATAAATTTTCTTTCTTTCAAATATATTGTAATATCACTTACTGAATGATAAGTCTCGATTAAACATAACATTAATATACAACAAAACTTGACTATTACATAGAAGCAAGAGTTTCACACTTAATATACATCAGGTACATTACATATTTAAACTTCTCTTGTTTCTCACTTTCTCATTCCCAGTATCTAGAAGAAGGATAATAGACTATCTATCTATTCTAACTACTCTTCTTTCAAGACCTCTATACTACTCTTATTTAAAATTGACTTCCGTCTCCTCAGGAAGAGCTAATCCTTTACCTGAAAAATTGTTCACTAGGTTGGTGAGATACTGGCTCAGTGAGTAGATAATCAATAGGTAACCAAGATATTTATGATGTTTACAATTAATAGAACTTAAATGCAATCATGTAAGCATGGCAGTTTAAAAACTATAATTCACTCAACATGGAAGTTGTACAGATATTGAACACAATAAAAGGATAACCTAATTATTTACATTATTTTAAATCCCTTTATTATGCCTCTGGACCCACATGAGGTGTACCACAACATGTGGAAGTATCGCAGCAAGCTACGATCTCACTGTACAAGACTTAGAAGCATGCCCAGTTCCTAAGTGTTTAATCTCAATACCATGTATGTAGCTGGCATTGGAACACCTACCTCTCAGTGACTAATGGGAGTGGTTGGATATCTCAGATCTCCACCTCTCAACCTAGGTACTCAGGTGGTGAGTCAAAGCCCTTAGTCTTAATGTGCATCAGTGGACCTACTGACCATTAATCACTACAACATGTAACACAAGTACCACTGACATCCCTGGTTGGTGTTGGGTTCCATACAACTGTAAGGAGTCTGCCCTACTGGTTAAGACCCCCACACCCTACTGGTGTTGTAACATCCCAGGATTTGAGGCCTCAAATATAATGATCTTAAAAGGAATGATTGGACTACCCATATCACCAAGGTACACCTCCTTTTCCAGATCCCATCACTAAAGAACACCATAGTTAAGCATGCTCAGCTTGGAGTAGTATTGGGATGGGTGACCAGTCGAGAAGTTGATCATGACTTGCACATGAGTGAGGACAAAGTATGTAGTTAAGGCTAGTGGTGATCTGTGGGGCCAGTCATCATTCCTAAAACTCTACTAGAGCCTTGGGCAGTGGGCTCATGCATTACAAGTGGTATCAGAGCTAATTCCCATCTAGTAGGTGGGGCCCACATGGGCTAATGATATGTGAGTCTTTGAGCCGTGCGGTCCAGGCATGTTGGAAAGGGCTATCCGTGGTGATGGAGCCACCCTTACGCTGGTAGACGTGGTCGGGATCTGGGTGTACATGGCCATGTTGGGTCTACATTGAAATGGGGAAATGTTATGAGGCCACATAGTTGAGCCTTGACGAGGGAGTCAAGAGTCTAAGTGGGGGAGATTGTAACATCTTGGAATTTGAGGCCTCGGATATAATGGTCTTAAAAGGAATGATTCGACTACTCATCACCAAGGTGCACCTCCTTTTCTGGGAGCCCATCACTAAATAACTCCATAGTTAAGCGTGCTCAACTTGGAGTAGTACTGGGATGGGTGACCAGTCAGGAAGTTGACCTCGGCTTGCGCGTGAGCACAAAGTACACAATTAAGGCTAGTGGTGATCTGTGGGGCCAGTCGTCGTTCCTGAAACTCTACTAGAGCCTTGAGCAGTGAGCCCAGGCATTATAGGTGTGATCTGGCTTACCTCAATCTGGACTACCTCCAATCGGGAAATCATTCCCCCCCCCACAACGCAGGCCTCATCCTGTGAGGATTCTACAATGACCATGGCATCTAATGTCTAGTGATATTTAGTTGCTTTAACAGGTTTCATCATCGTAGCTAATGATAATCCTATTTTTGATAATTAAGCGTCTCATATTTAAACAATAAATCATTTAATATTTTCCATAGATCTCAGAAATCATAGTTCAACTATTTTAAACATGAACTATGGCAACCTGACTTTATAGTGCCTCAATTTACACATTCATCACCTATCGAATCACAATAGTTCACATGACAACTTTTAACATGGTAATACATCACTAATAATATGATTTTATCACTACACACGCTTATTTAAACCATCACAAATATCATAGAGCAAGAATCAAACGCTGAAAAATCATTATTTGAATTTGTAAGATTTAAATCATGGTTAGAAGTAGATTATCTACTCACTGATATGATCTTAGCCTTTTCATCAACTAATCTCAGATCTTAGCTCACACAAGTCTAAATCAAGCTTCAGATCTCAAGATCTCATTCTAAACAACCCTTTAACGTGTTTCTTGACCCTAAAGAAGGCATGTTGTAGGTAGAAGATGAAGATCAGAGGTTAACCCAAATCTCAGATTCGCTATATTAGGGATTCCGAGCAAGGGGAAACAAAGAGAAGGAAGAATCAACGCTTAAAACTACTTACCAAGTTGAATCTATGACAAACCCCTTGGATTTTCGCTGTTCTTCACGTTCTTCCCTGAAAATTGCTCTAGAAATTACCTTCCAGTTGTCCTCTCACTGAGAAAAGAGTCTGAGATGATAGATGATCGAATTATAGTTCTAATGCACTTTGTTTCATTGAAAACAGATAAGTATAGCCTGAGATATGATCGTTTTACTATTGGTTGTCCTAGGCGGCATCCGTCACGGTCGCGACAATAGCATCGTGGTCGCTACAGTAGCGTCGCGGTCGCGACAATACTATCATGGTCGTGACAATATATACATGTATACTAAAAAGGGAATAACTCTCTCATTTTAACTCTGATTTGGTTCCTTTTTGTTGGATTCATAATCAAATTCTCTATAATCCTATAGTATTGTTTTGATAACATTCTCAAATAAAAACTATTTATTAGTTATTTCCTCCAATGTCATTAACTCTATTCTTGCATACATGTATGGGTTAATGATATATTAACTCCAACTTAGATCTTTATAGTATCCTTAAGTCATGACTATGAGTTATCCAAACAAGTATTTAAGGTTACCAAAGTTAAGATAAAGCACAAGGTAAAATATTACTAACAAAAGCATGACAAGCATTAAGATTATCTTAAATCTCTAGGATTACCGGCAAAGTTAGGAAAGGGTTGTAACACATCCTCTCTTCTATGGGAGTGTACCTCTATTTCGCACTTACATGGTGTGTCGGCTTGACCTTATCAAGGTGTATCGGCCTACACACTAACCCTTGTGTCGGCTTGTGCTCCTCACTTTGTATCATTTTTTTTTTAGGAAAGGTAATGTTTATATTGAAATAAAACACATCAAGCAAGCAAAGACCTGCTTATGTGAAGTACCAACTGAATGTTTGTGAAGGGAGCTGCTGAGCGGAGAAAATAGAGAAAAAATCTGAAGCATAAGCAAAAAGAGCAAAGTTTGGCTAGCTGGGGGGAGGCACCCCTTAAGACAATCTCCTATAATGTTAAACATCCAAAAACGATAATCTGATATGAACCGTCTTTAAATATGCTTGAGTCACAGTAGTTGTTGCACCAAGCTAACCCCAGTCTCGTCATCCACCATAGCTTTCAGATCACAGAGAAAAGCAGCTTCGGAATCACCTTCTTCCAAATCATCCTTTTTTCCATCTGTTAGTATTCCTGCAGTTTAGTGAGGAAAAGAAGATCGACATCAACTTGAGAAATGATAATTTTTGCCAATTTTTTGACGTTGTTGAAAGTTCTATTGTTCCTTTCTTTCCATAGGTTCTAGCAAATTGTGATGAAGATATCGTTACTTTTGAAATTTCTGTAGTTTCTTAATGGGGTTATTATCATGGGGAAAATGTCTTCCTGGAGATCGGGAATACTTTTTCTCATGAAGTGTGAAAAAATGTCTTGAGAGAAAGTGCATTTGAAGAAGATGTGGCTGACTGAATCATTGTTTTTTTCACAGAGGACACATTTGAAAGGTCCGATGAAGCCCTTTCTTGAGAGATTTTCGCCTGTAAGAAGTTTATTGTGAAGAAGAATCCATAAGAATGTTTTGTATTTTTGTGGCCATTTTTGTTTCCAAAGCTTTGTTGATGATGGAGAGATACCTCTGTTGCTGAGGAAATTGTATGCAAGCTTGACTGAATACTCTTTCCCCCATTTCCAGGTGATGCTGTTTGAGATGTTATTTTCCAAAGTACAAGCTAGATTTCTAAAATCGTATTGGCTGACCTGGGAAAGGATATATCTTTTTAAGGAGTTGATCTGTTACTGGTAATGAGAGAAAGGGCTTTATCAATTTTTAAGTTGAGAAGATTTTTTGGAATTGACCAAGAAGTTTTAAGATTTACGACTGAGTTTTTTCAAACCATGGGTCAAACCAGAATGAAATATTTTTGTGTGAATGTGGGGGAGTGTTTATGATTTGAGAAAGCGTGTTTATATTTTTATTTATGAATTTCCAGAGAGAGGAAGCCGATTTCCACTGGATATGATGCCAAGGGGGTGAGTGCTGGTAGTATTTTTTTGTGATAAGATGTGTCCAGATTTTCTTTTTGTTTTGGATAAGACAATCTATAACTTTGGCGATGAGGCAGAGAGAGTGTGTTTCAATATTTATAATGCCCCATCCACCTTGATCAAATGGAGCTGATATAGTTTTCCAATTGACTAGATGATAGTGTTTCCCTTGTTTATTTTGTTTTTGGACATTATTCCATAGAAAATTTCTCCAGATTCTGTCAAGGATGGATTTAGTTTTTGAGGGTAGAGGAATGCAGCTTAAGAAGTGGGTTGTTATAGGAGTAATGACACTATTTAGCAGGGTGAGCCTGCCCGAGAGGTTTAGGAAGTTGTTTTCCCAACAGGTGAGTTTTGTGTTTATTTTTGAGATAATAGGTTTCCAAATGGCATTTGATATGTTATAAGGGGTGATAGGAAGACCTAGATATTTGATCGGAAAATCTTCAGATCTGCATTTGAGAAAGTCTTTTAGGTTCTCCAAATAGGAATGTTGTATGTTTACCCCAAAAATGGAGGATTTTTTAATGTTAACTTTCAGTCCAGAGATATAGGAGAAGAGACCTATGATCCTAAAGATATTCTGAACAGAGGAAAAATCTGGGGAGGAGAAGATGATGGTATCATCCGCAAATTGAATAATGTTCTCCATGCAGTCATCAGGAGTCAAAATGAGGCCGTTTTGCTTTCCCAAGTGTAGCATGCGAGAGAGAATGGTGGTTAAAATGATGAAGAGGTATGGAGAGAGTGGGTCCCCTTGTCTAAGTCCATTTGAATTATGGAAATAGCCAAAAGGAACGACATTTATGATTGTGGAGAAGTGATTTGTAGATATACATGCATGGATCCAAGATATCCATTTGTCAGGGAAAGCAAAACCTTTAAGAGTTTGAAAAAGATAGTTCCAATTGACAAAATCAAAAGCTTTTTCAAAATCCAGTTTAATGGCAAGAGGGGGGGGTTTGTATGACAAAGATGGATGGTTTCGTTGACCATTAAAAAAGCATCTTGGATGTTGCGGTTTTTTAGAAAGGCGGATTGGTTTAGAGGGATGATATCGTCCATGAGAGGTTTGATCCTATTTGCTAATGTTTTTGCAATGATTTTATAGGAGGTATTAATGAGACTGATAGGACGAAAATGGGAAATAAGTTTTGGTTTACTATTTTTTTTATCAAAGTGATGAAGGTTTTATTGATGTATTTAATGATGTTGTGCGGATTTGAACTAGCTTGGAAGGCAGAAAGAAAGGCAAGGAAGTCGTGTTTATAATGATTCCAGTTGGCCAAGTAGAACTCAGCGTTTAGGCCATCTGGACCAGGCGATTTATTTTTTCCTAGGTCAGAGATCGCAGATTGTAATTCTTTGAGAGTGAAAGATTTAATGAGGTCATGAGGATTTTTTATTTTATTTTCACAAAAAGAATGCCAATGAAGGTTTTTTAGGCCAGATTGGTTATGATTATTGTTGAAGATTTTTTTTTAGTGGTTTTTTATATGGGTTATGATGGATTTTTTATGAGAAGTGAGTCTTCCATTTATCAAAAGGTGAGTTATAGCATTATTTCTAAATTTTTGGTTGCAGATTTTATGAAAGAATTTTGTATTTTTGTCGCCGTCTTTAGCCCATGTAATTTTTGCCCTTTGTCTCCATTTGGTCTCAATTCTATTATTTATGTGTTCTAGATCAGCTTTAATGGAGAGGACCAAGGCTGGGTCAGCTGAAGGGTCTTTTTCAACATGGAGAAGTTGGTCTTCAAGGTCTTTCTGAGAATCAGTTAAGGTCGAGGGGTTTAAAAACATCCATTTTTTATATGATTTTTGATGTGTTTTGTGTTATTTAAAATCTGTAGACCTATGTTTGTTGATAGTGAGTTAGCAAGAGTCCAGTTTTCAAGACAAGATTTGGAAAAATTTGTGATGTGGAGCCAGTTGTTTTCAAATCTAAAAGGACGTGAACCCCAAGAGTTTGAGGCAGTTTCAAGGATGAGGGGAAAGTGGTCAGAAATAGTGCGATGGGAGATGTAAACTGAGGAGAGTGGATGCTTGTCTTCCCAAAGGTTGGAACAAATGAAATGATCGAGACGGGCAAAGGACCGATTTCTAGACCACGTAAATAAGGCATTTGTGGGAACAAGATCGATGAGAGAATGGTTGGAAAGCATCTGTTTAAATTTTTTGTCAGTTGCTGTCATGGGGGAGGGAGATGGATTTGAGTTGAACCTATCAGATATCTGTGTAACAATATTGAAATCACCACCTAGGACCCAGGGTATCTGATGGTAGTTTGTGAAGAGACAACGTAACTCCTCAAGGAAGGAAGTTTTGTCATATCCTGGTTCCCCATAAATACCAGTGAAGGACCAAAGATAGTCATCCGCAAGATTTTTAAAATCAATCGTTATCGAAAAATTTTGAATGGAGGATTTTCGCAAAACAAGGATCTGGTTATTATATCCCACAAGGATGCCACCTTTAAAACCCTTGGGTGGAAGCTGAATCCAGTTCGTGATTCTATTTCCACCTATGGTTTTGAGGGCGAAGGGGGTGATAAAGGATTTTGTTTCTTGGATGGTGATTAAATCTATTTTGTTTTTATAAATATGGGATCGTAATTTTTTTCTTCTTTGTAGATTTGCTGCTCCACAGATATTCCAAGAAGAGATTTTCATGAGTAAGGAAATGAAGAACGAGAGAAAAAATCAGGAAGAATAGTAATCTGTTTAGCAGCCTTTCTTGGACCAACCCATGAAAGTTTCTATGTTATTTAACATATATTGTGCGTCATCATTTTTATCAAAGAAAAAGCCTATCTTGTTTGCAAATGATGTAAAACTTTTAGTGCTAGACCAAGAAGCAACATCATCTATAGTGACCAACTTATTTTTTATTTTATGTGAAAGAGATGAAGATAGAGTTGATGCAGGAGAATCATAACTGGTAGAGCAGGGTGTAGTGTTACCTTTCTTTGGCCTGTTAATGATGCTGGTTCCTTTGATGTTGGCCTGTTTAGGTTGCAGGATCTTTTGCAAGTAACTGGAGGTTGTCTTTTGCATAGGGCTCTCCTGCTCCGAACTCTGCAGCGAGGAATCTTTGTTTTGTAAAGATGAGTTTTGAAAAGCAGCAGATTGATTGTCCTTGTTTGGGGAATGCCAACTTTCCTTCGTAGATGAAGTAGATTGGCATGAGTTTTTGCTAGGTTTTATTTTGGAAGCGGGAAGGGAGGGGTCAGGAGATCTGTTTCTTTTTTTGCTTTGTTGATGGTATGAAATTTTAGAAATGTTTGTAGGTTTCCTAATCCAGACTTGATTTCTGGAAGGAGGAACACTGGCATGAGGGATGGGGTTTTTCCCTTTGTTTGGGCTAAACCATGAAGGAGGGTGTGTTGAAAGCTCGGAGAAAGCAGTGTTGTTGATAGTGGGGTGTTCAAGAGCAAGCTTTAGATGGTATATTGATTCACCTATCTTGATGTTGATAGAGGGAGGAAGAGAGATGGCGGCTTTGACGGAGAAAAGGCAATAAGCTTTGATGAATTGGGTGGGATGGAGCGTTTCAGGACTAATGTATTGAAGCGTAGCTCCAATAGAATGAGCGATGCCTCTGAAAATTTCAAGCTCCCACAGATGTGGGGAAAGGTTTGAGATGGCTACCCAGTCGGAACCACCAGCAAGAGCAGGGAAAGAGCCCGTATCAGCAGACCATTTGGAGAGACGTGCCATGATAAAGCTGGATCCACAAGGTATGGTAAGCATCTGGTTGAAGATATGGTTTATCTTCGTCCCTTCAGGAACAGTATAAATGAGTTGGGTGGGTGAGAAAATTTTTTGTTTGAGGATGGTTTGGCCAGGGAGAAGAAGAGCTAAAGCTCTAGTAATATCGAGAACATTGATAGGATTATTGTCCAGGTTATTTTTGATTGTAACAAGAATACTTCTGAGGGAAAAAACCTTGAGTAATCGCATAGAGTTTGCGGGGAGATCCATGGTGATCGCATATTCAAGGAAGTCTGGTGTTTTCATGGTAGGAATAGAGGGAGGAAGGTTGACACAATGGGCTTCGGCTGAAGGGGTTTTTGATGGAGGGATATATTGTTGTGTGTGATGTTTGGGAGGGGTTTTAGGCGAGGGGTAGGGTTTTGAAATAGGCGGTGTCCAAGAGCTTGAGTTTACGAGACAAGGGTTTTTTTTTGCATGTTCGGGCGGGAGATTTGCTAGACATGCAAAGGGATTTTTTGTATGGTAATGATTGAGGGGTGGTACAGCATTTGGCCAGTAGTTGGTGGAAGATTGTTTTGGGACCACTGAACTATTTTGGAAAGGGGGGTTTCGCGACGAACGAGAGAGCATGTTAGATCGGTGGAGGTATGACTGTTGTAAAAAACTATTGGGGAGGGGCCTAGACAAACAGAACCTTTTTATGTGCCCAATGCTTCCACAATTGAAGCAGGTGCATCGTGAGAAACACCTGGAAGAAGAGTGGTTGTTGCTGTGGCAGAGGGAGCAGAAAAGGGCATGAAAAGGTTTTTTGGGAGGTGCCTTTTTCCAGATTTGGGTGGTGGGGTTGTGTTCTAGAGTGTCTTTAATAAGAATGGCAGATTTGGCTTGTCCCAGAACAGGAAAGGCGAGATTTAAATGATAAATGTCCTTAGGGATGATATCCCTAGGTAATGAGGACTTAGGATGGAGGGTTTTGTATAAGGACGATAGTTTTGGTCTATAATCATCTTCTTTAATAGATGGATAGGGAAAAAGTTTATACCTTTCTGTGATGGAACTTAGTTGTTGAACCATTGGAGATGTGATCTCGTCTTCTTCATCTTCTGATCCAGAGGAGATGGAGATGGGCCAAGTCTGCGCACCCATTGGGGGTTGATGTTCTGCTCTGACGAAGAGTTGGTCTACAGAGTTTGAGGATGAAGAACTGTCTTGATCGTGTCTTTTATAGAGATAGGCGAGATATGGTGGAGTATCATGTCTGAAATCACGAACCCAAGCACGAAAGGTGCGATCTTCATAAGGTTGAAGGAACATGGACCATTCCGGTTGCAGATTTAGTTCCAAACGCATCTCTTCCCAACCATCCGAGATGAGGAGGAAAGGGTTTTTTTTACCCCAGGTTGTTTTTGAAGGGGTAGACCATGAAAGTGAAGCCTGGAATGAGCGGTGGCCTATGTTAATCATACAAATGCCTGGGGAGATGTCATATTTGTGGTAAATCCATGCTCTAGGAAGCAGGATAGTTTGTGAGAAGGTTGGATCGGAGAGATGGATCTCCAGGAAGGGGAAGCACGAGTTCATGTTGAGAGAGGAAGATGGGGTTTTCGAGATGTTGCTGGACTTCAGGGTTTTGGGTTTCTAGAGGGCACGGCAGAATGATTTGATCTTGCCCAATTTTTGCATGCATTGCGCTTTTATGCATGTGGCAAGGATGAGGGCGCCCATAGTTCTCATATTGATTACCGAGAGTTTGGTGTAGCTTTTATTGCGGCTCGCCTGAAACAGAGTTGAGCTGTTGTGATCCTTGAATCCCACAAAATCTGGGGAAAGAGAATGTGTCCGACAGATAGAATGAAGATGGGTAATCAATGCGATGTTGCTTGCATGTTCCTAGGCCAAAATAGGGACACGAGGAGTGGAGAAAATTGAGGCTTTTTCCAGCAGGAAAATTGTAAGCTTTATCCGAACAGGCTGAGCGATGAAGCTGAAAAAAGAAACTGTTGTTGCAACAAAAACTTTTTGTACCGAAACACTGGAGTCTACTGTATTGGTGAGATCCTTAGCCTGCAAAGGTCAGAAGGAGAGCAGGGGGAAAGATACCTGAGGAACCAGGAAGCTTGATACCTGTAGAGGGAGGAGGCGATATCCGAAGAGTTGATGATAGAACTATTTCATCGTATCTACTAAGAAGATGATAGAAGTGGAGTCTCGAAGGGGCTGAGACCCAATCTAGCCAATGATGGGAGTCCCCGTCGATAAGGGGGGAGGCATGAGGCGGGGGAAGATCACCCGAGGAGGGGCAACCAACCTGGGAGACGACAGACCGAATAGAGAATCCTAGAGAGAAGTTGGAGCTTTCTCCCTCTAACTTCTCCTCGTATCATGTTAGACACATGTATTGGCCATACCATCATCTAGTGTGCCAGTTTAAGCACCACAAGGCATGTTGGGCTAGCACCCTCAACATATCGGTCTAAGGTTTTGGCTAACAAGGCATATCGGTTTAACCCCTCTAAAGCATGTCGGGTTTGAACTAACTTGGAGTGTCGTCTAGATCAAAGTGTGTCGACTTTGTCATCTTCAACCTTAGGATATTGGCCACTAGTTCAACTATTATGATGGCAAGAAAGTACAATATATGGATAGAAAACTAGATGAGGTTCCTTCATCAAATCAGTTCTTAAGACCGTCATTAACTACTAGCATATATGAGATAAACGATTTAGAGATGAGAATCAATATAAGCACATTAAAGAGTGAAAATAATAAAGAAGGCTAAGAGTTATATAACCTACCTCAAGAAGGTATCTGTTACAACCCCAATTTTTGGGTTCATTTGGTGAGAAATGTAATTTCTCATATTAAATATATATGAACAAATAATGATATAATTTTTTTTGAATAAATGAATTTCATTTACAATAGCCTTGATTATTGTTTTGAGGGTTTTATTGGCTATTGGGCCCAATAACAAAGAAAAAGACAAAAGAAAAGTATGGAAACCTCTGGAAGGCAAATCCAAAGAGGGATTTCGTGCCTCTTGGGTTCCTTGGGTTCCAAGGAGTCCAAAGTTGCATAAAGAGTGAAAAGAGAAAAGAAAATACCAATTAAGTATTTCTTTGTTAAGAAAGAAATTGAAAACAATGGTAAAATGTGGGAAATAAGTAAAAAGATATATAATTGAGTTACCCTTGATGAGTTTTCGTATCAAAAGGATTCCTAATAATAATTGGAATGCCAATGAGGAAAATAAAAAGAAAGATAAAGAAAAATCCTCAAAAAGAGATATTTTAATAAAAAATAAATAAGATATGAGAAATAATGGATAAAAGATAAATAAAAGGCTAAGGAATATTCACAAGATGGGATTTCGAGCCATTAAGGTTCCTTGAGGTTCAAGGAACTCAGAATATTAATTTAATGGTAAGGGAAAGAGAAAATATGTGAGAAATATATATATAATTAAGTGATAACTTTCATATAAATAAAGACATCTCATACTTTTGAGTTTGGGTCTCAAATTTGGTACATACGTGCATTAAGTCTTTATAGACTTTCCCTTAAAATTTGGTATTAATTGGACATGTGGTTTGGGAGTTATGAATTTTGGAAATATACCTAAAGTAATAGGATTTCATTAAATGTCACAATTCCTTTTCCTATTATGCTTCTGGCGTGTGCATTCAGGGCCGTCAGATCTAGATCTGACAGTGATGAGCCCATCTTCTAGCTTGCGTCTGGCTGGGAAAGTAAGGACAGAACTCGATTCTTTCCTTGGTCGTTACCTTACTGATCAATGCGCGAGCAAACTTAGAAACATGTTAGATAGATTCGTGAGATCCTTACGGGCAGATCTATCCTAGTTTTTGCCTGTCTTGGGGTCTCTAGAAGGATCCCCTAAAATGTAAGGAAACTGTCAGTTGTGCGTCATAGCCTCGAGCTATTTAAGGGGGTGTATTCCCTTTGTGAGGTTAGGAAAAGCTCCACGAGGTGCGGTAGGACCCTCAGGCCGAGTATCGTTCGCCAATTCCCCCTCTCGAACCCCTCCTATACCTCGGACCTCCCTGGCTTGCCGCCAGGAGACCCCTCTTATCATCTTGGCAACTCCGGCCATGGCTGGAGAAATCGCGACAACCGATGAAGTTCGGTTGGGTTGGGCAGAGGTCTTGGACCTGTCGCCACTTGCTTTCGAGGATCGGTGGGCAAAGTCAACACATCTGTTGACTCGGCCATCTTGATGTTGTTTGCAGGTTCAGAGACGAAGGAGGAAGATGACTAGCGAGCGAAAAGTCATCCCTACCCTCAGGTGCGTGTGAAAGAGGTAAGGGCATTATAGTCCTTTGGTAACTTAAATCAAAGATAGGCACGCGTGATCCTAGTCGCTGGATCCTAAGTGGACCAGTGGACTACGGATCAAATGATCCACGATTTTTCTGAAAATAACAAATAAATCAATAAAAAGGGTTTTCTTGATAAAATCATATCTTGAGCTAGAAAACTCGGATGATGGAAGTTAATACATGAAAAATGATTAGAAAAATACGAGGGATACATTAAAAATAGTTTGGGAACCTAAATCGGTATATATTTGCAAAAGTATTTAATTTGGATAGAAAAGGGTATTAATTTGTGGTTAGAAACCCTAATTGTTGATAAAAGATATATTTAATCTTGCAATTAGGTTAATTCATGGTTAACTGGTTTAATGATTAAGGTAGATTGTAACCTGTTTTGATGATGGAATTGCAAGGATTAGGGTTTTAAACCTAATATGTTGATTAAAACCCTTAGAAACCCTAAGTGAGGGAAAAAGGGAAGAAAGGATATAATAATCCGAAAATTAGGGTTTTGTGGACCAAACCTGATCTTAATGGAAAATAAGACAAGATAATTAGGGTTTGATGGATATTTTGATAAAAGAAAAATAAAAGTGGTAAAAAGGGAATGAAACCCTAATTTCTAAGAAACCCTAAAATTGGAATAGAAATCCTAAGGAATAAGATGAAATTGGATAAATATTGATAAAAGGAAGTTGGAATGTTTATTTCAAGATTTCTATGCACTTTGCTTGCTTGACTGGATTTTCTCTCCCTACATAATTCTGTTTCCAAATCTGCAGTACAGGTATGTGGTTACGCTTATGATTATCCCGTAGTAGTTTTCCGAGGATTTTATCGATGTTTACATCGTGTCTTGAATTAACTGTTGGATGAATTAAGTTCATGCAAATTATAATGTGAATATGACTATCACCTAAGATATGTAACAACTAGCTCAGATCCTAGTCCCCTCTGTAGCTTAATAGATTGACCTAGTACATGGCTACCGATGGGGTAGGTCCATCAAGTCATTGAATGACTTAGTACATGGCTACCAATGGGGTAGGGCCATCAATTCATCATGAGTCAGAGATTGGACTACCTTTGGGTAGGGCCATGCGACTCCATAACCCTAGGTATTGGCCACCTGTGTGGTAGGGCCATAGGGGTAATGATCTACCATATGAGAGGGGTAGTATCCATGTCCACTGTAAGGATAGCACAAAGATAGGGGATAGGCAAGGATTGAGTAGTATTGCTTAAAACGTAATCTTGGATGTTAAATGATATTCGTATGACTACGTTGTTAATTATTGTTTCCCCCACATACCAGCTTTGGCTGACCGATGTTTTATTTATCGACATTTTAGGTAAAACCCTAAAATAAACAAACAGTAAAGTGACACATTGTGAAATTAAGAAATAAAGTGCAAGGAGGATTAGATAGATTAATTCAAGCTCTGGATAGATAGATTTCCAAAGTTTTTCAAAGGTAAGGAAAGTTTTAATTTTATACCCAATTCCAGTTTAGTTAGTAGAATTTTATAATTATTATTGATTATTTGTCGAACCTTTGATCGGGTTTATTGGGATAACGGCTCTTATCTCTTGTCTTCCTTAAGTGGGGGTTACCAAGAGACGGGGTTGTTACAATTGGTATCAGAGCATAGGTTCCTCATCTAATCATTAATAATTATTAAATTTTATAAATTTTGTAGAACCCAAGGGAGTTATTAGTGGATTGTCTAAAAGATTGAGGTGTCTAGAAAAGGATCACGTCTGGGGGCTGGCAATATTTTCCTCCGCACCGCTAGTCGGAATACGAGGAATCCCGGATTGTGTGACTGCATGGCCGATGTCTTAGGATATGACAAAATAAGATACCTTTAGAACTCTCTCATCTTATTCATCCCTTCTCAACTCAAATTCTATTAAGGACCTTAAGGATTAGGGTTTTCTCTCTCTTCTCCTCACCCTCTTGAGGTATGAGGTAAGGTTAATAAGGTCTAGGGAATCCTCCACCAAATTAATGAAAAGCATGTAAATAAGATGTCATGGACATAAGCTTAATAGATTAAGCGCAAACTAAAGAATAGATACATGCTTAGGTTGTATGACATAAGTTGTCGTGCCCTCAGGAGAGACTTGAGGCTAGACCTCCTTGTCAGGAGGATGAGTAGAGAGAGTTAGTCTTGGAGGTAGAGACCTCCTTTAAAATTAGAGACCTAGCACATCCTTTGAGGATGATGTTAACCCTAACCCTAAGTGAAGGTTATAGAGAGAGATGGCATGATGAGTTAGATGCCATGGTTGACCGAGTGTTTGGTTGGACATGCCTTTGGGATGCCATTAGAGGTTAGATGACCTAGTACCTTTGACGACCCAACCCTAGAGAGGGTCATGCATGTTAGAGCGAAGGATAGCTCCTTCATGGATGAGGTTAGAGGAGAACCTATAGAAACCCTATGGGCTTAGGCAAGTAGGGTATAGCTTGCACCCAGAGTGCGTCAACAGTGTTGACAGTAGGTTGAAACCCTGGTCAAGGGAGTTTGTTGGATAGTTTATGTGATAGGCATATAGAGCTAAGGATAATTTTGAGCAAAACATGAGTTGAGCATAGGCTTCACCCATGTAGGGATATGCTTGTGAGCTTGATCCAACTTCATGGAGAGAGGACCTCTAGTAGTAAGGCTGGATGTGGTGTTAGATATAGAGAGAGAAAGTAGGACCCAAGAAAGAAGGTTGGAAGCTTAGATTCTGAGACATGAGGAATAGTGGGGAGTCGAGGATGATGCGACCTAAGTGGATGATAGTGGTTGCCTTATGCTTGACCCCTGGAGGCTGATGATATCTTGGTTGCCTTTAGAGAAACCAACCCTAGAGAGAGAATGATGCTTCTGGTACCTATATGCCTATGGTATAAGTGGTTACCTGTTGAGATGAGACAAAGAGTGCCTTAGACCCTGAGGAGGTTTAAGTAACTAGTTGTGAGGCATTATACCTAGTTGGTTGTCCTTGAAGAGGACTCAACTCTGAGGTGTTACTCGAATGAAAGGATCATGGGAGTGAATGACATACCTTGGACATGCTTGATTCGTGGTTAAGAGATTCAACATGCAGTTGGATACCCAAAGGAGAACCTAGGTATAAGAGGGGAAGCAGTGTATCTGATGCTCATGATGAGATTTTAGTCTCTATAGTTTGGAGCATGGTACTCCTCATGTGTAGAGGTAAAGGAAACCCCTTAAGTTTAAGGCATGTTTGATGAACCCTCAAAACTAAGTGGATGACATGGGAAGGTATGATCGTGATCCAGTGTTGAGGAAAGAGAACAAGTATGACCTAACATGGTTTAGTAGGTGGTCCTCTTGTGCTTTAGTAGCTTGCTAGGGTTAAGCATGATAGACCTAAGGACGTTTGTGACCTTGTTGTCAAGAGTTGTAGCTTCCTCCCGTCCTGGGAGAGGGACCCTTTGGTTGGGTGCTTACCAGTTTTGTGGGTATCATATGATCTTGAGAAGCTAAGTGAAGAGTACATGGTATGAGAATGAACCTACAAACCCATAGATAACCATCTCTACGTGCATGTGAATGTGTTACCATGAAGGTAACCGGTATGGGGCCTGACCAAGGTAGGTAGGTCACCATGACCCCTGTGAAGGGATGAAAGTCAGCCCATGAATGCAGAGAGAGATGATGAAGGCTTGGGTAAGGTTCTAAGTTGGACGTGTACTATAATAGAATCCTAAGTCTATCTTAGGGCCAGCTTGGGATAAGACCGATGAAAGTAGGAGTTGCATAATTGCCTAGTTGCACATGACCATAGGGTCAGGAGGTAACAACTATCATTGTCTGAGGGCCGTGGGTTAGGAGATTGATCACCTTCATGAACTCATGGGACCCAAAGGGCGGATGAGTAGGGCACTCTCTGGATGCATAAGGGAAGAGGGATGACCCCAAAAGTGTCGTCACCCTATAGACCTAGAGGATATGACCAAGGATTGTGTGTAAACCCAACTAGGTTCGAGATCAGTTTTGCATGGAAGTAAT
This sequence comes from Alisma plantago-aquatica, assembly GCA_963693085.1. NCBI lineage: Eukaryota > Viridiplantae > Streptophyta > Magnoliopsida > Alismatales > Alismataceae > Alisma > Alisma plantago-aquatica. The sequence goes on along the minus strand of OY856409.1, from coordinate 489,814,798 downwards.
TTTTGATATCGTGATGTTTGTAGAGACATATGTGGCACGTTTCAACTTAGATTTGAAAGTCTACTGGCAAGGTGGGCTATACCATATCTACTCTTGGAACAGGTAGAACTCTGTATTTGGACTACATCCAAATGCTTATTTCCTCTTATTATGGGAGTGAGAGATAGGACAGTACACATGCCATACACCAAGGATAGAAGATGATGTGAGTTGGAACGTTGCTACGGGGTATGAGGATAGAGATGATAACATACCCTGGTGGAGTGAACGATACATGGAGGGATTACCAACACTAAGAGGAATGAGGTAGTCACCTTATGAGGATGTTTTTATCATGAGATATGAGTCATACAAGGTTGAGTTTGATCACCAAGAAGATGAGCTCAAAGAGTTCTCAATGAAGATAGACTTAGAGTTCGAGTCTGAGATGGTAAGTGAAATACATGGAAGTATATGTCTTCAATGTTACCTAATACCTAAGGATGTGAAGTGGTAATGGATGCTCTGGTTGAGATATATCTGCCTAGTTTAGCTAGAGGATAGAAGAGGTTTTTAGGCTGACCCTAAGTTTGGAAAAGAGATATGTTTGGCTATCACTCAGATGTAGCAAGATCTGTTGAACAAGTTAGTAGTTGTTTGGTTAGCCAGTCTAGACTGTGATGCAATAAGAGGATGGCTGTAGAACCTCAGATGCACTTCTTTGGAAAGGAAAGTGATGAAACCCCGACTAGAGTGGTTTAGGGTTTCTGAGGAATCGATCTTAAGGAATCATGAGAATACAGGAGATCATGATTTAAGATCACCATACATCATACTACGAAGAGTGGCAGTAGTATTTTGATGCCTAAGATGAAAAGTGTACAAAGATGCACGTGGATCATCGCCATGTACGTCAAGAGGTAAAGGACAAACACCAATAACCCAGTGTAGTGATATAGAGGATAGAGAGTCCCCGAGAGGGAATGGGAATTCACCACTATGGATGTGGTAGTAAGCCTTCCCTAGACCAAGGAAGGTCAAGATGAAATATGGGTTATGGTAGATCGCCTTACCTAGATAACATGAGAAAGAAAGAATGATGTCAAGGGATGGATTCGGTTGAACTACTTAAGAGAGAAAGATGGTTCAACCACACCATGATGCGAGTTCAAAAGTTCTTGAGTATGACCTAAAGGTTCACTTCCATGAGGTGGAAGTAGATACATGAAGAACTCGATGATAGAATAGTTTATCACCCCTAACTAATGGTTAGTATGATCTAGATGAGAGGGTCTGATGAGAGCATGAGTGCTCATACAGGGTGATACAAAGAGACAGTTCTTAAGATGTGACGTTAACCACCATAGCCTTTATCGGGATGCAAGAAATTCTAAGAGGTTGTGTCGGTCACCACTTCATTAAGATGATGTTGGTGAAGGAGGCCCTGTGAAGGTCAGAAAAGAACCACAGTGTGTGCAGATGGAGACGCTTTGATCGTGTAATGGCTGAGAGAGAGCCCAGTGGTGACATGAGTCATGAGTTGATGCAAAGCAGACTGACATGCAGTTCACTGTGGGAGAATATGTGATGTGAAAATCTGACCCCTCTAAGCTACAGCTAAGAAAGTAGAGTCCCCGATATATGGGTCCATTTGAGATGTATTGGTGGAGATGGTTGTGTTTATCCTTGCCCCTCGGGATAACATGATGTGTAATGTGTTCCATGAGTCTGATCTAGAGCACTATGTGAGGTACCCAAGCCATGTGCTGAGCCTTGAACCGATTCAACTTTTGAGAGGCTGAAATGTCCTGAGTCACCTATGAGGGTACGATATACCAAGGTAAGAAAGAACTCAGATGGAAGAATATGAGATGATGAAGGTTCTTGAGAAGCACCATGGAAAGGGTGAAGCCACATGGGAGCCCTGATGGACGTATGAAAGCTTATCCTGAATAGTTTGTTTGCTTGATGGAATTTTGAGGACAAAATTCTTATAAGAGGGGAAGGATGTTACAACCCCAATTTTTGGGTTCATTTGGTGAGAAATGTAATTTCCTATATTAAAGATATTTGAACAAATAATGATATAATTTGTTTTGAATAAATGAATTTCGTTTACAATAGCCTTAATTATTGTTTTGAGGGCTTTATTGGCTATTGGGCCCAATAACAAAGAAAAAGACAAAAGAAAAGTGTGGAAACCTATGGAAGGCAAATCCAAAGAGGGATTTAGTGCCTCTTGGGTTCCAAGGAGTCCAAAGTTGCATAAAGAGTGAAAATAAAAAAGAAAAGACCAATTAAGTATTTCTTTGTTAAGAAAGAAATTGAAAACAATGGTAAAATGTGGAAAATAAGTAAAAAGATATATAATTGAGTTACCCTTGATGAGTTTTCGTATCAAAAGGATTCCTAATAATAAGTGGAATGCCAATGAGGAAAATAAAAAGAAAGATAAAGAGAAATCCTCAAAAAGAGACATTTTAATAAGAAATAAACAAGATATGAGAAATAATGTATAAAAGATAAATAAAAGGCTAAGGAATATTCCTAAGATGGGATTTTGAGCCATTAAGGTTCCTTGAGGTTCAAGGAACTCAGAATAATAATTTAATGGCAAGGGAAAGAGAAAATATGTGAGAAATATATATAATTAAGTGATAACTTGCATATAAATAAAGACATCTCATACTTTCGAGTTTGAGTCTTAAATTTGGTACATACGTGCATTAAGTCTTTATAGACTTTTCCTTAAAATTTGGTATTAATTTGACATGTGGTTTGGGAGTTATGAATTTTGGAAATATCCCTAAAGTAATAGGATTTCATTAAATGTCACAATTCCTTTTCATATTATGCTTCTGGTGCGTGCATTCAGGGCCGTCAGATCTAGATCTGACGATGATGAGCCCATCTTCTAGCTTGCATCTGGCTGGGAAGGTAAGGACAAAACTCGATTCTTTCCTTGGTCGTTTTCTTACCGATCAATGCGCGAGCAAACTTGGAAACATGTTAGATAGATTCGTGAGATCCTTACGGATAGATCTATCCTAGTTTTTGCCTGTATTGGGGTCTCTAGAAGGATCCCCTAAAATGTAAGGAAACTATCAGTTGTGTGCTATAGCCTTGAGCTATTTAAGGGGGTGTATTCCCTTTGTGAGATTAGGAAAAGCTCCGTGAGGTGCGGTAGGACCCTCAGGCTGAGTATCGTTCACCAATTCCCCCTCTCGAACCCCTCCTATACCTCAGACCTCCCTGGCTTGCCGCCGGGAGACCCCTCTTATCGTCTTGGCAACTCCGGCCATGGCTGGAGAAATCACGACCACCGATGAAGTTCGGTTGGGTTGGGCAGAGGTCCTGGACCTGTCGCCGCTTGCTTTCAAGGATCGGTGGGCAAAGTCAACACCTCTGTTGACTCGGCCATCTTATTGTTGTTTGTAGGTTCAGAGACGAAGGAGGAAGATGACTAGCGAGGGAAAAGTCATCCCTGTCCTCGGGTGCGTGTGAAAGAGGTAAGGGCATTTTAGTCCTTTGGTAACTTAAATCAAAGATAGGCACGCGCGATACTGGTCGCTGGATCCTAAGTGGACCAGTGGACTACGGATCAAACGATCCACAGTTTTTTCTGAAAATAACAAATAAATCAATAAAAAGGGTTTTCTTGATAAAATCATATCTTGAGCTAGAAAACTCGGATGATGGAAGTTAATCATGAAAAATGATTAGAAAAATATGAGGGATACATTAAAAATAGTTTGGGAACCTAAATCAGTATATATTTGCAAAAGTATTTAATTTGGATAGAAAAGGGTATTAATTTGTGGTTAGAAACCCTAATTGTTGATAAAAGATATATTTAATCGTGCAATTAGGTTAATTCAAGCATGGTTAACTGGTTTAATGATTAAGGTTGATTGTAACCTATTTTGATGATGGAATATCAAGGATTAGGGTTATAAACCTAATATGTTGATTAAAACCCTTAGAAACCCTAAGTGAGGGAAAAAGGGAAGAAAGGATATAATAATATGAAAATTAGGGTTTTGTGGACCAAACCTGATCTTAAGGATCTTAATGGAAAATAAGACAAGATAATTAGGGTTTGATGTATATTTTGATAAAAGTAAAATAAAAGTACTAAAAAGGGAATGAAACCCTAATTTTCAAGAAACCCTAAAATTGGAATAGAAATCCTAAGGAATAAGATGAAATTGGATAAATATTGATAAAAGGAAGTTGGAATGTTTATTTCAAGATTTCTGTGCACTTTGCTTACTTGACTGGATTTTCTCTCCCTACATAATTCTGTCTCCAAATCTACGGTACATGTATGTGGTTACGCTTATGATTATCCCGCAGTAGTTTTCTAAGGATTTTATCGATGTTTACATAGTGGCTTGAATTAACTGTTGGATGAATTTCGTTCATGCAAATTATAATGTGAATATGACTATCACCTAAGATATGTGCCTACTAGCTTAGATCCTAGTCCCATCTGTAGCTTAATAGATTGACCTAGTACATGGCTACCGATGGGGTACGTCCATCAGGTCATTGAATGACTTAGTACATGGCTACCAATGGGGTAGGGCCATCAAGTCATCATGAGTCAAAGATTGGACTACCTTTGGGTAGGGCCATGTGACTCAATAACCCTAGGTATTGGCCACATGTGTGGTAGGGCCATAGGGGTAATGATCTACCATATGAGAGGGGTAGTATCCATGTCCACTACAGGAGCAGCATAGAGATAGGGGATAGGCAAGGATTGAGTAGTATTGCTTAAAATGTAATCTTGGATGTTAAATGATATTCGGATGACTACATTGTTAATTATTGTTTCCCCCACATACCAGCTTTGGCTGACCGATGTTTTATTTGTCGGCGTTTTAGGTACAACCCTGAAATGAACAAACAGTAAAGTGACACATTGTGAAATTAAGAAATAAAGTGCAAGGAGGATTAGATAGATTAATTCAAGCTCTGGATAGATAGATTTCCAAAGTTTTTCAAAGGTAAGGAAAGTTTTAATTTTATACCCAATTCCAGTTTAGTTAGTAGAATTTCATAATTATTATTGATTATTTGTCGAACCTTTGATCCAGTTTATTGGGATAACGACTCTGATCTCTTGGTCTTCCTTAAGTGGGGGTTACCGGGAGACGGGGTTGTTACAGTATCCAACAAGGGTTCAAGCTCCATGATCAAAGCTCCAAAGCCCACGTTTTCTCAAAGTTGAAGATGATCCATCTAGAGTCCCAAACTTGACCTCAACCTTATCTCCAAGAAAGAAGAAGAAGATGTCAAGGTTATGATAGCTCAAGGAGGAAAGAGAGAACTATGACCTATTCATCCTTTATTCAAGGTATGATCCGTGGCTGAGAGGGGAAGAAAAATATGAAGAAGATATCTCAAGGAAATTATCACCAAGAAACATAACTCACCAAGATGGAAGTTAAACCAAGAATCACCATGAGAAAGGAGCTCAAACTCCCAAGCTCCATGGAAACTTCCTCTAGCTCCTTAAGCTCCCAAGCTCATCCACCAAGAAGAGAAGAACAATAATGGTTGAAAGGGTTCACTTGTGTGAAGAGGGAGGGGGTTATATTCTTGAGGGAAGAAAGAGAGATCAAAAAAGAGGTGTCATCACCTTAATAGTCTAGGTGACACTTGTCCACATGCGAAGGCCACTTGCAACCAATTTAACATGCAATATTATGGTGATATACTATAGGTAGAGTATCATACTCTTGTCTTTCTACTAAGGGTGCCGCATCTCCAAACCAATACACTACACTACACCAAACTGATACACTACATCCCAAGGTCAAAACACACATAATCCATAGATCATTATCACTACTAAGGATATCATCTCTTGCCCGAGATCCAAACTAGGTGCCCACATCTTCCTCTACCTTCTAGATGATGTCAAATAAGAGAAGGAACACTCTAGATATGGTAAATTGCATGTTAATTCATTACTTTGGGTAAATTGCAATTTACACCAAAACTAGCACACAAAGCACAAGCTTCATCCACACATGATCAACTTGAAACTTAAGCTCTCTAAAAGGCACCCCATGGAATAACCCTCTCTTTCATGATGTTAAAGCACTATGGACACGCTCAACATGTGACATATTCTAAGATAACCCCTCATCTTGGGTAAATTGCACTCTGGTCCAAAACAAGCAAACATTGCTCAAACATTATCCAGACAGAACCAAACATGGATCATAAGTGTGTCACATGATAACAAAACAATGCAAAGGATTAGATTAAAGTTCTAAACAACTTTCTTAGGCAAAACAAGCAGGGTTAGTCCAAAACCCAGGTCAGGATCCTTACACCAACAGTTAGAAATACTTTTCTGCACTATTCCGTACAGTGCGATCGGTCGAGTTTTTATAAAGGTAAATTGACCGATTGCACTATTCGACAAAGCCAATTTGAAGCATCGTCTGAGTTTTTCCTGTGTGAAAATAGACCGATCACTTGAAATCAATTTTGCTTAGTGTAGGGATTGGTCGAGTTTTGTGTATAGGAAACTTGACCGAACTTGGGTATTCTCAAAATCCATTAAAGGATCGGTTGAGTTTGTATCTCGATCGATTAACACCTTTAAAGAATTTTAGAAAATGCTTTTAACGTGATTAAATATTCGATTTTAAGCGCTCTTGATTTTTTCTAAGCTTAATTACAGGTCATACAATCATTACAAGTGATTTACAACATGTATTTAATGGATTTACATCATATTCCATAAAAGTGCACTTGCATTAATTTTGACTTGTCTTTTCTCCAAGTTAGGATGCACAAGTTAGGGAATTTGGAGTGTGTATATACCTAATCTATAATCACTCAAGTAGAAGAATTAGACACAAATAAGTGGAGTGGTCATTCATCATCAAAACAAGGGTTTAGTAAATTTAGACCTTGAGTCAACATTGACTTTGAGTCAACAGAGGAGGAGGATTACGATCCCACTAGATATTGGGTTTAGACCTAGTATAGGCATCCTTCAATTATGTACTTTATGAGATCAACAATGTATATTTATAGACTTGTTCCTGAATCCTATTTTATACACTTCCATATTCTTGTCACACACTATTTTAGTTGCATTAATACTTTCTTTCTTTTCTTCATCATATACTCAACTTCTATCAAATGAAACTCTTTTGGTTGTATTTACTTTGTGGGCTATATGTCGATGATGATATATCTTTGATATTTGGTTATGATTGCATGCCCTCGACTACAATTTTTTCTTGGACAAGTCCATTTGGGTTTCTCTTCTATCCCTTCTTTTATACAAAAAAGGCAAAAAATACACTAAATTGACTATGATATAAATGTGCAATCACACAAGATTCAAAATTTGTGTTACTTTCTAAAAATTAATGAACACAAATGATATAATGAAATGAGGGTGAGTTATTTAAATCATATGTTGAAGCTCCCATTGATTTCAAAGGTATGCAATTCGCATTTGTGTATTCAATTTATTTAGGAATCAGTTTCATCTTCAGAATGGATGATAGTGTTGATCACATTTTTGAATTCCATATTTTGGTAATGACTTAACCATTCCATTCCATTTTATTTTATGAATATATTGAAGATGCTTTAATACTTTTGGCACACTCTATTTGTCCCTTATTTCAAAACCCTAATTGTAATTGAACTCAAGGCATACTCAAAGATCAATTACAATGAGAATTATAAATAATTTCTCTTTATATATTTGGTGTGATCTAATGGTTGCTTGTATGAATATTAAATAGCTTCAAATTTGTAACGACTTAATTGGAGCAAATTTGACGCATTAAAGTACCCAGCTATGTGAGTTAACTGAAGATTTCTTGGATACTTGCGTCTTTGAAGATTATCCACAAACTTCTTGAACAAAGCCCAATTTGAGATATAAAGAATCATATGTTTAAGATTTGAAGAAAATCTTCAACCATTTAAACCTTTTATTTTGCACAATATTATGCAATGGATGGAGATTTTTTTGAGTCTAAAATTAAAAGCTTTGTTTGTTCAAAATAGAACCTGACATCTTGAAGTTTCTAGTAGATATGCACCTAACCAATGTAAGACTTCGAGTCTAATGGCTATGCAAAATATTCCACTCATCGTACTTAAGTCGACTCTTTTAATAGAGCTCAACTAGCCTTTTCTAGAGTGGATAAAGTGTTAATTTCGTAGTTGGAAAACTACCTACTCCCCTTAAAGTGACTAGGATGCTTTGCAATCAAGTAATATGGATACTTGGCATGATACACTATAAATATAAGTCATTTGGGACTCTCCTAAGGTTACTAAATGAACTATATTATGTGAAACTGAGACTTTTCCACTAAAGATCATAAACACTTCCTAGAGCCTGATTACTTGTTTAAAGCACTTGGGCAAATTAGACACTTGTGGAGAGGTAACCCTAATTATTTATTTAATGGGGCTCTCAATCTTATACCATTGTCTACATATCATAATTGAATGAAGGTTCTTCCCTGGTGGACGAATGTAATTAGGGTAAGTGGCCCTTGGTAAGGGTAGGTCGACCCTTATGGTAGGTTGTGGTCTTTTGTTGGGAAATAGAAGCTAGTTACTCTTTAGATGGAAAGAGAATCCATATGCCTTGGTGAAGGTAAAGCAAGGTGCAACTTAAATGTTAAGATATTCAAGTAGATGTGATTACATAGTAGTAGAGCTCCACGATAAAAAATTGTATGCATTTATGAATGATCCATTCTCTCGGTGCCTTCCATATTAATACTACTTGTTGAGGGTTTGAGATGTTACTTGGAAAGTGTTGTGTCTCCACAATAATGGTCATGTTGACCCAATCCTGAACATGTAATTATCTAACTTTAACACACACACACACACACACATATATATATATATATATATATATATATATCCTTAATTCCTTCATGATACATTAGTGACATTTGGTGTCATCATCAGATAATATACTTGTTACACATAAATGGATTATAATTGCCTAATCATAACTTTATATGTGAATCAATTCATTAATATGCAATGTGTTCCACCTTACTCACTAAAATACATATAATGACTCAAATATGATAAAGAGTAATTAGATTCACATATGCATGCATTAATGCCTGAAGTGGTGTCAAATGTATAAATTATAATATGGAGTGTAAATAGGAGAAAATGGTTAGTGATGGCACTAATGTGAGTATGAAAAGTGATGTGACAATGTGTAATATAGGTGTAAGAAATTAATGTGACATTATTTATACTTAATAACTTGTTAGATAATATTATCTATTTCTTACCAAAATAATCTATGATAATTCTATATGATGATAATATGACGATAATGGAGTATAAATTCAAGTTATTAAGGATGGTGATTTAACATATTAATAAATGATTTAGCAAACCCTAACTTTGCTTAAAATTCTTAATTAGTAAATGAGAAATACACATAGTTTGTACATAATGTTGAGATATAATGCTTTTTTACAACAATGTGGATACAACATGGCACAATTAATAGCATTAATAAGGATGATGTAATTTCACAATGAAGATAATGCTAATAAGCAAAAAATTTTAATTGTGTTATGTTTGATAGAAAGTAATATGAATAGTGGAAACCTTAGTAAACCTGACTTATGAGTATAGCATGTGAAGTACCCTAGATTAGAGGTAACCACTTAGTTTCTAAGTGTTGGGATGTTACGTACTCACCCTTTCCTTTGTTGAGATTTTAGGGACAAAATCCTCTTTAAGGGGTGGAGTGTTGTAACATACTGAATCTTGGATTCAATTGCAATTTAACCCATTTTCAATATCTATTTCCTTCACATCCTTTTTGGACTTTTCCCTAAATTTTCCTAGCTTTTCTATCCTCTTTATCCTCAATGTTGAATTTGAGCAACCCTTGGTGGCTGGAACTATATTTACCCACATTGATGACAAGGAATGGGTTTTTGCACAATATCTCAAATAGCGTGATAATTAGAGTCTAATAATGCAAAATGACAATTAATGAGATATAATGAATAGATTATACAAATTTAGAGTTTTTGTGGCTTTTTGGGACAAGAAATGAGTAATAATGTGGAATTGAGTTAGTTAATGGGATAATAAACCTTTTTTGTTTTCTCTCTCCTCCTAAGTGGCAATAAAACATTAAAAGAGAGTAATGTGGTAATATATGACTCTATAAATTAATATAAGTTGCATATCTCGAATTTCCACCCAAAGAATTAATTAGAATACATTTTCAAGTTAATTCACCCTTTAATGCATTAATATATACACATTAAAGGCCAATATGGTGGTTGAGAGCCAAAATGTGAATAAAAACAAAGTTTAGAGGCATAGGAATATTCTAGGCTTTAATGTGGACCTATGGTTCAAATTTGGGATTATTTGACCCTTGTTTGACCGCTCAAATAAATTATATTCATTGGAATATAGTGTAACCATATTGATTAATACAATTTCATTAATTTGATGCATTAACACCAAGGTTTTGAATTAAATTTGTGTCACGCATTACACACCTCTCACATGATCCATCTGACGGTTGAGGATCAATCATCCAGATCTCAACCTGATCCGACAATGCAAAAGTCATCAACTACCTCTGAACAGAAAACGTTTCAACATTTGATCAATCTTTGAATTCGTTCTCCCTCTACAATCATCTGTTTCACGCGATTTCTTCTCCTCTTGCTTTGTCCCTCTCTCCCAGTTCTAGAGAGCCTTTATTCGCATGCCCTCACGCCCTGAGCACGAAACGTCAAACTAGGGATAACTCTTCCTCTCCATCTGTGTATCACAGAGGGGCTTCTAGCCTTCCTCTCGCCTATAAAAGGCCAAGAGTAGTACCCTCAGATCACAAGCTAATCTCCTCCTCCCTCAATTCCACCCCCGATGTTGCCAGAGCGCTAGACCAACTTGAGATTCATCTCCGACGACCTAGGCTCCTCGCTGCTCTCCACCTGACCTCCAGCCAAATTGGGACTCAGGTAAACGTCCTTGATGCCCTATGCTCCTTTTTCCATTATTAGCTCGTCTGTATCCTATAGCTCAATTGAGATTCTTGCCGACGCTAGTCGTCCCAATGCCTCAACGGTCCTCCAACCCTCGTGAGACCTCCATTGATCTCCCGCGACCTCCGCAAATGCTACCAGTGCTTTGTTACAACGTTCTAGTGCCTAGTCGCCACTGAGTTTTGTTTTCAAACCTCCTCATATCCATGGTGTTTTCCACTTGGTTCTGACAATACAGGGAGCCACGCCCTGTGGCATTTGCTCCTTCGTCTTCACTGGGCTGCGAGCAACATGCTCAATGTGCTAGTTTGCCAAGAACATGCCTGTGGATGCGTTGCGCAGATGGAGTCGAAGCTCCAAGTCAATAGCTCGCGCCATGACCAAGAAACGATAAATCCTAGTGCTAAATTCACCAACACACCCTCGCTCGCCCTTCTTCATTTGTTTTTCACCCAGGGCATTTCAGTCTTTTTGCCTCTCGCTTAAGTCATGTTTGACTGAGACCCGTGAGCGTGGACCCGTGACCTGGCCATGCGTGATTGGCCAGGTTAGCGTGGGTCCGACCTCCAGGTCAGCTCTTTCGCAAAACATTTAGCCCAAGCGACATTTTCCTATTCGTCGATTTTAGAAAATCATAACTAATTACTTGATTATAAGAAAAATATAAAAAAATACGCTATGTATTCAGAAAAATAAACCCTATCTAATAAAAATGTTTCCTGAGCCTGATTTCCAAGTTTTCAAGAAATGTTTTTCAATAAATCAAAATGATTAATTAAAAAGCCCTAAAATGTATAAATGACTCATTTTAACCTCAAATTGACTCAACAAATATGTTTTCCTAATTAGAAAAATATACCAAATTGTTTGGCCTAGCTTTCAATCCCAAAATTGAGGTTTCATCTAGAAGATCTAAAATTAGGGTTTCAACCCTTAACTCATTACAAAACCCTAATCCATGTGTATAAACTTGTATTTAGGATAAAAGTGACATTGGACACATTTAATTGATGAAAAGTCTTCTCTAGGAATCTCAAATGAGGTATGTATGTGCAATCTAACCCTAAGTTGGGCATGTTTTAAATCCAATCCTATTTTCCCAATGAGGCATGAGCCTATTTTCATAAATTCTTATTACTGCCTAAATTGTTCTAGGGTCTTGGATCCCACTTGCAATGTTATAATATTTCTTATATCTGCCAATGAAATACTCTAGCATGATGATGTAAATGACTAATTAACTAATGTAGTGTACATGAGTACAAACCACCCATAGTTTGGGCATGAGCCCATGGGAGTGTGACCACTCTTCCCAATTTTATAAATGTTAGGGTGTTTGGGAATGTGTTACTCTCCCTCACCTAGAAGTTGAGGTCTGGTAGGTGCCTCAGTCCTATATTAGTTTAGTGTTTTCATATTAAATCATGCATGTAATTTTATTATTATTATTTGACTTGGTAGAATTTTTATTTATTTATTTACCTCATTATCTTGACCCTCTTAGCATAGTGAATCATTATTATTTCCTAATTTAGTTTATAATTATCCGTATTCATTATTTGACACATACTTTTATCTCCTCTTGCTGGGTGATCCCAACACCCATGTTTAGGATCAGAGCGCATAACAGGATCATGGTGAACCCGCCTAAGACTAGGAAAATGAGTTCATCCTTCCCTCATGGATCAATTTATTAAGTTATTTATTTTTGGAGACATATTGATGTAGTTGAATTTCCCTCTACTTAGAGTCCTCTTTTTGTATAAAGCATGTACACCCTTTTTAGGAAAATTTCAATGTACTCTTTATAAAATTAAATATAGTCAAAATTTTAGCTTCCGCCTCTATCCAATTAGATTTTGTTTACAGAGGTTGTTGACTCAAGGTCAATTAGGTCAATGTTGACTCACGTCTAAATTGACTAAACCCGTGTTTTGATGATGACTAACCATTCTACATATTGGTGTCTAATGTCTCTACTTGAGTGATTTCAGATTAGGTTTAGACACACTCCAATTGCCCTAACTTGCGCATATCAAATTGGAGAAAAGACAAGTCAAAATCAATACAAGTGTCGTTTTTGTAATATGATGTATATCCATTAGAATCATGTTGTAAATCACTTGTAATGATTGTATTACTTGTAATTAAGCTTTGAAAAATATCAGGAGAACTTAGATCAAATATTAGAGCACTTTAGATGCAACTTTGAAAATTGATTACATGCACTTTGTCGGTCGAGTTTCCCAGTCTGAAAACTCAACCGATCATCCTTGATCAATTTTCTGAAGATTGCATCGGTCGAGTTGTGTTTACACAGATTTCGACCGATGGAGTAACTGACCAAATCGATTTTCATTGGTCGGTCAAGTTTCCTTAGGACAAACTCGACTGATGGTCTGAATATCGGCTTTGTCTTTTACTCTATCGGTCGAGTTACCCTTATAGAAACTCGACCGATTGCACTGTACGGAAAAGTGTAGAAAAGTGCTTCTAGCCATTATGGAGTTGCAACAAGTGAAAATATATCTGTTGCAAGCCAAAAAACGGCTAGTTTTCATTCACAAGTGTTCCCAAAGGCTAAGAGGCATCCCCAGCTATAAATAGGACCCCTTGGGCTTCATTCCAAGGTTGAGCATTCATTGCAAACTCTATGTGAGGCTCCTATTCTATAGTTGAGTGCTTCCTACAGCCTCCTCTCTCTCTCTAAGCTTAATCACTTGCTACATCCATTAGAGTGAGTAGGAAATCTGTAAGAGAGCTAGTCCTACATGTATATCTTGTGAGGCTCTCACTTCCACCACCTCATATCTCTTCTTTCAACCATGAAGATGAAGGTTCTCTCTCTTGTCCAAGAGAGGTGAAGAAGAACAAGGCATAAGACTTGGAGCAAGAGTGGGTAAGCCCTTGGTGAAGGTAGAAGACTCCTTGCTCAAGTGGGTAAGTCCTTGGTGGAAGTTTCTCCGAGTGAAGGTAAAGTCAAAGGCGGAAGATCCAAGAAGAATGGGTAATTCATGTAAGACTGAAGACTTGTGCAAGAGTAGGTAAGTCCTTGGAAGAAGGCAGAAGACTCCTTGCAAAGTGGGTAAGTCCTTGGTAAGGTTGAAGACTCTTTGTATTGGATAGGTAAGTCCTTTGGTTGGTCATGTATTGTATGTCTTATTAATGAATATAAGAGTGCAATAGTTTGGAAGTCCTAGAGGTTGACCTCTCTAGGCAAGTGGACTGACACACTTCTAGTTTGAAGTGTGGAACCACTCTAAATAGATTGTCTCTTGGTGTATGTTCAATCTCTCTCATCCTTGATATGCATGTTTTAGTTGCACTCAAATTTCCTATTTAGCAACCTTATCTTGTGATATATCTTGAAGGTTTAATGAATTTTGTTTAAGTGATTTCAGCTCTATTCACCCCCCTCTAGAGCATCTAATCACCCATCTAGGATCCAAAAATTGGTATCAGAGCGGGTCTTCTCCAAGCATACTTCCACAAGTAGGAGAATATGGGTGATTATGAAGATGGGCAACCTTCAAAGAGAGAAATAGAAGGAAACAAGAGAGAAAAAGGGATCACAAAGGCTCCATCAACAAATGAAAGCACTAGTGGAAGATCTAGTGAATGTGAAGATGGAAGATGCCATTGCGCCCTCATGAGAAGATCAATTGAAGATTTAAATGAGGTAAATTCAAATGTTGAGATTCAAACAAATTCTTATCTTAGTCAACTAAATGCTCTTAAATTTCAAATTCTAGCTTGCTTGATAAGATTAAGTTTTTAGAATCTCAACCTTCTATGACTATTTCATATATAGAGCTTGCTACTACTATTGTTTCTCTCTCTATTGTTTCTTATGTTCTTAAATGTGCTTATGAGAGTCAAGAGCTTACTTTGCAAGGAATAGAATGTGTAGATAAGGTTTATCCTTCAAAGATTAATTGTCTTGTATATGAACTTGCTTCCTTGCATAGTAGTGTAATTGCTCTTGACCCTCATACTATCTTTTTTTATAGAGAGAAAGTTTTTGATGCTCTATCTTGTGATAAAGATTATTATATGACAAAAGATGTTTGCTTAGAAATCTATCTTGTGCATGCTAGAGATGATATGAATCTATTGTGTTTTACCTTTACTTCTCTTATGCATGACAATCATAGTTTGAGATCTTCTTTGCAAAGATTCTTTGGTGATAAAAAGAATCTTAATCAAATCCTAGACCATACTACCAAACAAATGGGTAGAGATGGCATTGGACTTGACTGTAGCCAAAGGAACAACAAAGACAAAGGACCTTCAATTTTCAATGAAGAATCCTCCAGTTCCAAGGCTACGAGCACTTGTAATTATTGCAATGAAATTGGTCATTATTCTACTTGTTGTCCTTTTAGGAAAGCACCCAAGAGCAATAGGACTTGGGTTGCTAAACTAACCCCTCCGGACCCAAAAATATGATTGGGGACCATTTCATCTTTCTTCTTGTAGGTACTTGCAAATGGATTGACTTGAGCCATTGAATTGCAAATTGACATATAAATCCACATGAAAGAAGAAAGGTGAGATGTGTAGAGGGTGACAACAAGTGGGAAAAGCAATGGTAAGCACAAAGGTAAATGTTTTATTGCTTATAACCAATCCTAACTTGTTTTATCAAGATAGTGTGCACTATGCATATGGTTTTTGAGTCAAAAGTGGTATTTTGTGTTTCTCTTCACACTCTAGCTCAAAAACTATTTCTAATGCTTCTATAGTGCATTACTAACTTGCTTAGACATGTTTGGATATGGTTTGTATATTTAGCATGCCTTTAAATATGTTTTTATCAAATATATGTGCTTTTTGACAACTGCTATGTCGGTCGAGTTTGCCCTGTTTGAAACTCGACCGATAGGCACCAATGGGTGTTTCCAACAGCTGTCATCGGTCGAGTTGTCAATGCACAGAACTCGACCGATAACACTGTGCACAGAATATACATTTAGCTTATTGACTGAGAATTTCCATCTCAATTAGATTTTCTGAACCAATAGCCTTATTCTTTGGCACTCTCATTTGGTACCTTTATATATGCATATTGCCATGTTCTAAATTGACTATCTTGCTTACAACTCTATCTCTCTAATTGCTCTAAATTGGTATATCTATATGTTGCAATTTTTTGCTTTGAGTTGTTTTGCAGGTTTTTGATGATGATCTCTTTGGATCTCTTGGTTGTGTCTAAAAATTGCTTCCGTTGTACTCTAACTTGCTACATCTATCTAGGTGTATATCTTGTTTTGATACAACCTTGAGGTTCATAGGGGTAATCGTCTTATGGTAAGGATACATATATAGAAAGTTATATCCTTTAATGCTTCTAAAACTGCTTATCTCTTTGTTTGGATATATCTCTTCATCTACTCATAGCTTGTTTTATCTTGTGTATCTGTTGGTGTTTCTTGCTATGATCTAGATCCTACTAGTAGTTCATATACATGTAGTTCTAACCTAGTTTATAATTGGCATCTTTGCTCATATATATGCTATGCTTGTATCTTGTCTCATACATGCTCAAGCTTGTTCCTTGAATTTCATATCTACTATCTTGAGTTGCTTGCATAACATTGTGACGCAGGGTACATAAGATCTACATTGTATGTAGAAATTGGAGTATTTTTGGATTTTATGCAGATTTTGCTCCAGTTTCAATTTTTGGTGCAAGACTAGTGCTTTTCATGCAGAAACAACCTTCTGAGCAAGACTCATTGCTTAGCGATGAGCTCTGATGGTTTTTGGTCAAATTCCGTCATCTTGAGGGTCAAAATTGTGTTTGATTATTTTTCTGCAACACTTTATCTTACTTTGTGGGTTGTTCAAGTATATGCTTTAACTTGCTTTTCTTTCTATGCTTGGACAAGCCCCTATCTGTGCTCTTCTACTCTCCTTATATATATTTGTGTTATCTCCTTTCTCTTTAACAAGTGATGTTTCTTATTTCTTCATAACCCCACTTTTTGAAATGACAAATGGGGAGAAAGGTATGTCTTCTTTTAAAAGAGGAAGAAGGCATGTCTTACATGAAGAAGAGAAGTATGTCCATGTAAGGGGGAGAAGGTAAAAAGGGAGAAGACATATATGTGTAGAACATATATGAGTAGAAGACATAGTTTCTATAAATGTTATGAAATCTAACCATGCAGAAGAAATAACATCAATTGAGGGGGAGTATGAAAACTCCATGCGCATCAATTGAGGGGGAGCATATGAACTCAATTCTATTGAAACCCCTAGGTTTCTCCAAAGGTATGACTTTACTTAAAAGCTTTCAATACATTTATGGAATGGTTTGTCATCTTCAAAAAGGGGGAGATTGTTGACTCAAGGTCAATTAGGTCAATGTTGACTCACATCTAAATTGACTAAACCCGTGTTTTTATGATGACTAACCATTCCACATATTGGTGTCTAATGTCTCTACTTGAGTGATTTCAGATTAGTTATAGACACACTCCAATTGCCCTAACTTGCGCATATCAAATTGGAGAAAAGACAAGTCAAAGTCAATACAAGTGCACGTTTTTGTAATATGATGTATATCCATTAGAATCGTGTTGTAAATCACTTGTAATGATTGTATGACTTGTAATTAAGCTTAGAAAAATATCAGGAGCACTTAGATCAAATATTAGAGCACTTTAGATGCAACTTTGAAAATTGATTACAGGAACTTTGTCGGTCGAGTTTCCCAGCCTGAAAACTTGACCAATCATCCTTGATCAATTTTCTAAAGATTGCATCGGTCGAGTTGTGTTTACACAGAACTCGACCGATGGAGTAACTGACCAAATCGATTTTCATTGGTCGGTCGAGTTTCCTCAGGACAAACTCGACTGATGGTCTGAATATCGGCTTTGTCTTTTACTCTATCGGTCGAGTTACCCTTATAGAAACTCGACCGATTGCACTGTACGGAAAAGTGTAGAAAAGTGCTTCTAGCTGTTGTGGAGTTGCAACAAGTGAAAATATATCCGTTGCAAGCCACAAAACGGCTATTTTTCATTCACAAGTGTTCCCAAAGGCTAAGAGGCATCCCCAACTATAAATAGGACCCCTTGGGCTTCATTCCAAGGTTGAGCATTCATTGCAAACTCTATGTGAGGCTCCTATTCTATAGTTGAGTGCTTCCTACAACCTCCTCTCTGTCTCTAAGCTTAATCACTTGCTACATCCATTAGAGTGAGTAGGAAATATGTAAGAGAGCTAGTCATACATGTATATCTTGTGAGACTCTCACTTCCACCACCTCCTATCTCTTCTTTCAACCATGAAGATGAAGGTTCTCTCTCTTATCCAAGAGAGGTGAAGAAGAACAAGGAAGAAGACTTGGAGCAAGAGTGGGTAAGCCCTTGGTGAAGGCAGAAGACTCCTTGCTCAAGTGGGTAAGTCCTTGGTGGAAGCTTCTCCGAGTGAAGATGAAGTCAAAGGCGGAAGATCCAAGAAGAGTGGGTAATTCCTGTAAGGCTGAAGACTTGTGCAAGAGTAGGTAAGTCCTTGGAAGAAGATAGAAGACTCCTTGCAAAGTGGGTAAGTCCTTGGTAAGGTTGAAGACTCTTTGTATTGGATAGGTAAGTCCTTTGGTTGGTCATGTATTGTATGTCTTATGAATGAATATAAGAGTGCAATAGTTTGGAAGTCCTAGAGGTTGACCTCTCTAGGCAAGTGGACTGACACACTTCTAGTTTGAAGTGTGGAACCACTCTAAATAGATTGTCTCTTGGTGTATGTTCAATCTCTCTCATCCTTGCTATGCATATTTTAGTTGCACTCAAATTTCCTATTTAGCAACCTTATCTTGTGATATATCTTGAAGGTTTAATGAATTTTGTTTAAGTGATTTCAGCTCTATTCACCCCCCTCTAGAGCATCTAATCACCCATCTAGGATCCAAAAATTGGTATCAGAGTGGGTCTTCTCCAAGCATACTTCCACAAGTAGGAGAATATGGGTGATTATGAAGATGGGCAACCTTCAAAGAGAGAAATAGAAGGAAACAAGAGAGAAAAAGGGATCACAAAGGCTCCATCAACAAATGAAAGCACTAGTGGAAGATCTAGTGAATGTGAAGATGGAAGATGCCATTGCGCCCTCATGAGAAGATCAATTGAAGATTTAAATGAGGTAAATTCAAATGTTGAGATTCAAACAAATTCTTATCTTAGTCAACTAAATGCTCTTAAATTTCAAATTCTAGCTTGCTTGATAAGATTAAGTTTTTAGAATCTCAACCTTCTATGACTATTTCATATATAGAGCTTGCTACTACTATTGTTTCTCTCTCTATTGTTTCTTATGTTCTTAAATGTGCTTATGAGAGTCAAGAGCTTACTTTGCAAGGAATAGAATGTGTAGATAAGGTTTATCCTTCAAAGATTACTTGTCTTGTATATGAACTTGCTTCCTTGCATAGTAGTGTAATTGCTCTTGACCCTCATACTATCTTTTTTTATAGAGAGAAAGTTTTTGATGCTCTATCTTGTGATAAAGATTATTATATGAAAAAAGATGTTTGCTTAGAAATCTATCTTGTGCATGCTAGAGATGATATGAATCTATTGTGTTTTACCTTTACTTCTCTTATGCATGACAATCATAGTTTGAGATCTTCTTTACAAAGATTCTTTGGTGATAAAAAGAATCTTAATCAAATCCTAGACCATACTACCAAACAAATGGGTAGAGATGGCATTGGACTTGACTGTAGCCAAAGGAACAACAAAGACAAAGGACCTTCAATTTTCAATGAAGAATCCTCCAGTTCCAAGGCTACGGGCACTTGTAATTATTGCAATGAAATTGGTCATTATTCTACTTGTTGTCCTTTTAGGAAAGCACCCAAGAGAAATAGGACTTGGGTTGCTAAACTAACCCCTCCGGACCCAAAAATATGATTGGGGACCATTTCATCTTTTTTCTTGTAGGTACTTGCAAATGGATTGACTTGAGCCATTGAATTGCAAATTGACTTGTCAATCCACATGAAAGAAGAAAGGTGAGATGTGTAGAGGGTGACAACAAGTGGGAAAAGCAATGGTAAGCACAAAGGTAAAGGTTTTATTGCTTATAACCAATCCTAACTTGTTTTATCAAGATAGTGTGCACTATGCATATGGTTTTTGAGTCAAAAGTGGTATTTTGTGTTTCTCTTCACACTCTTGCTCAAAAAATATTTCTAATGCTTCTTCTATAGTGCATTACTAACTTGCTTAGACATGTTTGGATATGGTTTGTATATTTAGCATGCCTTTAAATATGTTTTTATGAAATATATGTGCTTTTTGACAGCTGCTCTGTCGGTCGAGTTTGCCCTGTTTGAAACTCGACCGATAGGCACCAATGGGTGTTGCCAACAACTGTCATCAGTCGAGTTGTCAATGCACAGAACTCGACCGATAACACTGTGCACAGAATATACATTTGGCTTATTGAGTGAGAATTTCCCTCTCAACTAGATTTTCTGAACCAATAGCCTTATTCTTTGACACTCTCATTTGGTACCTTTATATATGCATATTGCCATGTTCTAAATTGACTATCTTGCTTACAACTCTATCTCTCTAATTGCTCTAAATTGGTATATCTATATGTTGCAATTTTTTGCTTTGAGTTGTTTTGCAGGTTTTTGATGATGATCTCTTTGGATCTCTTGGCTGTGTCTAAAAATTGATTCCGTTGTACTCTAACTTGCTACATCTATCTAGGTGCACTACTACAGAAATAGCATTCAGTGACACTTTTCTGGGCGTCGGTTATTAGGAAAAACTGACGCCTTCTATGTTAGGCGTCGGTTGTTTACGACAACCGACGTCTATATTCGAAGACCAGCCAGACACGGGTACCGCTTTGTCTTCAGCGTCGGTTGTTTATAACAATCCGACGCTTAAAGTCGCCCGCGAAAAATAGTGTCCTTTTCAGCGTCGGTTATTTAGGTGGAAACCGACGCCTATGTGTGATGAAAATTTGCGCGAAAAGTGTCACCTTCAGCGTCGGTGATTAAAGGATAACCGACGCTGAAGGTGGTTCCCGCCAAACAATTTCATGAAATTATCGCCCAGTTGGACGTCGGTTTTCTCGGACAACCGACGCTAAAGACATTTAGGCGTCGGTTGTTGTAAAAAACCGACGCTATTTGGGACTTAATAACCCGCGGTGCCCGACTCTTCCCCTTCCTCCTGTTTCATTGCGAGCCCTTTCTGTTTCTCCGTCGATTCCCCACCCTGTCGCCGGCGATTTTCTTCTCCTTGTTCTCCACGACAGCGCCGTCGTGCCGCCTTCTCCGCGCCCCCTTCTCCGCGCCCCCTTCTCCGCGCCCCGCCGCCGCCTTCTCCGTGCTGCTGGAGCTCCCTTCTCCGCCGCCCCGCCGCCCCGCCGCCACTGCTGACGAGCCTGGAGCCCCCTTCTCCGCCGCCCCGCCGCCACTGCTGCTGGAGCTCGCCGCCACTGCTGCTGGAGCTCGCCGCCGACGCCTGACGAGCCTGGAGCTCGCCGCCTCAGCCTGCCTGACGCCATCAGCTTCCACCTGACTCCCGCTGCCTCCCGCGCCAACAGGTATGCGCCAACTGGTTTTCTGGATATACACTAAAGGCCTTGTTTGATATGAAGTGCATTGCTCTGCAATTCAAGTCTTAGAGAATAGGTCCAGATGAATTCCACGTTTTCGGACCCTCTCAGACTACTACATAATATTCAAGTTTTTGGACCTTGCGTACAATGAATGCAGATTGCTTAATCCATTTGAGCACTATGACTTCCAATATGTATTTTTGAACAGTATCTGTCAATGATCACAAACTATCTAAATAAAGGAGCTAAAACATTATTGCACTTGAATTCGAAAACGATTTCCTAATAGCAATATCACAAACGTTTAGGGCAAGTTTCTTTATTTTCACCTTGTCGGTAGAACAGATTAGATTTACGTACGTCAAACCTCGGATGGATCCGTCCAATTTATTTTTGTGGCACCAATAGGAGATTCTTAAGATTATTTTAACATAGACCAATTGGGAACTAAACTATCATACAATCTCTATAGTGGCTCGCAAAGCTAATAATCACTTAATATATATCCATGTTTGAGTGAGTCA
The DNA here is from genome assembly GCA_963693085.1 of Alisma plantago-aquatica. Taxonomy (NCBI): domain Eukaryota; kingdom Viridiplantae; phylum Streptophyta; class Magnoliopsida; order Alismatales; family Alismataceae; genus Alisma; species Alisma plantago-aquatica. Next base: position 489,792,651 of record OY856409.1, on the reverse strand, counting down.
AAAACTGATCTGTGAAACCAGCTACCCCACTCATCTTTCTTTTTGCCAGTACACAACCGAGTGCAGCCCCCTGCTCGTACCTGGGAGCGAGTCAAAAGTGGACCCCACCAACCCCCCAACCCCCCAGTCAGGCATCTCCTAATGTTGGACAATGTGTTTGTTATAGGTGGTTTACATTTATTATATAAGAAAACGAATCTATGTTTCAAGTGTTGAACCTAATGTTGGACAATGTGTTTGTTATAGGTGGTTTACATTTATTATATAAGAATGACATCACATGTGTTTGTTGGCCTAGAAAGTCAACAATCATTGTTCTTTATATTACTTGTACATTGGTATAAATTAGAATGAACAATCACTAAATTATATACTGTTTGTATGGAGTCCGGCTTCATTGTAGATGTCTATTATTGTGTTTGTTGGCCTAGAAACCCGTCCAAGATTGACTCATTAGGAGTAAATCTTGGATAGTCCCCGGTTTGGGACTGTTCTTGAACACCTAATCTCACTTAGGATGTAAGTGTATAATGTGTATTGAGTTTTCAAGAAAATTTTGGTAGCATTTCCCCGTTTGTTCTCTAAGTACATATGTACTTAGAGAACAGCGGGGAAATGCTGCCGAAATTTTCTTGAAAACCCAATACACATTATACACTTACTAGTGAGATTAGGTGTTCAAGGATGGGATAGGTGGTACACATTTATTATATATAAGAATGACATCACATGTGTTTGTTGGCCTAGAATGTGAACAATCATTGTTTTTTATATTACTTGTACATTGGTATAAATTAGAATGAACAATCACCAAATTATATACTGTTTGTATGGAGTCCGGCTTCATTGTAGATGTCTATTATTGTGTTTGTTGGCCTAGAAACCCGTCCAAGATTGACTCATTAGGAGTAAATCTTGGATAGTCCCCGGTTTGGGACTGTTCTTGAACACCTAATCTCACTTAGGATGTAAGTGTATAATGTGTATTGAGTTTTCAAGAAAATTTTGGTAGCATTTCCCCGTTTGTTCTCTAAGTACATATGTACTTAGAGAACAGCGGGGAAATGCTGCCGAAATTTTCTTGAAAACCCAATACACATTATACACTTACTAGTGAGATTAGGTGTTCAAGGATGGGATAGGTGGTACACATTTATTATATATAAGAATGACATCACATGTGTTTGTTGGCCTAGAATGTGAACAATCATTGTTTTTTATATTACTTGTACATTGGTATAAATTAGAATGAACAATCACCAAATTATATACTGTTTGTATGGAGTCCGGCTTCATTGTAGATGTCTATTATTGTGTTTGTTGGCCTAGAAACCCGTCCAAGATTGACTCATTAGGAGTAAATCTTGGATATTCCCCGGTTTGGGACTGTTCTTGAACACCTAATCTCACTTAGGATGTAAGTGTATAATGTGTATTGAGTTTTCAAGAAAATTTTGGTAGCATTTCCCCGTTTGTTCTCTAAGTACATATGTACTTAGAGAACAGCGGGGAAATGCTGCCGAAATTTTCTTGAAAACCCAATACCCATTATACACTTACTAGTGAGATTAGGTGTTCAAGGATGGGATAGGTGGTACACATTTATTATATATAAGAATGACATCACATGTGTTTGTTGGCATTTCCCCGTTTCTTCTCTAAGTATATATGTACTTAGAGAATAGCGGGGAAATGTTGCCTAATCTTTTCCTAATATATACTTGTTTCCTAATATATACTTGTTTTCTCTGATCATAGAATGGATAGATCATGGATGTCGATTCGTAATCGTTGTACCCCAGAGTTTATATCTGGTCTTGATCAGTTTATTAGATTTGCCGAGGAACATAGGAAAAAACCTACAGATAGGTTCTACTGTCCATGTAGGCATTGCGGTAACAACTTGAAAGTCAACACTGGTGAGGAAATCAAAAGTCATGTCATGTGCAACGGGATTGTACAAGGCTATACAGAATGGCACTGGCATGGAGAAAGTACTATGATAAGTATGATGACTCCAGTCCATTCTCAGTTGGGTTGCCAACTTCACAAAATATTGAAGCTAATGATGACTTATATGTGCGCGGAGATCACAATGAAGGATTGTTAATTGATAAAAGATCACAATTTTAGAGACATGTATGTTTATACAAATGCTAAATGTTTGCCTTTTTCTAGTTAATACAAATGCTAAATGTTTGCCTTTTTCTAGTTAATACAAATGCTAAATGTTTGCCTTTTTCTAGTTAATACAAATGCTAAATGTTTGCCTTTTTAATGACATTTTCAGATGGCTGACCATGATGAGCATGATGTCCATGATGAGCATGAAGTCCATGATGAGCATGGCGAGGATACTAATGTAAGTTCTAAAAACATATCCTGTATTTCTATAAAATTCATTATCTTCTAGTTATGTCATATATCCTATATTTCTATATTGGGCTAAATTAGTGTGTTTTATTTTTGTCAAATTTTAGGTTGATGCACCTGTACCCACTGAAGCACTGGAGCAACTTGATGCGCAACACCAGACACTTAACAAGAAAAGGGGCATCACTCTGTTGAAGAAGTTATTAGCACTAAGTGGTAGTGGATCTAAATTGGCGGTGGAGTTTGATAATGGAGGAAATCCAATTGGAGTGAACCGCAATAATTTTGTGAACTATCTTGGGTGTACCACTCGGAGCCATTGTGGTGTTAAGTATGACAATTGGCATAAAGTTCCTCAAGCGAAAAAAGACTCGATATGGAAGGATTTATGCGTGAGTTATTATTATTTGCAATTCTATTTTGTAGATTACAAATTCTATTATTTGCAATTCTATTTTGGATACTAGTTAATAACATTTCTATTTTACAGAATCTGTTTGCATTGGATGAGAAGTTGCATCGTAAAAATGTGATGCAACGCGCTGGAAAGATGCTTAGGAATTATAGGACAAATCTGAATAGAGAATACATAAAAGAGGGTGATAAGAAGAAGAAGTCAGCCCTTGAACAATGGAACTTCTTGGACAAAGAAGATTGGGACAATTTTGTTGCTTCAAGAAAATCTGAAGAATTCAAGGTATTAGGCGTCACTCCTAATTTAATTAATATACATTGTATTCACCTATTCAAGATTAGCATTTAGTGCTACTAACCAAATCATTAATGTGCATACTAACTAGGCCCTCAGTGACGCACAAAAAGCAAGGCGTGCACTGAATGTGCATGACCACACTATGGGTCCAAAAGGCTATGCAAGCGTTCGCCAAAGACTACAGGCGGAGTCTGCGGCTACTCAGGAGTCTGCTCCTACTCAGGAGTCTACCACACCCATTCCTCGCCATGATATCTGGATAGCTGGCAGGCAAAACAAGAAGGGTGAAATAAAGAAGCCTGTAACTGCTGAGGCGGCTGAAAAAATGGTAAAATACAACTCTTACAGAAATCGTTTGAATATTGATTATTTGTGGTGTTAACTTACCAATTTCTGTTTATGGTGATTAGCGGGAGCTGCACGAGCAGAGGAAACAAGGCACGTTCATCCCTCAGGGCACAAGGGATGAATTGACAGTTGCTCTGGGTAACCCAGAGCATCCTGGACGTGTTAGAGGTGCCGGCGCTGGTGTTGGCATCAAAGCATTCTTTGGGCCATCCCAGCGCAAACCCAGAGCGGGACTTTCTCAAGAAGAGGTAACCTATTCTTTTTTTAGAATGTTACTGCAAAAGGAAATTCATTAATAAGAATCTAATGTTTCTTTTATCCATGTATAGGAGAATAAGAGAGTTGAGGATTTAGTTGCTAAGAAGGTCAACGATGTAGTTGCTGAGAAGGTCAAGGAAGAATTGATGCGGTGGCAGGCATCTCAGGCTTCCAATACGCCTATGGCGACCCACTCTTCTCCTGATGCACACACTGCGAGTAATCCTGGAGACCCATCGCCTAGCACGTCTGCTGTAAGTATTGTTTATGACATTGTAGTTAGTCTTTTCAAGTTGTTATGTTTTCAAGATGATATGTATATATGTATAATATTCTTTACGTAAATTTGTAGGCATTGAAGCCATGCCGCTTAAGAATGCAAAACTACGTTGTCGCAGAGGCGCAGGCTTACCCGTCCCTTCCTGGGGCAATGTTTCACGGGACTCCAATGCCACAGGGCTACGTTCGTGTGAGCCCGATACGTGTGTTACCCGATTGGAGAGAAGCTACATTGCCATATGCCCACCCGGATATTGATACACTTGGTGAGGCAGAAGGCGGGGTCATATTGTGGCCCAAAGCAGATGTCATCTACACGACTGAAATTGTAAGATAAATTTACATTGATTTAGACTGTTAATGTGTATATATGATGTCAACTGATCTGAAATTATATGTACAGGTTAAAAAGAAGACACCAGGAGCACCTAGGCCTCCACTTCCAGTTCCCACATTACCCGATTGGGTTCCAACTGACCTAACATACCCGTTAGGTCCTGCTTGTAGGGGAATGGCATGTTGGCTACGGGCACATAATGTACATTGCCCTATAATTATTTCTTTAGATGCAGATTATGCAGGTCAATCATACGATAGCTCTTTATTGATAGAAGATATTATTGAGCTGTTTAAGTATGATTGGCTGAATACATCAATGATAGAGACATGGATAAGGTGAGATCTTGTTTATACATCCATATACCTTGTGTAAGCTCCGGTGATCTGGTTTCTTATATATTAATGCATACGCCTATATGTTTTGCAGCTACCTAGTCGAAGATCATTGCAAACAATTTGCATTTGATCATGTGGGATTTTTGATTCCATCATTGATTAGTTTGGTAGCTAAAGACCCTGATAATGTTCAACAATACTGTATAGATGCTTTTACAATTTTTGGTCAGCAAAAGAAGAAGATAATAATAGCTCCATTCAATGTCAAGTATGTTTACTTTATTTATAATTTGGACTTAAGAAAATTCCATTTTTATTTTGCATTTTGAGTTATTAATTGTTAACTTCTACTTGTAGCGGTAGACATTGGGAGTTACTAGTTATTGCCCCCGAGACATTCACTGTTTATTATCTAGATCCTGCGGGGAGTACATTGAACACTAAAATTGGACACGTAATGAGAATGCCAATATTCTGGTGAGAAATATTTCATTTTTATATCCGTTAACATCTTTTATTACATTACTATTTACTTATGCAATTTATTGTGTTATATTAACATGTAGGGGTTTAGATGCATTCAAAAAGGCTGGAGGAACGGTCCCAACGAAAAAGAACCAGCCAATAAATTGGCAGAACGTAAAAGTAAGTTCCCGACTCGAATATATATATTATTGATGTGAATTGTGCTTAGTTGTATTATTTTGTATGTTTCAATTTATAGTGTGCTACACAAGACAATGGCTGGGCATGCGCATACTATGTGATGCGATTTATGCATATGATTATCAAATATGCCACATTGGACATCGATACCATACATGAGGTATTATATATAGTCTCATTAGTTAGTATGCAATATATCAATCTTATATTATTTTTATATTATTACTTATATATATACATCATTCTCTTTGCAGGTGTTTAAAACTGACCACACTACAGGTAAACGTTTAAAAAAAATAAATGCTCCATATACGATGGAAGCATTAAATGAAGTAAGAGAAGAATGGGCAATAGCTGTACAAACAGTGGCAACTGTAAGATATAATTGGGATGCTGATAGTGATAATGAATGATACTTTGTAAATGAATGTTTGTAAATGAATGTTTGTGAATGTTAATGCATGTATTTGAATGTTTCTATATGTGTGAATGTGAGAATTGAATTGATGTCTGAATGAATGTACTTGTGTAGAATTTTGCTTGTGACTTTTGCAGGTTTGCGGCCTGTTTGTAGGCTGATATCAATGGATGTCGTAAACCTGCAGTTCAGAAAACTGAACTGCAGGTTCTCATCCTGCTGACCAGCCACAGCAGGCCTGCAAACTGATATGAAAAAAAAAAATATAAATAGGCGTCGGTTATTTATCGAAAACCGTCAGGAAAGACCTACAGCGTCGGTTTTTTAATATAAACCGACGCCTTATGTGGCCAAAGCAGTCCTGGAATTGGCGTCGGATATTCATATCAAACCGACGCCTATTTAAACTGTAGGCGTCGGTCGTTTAGTAGATATCCGACGCCAAACAGGGTCCGCGCCACAGAAAATGGCGTCAGCTAGGGCACTTTCTGCGTCGGTTTTGAGATGAATAACCGACGCAGAAAGTGCCCTAGCTGACGCCATTTTCTGTGGCGCGGACCCTGTTTGGCGTCGGATATCTACTAAACGACCGACGCCTATAGGCTAAATAGGCGTCGGTTAAAAAACCGACGCCGAAGTGTTCGACCTTTAGCGGCGCCCACATAGGCGTCGGTTGGAAACCGACGCCAAATGGGGTTAAACGACCGACGCCAAAGGCCGTTTCTGTAGTAGTGGTGTATATCTTGTTTTGATACAACCTTGAGGTTCATAGGGGTAATCGCCTTATGGTAAGGATGCATATCTAGTGAGTTATATCCTTTAATGCTTCTAAAACTACTTATCTCTTTGTTTGGATATATCTCTTCATCTACTCATAGCTTGTTTTATCTTGTGTATCTGTTGGTGTCTCTTGCTATAATCTAGATCTTACTAGTAGTTCATATACATGTAGTTCTAACCTAGTTTATAATTGGCATCTTTGCCTATATATGCTATGCTTGTATCTTGTCTCATAAATGCTCAAGCTTGTTCCTTGAATTGCATATCTACTATCTTGAGTTGCTTGCATAACATTGTGACGCAGGGTACATAAGATCTACATTGTATGTAGAAATTGGAGTATTTTTGGATTTTATGCAGATTTTGCTCCAGTTTCAGTTTTTGGGACAAGACTAGTGTTTTTCATGTAGAAACAACCTTCTGAGCAAGACTCATTGCTTAGCGACGAGCTCTGATGGTTTTTGGTTAAATTCTGTCATCTTGAGGGTCAAAATTGTGTTTGATTATTTTTCTGCAACACTTTATCTTGCTTTGTGGGTTGTTCAAGTATATGCTTTAACTTGCTTTTCTTTCTATGCTTGGACAAACCCCTATCTGTGCTATTCTACTCTCCTTATATATATTTGTGTTATCTCCTTTCTCTTTAACAAGTGATGTTTCTTATTTCTTCATAGCCCCACTTTTTGAAATGACAAAGGGGGAGAAAGGTATGTCTTCTTTTAAAAGAGGAGGAAGGCATGTCTTACATGAAGAAGAGAAGTATGTCCATGTAAGGGGGAGAAGGTAAAAAGGGAGAAGACAGATATGTGTAGAACATATATGAGTAGAAGACATAGTTTCTATAAATGTTATGAAAGCTAACCATGCAGGAGAAATAACATCAATTGAGGGGGAGTATGAAAAATCCATGTGCATCAATTGAGGGGGAGCATATGAACTCAATTCTATTGAAACCCCTAGGTTTCTCCAAAGGTATGACTTTACTTAAAAGCTTTCAATACATTTATGGAATGGTTTGTCATCTTCAAAAAGGGGGAGATTGTTGACTCAAGGTCAATTAGGTCAATGTTGACTCATGTCTAAATTGACTAAACCCATGTTTTGATGATGACTACCCATTCCACATATTGGTGTCTAATGTCTCTACTTGAGTGATTTCAAATTAGATATAGACACACTCCAATTGCCCTAACTTGCACATATCAAATTGGAGAAAAGACAAGTCAAAGTCAATACAAGTGTACGTTTTTGTAATATGATGTATATCCATTAGAATCATATTGTAAATCACTTATAATGATTGTATGACTTGTAATTAAGCTTAGAAAAATACCAGGAGCACTTAGATTGAATATTAGAGCACTTTATATGCACCTTTGAAAATTGATTACAAGCACTTTGTCGATCGAGTTTCCCAGCCTGAAAACTCGACCGATCATCCTTGATCAATTTTCTGAAGATTGCATTGGTCGAGTTGTGTTTACACAGAAGTCGACCGATGGAGTAACTGACCAAATCGATTTTCATTGGTCGGTCGAGTTTCCTCAGGACAAACTCGACCGATGGTCTGAATATCGGCTTTGTCTTTTACTCTATCGATCGAGTTACCCTTATAGAAACTCGACCGATTGTACTGTATGGAAAAGTGCAGAAAAGTGATTCTAGCCGTTGTGGAGTTGCAACAAGTGAAAATATATCCGTTGTAAGCCACAAAACGGTTAATTTTCGTTCACAAGTGTTCCCAAAGGCTAAGAGGCATCCCCAGCTATAAATAGGACCCCTTGGGCTTCATTCCAAGGTTGAGCATTCATTGCAAACTTTATGTGAGGCTCCTATTCTATAGTTGAGTGCTTCCTAGAGCCTCCTCTCTCTCTCTAAGATTAATCACTTGCTACATCTATTAGAATGAGTAGGAAATCTGTAAGAGAGCTAGTCCTACATGTAGAGCTAGTCCTACATGTATATCTTGTGAGGCTCTCACTTCCACCACCTCCTATCTCTTCTTTCAACCATGAAGATGAAGGTTTCTCTCTTGTCCAAGAGAGGTGAAGAAGAACAAGGTAGAAGACTTGGAGCAAGAGTGGGTAAGCCTTTGGTGAAGACAGAAGACTCTTTGCTCAAGTGGGTAAGTCCTCGGTGGAAGTTTCTCCGAGTGAAGGTGAAGTCAAAGGCGGAAGATCCAAGAAGAGTGGGTAATTCATGTAAGACTGAAGACTTGTGCAAGAGTAGGTAAGTCTTTGGAAGAAGGCGGAAGACTCCTTGCAAAGTGGGTAAGTCCTTGGTAAGGTTGAAGACTCTTTGTATTGGATATGTAAGTCCTTTGGTTGGTCATGTATTGTATGTCTTATGAATGAATATAAGAGTGTAATAGTTTGGAACTCCTAGAGGTTGACCTCTCTAGGCAAGTGGACTGACACACTTCTAGTTTGAAGTGTGGAACCACTCTAAATAGATTGTCTCTTGGTGTATGTTCAATATCTCTCATCCTTGCTATGCATGTTTTAGTTGCACTCAAATTTCCTATTTAGAAACCTTATCTTGTGATATATCTTGAAGGTTTAATGAATTTTGTTTAAGTGATTTCAGCTGTATTCACCCCCCCTCTAGAGCATCTAATCACCCATCTAGGATCCAACAAAGATATTCCGATGCCTAGTTCTTCCAAATTTTCAAGAGCTGTCCTGATTGATTTGGCAATGTTGCTCCATATGACGATGTAAGAGAAGGCAATCGTAGTTTGTCCCACATGGAAACTACACTACATTAGAGGTCCTTCTCATGAGAATTTGCGTTATGAAGCAACACCATTATGAAGGGCATGCAAAATCATCAAACTGTTAACCTTCTTGAATTTTCTTGTTTGTTTGAAGTTCGTCGATATGCGGTAAGGCTCATTATTAGTCACTTATTTTTCAAATACACGGTTTCCACGTAGAGCCTCAATGGGCCGAGTTAGCAAGCGGCGGAGAAGTTGAGAGCATAAAGCAACCGGATTAATGATGTGATTAAATTCGTTATGCAAACAAATTTTCTTCTTTTTTCGTCATTTACTCACTCCAGCAAATCGCGCGTTGCTTATTCAGGAAGGAAACATCCATTTCTTTATCTAGAAGAGTTAAATTTCTTATATTTTGGAAAAATCTTCCCAATCATTATGAAATGTCTTCGGAAACGCGGCCCGGAGTCAAATGCAAGTCTAGCGTTCCTGGAAAAACTGATGGTCGCATAGCTTGTGCCTTGGGGCGTGGGTTTCCGGAGACGAGCTGAAGCCAGGTCATTGGATTAGAATTGTGATGTAAGAACCCCTAAATTGGCAACGCGTCACCAGCTCCAAGTCGAGGTTCTTCTGTTATCAGGAAAGTTCGTGCACCTCTTCCGTGCAGGCAAGCAGGTGAATTACAGCCTCACCCCTTTTCTCGTTTGGGTTGATGATTGAATGCGCTAGGGGACCAGAGGTTGACTTCCGGGAGCGAGACCCGGTGTCCCGGGCTTTCACCTCTCTGCCTCCCGCCATGGCCGCCGTCCTGTGTGCAAGTCAGCACATAACATCTTCATCCCCAATTTAAACCGAGTCTGTGTTCAGGCTGGTTGAGTTCTTCGGGGTCGCGGGTACAACAAGCGCTCTCCGTAATGGACGGATCGCAACAGGGCGGGGCAAATTCACCGGCTCCTTTCCTGACCAAGACCTATGACATGGTAGACGATCCCTCCACTGACAGCGTCGTGTCCTGGAGCCACAGCAACGCCAGTTTCGTCGTCTGGAACCAGCTCGAGTTCGCCAGGGACTTGCTTCCCAAGTACTTCAAGCATAACAACTTCTCCAGCTTTGTCCGCCAACTCAATACCTATGTAAGTGAGATTTTGCAACATTTCATCAGTGCTTGTCTAACCAAATTAGGACACGCCTCGGAAACTTAACAAGCGTTCGTTTATATTTTAAAATGACAATTTGGTGAACTTACACGTCCCTTTTGTTTCTTTGGATTTTACCTGAGTTGTCGAAGTAATCTATAAAAGCTATACAGTATGCACTGCGAAAATAAAGTTTAAGGAAGGGGCACAATAACTTTTCGTTGCTTAGTACTTCAAAGTGTCGGCATCACAAAGTAGAAAATACCCTACATGAGATTGACTTAGGCATAACTAAAAGCTTTATATTAACATTGTGGTGCACTTCACAACTAAATGTCACACGATAGAAGAATAAGGGACTAGCAATATCACAATCGAGGATTTTTCTCTAAGAAAGACACCAGTCTTAGTTGCCTAACACAGTACATAGATAAGTTTTAGCATTAGAGGGTGGGGGACGATGGTAGAATGAAATATGGAAGAAAAATAGGACAAAAACGAGTATAACCATAGAGATTGATACCGGACAAGGAAGTCATTGCTCAAGACTTGATCTTTAATAATCACTACTTTAAAAGGAAAAGATAGGATAAAGGTTTCAAGGTATAGTAATTAATGATAGTAAGTTAGTAATTATTTGATGGTGTTTAGTTTATATGGTAGAAAGAAGAAGAAACACAGATAATGAAAAGTTATGGGGTTTCTGGAAAAAAAGTCGAAGACAATGGAAGTGGTTGGAGTAGCAAGAACCAACTTGAGTTATTCTTGTTTAGTCTTTATGAGGTAAGATACACATATAAGAGGGTAATGCAAGGCTACAACCTTCTTGGATAGAGATGACATTCCAATTAATGTATGAGAGATAACGTAACATCCTCAAAGTAAGTTGATCAAATCTAATAACTTGCAACATACTCTCAATCAAGACTATTTTGAGGTTTCGACTATAGGAGTTCAAGTTTGGATAGAATTAGTGGCTGTTGTAAGAAGTTACTTTAGTTCAGCTGAAGTTTAACCAACCAAGAAAAAGAACGCCTTGGCCACTCACTCATGTAGCAATTGTTCAATTTCGGCTTGTTATCATGCAACTCAATTATGAAATAGACAGTGGCAGTAAGAATCTTTCCTCATTACTAATTGATGTGGTTCCCTCTGGATTCTTTAAGTCAATATCTTCATGCTAGATCTTCCTATCTCATATGGCCTTCAATATTTTTTTTGAACTAGTTGGGCAATGAAGTTTTACCTCCTCGATGTAATTTAGGTGACACCTTAACATTTGCAGCCAAAAATGGAACCTTTTAATGGTAGGACCATAACAACATCTTATCCAAATAGAAACTTTACTAACTCAATAAAAGACATCACATGGAGAAACGTCTAATTTCTATGAATTAAGGCATTGCAAAAAAATACATTTATCTACGAAAGATGCAAGGAAATTACTTTTATTGTTGCAATGAAAACAAAAGTGTACCTTGAATCATTGGCAAAATCTTAAGGAGAGAGAAATATCAGTCAACTAAGTTCTCATTATCACTTAGATTCTCATCACTTTAATGACACAATCATATCAATGGTGCAAGATATTGGCTTCGAACGGTGTTGAACATTATAAATACTTTTAGATTTATTAATAATTTAGTTTATTATACAAATGGGCCTAAGTGTCATAGCCCATACGGATTTGTTTGAGTTTCAACTATGCTTGAATCCCAAACATGTTTGAGTCCCAAGCTTGTAACTGTCCGCCCTCTCCTATATATAGGAATGGGGTTTTGTTTACTACATCAACTAATTAGCCTTCCATCTTATTTTCTACATGGTATCAAAGCCCCAAACCCTACGTGAGAGAGATAGCCAAAGGGAAGTGTGACCTTGTATGTGGTCGCCGCTCTTTGGCGGTTCTTGGTTGCCCACAATAAGAGGATGACCATGCCCTGCATTTTCTAGGAGGGTCTCTATTGGGAGTCTCCATCACGATATAACAATCTTTCAATGATGTTTTTATTTTGTTGCTACTATATCTAAGGGGTCATCATGAATTGCCTCCCTTGTTGTTGTTGCTCTCTAATACTACTCCTTCGCCGCCATCTACGCCACCCTCGTTTGTCTTCCTAGAACCGTCGCTGCTATCTACCTCGCCGCCATCAGTCTTACCGTCCTCATCTACGCCACTGCCTATTTACACAGTTGTTGTCATCTACGTTGTTGCTGATGTTTCCTACATCAAGATCTACTTCACCCTCTCATACTTTTCTCTTAGCCAAATCAAGGCAAGTGATCAGCCTCTTTTTTGCTATAAAGGTTAATCAATCCCCACTCTACTCTTAGTACAATGCATATGGGTAGTGTTTTGATCCGCAACAACCTACACGCCATGAGGACACCTTGAACACCATCTAGTCGGATCACACAACATGTGATAAAAAAAACACGACGTTTGCTTTCTGCTTCAACTTCTTCTACACTATCACAAGATGGATGGCTTCTATACATGGTGTATCCCTATTCTATGTCTACCAGCAACAATTATCTTCCGATTCCAATATTTTTTTCATATTTTTTAGTTTCATGTCTTGCCTCCCTCGATCAAGGTACTACCCCCGATATACTACTATGCCTATTATTAATTGAATCTTTATTTAGATCTGATTTTTGGACTAATCCATAGAGAGGTAAGATACATTTATCTTTCTACTCAGAAATATATAATCCAGTCATGTAGTACATCAACTCAAATTTATGGATTGTACTCGTGGTTGACGAGAGAATAGAGGAAGAGATGACCAGAGGGAAAAGATGAGGAGGAGAGGAAATGAACAATGAAAAGAAGAAGTTAACCATGCTTGTGCATCTTCTTGTTGCTATATATATTCTTTGTGAATTGCTGATTTATATTCTATGGATCATTCTTCTATCTGATTATATGAGGATCTTCCTGGTGCTCTATGGATCTTCGCTTTCGCTTCTATTATGAGAATATTTCTGTTATATGTGCTTCTTGGAGAACCTGTACTACTATTTGATTCGTGGGTCTGGAGAAGCTTCATTTTCTGTTATACTATACAAGTATACATACATCGTGAAGTTTGTTTCCTTCCAGTTGATTTGCGCAACGGGCTATTCATTTTGATTGCATTGTCTCTACTACCTTGTGTTCTAGTAATCTCTGGCTTGTTTGTGATATGTGCACGTTGGCGGCTTTCTCTCCAGTACTCTTTGGCTGTCCATGCTATGTGCGAGCTTACTTTAGCACTTTTTGGCTTGTCCTTGCTTTTCTACGCACGTTGACGACTTACTGTTCCACATTCTTTGGCTCATCCATGCTTTACTATGCACGTTGACGACTTACACTCCAACTTGTATGTGCTTTGCTATGCATGTTGACAGCTTACTCTCCACTACTCGTTGGCTTGTCCGTTTTTGCTACACATGTTGACGACTTACTTTCCACCTCTCTTTGGCCTGTTCGTGCTTTACTACGCATGTTGACGACTTACTCTCCAACACTCTCTAGAATTTACTACTTGTGATCATCACTCTCTGGACTACTTGACGACACCAACGACTGAGATGATGTCACTTAGTCTGACTTGTTGCTGCTCTATACTACTATTCCAGATGCCACTTCTCTATCATGAGCGCCTAATATTAGTCTGTTTACCTACTTGGTGCTATCTGCTTTAGGGGGAGCCCTACAGAGTGGCTCATTGCTGATATTATACTTGCTTCCTCGCTTACTGATGAAAGTACCATTGAAGATTTGTTGATTATCTACTTAAGGGGGGTATTGAAGTGTTTGAGTGCTTCCATTATTACAAGATTCAAAGGGAGATCAATTTTTTTTTCAGACAATTGTTATCTTTTTCTGTATTAGCAAGCTCGACATGTGTTTTACCAACGGTCCAGCTTGAGTGGTGTTATTCGTAATGTAGTTTATTATGTAAATGGGCCTAAGTGTCTTCGTACATACAAGTTTATTTGAGTCACAAGCATGTTTGAATCGCAAGCATCCTTGAGCGTCAAAGCTTGTAAGAGCCCCCTCTCTCCTAATACATAGGAATGGGTATCTAATACATCAAATAATCACCCTTCCATCTTATTTTTCACGAATATATATTTTCCAAATAGGCAAATATGTGCTGACTACTTAGCCCGAGACACTAATCACATTCACATCAAAGCATAACATGCCCTCTTCCAGCATGATCAGAGTGAAAATTTTGTGGCTCAGGAGGAGTCTGCCTTCAAAGTATGTAAGCTGAAAAAGGCTATCTATGGTCTCAAACAGAGCCTACGTGCTTGGTTTGACAAGCTCAGTCAGATCTTAGTCACTTTTGGCTTTCGTCGCTCTCATTCTGTTCATTTAGTCTTTATTCACAAAACAGTGGCTGGACTTGTCATTCTTATTGTTTATGCTGATGATATTATCTTATCTGGCAGTGATACTGTGGGTATACATGAAATTAAAACCTACTTAGAAAAACATTTTGTCACTAAAGATCTCGAAAAGCTGAGATATTTCTTAGACATTGAGGTTTCTAGATCATCTGCAGGGCTGTGTCTCTCTCAAAAGAAAATATGTACTTGATCTTTTACAGAAAACTGGTATGCTGGGCTGCAAACCAGCCAACACTCCACTTGACCCAAACATGGACTGGGATGATGAAAACTCTCCTCCCTATGGTGATCATCACCAGTTCAGAAGGCTGGTAGACAAGCTTATCTATCTGACCGTCTCAAGAGCTGACCTCATTGCTGCTGTCGGATTCATCAGCCAGTATCTTGATAAACCCAGTTTCTCTATAATAATCAACTGATAACCATCTTTTGTCCTTAAAGGTAAAATGCCGTTTTCTGTCCTCCACCCTCACAGACAACATTTTGCTCCCGGCAAAGATTTTTGGTTGTGTCGCTTATGTGCACAACGGTCCGAAAGCTGACAAGCTATCTCCCTTGGCCGTTAGGACTATCTTCTTAGGACACTCTAAAGTCTAGAAAGGATGTAAGTGATTTGATCTAAAAATCCAATGGTTGCATGTCTCTGCTATTGTTACTTTTCAAGAAGCAACTATTTTTTACCTCCTTGTCAACTACTCTATCCACTTAATTGTTGGAGTGAGTTTGTTTACGACTAGATTATCAATCGGCTACACCTCATGTTCTGGATGCTTCATCTGCACCGCCACTACCACTACCACCACCTCCTTAGTTTTTCCCTAAAGTGCATCGATGCTATTGATTCACTATGAGCTGCTCTACCATCACTGTCTACTCCATTAGATCTAACAGACCAATGGCTCTTTGACGAGTTCCCACACTTGTGACATTAAATATCAATGTTTTAAAAAGCGCAAAGCAGGAAGCGAGCAGACATGACCTTGTAGCCGTTTAGTCGCTAGGCGGGCGATTAAGCAGACACTTTTTTAAAAAGTGGATGCTTAATTTATAAAATATTTTTAACAATTTATACACATATATACATACATAATATTATGATTTGCGAATGTTTTACATAATTAAACCTATATATTCCTTTAAGATTAAACCTAAGTAACAACAATAAAGAGTTAATAAATTCATCTATCCACAACAAATCATGTGATCAATGTCAAATTCATCATCATCATCATCATCATCATCATCTAAGCCTCAATCCCAACTATGTTGGGGTCAGCTACATGGATCCTTCGTTTCCATTCAGCTCTATCATGGGCCATATTCTGATTGAGATGTAGAGATTCAAAATCTCTCTTTATAAGCTCATCCCATGTTAATTTAGGCCTTCCTCTTCTTCTATTTATAGTGTTTGGCTCAATAGCATTGCTTCGTATAGGCGCACTAGTAGGTCTGCGTTGCACATGTCCCTACCATCTGAGTTGGCCCTTGCGCAATTTGTCCTCAATGCTCGCCACCCCCACTTTATTCCTGATATAGTCATTTCTCAAGCGATCTTTTCTTGTTTTCTCACACATCCATCTCAGCATACACATTTCAGCCATGTTCATCTTGTTGAGACCTTGTTTCTTCACCGCCTAACATTCACTCCCATAGAGCATGGCTGGTTGTATAGCTGTTCTATAAAACTTACTTTTTAACCTGAGAGGGATCTTCTGATCGCATAATACTCCAGTTGCACTCCTCCATTTCAACCATCCTGCAGTGATCCGGTGACAAACATCATTTTAGACATCTCCGTCTATTTGAATAATAGAACCCAAGTAACGAAATTTATCACATTTTGGTATATCTACTCCGTCCAACTTGGCTCCATCATTCACACTGCGAGATTGACTGAAATTGCAATGCATATACTCAATTTTGCTCCTGCTAATCATCAATCCATTTGATTTCAATGCCTTTCTCCAACGTTCAACTTTATCATTCAATCCATCTTTAGTTTCGTCAATCAAAACAATATCATCAGCAAATAACATACACCAAGGAATATCATCCTGAACATTCTTTGTCAACTCATCCATAACAAGAACGAATAGATATGGGCTGAGTGTGGATCCTTGGTGTACCCCAATTGTGATAGGAAAAGTTGGTGTCTCTCCTCCAGGAGTCTTGACACTTGCAGTAGAGCTATCATAAATGGCTTTGATCAAGTCAATGTATTGGATAGGCACACCCTTTTTCTTCAAAACCATCCATAACACTTCTCTGGGTACTCGATCATAAGCCTTCTCTAGATCGATAAACACCATATGAAGATCTCTTTTGCTTTGTCTATACTTCTCCATAAGCCTTCTTATCAGAAAAATAGCATCTGTTGTTGATCTTCCAGGCATGAAACCAAATTGATTGTTTGATACCTGCGTTATAGATCTTAACCTCTGCTCAATAATCCTCTCCCAAAGCTTCATCGTGTGACTCATCAGCTTGATAACTCTGTAGTTTGTACAGCTCTGAACGTCACCTTTATTCTTGTAGATTGGGACTATAGTACTATTTCTCCACTCATCCGACATCTTCTTGGTCTTCATGATCTTGTTAAAGAAATTTGTTAACCACATAACTCCCTCATCCCCCATACTCTTCCATACATCAATGGGAATACTGTCTGGTCCGCATGCCTTTCTCATTTTCATATTTTTCAAAGCATTCTTGACCTCAAATGGTGAAACTCGTCGTGTAAATGATATCTCTTGATCAATGTCAGATTGTTAATATAAAATAGCTAACTAGCTATACTGAATCAGAAGCTAACTATATATTCATATTCATTTAGTATAATTGTATAAGTATATACTTACATAAATATAAAATCACATTACTGACATTAATGTTACTGAGTATAAAATATTTGACATGGGAAAAAGCGGGAATTAACGGCCAAAGCGGGAAAAAGCAACCTCTTAATACAAATCCGCTCAACAACCGCCTATGGTAGATCTTAATCGGCCCATGACCTTGTGGCGCATAAGCGGCCGCTTAAGCGTCCGCCTAGGATGATTTGTAAAACACTGGTAAATATCATATATCTAACACTTGTTGTCTTACTTGTTTATCCCCCTCCGTGCACTTCTTTGTTGTTGCTCTTGATTCTACCACCATTCCTAAAACTCTTGTGGTTGCACTTGGTCATCCTGGTGGAAGCTTGCAATGGAATGAGGAGTTGTAGGGCTCTCTACAAGAATAGCACCTAAAAGTTAGTTGATCCGCCCCCTGGTAGGAATATTGTCGGGTATTGCTGGGTTTTCTTGATTAAGTACCACGCCGAAGGGACAGTTGAACTCCTAAAGGAACGCTTAGTTGTCAAAGGATATGCCTAAACCTTTGGGGTGGACTTCTTCATCACCTTTTCTCTAGTGGCCCGTATTGCCTCAATACGTATCATGAATTGATATCCCTGGCTGCTACTTATGATTGGCCTCTATACAACTACATATTTAAGAATGCTTTTTTTGCACATCGATCTTTTGGAAGAAGTTTATATGTAGCAACTTCTCAAATTTGTTGCTGAGGGGAAGTTTGGTGCCAAAGTGTCGCCTAAGACGTTCTCTATATGTCCTCAAACAACTCCCTCGTGCATGGTTCAACAAACTCAACACTCCTTTGGAACAATCATGATTCATGAGATTTTGCAAGTGACCACTCACTCTTCTCTTATTTCAACAAAGGACGTCTTGATTGGCGTCTATGTTGATGATATTGTGCTCATTGGAAATAATGCACATAGAATATCCAATTAGAAGAAGGCTCTCCAACTCAACTTTCATACCAAAGCTTTGGAGAACCCTAGGTACTTTCTTGGCATTGAAGTTCTTTAGTCTAAATAGGTTCAATCTCTCTCAAAGGCGATATGTCTTACATCTATCAAAAGAAACATAAATGACTGACTGAGAATTTGTCTCTACTCCAATGGATTGCCATGTGTGGACTCCAAATGAGGGGGAGCTCTTCTTTGATGCAGAGAACTACAAGTGGATAGTTGGAAAACTAATATATCAACCATCACATGCCCATATATTTCTTATGCAGTTGGAGTCTTTAATCAACATATGAAAACTTCTCTCTAGGATCATTTGACTTGTATACAACGTATATTGCGGCAATTGAAAAATTCGCTAGGAAAAGGCTTATTCTGTGAATGTCCCCAACACAAGCTACTAACTATCACGAGATATGCAGATGTAGACTAGGTTGGGGACCCTAAAGACAGACGATCTACCTCCGGATATCGTATCCTACTAGGTACTCGCCCAGTCGTCTAGAGAAGCAAGAAGCAAAAGGTGGTTGGCTGTTCGAGCACCGAAGCTGAATATCCCGCCATGACACATGCATGTTGGGATTTGCTGTGGGTCTAATCTATTCTATCTCAATTCAGCATTCCTATCTAACAATCAACATCATTATATTGTGATAATCAGGCTGCTATTCATATCGCCAACAACGCGGTCCTCCATGAGTGTACTAAACATATTGAAGTTGACTGTTACTTTGTACGTGATTTAGTCAAAGCAAAAAGAAAATCACTCCATATGTGAAGATTGGAGAACAAATGATGGATATCCTCACCAACATGGAACATGACTCCGACTTCGAGTCGACTTCGGCAAATGTGGAAGTGGAAGTTTGTGGAAATATCATGGAAACTTCGAGGATTTTTACAACCAAACTTCAACGCATCTTTGACAAAAGTTAAGCTCAAAGTAGTGATTTCATGACGAAAATTGATAGATTTCATCAAAGTTATCTTAAAAACTAAACAAAATATATGTTTATATATAACCATCCATACATGTTTACATATAAAGAAAAACACAATCACTTGTAGATGTACAAGACGTCGTGTTACTGTCAGCTTTGACAGGCATGGAAGTGGAAGTTTCCCAGAACATGCAAGGACCTTTGAGGAAGTTTTGGACTAATACTTAGACGCAAAATAAGCTAAAAGATAGTGATATTTTGTGGGAATTTGGCATAAAATAACAAATTTTTGGTAAACGCATACTCTGTCTATAATCTTATATATGAAATGTTTAGAACTTAAATTTTTTCTATATATGTGATGTTTTGTATCTACAAAAATACTAATTGGATCACATTCTAGAATCGAAAAACATGAACTTATTTTCAAATACATCGATTTGTCAAGAAGGGAAAAGTAAGAGAGGTGAAATGGTATTAGGTCTACACCAAATTTTGCAAAACTTGTGGAAATCTAGTAGAGGAATAAACTTATCGTTACTTTCAAGTTAGAAACCAAGAAAATGGTCACCTCAATGTCAAAAACGGTTTCCTACAAGTTTCTTTATGCCTTCAGTATGTGTGAAACAATAATAACTACAAAGATCATCAAGAGGATGGGAGGTCTTGAGCTAGCTGAGGTGATTTCATCACCAACTAGGCAGAACTCATTGACACATGTCAAAAAATAGGCTAACAATGAGGCATGGAAGTTTACTAGGTTTCGACATCGACAGGCGTAGACATATGTAACATCGAGGATATATCGCCAGATGTCGAGGATGTTTCGTACCATGCTCACCAAGCCACTTCCTTCTGGTCTATTCAGGTACATAAATAACAAGCGGAGATTATACTATGTAATATGTATACTCTCTAACTTGAGGGGAGTATAGTCACAAATTCGGCATTCGGGTTGCATTCAGTTGAGCTGAAAAATTCAGAGTTCACATGTTATGCGGGAAATTTGGGTAAAAACGGTAAAATACGGTCAACGAAACGGGAAAAAGTTGGGGAAAAATCATAGGTGTGTGTATATATATATATATAGATAGATATACTACTATAAAAAGAGCGAGTTTGATGCTGCGCTCTCCTTCTCTTCTCTCCTTTTTTCAAGGAATTTTGCTCACACAAATATTTATTTCCACACTCTCTTATAATTTTTATTATCTTTAATTCTGTATTTCTCTCTGCATCCCACAAAAATGGTTCCTTGATTCTCTCATTTCAAACAACCAATACAAATATCTTTTACCGTAGAGACCTTTTCACGGATGAGTCCTCTCCCCGCACATTTTCAATACACTTTATATGCCACGTGCATGTGTACGTGTGCCTTCACTAGTATATATATATATGTATGTATGTATGTATGTATGTATGTATGTATAGTGTGTGTATGTACATAAATATGTGCTATATGCCTATCTGTACATATATATTGCAATACATATACATATATTACGTACATAAATATACATATAATTATTTACATTTACACATATATATGCTCAAACTAAGAGCCTTAAATAATATAAAACGGGAAATATAGGATAAAAACATACAAAACGCAATAAAAATGTAAAATGTAAAGAAATTATGCATAATACGAGAATACAAAACGTTATATTTGGGAATCAGGAGTTATTTGACTGTTTGATACGTTTGGGAAAAATTCACATTTAAACGAGATTTTTTTCCTAAAAAAGTCAGAGTAGAGTGTACTGTGACAATTAGGGGGAGTGTTGAGTATTATTAGTAATTAGTTAACTGGGCTTGGCTCGTTTAAGCATAGATCAATAAAATGCCCCCCTACTATATAAAGGAAATAGAGCTCTTGCTTATAAAGTTTAACGCAGGATTGTTATCGTGAATATGTCATATTCTCATTAAGATGTAAAGATTGTAAATCTCTCTTAAGCTCGCCACGTTCTCATTTATCTATGCTTGATTCTGTAGCATTACTAGATTTATTTTGATATGTTTATTGTCTCTATATGTACTGAGAATATCTCATTTTCAAACCAGATGTACATGCTTATGTTTCAATTTATTAGTTGCATCACTGCAATAATCTACCACTTTCGAAATAAACAGTTTATCTACAGCATCACTTACTAATTTCAGTGGTGTGGATGCCCGAAACCTCAAGAAATCCGATTAGCAGACAAAGTTGTGGTTTGTCCTGTCAGCTTTAGAATCAGTCATCTGGATTCTGGACAATAATAAAATCACAGTGTACACAGTTCATCAATCAATTTTTCCTCAAGTCAGCCCTCTTATGGTCTTCCACTTTAAACATAACACAATTGGATTTGAGTGGCTGTGTGCCGTTAGGGCTTTAATAGTTCAAGCTACATAGGCAGATTACCCTTGTATATTTGGATAGATGTACTCAAATCTCATTAGAAAGGTCGAACTCTGGCTGGTTCGATGAGGACCCACTGCTATATTTCTCTTCATTAAGATCCCATCTGAACATGCACTGAATTTTGCTTGAAATCAACATGGGAGAACTTTTGTCGTCCTACTTACAGGTAATTAATGATTGATGGATACTTTGGTATGAAAAAGGATAATAACAGCCTTTACAGGCTGCCCCGGCATCCTTTTTCCAGCCATAGCCCGGATAACTGGCGGGTGATAAATGCAACGCTTAACAGGGGGCTCGAACCCGGGATCCCCCCGGAGGGGGACACCGTGCCTACCACCTGCACTACGCTGGCCGGGTTGGATACTTTGGTATGTCTTATGTATCCTTTTAGAATAATCTAGTAGCTTGTAGGCCAAATTGGCGAGAGAGTACCTTCAAGCCGTCAGAGACATGTCTGCATGTATATCAGGCTGAGACCAACTTTGTCTCTGTATCATCTTATTATGTATCTCCTGAGTTGGTAATGTTGGATTCAAACAATGGACCAGACAAGCTGGATATTGGTTCATGTAGTGTGGTCCCCTTTTCTTGATTGAGCATAGCAAGAGCAACTTAAAATGATTAATTGATTGCCAGGATGTCTTTGTAGGGACTGGCAATAGATCCAATTTTGGTCCATCCATCCCATTTACTTAATCCAGATATTGGGTGTATCTATCTACATCTATAACGATGGACATTGGAGATCCACCGCAGATGATGGTGTACCATAGATTTCCACACCATCTGATCTGAATTTAGGTATGCAAACGTGATACAAAACCGTCAGTTCTTTTTGCAGCAACCGTACAAAGATACCACCCATATGAACGTAAAATGTTAGATTTTACGTAATAAGTTGCAACTGCATTGTGTTTGATTTGTCATTGCCTGTGATAATGCACTTTACAATGCAAGTCAGCCACACAAGGCATTTATTTTATTCACGCTGCTAATATGTTGTATTTCGGTCTAAAGAAACTAATGAACAAATACCGTGCATTGCAGTTTTGTGAGCAGGGGCAGCCACAGACCTCTGGACAATTCATGCTTCTTGAGTATAGGGATGTCAGAAAAACGGTTTTGGGTTGCACAAGCCTATGGCCAATGCCCAACGCAGAACTGACCTGAATTCTTGGCAAACGGTAGACTTGTAGAATTGACCCGTCGTGATGTCTAATTAATGAGATAAATATAATATCAATGCATAGACTGTATTGTTACTCTATTATTATTTGCAAGGTTTTAAAAAGCGTAAAGCGGGAAGCGTGCGGACGGGACCTTGTAGCCGATTAATCACCAGGCGGGCGATTAAGCGGGCGCTTTTTAGAAAATCGGTTTTCCAATTCCTATAAACTTTTATGCAAAATTACATACATATGTATATAAATACTATATTTTTGAAATTTTTATACATATCTAAACATTGTACAAGACAATATAAAACACCCAAATAGTTTAGAATACAACTATACAACAACGATTGTATCTATATAATATAGTAAACAATATACTTGTCATAGATAAAGCAGCCTACACATAAAATAATAAGTGTATATACAAGATGAAACAACAATTTTGTATCTTTACATAGCTAAACAGTAAATAATAGACCTATCATAGCTAGCTAACAAACATATTGTTACATTTGCACATCATCAAATAGTCATACATTACAGCAGTACATTTAATCAAAGTATGCATTCTAAATTAGATAATAGTTACCTATAATTCATTTGGATACATCACAAAAGTACCATATCATTACAGCTTACATACAAAGTATGCATTCTAAATTAGAACTAAGTATATCATAGAACATTTAATGTATGCTAATTTAATATATTATAGTCAATACTAAACATGGCATATAATGTACTTAATGTTATATGCTTACAGCAGTTTTTCTGAAAAAAGCGGGCAAAAAGCGGGAAAAAAGCGGGGAAAAAGCGGGAAAAAGCGGGCAAAAAGCAGCCGCTTTTCTCAAATTTACTTAAGCGCCGCTTATAGTACAATTTAATCGTCCAACACCTTGTGACGCTTAAGCGGCCGCCTAGGGCGATTTTTAAAACACTGATTATTTGATGTATTGTTTTAATGTGTTAGGTAATTTTAAATTTGTGTTAAAATTTTATTATTATCAATGGAACCATCCTGAGACATGGCCACTTTGTGACCCACCTCTACAGCATGAAACTTTCCGACTCCACCTACTCGCAAATCATTTAAAGCACACAGTTGGCCAGCCTGCCTGCGTTTTCGAGAAATAGCTCCCATTGGGGGTCTAACCTGCGACCCTTCAATGGGATTACCGAGCCGCACCACCTGAGGTAGTCCTTGCCGGCAATCAAGGTTGTAAAATGCGTGAGGCGTGACGAGGTATTTTTGTCTCAGTGAGACGAGGCGTAAGCCTCAAAATATGTGTGAGGCTGTCATAAAAAATAAATTAATACATGTATTTGCACATGTATATTTATGTGTTATGTTTATGAATGTTTATAACAAAAATAAGTATATACAAGCACAAAAATATGAAATAGAAATTAGTTCTGAAACTTAATAATGACAGTAGAGACTAAAGACTCACCACAATACAAAAATAAATATGTAAAAAATAACGAGATATCAATTCTTTATACTACTAGAACAAAAGATGTCGATAGAAAAACTAAAGGAGATAAAATTTCAAATTAGTAGGAACGAGGAAGTAAAGTTAGTTAACAATGATATGAAATTCACCAACATAGTGAATAAGGTAGCAAACAAAAACAAATTTAACAATGAAAACTGAAAGATGTCACTTGAGAAATGATAATTAAATGTTTATTAATTAAGAATAACAATTAACTATAAGAATTTTGATTTTTTTGAAGAAAGTGTTTGTAATAATCTTAAAAGTAGTCAATTTGGTGGTTAACATCAGACGTTATTGCCAAGAATTGAGGCGTGCGCCTCAGATAAGCCTCAGAGCCTTAGTGCTTTGAGGCGGGCCTCAGACATTGTGAGGCGTAAGCCTCAATCTAGGACACCGAGGCGTAAGCCTCGAGGCGTATTTGGGACAGCCTCGCCAAGAGGTGTAAGCCTCAAGAGCCTCAAGGCGGATTTTTTATTACCATGCCGGCAGTTCATGTCAATGTATTGATAACATGATATATAATGAGTTGCACTCCTATCAGAGCCCAAATTGTCTGATTGGTCAATTTGGGACCAACTTGATTTTGATTCGAAAATCAAATTCCAGACGCAGAACTATCATGGATTTATGATCAATCCAAACTAACTGCTTTTTTCCTAGTGGACTCTTAGGTTTGAACACAACTTTGACAGCCCCGCTTAAAGTGGGCATCCAGTCCATCACCCAACTACATATTGGATATGTAGCCAAAAGACAGATAATTGAAGTGGATCTGGTTGGATGATGGATGTACAGATGAAATTGCCATGTCATATATCTGAATAGATAATTGCTTGCATAATACATTTCTGGCCCAAACTAAGATATTTTTCTCTAAGATCAACTACAGTCACTTGGTGAACTATATGTTAAGCTGTTTGTCTTCATTTTTGAACTGTTATTTTTCCACTAGAAAACTGATTCTTGAATATGGGAATCAGGAATAAGTAGGGATCTGTGTGGCCATATTGCTTTGTTAACTTCTATTCAAATATTAGCAGGTCACAAGTTTCATATTCAGTTCTTGTCTGAGATCAATTAGTTGTCTGATTTTTTTCGTCTTTTGTAACTGTCTGTTTGGGTTTGGTGCTGACTTGTTCCTTAACCAGGGTTTCAGAAAAGTTGATCCTGATCAATGGGAGTTCGCCAACGATGACTTTATCCGTGGTCAGACACATCTCCTAAGAAATATCCATAGGCGCAAGCCAATTCATAGTCATTCCTTGCAGCATATTACTGGGCATGGTTCTGTAGGCACTTTAGCTGAAGGTGAGAGACGAGAGCTTGAAGACATGATTATGAATCTTAACTCCGACAAAATTAAGCTTAGCCAAGATTTGCAAAGACACATGCAGAAGCGACACGAAATTGATGTAAAGATAAGATCATTAGAAAAAAGAATAACTACTATGCGACAATACCAGGAGCAGATGATAGGCGACTTGGGGAAATATATCCAGAGGCCATCTTTTGTTTCTGCTTTAATGCAACAATATGAAATATGTGGTAGGAAGAGGAGACTATTGAAACCTGATTATTTACTAGAAGATATCAGTAGGGAAGGCACCAGCAATAGAATTCTACAGACTACTGCAGCAGAAAAGACTGCTGATATTTTGGACATGGAACATGTTGATAAGATGGAGGCGTCTTTGAGTTTCTTGGAAAATTTTGTTCTTAAGGTATGTCAGGCTTCTGGTGAAGAGATGTATGGCCAAATTTTATCAGGCCTACCTTCAGTCATCCCTAGCAACATTAACACCTTGTCTGATGACGGCGATAGGTCGCATTCTAGCCATCCGCATCTCTCTCCACCATGTCCTGGAGACGTACAGTCTTCGCCTGAGCTGACTGAGTCAACAAGTTATGCTGAGAGTCGTGTTATTATCCCTCCCATTGAGCACAAAGAATTGTGGCCAAAAGTTTCAGAAATTGATGTGAACTCAGAGCCAACAGCCCCTGAGGTTTCCCTGTCAAAAGAAACAGCTGTTATGTCTGCATCTGTAGTCCCTGCTGGTGGTAATGATGTGTTCTGGCAGCAATTTTTAACGGAAACTCCTGGCTGCGCGGATGCGCAAGAAGCACAATCTGAAAGACGAGAAGAGGTAGCTGCTAGTCAAACTGAGGCGAAAGCAGTGGGAGAGGCTAGTTTCCTGTGGTGGGGAAGGTCGAATGTTGACCATATTACAGAACAAATGGGACATCTAACGCCTGCTGAAAAGATCTGACTAGCTTCTTAGTGGTTCGGTAACGAGTGTAGCGGCAGATAGATTGTTTGTACATAACCTATTTAATGATAATAGTCTTTTTCTTCTCCACTGCATCTCTTTCTGTATATCGGTCGAGTTAATTTTTATTGAAACAGTGTTAAATTGATTTATTTTTACAGTAAATCCCTTATATTATCAATCAAAAAGCCGTGGAATGGATTGGGTGCAAGCTGTGTAGTTCTTTTGTATTTCTACTGTTCAGTCACTTGTCATCGAGTGACCACATGCGTTATGTGACATACGTAATCTGCATGTATTTTCTATCATCCCTAGTCTGCATGTATATTGTACTGGGTTGTCATCAAATGACGGACCGGAGCACTCGTTTGGGGTCTTCTAATGTCTCTGAAGGCATCGTGTAACTCAGCTATTGTAATTTAGGCCTAGTTTGGTTGAGAGTTAGGAATTTTAGATTCAAGTGTCTCAAAACAAGTCCAAGATTCTGAATACGCCAAACTCATTAGATTCTGGATTTCAGAGAAGTCTGAGGCGCATCGTAGTATTCTTAATGCGGTTCTAAATGGCCTTCATTGAAGAACGGCTTCATGAGAACCCTGATTTTACCGTTTTCAAGATGTCATTAATCATAACTGAACCGGCCCTTAGCTTAGGTTAAATTATTGAGAAGCTTAATAAATTCGAGGTTAAACTTGCAAAGAACTTGTCGGTGAGGTATTTTTATAGTAATATTTAACAAGGGTTTTACTTTGACATCTTGAACTTGTGTCCATGCCGTGTTGCTGAAGTTTTACAGAGTAGTTCAATTTCTGTTTGTGGACAAAGGTTTACATGAAGCAACGGTTTTAGGAGGTGAATAAGGAACTGTTTGGGTGGAATAATTTGCTGGTAGTTAAATTAAAACCATAGATTATAGACCACCGGATACTTCACTATTCTACCTTCCTACGGGTGTAAATCTGTTATTCCCGTGTGAAGTTAGGAGTACGTTCCATTTTTGTTTATCTTTTGATACGTGTATACCACAACGAGAAAATTTAGTTCTGATTGATGGATGCGACATATAATCTTAATCTGGTAGAGAGTGTATGTTACTCCGTGTCAACACGCAGGGGTGCAGCCAGTTGAATATTGGAAGGGATATAATTACAGATGAAATTAGTCATTAATTAATATTTGTAAAAAATCTAATATCAGTAGTGGTTGTTAATATCTAAAGTAAACTCAGACTAATAACATTTACATATATTGATACATTACACAATGAAAAATATAATCTCATTTAACACAATTTAATTTATTTGTTTGAATTTTCATCCATAAAATCATTCTTTTAGTAATTTATTATTAATAGTGCTAAATATTTATTTCTCAATGTAGATAATTATGAATCATTGAGTCACTTATCATTTTGGTTGTGCCGACGGTTTTTGATAATATTGGTGATAGAGAATGATCTTTCTATTGTTGATGTTTCCACTCTTAATATCAATGCTAATTTTATTAACTTATATACATCTATATGGACTTTGTGCTCTCCATAGAACTTCATCTTCTTTGCAAGTTCAGTTATTTCTTCGATTTCAAACAATCTATCATCATATTTCATATCCATAACAAATGTCTCAAGTTGATTCTCAAGATAAGAAAACATAACAGAAGAAAAAACTTTTAGATATAATTTATCCATTTTAATCAATATTTGTTTATCACATATTTTTTAAAATTTTCACTTGAATTCAAATATTGCTATTATATCGATTATATTATAGTTATACCAATATTAAAAATTAAATCAACTAATACAAGAATGTACTTGCTCCTTGAGTTGATTGAAACCTTAATAAAGCTTGTTAGTCGTCAATTGTCAACTTATTAAGAATAAGAACGACTAGATGAAATACTAATGATCGTCTGTTGTTGGTGACAAAGGCCACAAGACTAGGATGTGAAAAGTATCATATGTATTTATCTTTAGGACTACAAAGATGTACATGTCACGATGATTGGCATAAAATAAACTCTAAAACTCAATTTGTCCTCGAACATATAGTTTTTGGCATGATAAATGTTAATACAACCACAAGATAATGGTTACTTTCACATTATGTTTAACTATATGTATAAATATTAAACACATCATTTAAATATTTGCTTATTAAGAGTATTGCTTGGTAAAAATGAAACATTAAACTATTTTTTTATGAAGTTGAGATGAGGCATTTACTTCTACTTTAAAAAAATCTGAATTTGAGGGGGGGTGTGTGTGTGTGGATTTACTACTTATATCTAAAAAGAATTCTGAACTTGAGGAGTGAATCTATTACTACTATTAAAAAAGAATTATGTTTGGGGGGCATTTTTTACTATTTAGGAAAAATTCTAGATATTGGGGGGGGGACACTTTCCCCTATGTGCCCCCTCCCTCCAATGTTTACACGAGACTAACAAATCCTATGACAATAGATAAGTGAGCTTCAAAAATCAATATGTTTTGATCAGAACTTGAAACTGACCTTTCCTCCTTTTGTGTGGCATGTCTGTATCTTGACCAACAATTAGGAGTGTGTCCTTCGAATTTCAGTGTGGTTGTGACGTTCAAATTTTATCATAGTGACGTTCAAACAAAAAAAACTTTCTATACAAGATTACTGATATTGTGGATATGTGGGGTGAACAACCCAATCACATTGACTATAGGGATATATATTCAAGAAGATCCTTAGACGCTACTTGGAAAAGGATATCATGTTGTAAATGTTATGGATGTGTCCATCCGTCATGGTATCTTGTCCTCAAAAACCAACCACACATGTACTTTTGACTTGATCTAGGACTATGAATGGGTAGGATAGAGTAGGGTAAAAGCTTACCCTTACACTTACCCACATTAGATGTAGATAGTGGGTAGGGTAATTAGTTTTTTCCTAAAAACCTTTACCCTACTCTTCTTACTTGTACCTTTTTAGGATAACGGGTGAAATAGATAAAACAACACGAAGATAGGTATACAATATTTTAAAAAACAATTTCATATGATATTCCCTATGTCAAACACAAGACACTCTTGAAGTTACCTTTTGATAGTAATAATGACAGTCTTGGTTATATATAGAAAAAATAGTAATATTCAACCCAATATTTTTCTAAAAACAAGGATGAATCTTTTAATATATTATTTTTAATTAATATATGCAATTTTCTCTCTAATATATGATCAAAAGATGTTTCATTCAACCCATTGTTTATTGAAGTTGAATCAAAATAGTACCAATTGAGAAAGTAGAGATGTTTCTTGTTGGAGTTTATAGTAAGCATTAATACATATATTACAATATATAGTTATAATTTTAAACTCATATTAATGGGTAAATTGGTAAAGCAAATTGTGAGAACCCGTTACACTAAACGAGATTACTCAAAACATAAAACACAATCAATCACTAATTAATCACATACCCAAAAATATGGATAAATTAAAACCGATTTCAACATCAACACCCACTCAAAAACATTTGAATAAGAGCCCAACATCTTTCTTGTATCCATACTATGCAAATAATTTGATACAAATATTCTATCATCTTAGCCACAACATATATATACAGGAGAACAATAATCATACATGCCACACAAACAAGCATTAATATGCTAACAAAAGTCCGATTTATTTGAAACACCATATACAAACTTTTCCTTCCCGGACCTAAGAGTACATGGACGACTCTAGGACACACTAGATATATAATCAACTTTATCAAAGATTCATTACTATAGCTCATCTTTGCTGCCACATGTTTGTTTTCGTCACTTCCCATTACCTAAAAAAAGATGTGGCGAACCACAAGGGTGAGACCCATGTCCCAACAAGAGATATAACCTCCAACAACGTTTATTGATTGATTACAACATTTTAAAGTAATTAAACAGTTAATCAATTTAATTAGATTTAACAAATAAGATCAACATCTACAATCTTAAGCATATCCACAACATAAGTATATCTACTATCTCTTAATTGCACTAAGCATCATCTTTATGTAAAGAGAACAAACAAGGGTTATCATCTAATGTGAAGCATCATGTATAACCCTAAACAAATATGCTATATGGCTGTATTACATCTTTTATTATGCCCTGAGAAAATTGAGGATACCACTCAAAATCCAAATGACCACTGCTAAGTCAAAATCAGTGCCATACAAGATCTAGGAAGAGCCAGACTCCTAAGATCTTCTCCGTCCCCGGTCAGTACGGCTCCTCCACAACGACACATAAGGTCAAGCTGCTAACAACCTACTCCATCCTTGGTACAGGTCACAACACTAGTGAAAGGAGGTGGGTACACATACCCTACCATCCGA
Organism: Alisma plantago-aquatica; assembly: GCA_963693085.1. NCBI lineage: Eukaryota > Viridiplantae > Streptophyta > Magnoliopsida > Alismatales > Alismataceae > Alisma > Alisma plantago-aquatica. The sequence goes on along the minus strand of OY856409.1, from coordinate 489,761,410 downwards.
GGTACAACCGTAGTTGTCCTTCAATATTGTCACATATATAATCACCGAGACACGACCACAATCATTCTCAATCACATCAGATGTATGAGGCATGACTATAGCCAACTTCCACAATCTGCATTGTGGATGACAAGGATATATCCTCAACTTGCCACCCCCACATACTCAACAATATGCGCTCCGAGTTTCCCTTAGGAATACTCATTTCACCATATGGGAAATTCTGACACTCAGATGGATCTATGGCATAGGGCACTACATGATTAGAGTTTCACTTGATTAGTTATGCCAATTGGGTGAATTAAGGCTGCATCAAACAAGTGGACATACATACCCTAATTCACTTCTAGCAAGCATATAAATATTACAACTTTGAAAAGATATAAAATGTGTGAAACATAATTTCTCATCTCATCATCACATGGTACTATTCACTTGCCATTCATGAGACCACACTAGTCATCATACTATCACAAGATATAAATCATTTTCACAATATCACAAGGTATCAACCCTTATCAACATAAGAGGATTACACCTCATTCAGGGCTCAACCATGCCCAAAGGTCATTAAGACCTTCATACTATCACATGATATAAAATCCTTTTCATAATATCACAGGGTATCAACCCTTATCAACACAAGAGGATTACACCTCATTTAGGGCTCAACCATGCCCAAAGGTCATTAAGACCATCATATTATTCCCTGCAAGATCATCATTATCTTTGCATGCCTTATAACAAGGCTCAACACCATCACTTACATACAATACACCAGATCAACACAATATCACATTAATGAGCTAGGAGATATTCATAAACAATCATAGAAGGGTTATATTAACATTAAGAACATTCCTTTATTACATCAACATGAAAGGAATCTAAATATGATTAAATCTCATCATATTCATAATGCACATGTTTAGCATAAGAAAGTATCAACCATGTGGCTATGACAACCACCAATAAACATATCAAGGTTATGATCATATTAAGGAGGTTATTCCACCATCATTCCATCATATAAGAATGTTAAATATGAATACTCATCTTTATCTATTTGCATTAGAGTTAGGTTCACAAGATAAATTATATTAATGTTACTAATCAACACTCATACCCAAACCCTAACTCACGTCATCCCCATTGGATCATGGATGCATAAGGTGAAGCATCACCATCACATTCCATACCATTCTCAAGTATGAACCAACACATAAATCAAGGTGTAACCATCGAGTTATAGAATACTAGGGTTTCAACAATAGTAACAGAGTACTCCATGATTGTATTAGTCATCGAAGGACTATTCATACTCAATTACCATCATTTAGTTATATTAAAGCTAGGTATAACAGCTATACCTTATTAGGGTTACATATCCACACAATATAGTTATCATCCCTTCTATTCATATGAGTGAATAGTTAAGACTACCTTGTTAAGGGTAACCATCCATTTGTTCCATCATTATTCAACCCATATCACCATACCACAATGTCACCCAGAACCATTGGATGTTTAAAAGGTAAGACCATGGGTTGTTTATATAAGTAAACACATTAGATAAACCACCTTTGAAGTCCTTGATTTGTGATCTAGAAAGAGTCACCATCTACTCCTAGACATCCCTTGATTTACAACACAAAAAGTTCCATTGAGAGTAGGGTAAAACCCACAATCGATTGTTCAGTTAAAACAAGCCATCCATTGTCAACAAGTCAGCTCCATAAGTTGATCATATAAAGGAAACCATCTAAATCACATTATTAGGGCCAAAATATTACATTAGCCATCATTCCACTTTATTGGAGGAATAAACATTATATCTTGACCATTGGGTCAAGTTCATATATTAAAACCATCAATTACAGTATAGGTCTGGCCATTGCATCAAGTGACCCAAGAAACCATTGGTCCAAGGCTTAGTTGATGCTACAACTACAATGCTTGACTCAACATAGGTTTTAGAGACCTGATCCACCATACTTAGTGACCATTAAATCACCATAGGTTTTTAGATCAACACTATATTCATTAATCAACATCAAATATTAAGCTAATGTCGTCATTGATTGATAACATCAGTATGGTACTTAATGGTTGATCATTAAACTTCTAATTGGTCCAAAACCTGACCTAAGGGGGTGACCATAGGTTGTCACCATCATTTGACACCCTTGATCATGATCATCAGTTGTTACGAAGACAACACCATAGGGTTCACTACTACAGAAATAGCATTCAGTGTCGCTTTTCTGGGCGTCAGTTATTAAGGAAAACTGACGCCTATCATATAAGGCGTCGGTTGTTTAAGCAAACCGACGTCTATATTCGAAGACCAGCCAGACACGGGTACCGCTTTGTATTCAGCGTCGGTTGACAATAACAAACCAATGCCTAAAAGCTCCCGCGAAATCCAATTTTCGAGCGAAAAGAAAAAGTGTCACATACTGCGTCGGTTATTTAAATAGCCACCGACGCCTATGTGTGATGAAACTTTGTGCAAAAAGTGTCACTTTTAGCGTCGGTTATCTGTTGATAACCGACGCCGAAAGTGGTTCCCGCCAAACAATTTTGTGAAAATATCGTCCACTTAAGTTTCGGTTGTTTGTCACAACCGACGCTAAAGTGGTTTAGGCGTCGGTTGTGACAAACAACCGACGCTATTGGTGAACTTTATATCCTGCGATCACCCGACTCTTCCCCTTTCTTCTATTTCATCGCCTAAACTGCTCTCGCCGCAACCACCCCTCTGCTGTCGCCCGACCCTCCACTCCGCCGCACCCCTCCACGACAGTGCCGCCGCACCTCCTTCTCCGGCGCCGCCTTCTCCTCCGGTGCCTCCACGCCGCCTTCTCCTCCGGTGCCTCCACGCCGCCTCCAGTGCCTCCAAGCCGCCGTCGCCAGGCCGACAGAAGATGCTTCTCCACCACCGTCGCGCCGTCGCCAGGGTTTAGGGTTGCTAGCTGCTTCTCCGCCGCGCCGCCGGTTCGACCACAACTCCTCTCCACCGCCGTCGCCCACTCTATGCCGCCGTCTGCAGACCACAGCTCCTCTCCAGACCGGTATGCCCTCTTCTTTGTCCATTATTGAGTTCATCACTCCCGCTTGCCTTATACTATAATAAGCTGCAACTAGTAGAAACCATTATACAATGCTGGGGCATGCCCTTTTCCCCATATGTTGGGTGAGGTCTGTGCCTAAGTCGGTCCATATTTAACTCCCCCACTGCCACAATAAGTTTTCCTCATATGTGAGGTAGTATGGGGACCCCATCATCAACAAGTTCAACTTATTCCTAGTTTTATTTTTTATCAAATAACAACAAAGTTTTTAAATCAGAGTTTCACCTTTTTATTAAGGCATGACTATATCAAGTAAAAACAGTGCCATCCACCTTTTTATTAAATTTTCCTCATATATAGAGTATGATGTACTATGTAGTCTCCTTTCTATTATGTGTGTTATTCATCAATTCTTTTGTGTAGTTTCATTTTTACTTTGCATTTTTCTTGTTTAGCATTTTCCTTATTTATTGTAGTTATGAAATGCGACAACAAATTGTCTAAGAAAGGTGTTTGTGATGTTTTGGACTTTGCTCATAAAATTCTTCCTCCTAACAACACCCTTCCGAAAAATTTCCATGAGTGTAAGAAGATAATGACCAACATAGGGCTGAAATGTCAAAAGATTCACTCTTGCCCTAATGGTTGTTTGTTGTATTATGCACATATTGTATAGGGTTTTAAAGTTGATAAACATGTACATGCGGAAATAGGGTTATTAAACCAATATTGGTTATAACATAGTATGATCTTAATCTGATCTGGATGTTCATAATAATGTAGTATGTTAAATATGATGATTAGGGATACATATAATGTCTAGTACACAAATATTAGATGATATTCAAGAAAACCCTAGTTTGATGAGCATGTTGTTAATCATGTTAATTATGTTTCTTCTATATATTCTGATTTCATTATATAATTATGTGATCCCAACATATTAAATTGAATTAGAATGATTTCATGAATTATAGGGTTTTAAAGTTGATAAACATGTACATGCGGAAATAGGGTTATTAAACCAATGGTTATAACATATAATGTCTAGTAAAGATTCCTAGACCTTTTGTTTGAAACTATTGATTTCTTGATTTATTATTTAATAATGCTCTGTTGATTAGGATTAACCATGTTGCCTGTAGTTTATAGACATTTATTATATATAAGAATGACAACACATGTATTTGCTGGCCTAGAAACCCGTCCAAGATTTACTCATTAGGAGTAAATCTTGGATAGTCCCCGGTTTGGGACTGTTCTTGAACACCTAATCTCACTTAGAATGTAAGTGTATAATGTGTATTGGGTTTTCGAGAAAATTTCGGTAGCATTTCCCCATTTGTTCTCTAAGTATATATGTACTTAGAGAACAACGGGGAAATGCTGCCGAAATTTTCTTGAAAACCCAATACACATTATACACTTACTAGTGAGATTAGGTGTTCAAGGATGGGATAGGTGGTACATATTTATTATATATAAGAATGACATCAAATGTGTTTGTTGGCCTAGAAACCCCTCCAAGATTGACTCATTAGGAGTAAATCTTGGATAGTCCCCGGTTTGGGACTGTTCTTGAACACCTAATCTCACTTAGGATGTAAGTGTATAATGTGTATTGGGTTTTCGAGAAAATTTCGGTAGCATTTCCCCGTTTGTTCTCTAAGTATATATGTACTTAGAGAACAGCGGGGAGATGCTGCCAAAATTTTCTTGAAAACCCAATACACATTATACACTTACTAGTGAGATTAGGTGTTCAAGGATGGGATAGGTGGTACACATTTATTATATATAAGAATGACATCACATTATACACTTAGGTAGGATGTAAGTGTATACCCTAATCTTTTCCTAATATATACTTGTTTCCTAATATATACTTGTTTTCTCTGATCATAGAATGGATAGATCATGGATGTCCATTCGTAATCGTTGCACCCCAGAGTTTATATCTGGTCTTGATCAGTTTATTAGATTTGCCGAGGAACATAGGAAAAAACCTACAGATAGGTTCTACTGTCCATGTAGGCATTGCGGTAACAACTTGAAAGTCAACACTGGTGAGGAAATCAAAAGTCATGTCATGTGCAACGGGATTGTACAAGGCTATACAGAATGGCACTGGCATGGAGAGATTTCAAAATCGAAACCAGTAGATGTCGATAGCAGTGCTTGGGTGGAAGAAGAAATTGCCTCTGATGACGTAAATGTGAACGAACCAGTTCCAGCAGACATCGTTGATGCGATGCTGGATAGTTGTAGGGTAGAGCACACCGATCCACCTCCTATCTTTAGAAACATTGTGCATGATGCTGAGATACCGTTATACACAGGCTGTGCTAAGTTTACGAAGTTTAGCACTGTGTTGAGATTGTATAAGTTGAAAGCTAACAATAGATGGAGCGACAAAAGCTTAACTGAATTGTTGACTTTGTTGAAAGAAATGCTTCCTGAAGGAAACGAGTTGCCAATCTCAACATACCAGGTAAAGAAAATGTTGTGCCCAATGGGAATGGAGGCCAAGAAGATACACGCATGCCCGAATGATTGTGTATTATTTCAAAAGGACTATGTAGATTTGAAAGATTGTCCAAAATGTGGTGCGTCACGGTATAAATTGACGACTTCGGGGGAGTCCAAAACTGGTTCTCCTGCCAAGGTGTTGTGGTATCTACCTATAATATCACAGTTTCAACGCTTGTTTGCAAATCCGAAAGATGCGAAGAATTTGAGGTGGCATGCAAATGTTAAGAAAAATAATGATGGGATCCTACGACATGCGTCTGATTCCCCACAGTGGAAGAAGATTGATCTATTGTACCCCAAATTTGGTGAAGAAGATAGGAATCTAAGACTTGGGCTTTGTACAGATGGGATGAATCCGTACGGGACATTGAGCAGCCAACATAGCACTTGGCCAGTCATGCTTGTTATATACAATCTTCCTCCCTGGATGTGTATGAAAAATAAGTACGTTATGTTGTCATTGTTGATATCGGGCCCTAAACAACCCGGAAATGATATCGATGTTTATCTTGAACCTTTGATTGATGACTTAAAGAAACTTTGGGCTGAAGGTGTGATGACCTATGATGCTTCAGCAAGAGAGACATTTCGTTTGCACGCTATGTTGTTTTGCACTATTAATGACTTTCCAGCATATGGGAATTTGTCTGGATATAGTGTCAAAGGAGCTAATGCGTGTCCTATATGTGAAGAAAACACTGATTCAATAAGACTAAAACATGGCGGCAAGACTGTATATCTTGGTCATCGAAGGTTTCTTTCAAAATTCCATCCGTATCGTAGGAAGCGCAAAGCATTCAATGGATGGAATGATGAACGGAGTGCACCTAAACCTATACCAGGGGATGTTGTTTATGAAAGAGTAAAAGACATTGTCAATGAATTTGGTAAGAAATCACAATGTAGTATGGCCACAAAGAGTGACAATTCTTCATTCAAGAAGAAGTCAATATTTTGGTATCTTCCTTATTGGAGTTCTTTGACAGTCAGGCATTGTATCGATGTAATGCACGTTGAGAAAAATGTCTGTGATAGCATCATTGGTACTCTGTTAAATATACCAGGTAAGACTAAAGATGGGATAAATCCAGACTGGACCTACGTGAAATGGGAATAAGGTCAGAATTAACAGAATTACGTGAAATGGGTAATAAAAGAACATACTGACCTCCCGCTTGTTACACGTTGTCTAGAAAGGAGAAGAAAACTTTTTGTGAATGCTTGGTAAATGTTAAGGTGCCACATGGTTACTCATCCAACATCCGTAGATTGGTATCAATGAAAGATCTGAAGTTGATAGGTCTTAAATCTCATGATTGTCACACTCTAATGCAACAAATATTGCCCGTGGCAATTCAATCTATATTGCCGAAGCATGTTAGGTTTGCAATTACCAGACTTTGTTTCTTTTTCAACAGTCTATGCAGCAATGTTATTGACCCTGATACTCTCGATAATTTGCAAAGAGAAGTGGTTGTTACCCTATGTCAGCTTGAGATGTATTTCCCTCCTTCGTTCTTTGATATCATGGTACATCTTGTTGTCCACTTGACTAGGGAAGTGAAAATGTTGGGACCAGTTTTCTTGCATTGGATGTATCCCTTTGAACGATACATGAGCGTTTTTAAAGGTGATGTTCGAAACCGTTATCGGCCTGAAGGGAGTATTATTGAAGGTTATGTGGCGAGAGAGGTTATGGATTTTTGCAATGACTTTCTCAGTGGTAATGACACTCCTGATAATGAAAAGAATATTGAGGAGGGCAAAGGAATTTTGGGATCACGGGTGAAAGTAATCAGCCGTGAGCAGTTGGAAAAAGCTCACTTGTATATTTTACACAATATGGACGAAGTGAGTGTTTATATCGAGGAACATACCAATTACATAAAGAGACAACATCCTCGAGCAAGTTCAATGTGGCTTGCTAGAGAGCATAATAAGACTTTTACTAAGTGGTTTGAAGATAAAGTCTTACATCAACTATCTCAAACACCAAATGATATTACGAAAACTATCAAATGCCTCGCCTTTAAACCAAAACCGAATGTTATGTCTTATGAAGGGTTTGACATTAATGGATTCACATATTACACGAAGCGCCAAGATGATAAGAGTGTTGTCCAAAATAGTGGGGTCACTCTTCAAGCGTCGACTATGTACTTTGCAAGTGCAAAGGATAAGAGTCCACGTGAAGCTAAAATGTCATATTACGGTGTCATTGAGGACATTTGGGAGTTTGACTACATAGATTTCAAAATTCCGCTCTTTAAATGTAATTGGGTTGATAACACCAAAGGAGTTATAGTGGATGAATTGGGTTTCACTTTGGTGAACTTTGAAAAGTTTGGCGAGAAGGGTGAACCATTCATATTGGCATCACAGGCGAAACAAATATTCTATATCGATGATCCTGCGAATGATAAATGGTCGGTTGTTCTTCATGGTAAAAGACAGTTCATTGAAGATCCTATAGATGAAGAAGAGTACTATGATAAGTATGATGACTCCAGTCCATTCTCAGTTGGGTTGCCAACTCTACAAAATATTGAAGCTAATGATGACTTATATGTGCGTGGAGATCACAATGAAGGATTGTTAATTGATAAAAGATCACAATTTTAGAGACATGTATGTTTATACAAATGCTAAATGTTTGCCTTTTTCTAGTTAATACAAATGCTAAATGTTTGCCTTTTTCTAGTTAATACAAATGCTAAATGTTTGCCTTTTTCTAGTTAATACAAATGCTAAATGTTTGCCTTTTTCTAGTTAATACAAATGCTAAATGTTTGCCTTTTTAATGACATTTTTAGATGGCTGACCATGATGAGCATGATGTCCATGATGAGCATGAAGTCCATGATGAGCATGCTGTCCATGACGAGCATGGCGAGGATACCAATGTAAGTTCTAAAAACATATCCTGTATTTCTATAAAATTCATTATCTTCTAGTTATGTCATATATCCTATATTTCTATATTGGGCTGATTCAGTGTGTTTATTTTTGTCAAATTTTAGGTTGATGATGCACATGTACCCACTGAAGCACTGGAGCAACTTGATGCGCAACACCAAACACTTAACAAGAAAAGGGGCATCACTCTGTTGAAGAAGTTATTAGCGCTAAGTGGCAGTGGATCCAAATTGGTTGTGGATTTTGATAATGGAGGAAATGCAATTGGAGTGAACCACAATAATTTTGTAAACTATCTTGGGTGTACCACTCAGAGCCATTGTGGTGTTAAGTATGATAATTGGCATAAAGTTCCTCAGGGGAAAAAATACTTGATATGGAAGGATTTATGCGTGAGTTATTATTATTTGCAATTCTATTTTGTAGATTACAAATTCTATTATTTGCAATTCTATTTTGGATACTAGTTAATAACATTTCTATTTTACAGAATCTGTTTGCATTGGATGAGAAGTTGCATCGTAAAAGTGTGATGCAACGCGCTGGAAAGATGCTTAGGAATTATAGGACAAATATGAATAGAGAATACATAAAAGAGGGTGATAAGAAGAAGAAGTCAGCCCTTGAACAATGGAACTTCTTGGACAAAGAAGATTGGGACAATTTTGTTGCTTCAAGAAAATTTGAAGAATTCAAGGTATTAGGCGTCACTCCCAATTTAATTAATATACATTGTATTCACCTATTCAAGATTAACATTTAGTGATACTAACCAAATCATTAATGTGCATACTAACTAGACCCTCAGTGACACACAAAAAGCAAGGCGTGCACTGAATGTGCATGACCACACTATGGGTCCAAAAGGCTATGCAAGCGTTCGCCAAAGACTACATGCGGAGTCTGCGGCTACTCAGGAGTCTGCTCCTACTCAGGAGTCTACCACACCCATGCCTCGCCATGATATCTGGATAGCTGGGAGGCAAAACAAGAAGGGTGAAATAAAGAAGCCCGTAACTGCTGAGGCGGCTGCGAAAATGGTAAAATACAACTCTTAGAGCAATCGTTTGAATATTAATTATTTGTGGTGTTAACTTACCAATTTCTGTTGATGGTGATTAGCGGGAGCTGCACGAGCAGAGGAAACACGACACGTTCATCCCTCAGGGCACAAGGGATGAATTGACAGTTGCTCTGGGTAACCTAGAGCATCCTGGACGTGTTAGGGGTGCAAGCGCTGGTGTTGGCATCAAAGCATTCTTTGGGCCATCCCAGCGCAAACCCGGAGCGGGACTTTCTCAAGAAGAGGTAACCTATTCTTTTTTTAGAATGTTACTGCAAAAGGAAATTCAATAATAAGAAGCTAATGTTTCTTTTATCCATGTATAGGAGAATAAGAGAGTCGAGGATATAGTTGCTAAGAAGGTCAACGATGTAGTTGCTGAGAAGGTCAAGGAAGAATTGCTGCGGTGACAGGCATCTCAGGCTTCCAATCAGCCTATGGCGACCCACTCTTCTCCTGATGCACAGACTGCGAGTAATCCTGGAGACCCATCGCCTAACACGTCTGCTGTAAGTATTGTTTATGACATTGTAGCTAGTCTTTTCAAGATGATATGTTTTCAAGATGATATGTATATATGTATAACATTCTTTACGTAAATTTGTAGGCATTGAAGCCATGCCGCTTAAGAATACAAGACTATGTTGTTGCAGATGCGCAAGCTTACCCGTCCCTTCCTGGGGAAAGGTTTCACGGGACTCCAATGCCACAGGGCTACGTTTGTGTGGGCCCATTACATGTGTTACCCGATTGGAGGGAAGCTACATTGCCATATCCCCACCCGGATATTGATACACTTGCTGAGGCAGAAGGCGGGGTCATATTGTGGCCCAAAGCAGATGTCGTCTACACTACTGAAATTGTAAGATAAATTTACATTGATTTAGACTGTTAATGTGTATATATGATGTCAACTGATCTGAAATTATATATACAGGTTAAAAAAAGACACCAGGAGCACCTAGGCCTCCACCTCCACTTCCCACATTACCAACTTGGGTTCCAACTGACCTAACATACCCGTTAGGTCCTGCTTGTAGGGGAATGGCATGTTGGCTACGGGCACATAATATACATTGCCCGATAATTGTTTCTTTAGATGCAGATTATGCAGGTCAATCATACGATAGCTCTTTATTTATACAAGATATTATTGAGCTGTTTATGTATGATTGGCTGAATACATAAATGATAGAGACATGGATAATGTGAGATTTTGTTTATACATCCATATACCTTGTGTAAGATCCGGTGATCTGGTTTCTTATATATTAATGCATACGTAATACATGTTTTGCAGCTACTTAGTCGAAGATCATTGCAAACAATTTGCATTTGATCATGTGGGGTTTTTGATTCCATCATTGATTAGTATGGTAGCTAAAGACCCTGATAGTGTTCAACAATATTGTATAGATGCTTTTACAATTTTTGGTCAGCAAAAGAAGACGATAATAATAGCTCCATTCAATGTCAAGTAAGTTTACTTTATTTATAATTTGGACTTAAGAAAATTCCATTTTTATTGTGCATTTTGAGTTATTAATTGTTAACTTTTTACCTCTAGCGGTAGACATTGGGAGTTACTAGTTATTGTCCCCGGGACGTTCACTGTTTATTATCTAGATCCCGCGGGAAGTACATTAAACACTAAAATTGGACACGTAATGAGAATGTCATTATTCTGGTGAGATATATTTCATTTTTGTATCTATTAACATCTGTTATTACATTACTATTTACTTATGCAATTTACTGTGTTATATTAACATGTAGGGGTTTAGATGCATTCAAAAAGGCTGGAGGAACGGTCCCAAGGAAAAAGAACCAGCCAATAAATTGGCAGAACGTACAAGTAAGTTCCCGACTCCAATGTATATATTATTGATGTGAATTGTGCTTAGTTGTATTATTTTGTATGTTTCAATTTATAGTGCGCTACACAAGACAATGGCTGGGCATGCGCATACTATGTGATGCGATTTATGCAGATGATTATCAAATATGCCGCATTGGACATCGATACCATACATGAGGTATTATATATAGTCTCATTAGTTAGTATGAAATATATCAATCTTATTTTTATATTATTACTTATATATACATCATTCTCTTTACAGGTGTTTAAAACGGACAACACTATAGGTAAACACTTAAAAAATATACATGCTCCATATACGATGGAAGCATTAAATGAAATAAGAGAAGAATGGGCAAAAGCCATACAAGTAGTGGCAACTGTAAGATATAATTGGGATGTTGATAGCGATAATGAATGATACTTTGTAAATGAATATTTCTGAATGTTAATACATGTATTTGAATGTTTCTATATGTGTGAATGTGAGAATTGAATTGATGTCTAAATGTATCTACTTGTGTGAAATTTTCCTTGGGACTTTTGCAGGTTTGTGGCCTGTTTGTAGGCTGATATCAATGGATGTCGTAAACCTGCAGTTCAGAAAATTGAACTGTAGGTTCTCATCCTGCTGACCAGCCACAGCAGGCCTGCAAACTGATATGAAAAAAAAATAGATATAGGCGTCGGTTATTTACAGAAAACTGTCAGCAAAGTCCTATAGCGTCGGTTATTGGATAAAAACTGACGCCTAATATTACAAACAACCCGACCGTGCAGGAAAGCACGACCGTGGTGGAAAAGGCGTCGCTTATTCATATAAAACCGACACCTATAGTACTAAACACGGCCGTGCAGGGAAGCACGGCCGTGTCGTCTTGAAGTATAGTACTAAACCGACGCTTATTCCTGTCAAACTGACGCCTATATGTACTATAGGCGTCGATCTTTTCGTAGATAACCGACGCAGAATGTGTCCTAGATGACGCCGTTTTCTGTGGCGCGAACCCTTTTGGCGTCAGTTATCTACTAAAAGACCGATGCTATAGGTTAAATAGGCGTCAGTTAAAAAACCGACGCCAAAGTGTTCGACCTTTAGCGGCGCCCACATAGGCGTTGGTCGGAAACCGACGCCAAAGGGGGTTAAACAACCGACGCCAAAGGCTGTTTCTGTAGTAGTGGTTCTTGCAATGGTACCATCATCAGGTCATGGTTTATAGAAGAAATCAGCTTGAAACCCTAAAATTGGCCATTGTTTGATAGGTGCTTAGCACCATAGTTTGTCAAACCAACCTGATCCAAGTCATATTATACCTTAGTAATAACATACACATGATCACAGGTTCATATATAACTGAAATTAGAATAGGGAACTTTATAAAAATCGAAATCCAAGTCAAGCATAGCTTTTTAGTGCATGAATCATCATTTTCAAGCAAGAACATGATCTAGAAAGCTTATGGTAAGCAATAAATGTGGAGAAAGTTATAAAACTTGCCTCTAATAAGAAGATGAAACCCCACACAGAAGAAATCTTGAGCAGGTAGGGTATAAAATCCAAGAATAAGCTATAAATTTGTCCATCTAGCACCTTTCTTCATCAAATGAGCAAACCCTAAGCATAAGGAGCAAGAAAGGTAGGATTTTAGAGCTTTAGAGCAAATTCTACCATGGAACAATAAGGTTATGACCTGGAGGAAGCTAGGAGGAAGGATAAAAAAGGAATAAATGGAGTAAATAAGGGAATTCTTACACTTTTAGGTCAAGATCACTAGAAGGAAGCTTTTTTTATCCTAAAATGAAGTCAATTTCAACCTTAGAGCCTTTCTCCAAGAAGATCCCCACTTTCTTCTTCCTTGGGAAGAAAAATTTGCAGCTGAATAGAGGGAGAATGAGGTTGGGAGAAGGAGGGAAGTGGTGGAGAGAAAATGTCTCGTTTTGGTGCTTGGGGATAAGTATATGACACTTTAAGATAAAGAAAAAGAAAAAGTTGAAATCCTAGTATCTATCCAAGTGTCCATGGCCTTGATTTATTAAGAATATACAAGCACACACAAAAGCAGCTCCCCCATCATGTGTATAGACCTTCTTAGATTTCCTTTGTCAAATTTCCCAGCCAATCAAATAATTCATTAGTTGATAGCTACTAAAGGTAGCTCATCCGTGAAGGGGAAAACCCTAAAATACCCTTAGAGAAAACACCTTCAAACCAAAGTTTAAATAGACATCCCATGGCTCAAAAAGCTCAAGAATGATGAGGGAATATCCAAGGAACATAATGCAAGTGACAAATTGCAAAGAACACCTCTCAATTGGGTAAAATGTGGAAAAGTCCAAAATGTGCATAAAATTACATAACTTGCTCAAACAATGTCCAAATTGGACCAAATTTGAAACTTAAGCTTGTCTTATGATTTCAAAGCATATCACAATGTTATATTAGGGTTATATTAATTCAATTATGATAATTAAGCTTGTTCAACTCACTAAGCAAGTTTAGGGGCCTTACAACTATAAACCCCTAACAGGGATTTTGCCCCCGAAATCCAAGGTAAACAAAGATGGGTACTTCCTTTGCACCTCATCCTATTACCTTCACATGGTTACTTGCATATCATGGTGATGTCACATCATTCATACTTATATCATCTTGGGCCAACACAAAAACCCCCACCTAAGAAGACATTCACAAATATGGAACATAGAAACTTGTTGTGCCACCTGTACAAATCTAATAGTAGCTTTCAACTTTGGGACTCAATTATCATCTTGAATTATTATATATGTTGTATCACACATCACTCATAGGCTACACTCACTAGATCTTAACAAACATTGAACATCAGGTATGCATTATCATATGCAACTTTATAAGGTTTCATCTCTATGCTCCTTTAATGGTTGTCATAATCAAAAACTCAGTAAACCATGTAAGAACCCCCTAGTTTTCAAGAACTTATGACGAATATGTTTTTATAGGGTTCTCCAATCATCTCAATGGTGGATTGATCATATATTTGGTTGAAGAATCATACACTTGTATATAACTTTTAATAAATATAACTTCCTGATTGACCTTGTTAGGGGTGGAGCAAAGACATTGTCTTCATCTTATCAAGATTCACATAACATACTTAATAGAGGTATCATAACTCATAGGGGATACTATAGTCAACCCCTAACTCACTCTTGTTCAACTTGTCTCATAGCTATTACTACTTCGACAACCCTAAGGTTTTTGAAGAAATATTGATCATATTTTGACCATATTTGAAATACTTTGACATGTCATCATTTAAAGCTTGATATAACTTGTATGACATGACTAGAACACTCTGTTCCTCCTATTCATAAATTATATTTGTACATTGGTTATTCTAAAGGACATACCCATAAACTCATCATGGTCATGTGAATTATTTCATCCAATCTAACTCTTATACATTGATATTTGATCATAGGTTTATCTTAAAGGAACACGATATAACATATCTATTGACCAACAAACCATCTATCCTTGATAGTGGTCCTGTCCAGCTATCACTGAACCATACACAACATTATAGAATCACTTTTTTTAAAACAACATTTAGAGAGTCATCATCAGCTCTCTCTCTCTCTAAGGGAGAGGAATACTTGGAATGTTCATTTAATAAACATCTCCAACCTTCACATGTTTATCATATTATTGATACATCTTGGATACTAGGATTGATTACCTTGGTATCCACCTCATGTGCTATAAGGAACTCACATCATTATCTCATACACTTTTACCAACATAGCAAATATCAAGAAATATAAGAGGAGTCTTCCTAATTATTGGAAGGCTCAAAAGCAAACTCATCACAAACTTTATGATCTTGGAACCATAGTCCAAGCAACTTTATGCTATAATAAGCTATCCACCCTCATGTTTGCAACGAATCTATACGTACCAAGTGGCAATGATCCACTTAGAAGTTGTGCTCTGGAAAGAAAAGACACAAAGGGAAACACACTGCCCATACCATAGTAGTATTTTTCAAGGGTTGCTAGAAAAAGGTAACTAATTCTATTTTCATCATGCAAGTTACAACTTCTTATGTATCATTTTACCTTTTTCATTTTGGGTTCCTTACCATAAGTATAGGAATAATCATGATTAACATATCTCATTACTCCTTCCTTGATGACTATTTATCACACTTGGTATGTTCTCTTATTTTATTATGTTTTTCAACCACTTATCGATAGGTTAATAATCATATTCCACATTTTATTCATTAAATCGGGATCATCTCCCATAATTGCTTTCACATGCCATGTTGATTTTTCATTAACACTTTCTTACACACATAGGTTGGTCTGATATTAACTCAGGTTCCACCTTATTTCTTTGTCATTGTTCCCATTCATCTTCTCATTTTGTACTTGTTATAGGAGTTCTCTCTATCTTATGTGGATTTCATACCTTGATTCACTTTATAAGCATATACTTGTTTGTCTTTTACTTTATTATATTCTTGAATCACATCTTAAAGAACTTTTCTTTTTCTTATTTGTATTCAGATTTAGATTTCATGGTGTTTTATCTTTCTCTAATATTTACCAAACATTCAAGTTTTGATAGATAATGATGCAATTCTCATCTTCTTTAAGGTAGGATTGAGATATTCACACCATGATTTCTTATTCATTATGCTCTTTAGATTGTCTCAAAATAACTACTTGATCAGAGTAATCAGAAAGATAACAATCTAAGAGTTCCATACTTATTTTTTCTTCAATAATTGAATACCTGGCTAGGGCACCCAAAAACTGAGATTAGGCAGTATGCACCATATTTTTATGTCATATTCCTAATTTAGACACCATCCTAGTCCTAAGTCCTAGTGTCCCTATAGACTCAGTGAACCTAAAGCTCTGATACCAACCTTTGAGAACCCATTACACTAAATAAGATTACTCAAAACAATAAACACAATCAATCACTAATTAATCACATACCCAAAAATATGGGTAAATTAAAATCAATTTCAACATCAACACCCACTCAAAAACATTTGCATAAGAGCCCAATATCTTTCTTGTATCCATACTATGCCAAGAATTTGATACAAATCGTCTATCATCTTAGCCACAACATATATATACAAGAGAACAATAATCGTATATGCCACACAAACAAGCATTAATATGCTAACAAAAGTCCGATTTATTTAAAACACCATATACAAACTTTTCTTGCCCCGACCTGAGAGTACATGGACGACTCTAAGACACACTAGACATATAATCAACTTTATCAAAGATTCATTACTATAGCTCCTCTTTGCTGCCACATGTTTGTTTTCGTCACTTCCAATTACCTAAAAAAAGATGTGGCGAACCACAAGGGTGAGACCCATGTCCCAACAAGAGATACCAACAGTGTTTATTGATTACAACATTTTTAAGTAATTAAACAGTTAATCAATTTAATAAGATATAAAAAATAAGTTCAACATTACTGATGATTATAAAAATACATAAGGAGCAGATAATAACTATCATCATTAGCCAGACTACCATCCTTTATCTTGTTGACAATATAAACAATTCAGTAGCATATGCATATCTAGCATCATGAGCAAGTCTAGTAACATAGCATAGCTAATAACCTAAGCATGTCTGATTGGTTGAACATATCAACATTATAAGAAGAGCTAACAACATAAGCACAACTATCTAGATAAGCATGATTAGCAGTATATGCATATCTAGTTATAAAGGCATGGCTAGCATGCTAAACATAACTAACAACATGAGATAGCTAGCATCATGATTATAATCAGCAGTAGCAGTATAGTTATCAACATAATCATGGCTACTATATGTATGAATCCACATTCTTAAGCATATCCACAACATAAGTATATCTACTATCTCTTAATTGCACTATGCATCATATTTATGTAAAGAGAACAAATAAGGGTTATCATCCAATGTGAAGTGTTGTGTCACTACAGGAAAAATGCCCATTAGTGGCATTTATTCTAGTGGCTTTTATAAAAAATGCCACTATTTATTTAATTTACATACATTTTAATGTAAAATGCCTCTAATCCCCCTACTATTTAGTTTCTCAAAAATAGTAAATTTTAAAGGCAGTTATATATATGGTTTGTGGCAATTAAAAATGCCAAATTGATATTTCAATTGGCCAATTTGATAGTGGGCAGCCCGCTTGCCTGCAATTAGGTTTCACACTATTTCCCCACTCCCCCGCCCACGATTCTCCCCTGTGATCCCTCTCCCCCTGGCAAGAGGCTCTGGCGATGCGTGAGGCGACACGCCCCTAGGGCATCCCCGCCTGCCCCTGGGCAGCGGCGGTGTGTGGGTGGCCTTCACATGACCTCATCTGTGGAGCTGGTTAGTGGATGAAGGTACCAGTCTCCATACGCAGGATAGGCTGCTGCGTGAATCTTTGGCAAGGCCCTAGGTGTGGGCGTTTCGAGGCTCTGAGTGTTCTGGGGTGAGGTTTCCTGCTCTTAACACAGTGGTGGTGCTTCTAGTTCGACCTTTCCTTCCTGGTAGAGTGTCCCTTATGTGGGGTCAAGCAGACAACTTCTTGGTGGCATGTCCTCATGGATTCCATCAAAGAGTTTAGGGTCACCTAAGGGAAGCTAGCACAGGAGGCTTGGGCAATGGTGCGGGCTTTCGACGCTTCTTCGGCTACCCTTGGGAGGATACGTGAAGGGGACCTACAATTTGTCACTCTGGGTGGTTGGGATGGATCTGCGTTGTAGGTGGATGGTGGGGATCTTTGTCTCAATGCATCAGTTTTGGATTCTGGAGATTCAGGGGCAAGCTTCCTGTTGAGGGGGAAGGAAATTGCTGGGTCTACTGCTCTTTGCGGTGGGCATGTGGATGTGGGGGACAGGGTCTGCGGTGGCTGGATGGGGGAGAGGTTCGACTCTGTTCCTCATCATGCTGCTTTGGGTGCTGAAACATGTCTTGTGTTAGGACTGGGAGGTGAACGAGAGGTGTTCGAGATTTTGTCAAATGATCCTGTTCCGGATGGATGTGTGCGGACACATTCTCAGGATGCATGTGGTATCCCGGGTAGTGTCGGGGGAGTCACTGACTGCTTTGGGGTTGGTGATATCTACATTTCCTTGATGACGGTGACATACAAGCCTGGCTCAAGCCTTGGGCATGGGGATTCCAGTCTGTTTGGAGGCCTTGCGACAACGCCCACTCCACGAATTGGGTCCTCACATCTCTAGGGACGCTTGCTTCCGCTTGATAAGGAGAAGAGCCCCTTTGCAGATTTTGTTCCAACCACACCTGCATATAGTTTAATCTCCTCACCAAGGTATAATTGTGGACATGCATCTTTTGACAGTTTTCAACACTCAGTTTCTTTCAGTACTCAGGAAGTGGGCTTAATGAGGTTTGACTCCATTAGAAGCTCTGCTGAATTCAATTATACTATTTTTTTAAATAATCAAAAACTCATGCAAGATTTGATTCCATTCACATTACTATAGACTCAGAAGATCAAGGTTCCCAATTCTTTAAAGATGCAGACCCAACTTGGTACCAGGCTTTGTCAAGTTTTCAAAAAGTGACACTCTAAAGTGATGTTCTAGCAATTCTAGTGTCTTTTAGGGTGTCCTTATCCTCCTACTTGCTGTTACAGAAGGTTCTCTTCATTTGGTCAACTTGAGTTAAGTGTTGTGTGAAAAATTGCCTATTATATATTATTTCCCCTTTTACGTTTGAGGATAGATAGTATATATATGCTATATTTATCAAGATTGATCATTCATTATAGCTTGTACCTCATTTGCATATATGGTGCATGAGGTCGAATTGGTTCTATGATTAAAGATATTCACGCTCCAAAATTGCAAGTCGCACATTATCAGCTTGGAGATTATCATCAGTTAAGGTAATATAACCATTAGAAGATAAAACCACCTCTTTCTTTCTCTTGGGAGTTTTTCTTGTCTAAGATGATCTAGATTAGCATGCCTCTTTAGGGGGCAAAACTGAAGTAGACTGTGAAGAAAAAGAAACAAAGGCAACAATAATATGAGTCTTAGTTGGTATCAACCACATAAAAATGCTGGTGTAGTCTGAAGCTTATTATGTAGCAATAATTGTAATTTCTTTGGTTGTATTATGTTGAAAGAATGAGAAATGAAGTGACTTGTGGATATAATTCCTTTAGTTCCAACCAGGCTTTTATATTCTTTTTGGTAAAAATGCACATGTCATCTTTTTTATGTCATACATCCCGGAGTTATTCTTTTTTCTTAGTGTTCTTCAGATCGTATAAAGAGATGAACTAATTTCTGTTTGTCTTGATTTGAAGAGGCTTGAGGATGTTGTTATGAGATCATGGAGGAAGTTTTAAGGATAGTAGCTGAGGAGCAGGGGATGTGGAGCAACAATGAGCAAGTGGGTATGGAAGTTACTATAGTGGTTTTGATTTATTAATTATCTTTTTTCAAGACATTAAGATCAGTAATTTCAAATTATTAAAGAAAATCTTATAAGTTACATGATCATACACATGGTGATGAAAGTTTTGAAGGGTATGTTTAGGATATGGAAGAGGAGAGTAGGGGACGATTAGGGGGCACAATAGTAGAATTTATAGTGAATGCGGATATGATCTGGTGGATTCTTGTCTTCAATTAGAGGCTAAGAATGCATAAGGTGAGATAACGTGCAGTGAGACCAAGAAATGTGTGTGGGGGAGAGAGATAAAGTTGCAATGGTTGTTTACCCCACATGTAGGAAGAAATAGTGAGGTAGGGGATAAGGACCCTCTCTTAGATTCATGAGAAGAGGTGGAATATTCATCAGATCATGTACTACTAAAATTCAAAGAGGGAACCTCACTACGTGATAACCATTAATCCAAACTTCAATGAAAATCATGTGACATAAGATTAAACTAATTAAACATAAGTAGTAATGTGTTTTCTATTAATTCCTTTAACTAAGCACTCTTTATTCAAATTGATATTTGACACTCCAAGAACTTAGCTAGGTCCTCTGTAACATCTAACCCTAACGATGTTGACAGTTGCTCTAGGATCACTATGAGAAAAGAATACATGTAATAAGGATCATCATATTTCATTGTAATTTGTTTGGAGTGCACCGTGTGATAAAAATAGCATCCATAGTTTTTGAGGCGGCCCGGCGGTGGCTGTCCCTAGCTGGACGCCAAGGATGCCCAGGCCACCCAGGTCGACTAGGCGGCCGCCTAGGCAATGTTTTTTTTACACATAAAATTGTACATATGTAGATTTATACTTATATATATTATTTATGTACTATACTATGTTATATATATATACATATGCATGTAATTTTATGTATTATTTATACTATGTTATGCATATACCTATGCATGTAAATTTATGTATTATTTATACTATATTATGTATATACCTATGCATGTATGCATGTATAACTTATCCACCCCTCCCAAATTTATTGAAATAACACCTTTTATAAGTCATACCAATAAAGAAAATGAGACAAATTCAATACCAAAAAGAGACAACAATAAGTAATTACGTATACTATAGTAGAGTTTATAAAGTAGAATTAATAAAATATTGAAAGAAAAAAATTATTCAATGGGCCATTGGGCCCGACCTTCCAAAAAAGTGGCCACCCATCACTGTTTTGGGTCGCCTAGGAGGACTAGGCGGTCGCCTAGCCACCCAATTGGCCCAGGCAGATGCCCAAAGTAACTCCAAAGCAAAGCATCTGGCTAGGAAGAGCCCTGTTGAACGCCTGCTCGACTAGGCGGTGCCCAGGAGGCCGCCTCAACAACTATGATAGAATCACTGGTCTTAGAGAATAACAGGCTTGCACATCTACATTCTAGATGGAAAATAAGCAATCTGCTTTATGGATCATTAGTAGAGAGCATGTAAGAAGTCTAAGGATTGCCATTGTGGGAGTGTTCAACTTCTAAATGGATTTGACAACCCCACAGTGTTAATCTTTTTTAGACATTAACTAACACCACTAGCAAAGTGTTTTCTAGCTAGTCTTTCTTTTGAATCAGTATAACCATACACTTCATGTTAGCTTCTCCCCTTTCTTCAGTTGCAGGTGAGGAGTTAGCGATCATGACCCCATCCTCCTCTAATCAGGTGTCAGACTGGCTACTGGAGTCATTGTCGGGGGTGGGGGTGCCTAGGGGGTGTTTGAAGTTATGCCGCAAACACAAGGTCGTGCTGAAACAGTTGATGTGCAAAGCGGTTGCGGGGGCTCAATGATCACAGAGGGTGAAGATGCCTCAAAGGAGGCGGCAGTAGCTGGGATGGCTGACATAGGGGCGCTAGAGGTGGTGGGGGATCCGTCCTCTGCTCCGCAGTTGACGGTGATTTGTTTGCTATGGGGTCATTCTTCTTGGTAGGTGACCTCATCGTCCCTTTCATTTGGGAGACTGAACAGGAGGGTGTTGGATGCGGTGATGCTGAGAATGCACAACAGTTGGCATCGGATGGGACTGGGGTTCGGTCACCCCCCTTTGCATGAGGAAACACAGTGGTGTGCAGATAATGGTTTTTCACAGAGAGAGATTAATAATAAAAATACGAGTAGTGAAGATTGTTTGAAGGTTACAACTGTGCATATAGGTCCCAAATTAGATACCACCTTCTTAATCATCACTGTTATACATCTATACATATGAAGGTTGAATGGTCGTACTGCAATTTATGTCTTCCATCTCTGTGCAGATAGGTCCAATTTATGGATGACAACTGGGCTCTTTAGATGAAAACTCAGTAGAGAAATTTGATGATTGTCCTTCAGGTTGGTCAACCAAAAAGAATTGAAATTACTAATTTTCATTATTTACACATTCAGAAGAAACTAATTCTTCAAGTTGGTTACCTTTACATGTTCAAACAAGGAGCCTCACCTCTTACATAGCTTACAAAGACCTTTTGCCAACCCTGTCGATGATTGGGATGTGGAAGCTTGATGTTGTTTCCACCTATCTTATGAGTAAGGATTTCCTTTACTATAGAACCCTTCATATTGGGGATTTCCTTTAGAAAATACATAACTTATGTATGGATTTTAATTACAATAAATGAGTCATCTCTTCCCCTCTTTATTTTGCATTTGCTACGTGTAAGCATGAGCAAATCACATCCAACAATAGAGGGTGGGAGGGACAAGAATTGCAATTCAAATGTAGAAAACAGAAAATTATATAGAAGACTACGAAAATAGGTTTCAACCAAGACCTAGTACTCATGTATATCTTGATTGCAACTCCATTCTGATTTTCTTTATGCAAGCACACCCATATGGTACTTTTTTAGAATTTGTGAATAAACTACTGCATGGAGTTTCTAATAATATTATTTTTGAGAGTAAAACTTCTGATTTAGTGCAGAATCCCACAACTAAATGACTACAATGTTCATATTACATTGATTTTTTCTTCTTTTGTGATACGAGCTCTTACTCAGTTAAAGCTACCTGTTGAACAAAACCAAGCCTATATATCTTTCCTTAAATCTAGATCAGGGACAACAAAATCTTTGAAATGTTTCTACTTTCGGATAAATTTAAATATCTGAAGTTGAGGTGAGATGCAGACTTGGTAATTGTCACAACATTTTATTAGTACGTAGTTATGATATTTTATTTCTCTCCTCCACTTTGCTGATAGGCAAAGTTTGGGGACAATATGTAATTAACTTTATAAGAATGGTTACTTTCTTTGATTATACCTACCTTCACACTCCATCATTGAAAATAAAACTCATTTTGATCACTAGCCTTAGTTAGTAAACTAATGTCTTTAGTTATTGACTGGTCCCTTAATATTCCAGTTCTAGATGTAGGGCCATGACATTTTGAATTGTTGAGAAAGACTCGTTCATGAGTCTCAAACTTATATGAATGTCAAGATGAACATAGGAAAGTCTATACTCATTTGTGATGAGATTTCCTTATGGGAGGATAGAGGATCTGTTTAGTAAGGTGGGACATCATTGCAATTCATTTCATTTATTCAACCACTACAATTTCCTTTGGGATTAAAGGTCTCGTATGGGGATTTTCTAGTAAACAACTATGATGGAGCTATTCTTAAGTATGTTGCTTCTACATATTACTTCATTCATCATGCAATGTATAAAAGATGATGTTTTATCAAATCTCTCAGTTCCTTCTTTGCCTCACCTCATTCCTTTCTAAATACTCTAACATTCTCCTCTAGTTTCCTTATTTCCTATGGTTTTGTCTCATGCACTTCCTAAACACTCTGAATGATCTATCGACTGTTTGAATTCTATGAACTTGGTCTAATAGACTTTGAATTTCATCAACATTTTTCTCTATGAACTGAAAAGTACCTCCTCCTAACTTTGTAGAATTTAAATATCTACTGGTTCTCATCAGATGTATACAATAAATGTATCCTTCACTATATTATTGGGTTTGATCTTGTTCATTTCTTCCATTAAATAGTAATGCAATAATCTTTGTATCTTCACAACGGTGTGATTTTTCAAAGAGGATTACCTCCACATTTTCTTTGGTTGTACCACTACTGAAGGCCTTTAGTAGGCTATTAACGTGGGCTCACTACCTAGTGATGTTCCTAGATCCAACATGGCACTACTGGAAATGGATTTTGAACAAGTTTGAGACTAGTGTTATTGTGAAGATCATTAATGTATGTCTCACAACCTAGAGAATAGAAACAGATTCATTTTAGTTGTGAACGGTAGTCTCCACCTGAAGCTATTCTCCAACTTGCTTGCTTGGGCTAACAGTCATCCAATAGCTACCTAAGAAGTGGTCCATATGTTAGGATGTTCACAGGGGTTTTTGGTGAGGAATATGAAGAATTGGCATTGTACTTGTCCCTACTTTCTTGTAAAGAACTCTACTTTTTTTTAGACCTTTGAGACTGGTAGTTATGTGTCTCACCTATTCAATTGGCTTGGTGCCAAAAATACAGATTACTACTACCAGATTCTTAGCTGTGATTACATGATGAATGAAGTGAGTTATTTTAGTCCTTTTGTAGATCTTCATAGGGAGGATTTGACTCCTATCCTTTACTCTATCATAGGCTAGTATCTAAATGTATGGAACAAAAAGCAGAGAGAATGTGTCCTATTCTGGGAGTTTGAATTAAAGGTGTACTTTCTTTGCTTCTCTTAAATGTAAATGATGCTATTTTCTTTCTATATGATATAGTACTGACTTAATCAAACTTTATGCACATTCTTTTCTAAGTCAAGTAAGTTTCTGAGTCAAAAATTCAATATATAGATTAGTTGGTTGAAATACAGATCCATGGGAATAGACTATTTAAAGATGCTAAAAATGATTAGTTGTTGACAAGGAACTTTCCCATTCTCATTAGGTTTCCTCTACTTCCTCCCATACTCTTCATTATGGATTGTCTTCTTTGATGAGTATTCTGCTCCAGGCTGACAAAATGTAAATGCTTAAGAGTCATTTTTACAGAGGTAGCTGAAGTTCAGTTAGATCATTCCTTGATGAATTACCTACTTATTCCCTGGTTGTTTTCAAGCTTTTAGTTGATGTCATGCATATAGATTTAACAAGATGAAGAACGATTCTTTTTGGCAGAGTGATCTTAATCATATTGACAGTATTTCCTGCCAAGATAGTTTGTTTTCCCAGGAAAATCATAGGAGCTGGGTTGGTTTATCTGTAAGATCCCAATTCGGCCTTACTAGTAAAACAACTTTGGCAAATTAATTCTTCTAAAAATCAACTAGGGGATAATCTTCCAACAAAATATTTCCTAAATGGGAAATGGTGATCTGAGCTGAATAGGCTCTGATCCCCAGTTTGGGCTACCATTCACCAAATTTTGTCTCTGTTAACCTTTAAAAAACTATGTATCAGAACAGAGGAATTTGATCTCCTTGTGTATGGATAGATGGTGCACATGTACCAACCTGTAGAGAACTTTTACTTTTTTTTGCTGTGTAATTATTATCAAATTCACATGTATACTCCTCATTTGCCTAATTTTTTTAGATGGGTTGCAAATTGAACTTCCAACAGCTTCAATGTGTTGCTCTTTATGTAGCCAGGTCCAAGTTCTTTAAGTTCCACAATTCAATTATGTGGCAATTGGTATGTTCATCTTAAGATGTCAACTTTTATCTATGGTTATGTTGTAGAATTGTACTTTAATTTCCACTTTTTTTGAAGATATCTTATAAACTACACTGATATTTGTTGGTATTTAAGCAGAGTAATAAATCATGTTGTTCAAAATCCATGAGGTTGGGTTACACTAAAACACTCATGAGTTATTCAACATGGGAGTGTTTATAGGACATTCTCTACACGTCATGATATAGTCAAGTAGGTACTGGGTAGAGATAAAGCTAACAATAAGTTATCATGGCGAGACTTGTAAAGCCCATAGTCAACAAAAAATTTCTTAGGTTATTGTAGCAAACCCTAGGGCCTTGTTAAGCCCAAAAAGGGCAACAAAAAATTCACCTTTCTTCTGTGGAAACATGGGTGTAGGGCTAATTTGTTATTCGACCCACAATCTCATAGGTAGTGTGGACCATACATTTGTATTGTAATTCTATGCTACACCTAGGCAAGAAGGTCTATTTTTCACTTAACCTAGTGAGTAGACTTCCTCCTATAGAAATACCATACTCTGAGTCTGAGGTGACTTATCTAAAAAAAGCCACTATCTATCTAATGCACATGCATTTTTAATTAAAATTCCTCTAAACCACCTATTATAGAGTTTCTAAAAAGGACTTAGCATTAAAGGCATTTTTATATTATATTAGTGGCAATCATATTGACTCCCGCTTTCCGTTCGCGCTCACAATACCTCTCCCTCCTTGATTCCTCGCGTCTCCCCCGATTCCTCACTTTCGTGAGTCACCCTAACCAATTTTACTGCTGGAGGATCACGTGGAGTGTGGCGCGCGACAGAGCTTTGACTGGTCCAATGCTGGAGGCACGTGGAGTGTGGCACACGGTGGAGCTTCGACTGCTGGCGGCACGTGGAGTGCGGCGCACGGTGGACCTGCTGGTAGAGGATCAAGTCCCACATTGCTGGCGGCGGAGTTGTCTACTTCTGGCGGATGGTTGAGGAAGCATGCCACATTGTCGTGATGTCCAATGAAAGGTAGGTTTTCCCATGACTTATTCACATACAGTAGCAAACCAACTTAGAATTAGAGAGGGACAGATGTGACGAATTGGATGCGCACTAGGGGCGCTGCCCTAGGGGCGACGGCGAGAGCAGGGTGCCCCAGAGCCGCGCACCAGTAGGGAGAAGTGCGGAAGTGATCAAGCGGCAGATATCTTGGCCTTGTAGGCCACCACTCTGGTGGTAGACGACGGTGGAAAACCGAGCTTCTACTGGAAGGACTCCCCTGTGCACTCACGGTGAGGATAATCATATCTCCTGATGTCTTGGCGGATTTGAAGGCCAACGGCGCACCATGACCATCCATGGTCCCACTCCCTCCTGCTCTCCTCCCCTTCTTCCCCCTCCTGCCTCCGAGCGATTCTGTCGCAGCTTTTAGGGCCCGTCTGAAGGAAGAAAAGAAGGTTTTAGGGATTATAGGGGATCTCGCCCCAACGACACCCACGACTGCCATCATGCCACTGAGCGATATCCCTACTGCTAGGGAAGGTAGACATGTTACACAAGTTGCTGATGGGGGTGGCTTCACCCCAACGGGCGTGGCTTGGCAGGAGGCGGTTGTTGGTGGGCGATGCCGAAGGGCGGGCCGAGGATTCTGTTGAGCTTGTGCATGACTTGTTGGTCGTGGTGACAGACAGGGAAGGAGAGAGCCATAGGGTCGTGGAGGATGACTGTAAGGTGTTTGAGCTTTTGCCTCAAATAGCTGGTCTGGGTCGTGCTTTGGGTTGAGAGGCTGCAGATGGTTTTGATAGTGATGATGGAACACCATGGGACTTCTTCTGGGTAGGCTCCGTTTGTGTCCCTCTAAAAGCAGCGATATCAACACCTGTCTATGGGAGTTCGATGGTGGAAGTGGTACAGACAATGGCTTCCATCCAGGACCGCCACCATGCTTCTAGAGTTTTCTATTTCCGTTTCTTGAAATGTGGATACAAGTGGCTCCATTGCACAGTGGAACTGGTCTTTTTCTGGTGTCACATTCTTGGTCACCTAGTGCGTGACTGTGTGGCTCGCTGGAAGGTCAAGGGGAGCCCCCCCTCCTAGGGACCGCTGCTTCCGTTACCTTCAGAGGGGTCATTGGAGGAGCTGCTGTTCTTCCCAGATCAAGTGCTTTCGATGCAAGTCTTCTGGTCACACAACGAGGGAATGCCAGTTGCACAAACTAGATGTAAATCATGTAGTTACATATGTAAATCAATTTTTTTATAAAGGTTTGTTATTACTATTTTTAAATACATGTAGCTTGATTTACAATAAATGTACCTACTCATATAGGTGCAATGTAAAGAAGAACATGTTACAGGAGTATAAGGAAATGCAATGAATAAATAAAGCAGTGAATGCTTTTCCATAAGTTTTTTTAACCTACTGGGCCCAACAATAAGTTTGAGCCTATTTTGTGTGCAGCAGTCGCCCTTCAACTAAGCGGGCCAAGCGGGCACCTAAACAGGGTATTAAGCAGGCTTTAAGTGGCTCAGGTGGGCATTAAGCAACCGGTTTTTTCTTGTCCGCTCAGCTGGCGCCTAAGACCCTTTTCAGTTGGCAGAGGCTAAGCTTTTTAAAACAGTGGATACAACTGTACAAGTATCTATAAGTTCTATCTTCTTACCCTTCTAAAGAATCATCACCTGTTTAGGCTTACTCTTTTCAGTCTTTTTTCCTTAACACTGAACTTTGTATCTTTTAGCTTGTCCTGTTGTTAGCCTAATTTGGAGACAATGTTCTTTTTGCCATCTATCTCCTGGTGCCCCTATTTTATTTCTGGTCTAGTCAGTTATTATGCTGTCTCCATGATTTTACAAAAAGCTATTCTCTTTAGTTGTCTTACCTCCATATTGAATATTGTTTTATTGTTCATCATGAATTGTCATCAACATAGATGGAAATTTAGATACTGGTACTCTCTGATAAAGCTATTTCTCTATGCTTTAACTGGTGTCTTCTGCAGTAGTCCAAAGGAATGGAAATAAATATCAGGAAACTGCGTTACTTTGTATATTTGGCAGATTTCTAATGAAAAAATTAATATCTTTCCTATTTACATAGTAGAAATGGTTGTTTATTCTCTTATTCATTCATTTGATTTTGTAACTATAGCAAAAACATAGTTTTTCTAAAAAGAATATATAGACTAGTCTGGACAGTGCATACCCATACGTTGTCCCTATAAATAAATGTTGCTATCACATTCATTGACACATTTAAGGGAACAATTTTTTGCAATGTTTGTTTTGACAGTCGCAGTTCCTTTTGAAAAACCTGGATACTTAGAAGATTTGGAAATTAATGCATTCCAACACAATCCAAATTTACAAAATCTGCGTCTACCTTTTATATACAATGCTTTAAATGTCAGTGAGAGCAAAGCTAGATCATCAATAGATCACATTTGTAACTTGTAATAGATATATCATATGCTTCTCAACAGATATATAATAGTTTATTGTGCATCGTTCAATATGTTATTTTTCTCTCACAGATGCTCTACAATGTTTTACACTGTTGTAATGGTTGAATATAGTTTCAAAAACTCTCTTCTGTTAACAACTTGACCTGCTGTAGTTTTTAATAGTCGTGTGGTAAATTTGCTATTAATTGCTACTGTTCGATTATCATCCATATACTGTTAAATAATGAGCTATATATATTTTATGGACTTATAAAGTTATTTTTTCAGGACAACTCCTATGAAGCTGGGCATTGCATGGAGATTCATATTCCGAGTCACATTTTCCACAAAATTTTCTACCACCTCATGGCTCGAATAATGTATGACCTATTGTTGTACAACTCTAGAATCAGATTCTGTGTGCATTTCGTTGTTGTTCATCGATGCATAACTACTCTAATACAGGTCATGCAATTCTCTGGTCAGTGCTTTGGCCTGGCAGACTCTCCTAGAAAGTTGGTTGTGTTTGTGGTATGTTTATTTTATATTTTGTTGTGCACTGTATAGACAATTTTTCTGTATTAGAGATGACATTTCTTTTGCAGGAAGATCTCCTACATGCCAGGCGGCCTAGCTTTGTAGCAATGTGTAAAATTTCTATAAACTATTCTGCAATGAGCCACATATCAAAGTACTAGTGAACTTTGTATATAACAGTATACATTCACTGTGATCTCCTATGGAACACCGAGTTCATGATTCAATCTCTTAATCAATATTACGTACTAGTCGTGGCATATAATATTTACAAAATATACTCAATTTCACGTAGAAAGATGTATATACGAGCATTTATGTGGGAACACACACGTTAATTAATTCATTTTTATCATTAAAAGAGATTGAATTGTGGTATAATACCACTATGGTTTTACTGCTCTTCAACAACCAATTAGTAGTGTATACCAAGATGTATGCTGTTGTTGATTAAGGGTATGCTATTCATGGGACAACAACTATGTTTATATTGATATGTAATCTGGTGTATACATGGCTATGCCGTATCACCTGTTTCCGTTTGATTATTAGGTCCTACAATTGTCCCTTTAGCCCAGTTGCAGCCTTGCAGCCACCTTGACAATGATAAATATATGTTTTCGGGTTAATGCATATTAACAAGTCAGTCACGATATACCTCTACTAACTGCTGTATTAACCTCCTACAGTTCCCAAACCTATCCACCACTATGGCATACCCTCTTATGCGAGGGGTGCAAATGGAAGTGTCTGCAGGGAGATGGGCTAGGGTAACATTTTGCTAGAGAATGGGTAACAATAATATTGATCTATGTTTCTTTTTACTTTATGAACCAGCAGCTAGTTTCACTATATTTGTAATTATATGCTATTGTGAAATTTGAGCTGCTCCCTTTAGTTTCCATGAGGATAATATGGTTTTATTTAGTTATTTATAAGTATAAAGGAGAACTTTACAATTTAGAAGTATTAGTGTTTAAGTGATTACAATTCTAGTTAATTTTATGAGTGGAAATCCAATATTTTTATTTGATAACTCCTGGGAAGTGTATCTATGAGTGGAAATATTTTTTTTGATCTCTTTTCTTTTCCAGATGCAGCTATTACAATCGACTGTGTGAAGATTTTGCATGCTAAATGCATTATACCCTCAAAAACTCCTAATTCATAAATACTAAGAATGGTTCAATTTATTTTATTGCTTTTATTGACTTGTTTATGTTTGTTCGCGGGTTATTCCTCTCCTCCATGTGTTTTTCTTTCTTCTTCACTTTGCTGATTATCCATCTCTCTACTTCTATGGAAATATAGCAAGTTAGCATCTTATCTTGGTACAGAGAAATCTTGCTATAGAAGACTAATAACTTCAGAATATAGAATACTCTGGCTACAACAATGCATCACCTGTTATCCAATGGTTCTAGGAGGTGGATTAGGGATTCTACCTACACATAAAGCTATTTCCTAAAGGAGCTCTGAAGTCGGCATGCCAAAAAGTA
The DNA here is from genome assembly GCA_963693085.1 of Alisma plantago-aquatica. Lineage (NCBI taxonomy): Eukaryota > Viridiplantae > Streptophyta > Magnoliopsida > Alismatales > Alismataceae > Alisma > Alisma plantago-aquatica. The sequence continues at coordinate 489,730,343 of OY856409.1, read as the reverse complement.
GATAGTCATATAAGGGAAGAGACAGATCCAATGATGTAGAAGTTATTGTATTGAATAGAAAAATATTGTATGAAAATATATCATTGGTGTTATATTCCATCTAAGGGGTAAGGTAAAATATCCTCCCCATGTAATTGTCATTTTATTATAAATAAAGAATTCATACTTTTGGAAAATTGAGTTCGGCTGTAATGGCATTCAATTAGAAAACCTGATAATGAACTAAAAATTTAATGACTAAAAACCATAAAAATGTAGTAATACAGAACTAGTATGTCATTAGTGGATTTTTTATATGCCATTACACTAAAAAAGAATCGTTTCATACAACAACATAATACAAATTAGTGGCATTTGTATAAAAGCCAATTGATGGATAGTGGCTTTTTTATAAATGCCAAATGATGTTGTAGTGGCCTTTATTTGGCATTTTTTGGAAGCCACTAAAGCCAAATGTTTAGTGGCATTTACAACTTATGCCACTATCTTTCTAGTGACATTGGTACTAGAGGCATTTTTTAAAGTGTCAACAAATGCCACTAAACATATTTAGTGGCATTTATTTTTTTAGTGGCATTTCTAAAAGGCCACTGATGGGCATTTTTGCTGTAGTGTGTATAACCCTAAACATATATGCTATACGGATGTATTATATATTTTATTACGCCCCGAGGAAATTGAGGATACCACTCAAAATCCAACTGACCACTGCTAAGTCGAAATCAGTGCCATACAAGATCAAGGAAGAGCTGGACTCCAAAGATCTTCTCCGCCCTCGATCAGTATGGGTCCGCCACAACGACTGTTGTGTGTTTTCCACATCATCTTTTCACATGTTATCACACACAAATTTTATTCATTTTGATATCACTTAGCCTCTTTTCATATTACTTTTGCCATCTTTTTGTTACTTTACTTATCGCATAACTTACATTGCAGATATGTTCCAAGAAAGACTGAATTGTAGAGTTTAATTCTACTGAAACAATAGAATGCATGACGTGCATGTTCAATGCACGTCGTGCAATATTTTAGAAGAGTTTCAATTCACTCAGACAACAAAACGTACGACGTGCGAGTTTCTAGAAAAGTGTAGAAAAGAAAATGCACGACGTGCACTCAATTGCACGTCGTGCATCTGGAGCGTCAAGCAAATCAAAATTTACTGGAATGTTGCACAACGTGCATTACTTAAGCACACGCCGTGCACAATACATTCTGGAGCAACCGTCGAAGCTTTTGCATGGCGTGCACTCTGGACGCACGCCGTGTCTCTGGCAGTTTCAACATTTCAAAAAATACAAGTTTTTATTTAAAATAAAGAGGGAACTTAATGGGCGGTTATCACTGGTCATAATTAAAAAGTTTTCTTGTCCTAGAGCAAGTCTAGAGTAGAGGGGGGTGATTTTGAGGAGAAAGGAGGTGGTTTTTTTGCCAAAGGAGCCCAATCTCTTCTTCTTTTCTTCTCCACTGTCTTCTCTAAGGTGCAACCAAGCTTCCCCAACTTTGTGTAGTTTCTCGGGAGAGGAGCCAGTTCATTTTAGAGAAGCTAAAGGAGTAGAATTTCGTCTCCAAGCTGGAATTCCTCCTTCTTGTGGTTACATCTTCAGATATTTTTGTTTTTCCTCCTCTAAATCATGTTAAAACTTGAATTTTCTGTAGCAAATATGCAAAGCATGATTATGGACGAGTAATTCCCTTCTCTTGGACATAGGAGAGTAGCTCCCATGTCATAGCATGTATGGAACAAGTAAATTTTGTACTAAATACTTTGTTTCTTGTTTTTCTACCATGGAAGTACCGGCTCTATCTTTTCTTACATGTATTGCTGGCCACTTTATGTGCATGTATTATGCTTTCTTGCTTGATCTGAAAAGATAGGTAGGAATGTATGGAGGTGCTCTTCTTGCAACTCTTTTTCTACTATGAGAGTGGAGATAAATGAGTTGAGGAATAGGTTGTGATCAAAAACAAAATTTATGCATGAGAATGTGATTTTGAGTTGAGATCGTTGCACTTGCACCGGGAGGTGAAGTGTAACACAACCTTTCCTTTAAAATAAGTGCTTATGTTTAAATTTTCATGTTCCTATGATGTGCTATGATATGTGAGTGAAATTATAATGTCCAAGATCCTTGATCTCTGAATCTAAACCTCTTTTAGTAAATCTTTTCGTTGTTTGTTTAAGTCTAAATTTCTGCAACAAATTTAATCAATTACCATCCTTTTAAAAACTGATCTGGATTGTTGAACTTTAGTGCTGTTGCACTCAATTAATTACTTAAGATCCTTGTGTTCGAACTCGACTACACTACCTCTGTATACTTGTGGAGATTGGTTAAGTTGGGTAAACTTTCCTTGTTAGGATTGAAACTCGTTAGCCTATATAGCCAACAAGTTTTCAGCACTATTTCTGGGGTGCTACAGTAATTTAATTGGAGTAATAAGTGCTAAATAGTATTCAAGACTAGATCACCATTTCCATTTTCAAATTTCCTTGTACCTTTTACTTGTGTTCTTAATTCCTCTTGCTATTTTTTAGGTTGTATGCGTCGCTCACAAAGGGGTCTTCAAACATCTGCGTTGTTAGACCTTGAAATTGAGCGTACTCTTTCAACCTTAAGAAGAGCAAGGAGAGTAGAGTCACCGCTGCTAGGAGGTATTCCACCATCATCACCAACACCATCTTATTCACCCTTTTAAGAAGCTACACCAAGTGATCCAACCATGGAGGACGACCCTCCTTTGAAGGACTTCGCAATGCCGGTCGCCACAAACATTTGTGGGGCCATTGACCTGCCTGCAGTAGAAGCAAATAATTTCTCTATTGCTCCTTCTATGATGCAGATGATACAACATAATCATTTTGGAGGTAAAACTAATGAAGATCCAAGTCTTCATGTTGCCAAGTTCTTGGAATATCTGAATACTTTCTGAATCAATGGGGTATCTCCCAAAGGAGTAAGACTTATGCTATTCCCTTTCACCCTAAGAGATAGAGCCAAGGTGTGGCTTTTGCCTCTTCCAAAGAAGTCAATCAAAAGCTGGGACCAACTCTTAAATGCTTTTCTTGCAAAGTATTTCCCGCCTAGCAAGACAGCCCAATTAAGAAATCAGCTCACCAATGTTTCTCAAAATGAAGGAGAAACTCTATATGACACATGGGAACAGTTTAAGGATCTTCAACGCCTTTGCCCACACCATGGTTTGACCAACTAGCTGCTACTTCAAACTTTCTATAATGGACTATTTTACAACACCCGATTGACACTGGATGCTGCAACCAATGTCGCATTGATGACTAAGTCTTATCGGGTGGCTTATGACATTATTGAAGACATATCGCTTAATCACTACCAATGGGGAGTAGACAGGGGAGTAAAATCAGCCTCTATAGCTAGTTCTTCGATCGGGAAGCAAGAAGGGAAACACACTGTTGATGTCGTTGATCTTATTGCTGCCAAACTCGATGTTCTTACACAGAAGTTTGAGAAGATGACCACTTTGCAAATTCAATTAGCTGAAGTTATATGTGAAGCTTGTGGCAATGCAGGGCATACTTATTCTTCATGCTTTTCTCCTAATACAATTGAAGGGAGTTTTGAACAGGTCAATTCCATTGGAATGTAAGGGAACAAGCAATACAACCCCTATTCCAACACATACAATCCAGGATCGAGAGATCATCCTAATTTTTCCTACCAGAACACAAGCAACACTCAGAACTTCCAACAAGGACAACAGTAGCCACAACAACAACCACATTTCAACCGATAAGGGAATCTGCCGAGTTTTAATAATAGGGTTACCAACAGACACAACAACCCCAAAGTTCTTCTCTAGAAGCCACGATGGAAAAATTTATGTCTACACAAATGCAGTAAAATGAAGAACTCCAGGGAAATGGCAAGCTGTTGAAAGATGCTATTGCTCAACTTTCTGCAAAAGTGGATGGCATTTCCACCCATACCAAGATGTTGGAGAATCAAATAGCACAACAAGCTCTAGCACAACAAAGGAATCCACAGTCCAATTCTCTTCCAAGCCAATCGGAAGTGAACCCAAGACAACATGCTAATGCAATTACTCTAAGAATTGGACCTAAAATTGAGAGACCTTCTCCACCCAAGGAGAAGAACATGGAGGTAGTCGATGAAGAGGAATCCAACACTCCTAATTGCAGCAACGAGAAAGGTATAGCTAAAACACCACCTTTTTTTAAGGCTACTGCACCTTTTCCTCAAAGGCTTACCAACAAAAAGGAGGATCTCAAGTTTAATAAATTTATGGACATTCTCAATAAACTACATGTCAATTTTCCTTTTGCTGAAGTTATTGCCGAGATGCCTTCTTATGCTAAGTTTCTAAAGGATATCTTAACTAAAAGAAGAAAGGTTGATCAAGTTGAAATAATAATACTTTCAGAGAGAGTGAGTTCTGTTATTCAAAACTGCCTTCCACAAAAGCATGATGATTTGGGAACTTTTACACTTCCATGTAAGATCAACAATACCACTTTTGACAAAGGTCTAGTAGACCTTGGTGCTAGTATTAGTATCATTCCATCTACCTTATGGAAAGAATTGGATCTTGGAGATTAGAAGCCGAAAAAGATTGCTATTGAGTTAGTCGATCATTCTATTAAATACCCAAAAGGTATAGTGGAGGATGTACTAGTGCAGATCGGAAAATTCTATATACCATGTGATTTTTTCGTTCTTGATATGGTGGAGATCCCTTCCAATCCTATTCTTTTTGGAAGACCATTCTTGAGGACTACCAGATGTCTTGTCGATGTTTGGGAAGGAAAGCTCACTCTACGTGTTGGTGAAGAAGCAATGAAATTCTCTATTTATGATGCCATGAAAGCACCCACACGTGTTGAAGAAACCTGTTTGTTAGATACTATTGATCCAATTGAGGAGGATAATGATGATATTGCTGATTTAATGATTAATCTTTGTGATGATGTGGCTGAAATCAACAAATCTGAAATTTCTGGAGCACTTCCTATTTCTAAAGCACAAGCTATTAATGAAGACACTCCACTTGTTGATGAAAAAGTTGATGAAGGTACAATAGGGAAAAAGGTAGAACTAAAAGCCCGTCCACCAGGACTAATGTATGCATTTCTTGACCTAAATTCTACATCCCCTGTTATAATAAATGATGAATTAACCAATGACCAAGAAAATAAATTACTTGCCGAACTACATTTGTATAAAGACGTCATTGGTTATTCCATAGATGATTTAAAAGACATTCATCCTTCAATGTGTATACATAGAATAAATTTGGAAGCTGACGCCAAACCAACAGTTGAACCACCTAGGTGCCTAAATCAAAATATGCTTGAAGTGGTAAAGAAAGAAATTTTCAAATTAATTGATGTTGGAATCATTTATCCCATTAGTGATAACCCCTGGGTTAGTGCCATTCACGTGGTTCCTAAGAAGGGGGGTGCAACTGTCATTAAGGGAGACAATGATGAGTTAATACAAATACGCATGGTCACCGACTGGCGTATGTGTATTGACTACCAATGCTTGAATAAGGCAACCCACAAGGATCATTTTCCATTGCCTTTTATTGATTTGATGCTTGAACACCTCGCTAAGCATTCTTACTTTTGTTACTTGGATGAGTATTCCAGATTTTTTCAAATTCCTATTTATCCACCCGACTAAGAGAAAACCGCATTCACTTATACTTATGGAACATATGCCTATCGCCGTATGCCGTTCGGTCTTTGCAATGCTCCCGCGACATTCTAACAGTGTATGATGGCCATATTATCTGATTTTATTGAAAATATAATGGAGATTTTCATAGATGACTTTAGTGTATACGATGATTCCTTTGATCAATGTTTATTGAACCTATCTTTAGTCTTAGCCCGCTGTAAAAAGGTTAACCTAGTAATAAACTGGGAGAAGTGCCATTTCATGGTACAATCCGGTGTAGTACTAGGACATGTCATTTCTAACAAGGGTATTGAATTGGACAGGGCAAAGGTTGAAGCAATTGAAAAGATGTCTACCTCATCTTTAGTCAAAGACATCTGCAGCTTTCTTGGCCATGCAAGTTTTTATAGGAGATTCATTAAAGATTTCTCTAAAATTGCGAAGCCGCTATGTTCCCTACTTGCAAAAGATGTTGAGTTCGTATTTGATGATGATTGCCACACAGCCTTTTCCAAGCTCAAGGAGGCCCTCATTTCAGTCCCAATTATTCAACCTCCGGATTGGGATTCTCCTTTTGAGTTAATGTGTGATGCAAGTGATTATGCAGTGGGAGCTGTTTTAGGACAGTGGAAGGACAAGAAACTCCATGCCATTTATTATATGGAAGCAAAACCTTTGATGAAGCACATATCAACTATACAACCACAGAGAAGGAAATGCTAGCCATTGTATATGCTTTTGACAAGTTCCGACAATATTTGGTGGGATCTAAGGTGATTGTATATACCGATCATGCTGCCATAAAGTATTTGCTGAACAAGAAAGATGCCAAACCACGTCTTATTCACTAGATTTTGCTTCTACAAGAATTTGATCTTGAGATCCAGGATAAGAAAGGTACAAAAAATAATGTTGCTGATCATCTTTATAGATTAACCACAGAGGTTGGAGATCCATTACCCATTAAAGATCATTTTCCCATTGAAAAGCTCTATGCGTTGTCATCTACTCAAGCACCATGGTTTGTGGACATTGCCAACTTTCTTACTATCGGACAACTCCCACCTGATTTGACGTATCAACAAAAGAAGAAATTCTTTCACGATGTGAAATTCTATTATTGGGATGATCCATTTTTATTCAAGCATGGAAGTGATGGGCTGATTCGTCGGTGTGTTGTTGAAGAGGAAATCCCAAACATTATTGCTGAATGCCATGCCTCTCCTTATGGAGGACACTTCGGAAGAGAGAAGACTACTGTTAAGATACTACAAGCTGGCTTCTATTGGCCAACATTATTCAAAGACATCAATCTATTTGTAAAATTTTGTGATAGATGTCAAAGAACAGGAGGTATATCCCACCGTGACGACATGTCGCTCAACACTATCTTAGAGGTTGAGGTATTTGATGTATGTGGAGTGGATTACATGGGACCATTCCCATCCTCCTGCGGGTACCAATACATTCTTGTTGCTTGTGAATATGTGTCCAAATGGGTTGAAGCCATTCCAACCCAAACGCAGGATGTCAAATCAGTAGTAAAGCTTTTTCAAAAGATCATCTTTCCTCGATTTGGAGTTCCTCGAGCTGTAATTTCAGATGGAGGCACTCATTTTGCTGAAAAACAATTCAACAATCTTCTCTCTAAGTATGGTGTAACTCATAAGATCTCTACGCCATATCATCCTCAAACTTTCGGACAGGTTGAGGTCTCAAACCGACAGCTGAAAAACATCCTTGAAAAGACTGTTTCTAGTTCAAGAAAAGACCAAGCTTTAAAGATTGATGATGCATTATGGGCGTACCGTACATCCTACAAGACTATCATAGGTACTACTCCGTTCAAGCTGATCTATGGTAAATCCTATCACCTTTCGCTAAAGTTGGAGTACTGTGCTTTGTGGGCCATTAAATTCTTGAACTTTGATATGAAGAAGGCAGGGGAGAAGCACCTTTTGCAACTGCAGGAACTTGAGGAACTTCACCTTGATGCTTATGAGAATGCAAGGCTGTACAAAGAGAGAACCAAAGCTTGGCATGACAAAAGAATTCACAGGAAGGACTTCCAAGAAGGAGATAAAGTCTTGCTATTCAACTCTAGATTAAAGCTTTTTACAGGGAAGATGAAATCAAAATGGTCCAACCCGTTTCTTATGCTAAAGATTTTCCCATATGGAGTTGTGGAACTCCAAAGCAAAGATGACAACTTCAAAGTAAATGGACATCGTTGCAAGCTTTATTCTTGTGGAGATGAAGTGGACAAGGGAGCCTCTTGCTCCCTCCAAGATGCTTGAAGGAATTGAAGAATCTTACTCCAGACTCTAAATGGAGGACCTTGTAGGAGTTGACCCCACATTAGGATAGATTTATTTTAAAGTTCTTCGAGTCAAAAACACTCTTTAATTTTGTCAATAAGCCTGTCATGGATGAATGTAATAATTTAGACTTGATTGCCACCGTATCTATCTTTATTTCATACTGACTGACTGCTATTTTCTGCAGAAACTCCAAAATGCACGACGTGTCTTTATTTGACACGGTGTGCACCTCAATAGAAAATATACCGTAATCAAGATACATCTCCAGGTACACGACATGTTTTTTGCCAACACGCCATGCTCCGTTCACGAATATGTTTCTGGAAACTAACACTGCATGCATTTACTCGATGCACGCCGTGCACCTGGAAGAGCTACAAAATACAAACACTTTCTGGAAAGTCACACGGCGTGCATACACTGATGCACATCGTGCACCTGAGAACTGAAATGTGCAATAAGTTACTAGAATTATACACGACGTGCATTTCTTTGATGCATGCCGTGCGTTTATCTTTCATTGAACAACAAGAGTTTCTGTAAACTCACAGGATGTGCATAAATTCGTGCATGCCATGCGTCTGGGCACAAAATCAGGCCTACAAGGTGATTTCAAGCAGAACACGCCGTGCATACATAAGATACGCCATGCATCTGGGCATAAAAGGGAGTTTGAAAAGAGGAAATCAAAGAGGAACACGCCGTGCATGTTAAGTGCACGCCATGTATTTTTTGTAAAGTTAGGACAAAAGAGAGGGGGGACGCATGACCTAATTTCTCACTTGAGAAATCAGTCGTGTGAGAGAACCTACTCAAGCTGTGCACCCCTGCACGCCATCGCAACCCCTCTCATGCCGTGCACCGCCGAAGCTGTTCGCACCTCCACTGACCTCCATACCATCTCTGCTGAAGCTGCTCCCGCCACCACGCTCGACCTAGCGCCAGAACCGGTGACGCCGTCGGCACCAGAAACGCCACCAAAGAAACTTCTTCTCCACCGTCCAGCTTCGGAAGCGACACCGACAACAACACCGACGACACCACCTCTGCCAACCAGCCGCCAACGCACCGATAAAGCCGCCACCATCAACCCTTGATGGCCCTAGTGTCTAGCTCCCTACTTCTGACAACTTGCACCTCAGCAACGCTACATACATCATCCTTTTTCCCCACCTTCTTCTCCACTCGTGGCGCCAATTTCACTTGCAGAAAATCTGCAGGTGCTCGCCGTGCATCCATTATACACGCCGTGCATTCTAGGTTCAGGGCATAAGTAATACATTCTAAGTGCACGCCGTGATCAAAATCTGCACACCGTGCACTACTATAGAAACAATGGCACCAATCAAGAGGGGTTCAGGCAAATTCCATGGTGGAGCTTCATCTTCCACAACACCTTCTGAGACGGTAGCTTTTGTGCCCTCCACCCAGTTCCGAGTCACCCCAGAGGAGGATACAGATTACCAGTTTCTCATCACCAGGCGGGTATTACCTTCCCGCTACGTTCCGAAGAAGCTCTAGACAAGTTGGGCTTCAAGAATGAGGTAATGGGCTATCTTCCGTTCTTAGGTCTCCATCTACTCTGCACTAGAGTTACAAAGACCTACCCCCACCTCGTTTATGAATTTTTGACCACCTTTAACGAGAAAGACGACCCCCAAAACCACCATGAGACGTATTTGAAGATCAGGTTTTGTCTTCTAAACAAATGTTTTGCTATGGATCTTCGTCGATTTTGTTCTTTGCTTGGTTGCAACTATGGATGCTATACTGACTATCCGCTCGCCTTCCATAGTGATACTTTTTGGTCTGAAATTACTAGTGAAAATGTGCACAAATCTAGGAAGACACGATCCTCTTCGCTCCATAACCCAATTTTCAGAGTTGTGCATCGCCTTCTAAGCACCAATCCTTTTTCCAAAAATGAAACTCAAGGTGTCGTGGGTAAAACAAACCTTTTATTCTTGTGGTGCATGGTAAAAAATGAGCAAATTAGTTCTGGTTACTACATTGCCAATAAACTTCTAGAAACCAAGAAGAAGAAGCAGAGAGAGGCAGGTGATATCATGTGTGGTGGGTTGCTCACTATACTTGCTATGCAGCTAGGGTTAGATGTGGCTACTCTAGAACTTGCACTGGGGAAAAACCATGTAGAAATCAATTATCTTATTTCTTGTGGCCTAATATCAAGGCATGGGGATAGATCTAGCAAGTTCAAGGTTTTTCTTACAAAGAAACAATTCATTGTCATCCCCGATGCAGCCCACGATGACCTCAGCAACAAAGAAAATTGGAAGGTTGAGTTACAACCCGAGGACAAAGAGGGGGCACCCACCCATGGTGCCAACAGTTCTACAACAGCAATAACTACCACTACAGACACATCACTACTCCCACCCTCCACTAGTACTCAGACAGAGTATGATTGGGCGATGCCTAATGTGAGGAATCTTTATGGATATGTTCAGCAGCGGTTTGACCACATCGACGACCATTTGGACCAGATGAGCATGCAGTACACTGCGTTGCATGACATGGTCCACCAGATGGAATCTTGGCATATCTCTCAGGGCCATTACTCTGTCCCGCCACCGTATCAGTCACCACCGCCACAGCAGCCCCAGTTTCCTCAACAACATGACTCTGCAGACTACCCGATGGACATTCCAGATCTCTTCAACCAGTTTTTCCCTAATCAGGAGGGTGGTGGCCCTCCATTTTGATATTTGATCCATGATAGGTACCCAGTTGTGAATTCCAGAAGTTCAATTGATGCAGTGAGGACACTGCTGATTTCAAGCTTAGGGGGGCACAACCGACCCATAATTGTAGTTTTCAGTTTGCATTACTTTCATTTGAGTCAGTTGTATCCATTTGTTTTCTATTTTATTCCATGCTCAGTTTTCTTTGATGGCAATATTATTATGATTTGAGGCTACCATGTTAGAATGAACTCCATGCTTGATCTATTTTGTCCCTTGTATTTCTTTTGTCTATATGAAAAGAATTTCAAGAGCATGCATGAATCAAATGAAAAAGGAAAGTTCCCATGTACATGCTCTTGTTTTGTGTTTGTGGTTTGAAATCTCAAAATTTTACATCTTTGATTTCTCAATACATGTAACGGTTCCACATTTTTGCAAATTAATTAACTTTGCAACACTTACTAGAATACGAGATAATTTTTCCAAACCCTTAGTGCTTTTGCAATCAATTTTTTTTCAGTGAAATTTTTTCAAAGAATGATTGAAATCTTGCTAGCCTTAACACTATTGTTGACTCTTTGGTGTTGCACCATACTTGTACTATCAATTGTTTACCTTTAACCAATAAAAGATGGCAGATGGCCCACATATTATGCTAGCCTAGTGTGAGTCTGATCTGTAAATGACGGTTAGGTGATATGAAATTCAAAAGAGGGTAAAAACAACACCCCAACCGACATTCCACGTGAGCATAAGCCTAAATTAGCAGCCGAATGCCGAAAACCCAAAAATTTCCATCATCATATCCTTGAGAAAAAGAGTACAACTAAGTTTGTTAATGTTAGCACTGATTTCGTCATCTTACATTCATACTAGTTGAAAATTTTGTAATGTATATGCACTGATTGTTTGGCTTGATTATCCAAATTCTATTTAGTGTTGTCTAGTTGATTATCTTGTTTGAATTTGGAACCACCACCATTGCTGAATTTAAATTCTCTATCTTAGATGTCTAAATTGAGAAGATAACAATGAACACAAACACAATGTACATGGTTGGTTGAGCTGATTGCATATCTTCTTTTCATTTAATCCATGCATGAGTTTGATTATTCTTTCACCTTGAATGTAGCCCTGTTCTTTTTGCTGGAGGACAAGAAATAGTTCAAGCTTAGGGGGATTTGTTGTGTGTTTTCCACATCATCTTTTCACATGTTATCACACATAAATATGATTTATTTTGATATCACTTAGCCTCTTTTCATATTACTTTTGCCATCTTTTTGTTACTTTACTTATCGCATAACTTGCATTACAAATATGTTCCAAGAAAGACTAAATTGCAGAGTTTAATTCTGCTGAAACAGCAGAATGCACGTTGTGCATGTTCAATGCACGCCGTGCAATATTTTAGAAGAGTTTCAATTCACCCAAATAGTAAAACACACGGTGTGTTCATGCCTTGACCACGACGTGCGAGTTTCCAGAAAAGTACAGAAAAGCAAATGCACAACGTGCACCTGGAGCGTCAAGCAAATCAAAATTTACTGGAAAGTTGCACAACGTGCATTACTTAAGTGCACGCCATGCACAATACATTCCGGAGAAACTATCGAAGCTTTTGCATGGCATGCACTCTGGACGCACGCAATGTCTCTGGCAGTTTAAGCATTTAAAAAAATACAAGTTTTTGTTTAAAATGTGGAGGGAACTTAATGGGTGGTTATCACTGGTCATAATTAAAAAGTTTTCTCATCCCAGAGTAAGTATAGAGCAGAGGGGGGCGATTTTGAGGATAAAGGAGGTGGTTTCTTGCCAAAGGAGCCCAATCTCTTCTTCTTTTCTTCTCCAATGTCTTCTCCAAGGTGCAACCAAGCTTCCCCAACTTCATATAGTTTCTCAGGAGAGGAGCCAGTTTGTTTTAGAGCAGCTAAAGGAGGAGAATTTTGTCCCCAAGCCGGAATTCCTCCTTCTTGTGGTTACATCTTTAGATCTTTTTGTTTTTCCTCCTCTAGATCATGTTAAAACCTAAATTTTCTATAGCAAATCTGCAAAGCATGATTATAGACGAGTAATTCCCTTATCTTGGGTATGGGAGAGTAGCTCCCATGTCATATCATGTATGGAACAAGTAAATTTTGTACTAAATACTTTGTTGCTTATTTTTCTACCATGGAAGTACCCATTCTGTCTTTTCTTACATGTATTACTGGACACTTTATGTGCATGTGTTACACTTTCTTGCTTGATCTGAGAAGATAGGTAGGAATGTATGAAGGTGCTCTTCTTGGAAACTCTTTTTCTACCATGAGAGTGAAGATAAATGAGTTGAGGATGTCATCTTTTCATTACTTTACTTATCACATAACTTGCATTGCAGATATGTTCCAAGAAAGACTGAATTGCAGAGTTTAATTCTGCTGAAACAGCAGAATGCATGTTGTGCATGTTCAATGCACGCAGTGTAATATTTTAGAAGAGTTTCAATTCACCCAAATAGTAAAACACACAGTGTGTTCGTGCCTTGAGCACGACGTGTGAGTTTCCAGAAAAGTACAAAAAAGAAAATGCACGACGTGCACCTGGAGCATCAAGCAAATCAAAATTTACTAGAAAGTTGCACGACATGCATTACTTAAGTGCACGCCATGCGCAATACATTCTGGAGCAACTGTCGAAGCTTTTGCATGGCGTGCACTCTGGACGCACGTAGTGTCTCTGGTAGTTTAAGCATTTCAAAAATACAAGTTTTTGTTTAAAATGAAGAGGGAACTTAATGGGTGGTTATCACTGGTCATAATTAAAAAGTTTTCTCATCCCAGAGCAAGTCTAGAGCAAAAGGGGGCAATTTTGCTGATAAAGGAGGTGGTTTCTTGCCAAAGGAGCCCAATCTCTTCTTCTTTTCTTCTCCATTGTCTTCTCCAAGGTGCAACCAAGCTTCCCCAACTTCGTACAGTTTCTCGGGAGAGGACCCATTTTGTTTTAGAGCAGCTAAAGGAGGAGAATTTTGTCCCCAAGCCAGAATTCCTCCTTCTTGTGGTTACATCTTTAGATCTTTTTGTTTGTCCTCCTCTAGATCATGTTAAAACCTAAATTTTCTGTAGCAAATCTGCAAAGCATGATTATAGACGAGTAATTCCCTTCTCTTGGGCATGGGAAAGTAGCTCCCATGTCATATCATATATGGAACAAGTAAATTTCATACTAAATACTTTGTTGCTTGTTTTTCTACCATGGAAGTACCCGTTCTATCTTTTCTTACATGTATTACTGGCCACTTTATGTGCATGTGTTATGCTTTCTTGCTTGATCTGAGAAGATAAGTAGGAATGTATGAATGTTCTCTTCTTGGCAACTCTTTTTCTACCATGAGAGTGGAGATAAATGAGTTGAGGAACATGTTGTGATAAAAAATGAAATTTATGCATGAGAATGTGACTTTGAGTTGAGATCGTTGCACTTGCACCAGGAGGTGAAGTGCAACACAACCTTTCCTTTAAAACACGTGCTTATGTATGTTTACATTTCCGTGTTCCTATAATGTGCTATGATATGTGAGTGAAATTCTAATGTCCAAGATCCTTGATCTCTGAATCTAAACCTCTTTTAGTAAATCTTTTCATTGTTTTGAAGTCTAAATTTCTGCAACAAGTTTAATCAATTACCATCCTTTTAAAAACCGATCTGGATTGTTGAACTTTAGTGCTGTTGCACTCAGTTAATTACTTAAGCTCCTTGTGTTCGACCTCGACTACATTACATCCGTATACTTGCGAAGATTGGTTAAGTTGGGTAAACTTTCCTTGTTAGGATTGAAACTCGTTAGCCTAAATAGCCAACAATGACACATAAGGTCAATGTGCTAACAACCTAGTCCGTCCTTGGTACATGTCACAAAACTAGTAAAAGGAGGTGGGTACGCATACCCTACCATCCGAGGTACAACCATAGTTGTCCTCCAATATTGTCACATATATAATCATCGAGACACGACCACAGCCGTTCTCAATCACATCAGATGTATGAGACATGACCATAGCCAACTTCAACAATCTGCATTGTGGATGACAAGGATATATCCTCAACTTGCCACCCCCACATACTCAACAATATGCGCTCCGAGTTTCCCTTAGGAATACTCATTTCACCATATGGGAAATTCTGACACTCAGATGGATCTATGGCATAGGGCACTACATGATTAGAGTTTCACTTGATTAGTTATGCCAATTGGGTGAATTAAGGCTGCATCAAACAAGTGGACATACATACCCTAATTCACTTCTAGCAAGCATATAAATATTACAACTTTGAAAAGATATAAAATGTGTGAAACATAATTTCTCATCTCATCATCACATGGTACTATTCACTTGCCATTCATGAGACCACACTAGTCATCATACTATCACAAGATATAAATCATTTTCACAATATCACAGGGTATCAACCCTTATCAACATAAGAGGATTACACCTCATTCAAGGCTCAACCATGCCCAAAGGTCATTAAGACCATCATACTATCACATGATATAAAATCCTTTTCATAATATCACAAGGTGTCAACCCTTATCAACACAAGAGGATTACACCTCATTTAGGGCTCAACCATGCCCAAAGGTCATTAAGACCATCATATTATTCTCTGTAAGATCATCATTATCTTTGCATGCCTTATAACAAGGCTCAACAACATCACTTACATACAATACACTAGATCAACAAAATATCACATTAATGAGCTAGGATATATTCATAAACAATCATAGCATGATTATATTAACATTAAGAACATTTCTTTATTACATCAACATGAAAGGAATGTAGATATGTTTAACTCTCATCATATTCATAATGCACATATTTAGCATAAGAAAGTATTAACCATGTGGCTATGATAACCACCAATTAACATATCAAGGTTATGATCATATTAAGGAGGTTATTCCACCATCATTCTATCATATAAGAATGTTAAACATGAATACTCATCTTTATCTATTTGCATTAGAGTTAGTTTCACAAGATAAATTATATTAATGTTACTAATCAACACTCATACCCAAACCCTAACTCACGTCATCCCAATTGGATCATGGATAAATAAGGTGAAGCATCACCATCACATTCCATAACATTATCAAGTATGAACCAACACATAAATCAAGGTGTAACCATCAGGTTATAGAATACTAGGGTTTCAACAACAGTAACAGAGTACTCCATGATTGTATTAGTTATTCAAGGACTATTCATACCCAATTACCATCATTTAGTTATATTAAAGCTAGGTATAACAACTATACCTCATTAGGGTTACATATCAACATAATATGGTTATCACCCCTTCTATTCATATGAGTGAATAGGTAAGACTACCTTGTTAAGGGTAACCCTCCATGTGTTCCATCATTATTCAACCCATATCACCATACCACAATGTCACCTAGAACCATTGGATGTTTAAAAGGTAAGACCATGGGTTGTTTATATAAGTAAACACCTTGGATAAACCACCTATAAAGTCCTCAATTTGTGCTCTAGAAAGAGTCACCATCTACTCCTAAACATCACTTGATTTACAACACAAAAAGTTCCATTGAGAGTAGGGTAAAACCCACAATCGACTGTTAAGTTAAAAAAGCAATCCATTGTCAACAAGTAAGCTCCTTAAGTTGATCATATAAAGGAAACCATATAAATCACATTATTAGGACCAAAATATTACATTAGACATCATTCCACTTTATTGGAGGAATAAACATTATATCTTGACCATTGGATCAAGTTCATATATTAAAACCATCAATTACAGTATAGGTCCGACCATTGCATCGAGTGACCCAAGAAACCATTGGTCTAAGGATTAGTTGATGCTACAACTACAATGCTTGACTCAACATAGGTTTTACAGACCTGATACACCATCATTAGTGACCATTAAGTCACCATAGGTTGTTAGAACAACACTATATTCATTAATCAATATCAAATATTAAGCTAATGTCATCATTGATTGATAACATCAATAGGGTACTTAATGGTTGATCATTAAACTTCTAATTGGTCCAAAAACTGACCTAAGGGGGTGACCATAGGTTTTCACCATCATTTGACACCCTTGATCACTATCATCAGTTGTTACGAAGACAACACCATAGGGTTGTTGCAATGGTACCATCATCAGGTCATGGTTTGTAGAAAAAATCAGCTTAAAACCCTAAAATTGGCCATTGTTTGATAGGTGCTTAGCACCAAAGGTTGTCAAAAAAACCTGTTCCAAGCCATATTATACCTTAGTAATAACATACACATGATCACATGTTCATATATAATGAAATCAGAATATGGAACATTATAAAAATCAAAATCCAAGTCAAGCATAACTTTTTAGTGCATGAATCATCGTTTTCAAGCAAGAACATGATCTAGAAAGCTTATGGTAAGCAATAAATGGGGAGAAAGTTATAAAACTTGCCTCTAATAAGAAGATGAAACCCCACATAGAAGAAATCTCGAGCATGTAGGGTAGAAAATCCATGAATAAGCTATGAATTCGTCCATCTAGCACCTTTCTTCATCAAATGAGCAAACCCTAAGCATAAGGAGCAAGAAAGGTAGGGTTTTAGAGCTTTAGAGAAAATTCTACCATGGAACAGCAAGGTTACAACCTGTAGGAAGATAGGAGGAAGGATAAAAAAGGAATAAACGGAGTAAAGAAGGGAGTTCTTACACTTTTAGGTCAAGATCACTAGAAGGAAGCTTTTTCAACCCTAAAATGAAGTCAATTTCAACCTTAGAGCCTTTCTCCAAGAAGATCCCCAATTTCTTCTTCCTTGGGTAGTGAAATTCGCAGCTGAAGAGAGGAAGAATGAGGTTGGGAGAAGGAGGGAAGTGGTGGAAAGAAAATGGCTCATTTTGGTGCTTGGGTATAAGTATATGACACTTTAAGATAAAGAAAAAGAAAAAGTTGAAATCCTAGTATCTATCCAAGTGTCCATGGCCTTAATTTATTAAGAATATACAATCACACACACAAGAAGATCCCCCATAATGTGTATAGACATGATTATATTTCCTTTTTCTAATTTTCTAGCCAATCAAATAATTCATTAGTTGATAGCTACTAAAGGTAGCTCATCCGTGAAGGGAAAAACTCTAAAATACCCTTAGAGAAAACACCTTCAAACCAAGGTTTAAATAGGCTCCCCATGGACCAACAAGGTCAATAATTATTAGGGAATATCCAAGGAACATAATGAAAGTGATGAATTGCAAAGAAAACCTCTCAATTGGGTAAATTGTAGAAAAGTCCAAAATATACATAAAATTGCATAACTTGCTCAAACAGTGTCCAAATTGGACCAAATTTGAAACTTAAGCTTGTATTATGATTCCAAAGCATATCACAAGGTTATATTAGGATTATAATAATTAAATTATGACAATTAAGCTTGTTCAACTCACTAAGCAAGTTTATGGGCCTTACACGAATAGAGTAAAGATTCTTCCTTAGCTTACCCTTTTTAGATGTGGGTACAGTGGGTAAAGGATAACGAGTTATGGATAAAATATATACTTATCCTAATAAAATCATACAAAGTATCGATGGTGGGTAAAAGAATAATACCTTACCCATTTACATCCCTAACTCAATCCACTTAAGTTGAACTTCTTTACCTTGTCCGGGTTAATGTTGGTTGTGTATATGGATTTACACGCCAAACTACCTCATCCATTTTGGTTAATAATTTATGTTTTGTCTATATGCATCATATGATGCCAATAAAATTTATTTACAAAGAAGAGATAGACTGAACCGACAAACACATTACTGAAAATAAAAACAAGACTCATCAAATTAGGCACATATGTCAGTTGTTGTAGAGGGTTGTGATTGAAAATCATCCAATGTGAAGTTTTAGGGAAAAAACATCACTGATACCAACCTGATAGGCAGTGGACTGGCTACTTGTACTGCCTTAGGTTTTGCTAAAATAAGTGACGTGTGAAGCCTCTTATTCAGTGGTGAACCCATAAATGGACTTAGATATGCTGTGACATATTGTTGTCAGATGTTGTTCCAGACAATCCCAATTGTACGTCTACCCCAAAGACTGACCCCTATATATTGATGGTATTTTAACGATAGAGATTAATTGCAACACGCTCAGAATAGCATCTCACATCAATGAATTTGAACCCCCATAAAATTTTACAATTAGGGAGGGGGTTGAGTTAACTTTAGAGGTTATTTGTTATGACATACATGTTGAGTTTAAAAAATATGTTAGGATTGATATTTGAAGTTGAGACATTATTGACTTAAAAATATGGTAGCAATACCAATCTAGCTATCAGTTTTCTTTGTTACTTATGTAGTAAAGATGTATACGTACTATAATTATAATGTTAAATATGTATAAATATACCGTTTAGATTTGGTGGTGGGCGCTAGAGTCCCGATAGCTCCTTTTAGATCTGTCCCTACTCATATATGTGACGACATCTATATTTAATTGCACCGACATGTATAACAATAGGTGACGTATGTGCTAGAGGGAGGAGAGGCCATATGCATCTAAATCTACACTATTACAAAAAGAAGAAAATTGTTGATTTAATACTTTTGTGTTATTTTCTTTTTTGTTAGAATTGTCTAACCAATAAGATTCATGATTTAAAATTCCCAATAACTTCCTTGACTTTCTCTCCTCTCATGTTTATACCCATCTTTTTTTCTTCTTTACTTCTATTTATCTCTCTTTTTGCTGTGATCACTACTCCACCACTTAACTAATTCTCGTTGATTATGGACACCATACAACCTCTGGGGGGGGTTGTACTAGAGTCCTGATAACCCCCTTTAGATCCGCCCCTACTCATATATGTGATAACGTCTATCCTCAATTACACTGACATGTATAGAAGTAGGTGGAGTCAAGTGCTATAGGGAGGAGAGGCCAAAGCCATCCAAATATGTACCGCTACAAAAAGAAGTTTTTTTTTAAATTTTGTACTATTGTGCCATTTTTTGGTTAGAATTGCCTGACCAACCATAATTTAGCATTTGAAATTCTGACCAACCTCCTTGACTTTCTCTTCTCTCACATTTGTAGTCATTTCTTTTTCTTCTTTACTTCTATTTCTCTCTCTTTAATGTGATCTCCAAACACCACTTAACTAATTCTCATTGATCATTGACACCATAACAACTTGTCAATTACCCGACACTAGAGATTTCATTTCTCACATTAGTGAACACACACTATTTATAGGTGTGCCACTATCATTTGTCCAAAGAATACTACTAGATAGTATAGAGGCATCTGTAAAGGTCCTCTTTGTTGTTAATTGTCTCCTTGCTCTCCTTACCTGGTGTTTTTTAAAATCATTTTATTTTTTCTCTATCTTTAGAAAAACACAATAACTAGGTTCTTTCATTGAGATAGGAACTGTACGCTGTCACCTTGCCACCTGATCAACAAAAATAACAAACTTCAAACCCATGACATCCACAGTTACCAAACATATTATCCCGACCCAAATTTTACTCATGGTTCGGTCAACAAAACACTAACATGACCACAACCAAGTATAGTGTGGATCATCCAATTTTAAATGCTCCATTCTATTCTTCCAATTCTCCCTTGCTTTTTGATTCCCCTCGACACCTCCATCAACTTCACATCAAGCTGCCACTCCTTTTCCCCCTTTCATCGACAATCGACGGGAAGTTGTTGTATTTTTATATTCCAATAATATTCTCTTTTAGTTTTTTGACAAACTCTATGATGTCTAATATAAAATATCACATGCTTTTAACATCTGGAAGGCTTTATGCTCCAAGTTGATTTCATGAGATATTAGTCTCCAACAATTATACATTTATTGAATGGTTTAACTATAATATGGTTGATGATAATGTTGGTATGTATTCCCATAGAGACTGAAACGACCGTCTCGCGAAAACAGGATTAACTAATGCGGAAGCAAATTATTTACAACAGATTACTGAAAATCATTGAAAATTTAAAACTTTTTGCAAAGATATCCATTCACAGGAAAACTCTTTAACCATGAACCAAAGTATTCCAAATTCATCCTGGTTCACAAGTACACAACCTGTACCATTCCTTTTCAAGGATTACAACATTGACTGCCCTGTTAACAAATATACACAGGCAGTATAAAAACTTCGAGGCACTAAGCCAAAACTCAGATTGATACTTTTAAAACTCTTAGGACCTGAGAGTACAAAGACGTCACATAAGACTACTATCTATATGACTAGAAAGATAATATTTCCACCTGAGATCTTATTGCTATCCCTGCTGTTGCTGCTGCTCTTTCCCTATTCTAGGGTTTCTGCTCTGCCTTCCATTCATACCTAAAAATGTTTCCCATGGGGGTGAGACAATTGAAAATTGCCCCAGTGAGAGATATAACTCTCCGCCAAAAACATTGTTATTGCAGTTTATCAAATTAAAACCGAGCAGGGGTTACTTTTACATTATCAGGCAGAATTATTCATCATAGAACAGAATAAGATAATCTCCATTCTCAAGGAGGTCATTGCATCTACCCATGGTAGATAAGTAATTCATCTGTCTACTTTGTAGAGAATATAAAGAAACATATTTAACATTTATCGACTAAGGAATGCACAAAGAAATGCAACATCAGCCAATGAATCTCCGTATTCAATCCTTAAGAAAACATGCTATACGGCTGATTACATTTTACAATCACACTTATGCTCTGAGGAGATGAGATATACCGCTCATACTCCAACCGACCATTACAAAATTGCCTCGGTACCATACATAGGTCATCAAAAGAGCCGGATTCTTATGACCTCATCTATCTCGGTCAGTACGAGACCACATGCAGGACATCTCGTGTCTCTGCTAACTAGCTAGCCAGGGTATTCTGGCACCTTCGCTACAGAGTTACAGCGTCAACTGCACTCTCATAGCTAATCGAGAGATTTCTTGTTTATCTCCTCGATCCGACATTAAGTATCATTGGGAGATTCATGATACATCCATCCCGACATATTCATGAAGGATTGAGAGGTTTCTTGTTTACCTTCCAACAATATCTTCAAGTGGACGTAAGGATATTTTCACCCATTTACCCCCACATATTCAAAATATGTGCTCCGAGTTTTGCCGCGGGCACCCGTTTCACCATCACCTATTCCTGACGATGATGGATCTATGGTCAGAGCACTACATGAATAGATTTCACTTGATTTATTAAGTACATTCTCATATTCTTTTAGCATCAGCCAAGTTCTCAAACATAACTTATTATAACAATGCTATAAAGAGACATGTACTACTTTTGTCAGATATTTATCAGTCTTTCAATGATCCTGGGAACTCAGTCCCTCATTTCAATACTGGGAATTATCATCCCTTCACTTTCTCATCACCATAATCATATGGTTCTGGGTATTCAAACCCTTAACTCATCATTGAGAATTATTATACCTTTTTAAGGTAACTATCACCTTCAGGTCATCTGACCAAGGCATTCATGATACTTGTTACACAAGCATCACACCTGGCTCACAAGGCCATGAAATATCTTGTCACCTCTCACTAGGTAACAACTTACTCATGTGACTCATAAAAGTCCATGCATATTGCTTCTTTTACTAAGAAACAACAACATTAAGGCACATAATGCCAATCAACATTTATTATATAAATGTCACAGCTCACACTAGCTATATACATCATCTCATAATATCTGTATCATTATTAGGCATGATAACAGTCATACAAGATATTCATCACATCATGTGATGTGATAGCAACACCATTATTCCTCTACCAAGAATTAGGGTTTACTATCAAATAGGGCTTTTCATTCCCTTTACCCAAATTAGGGTTAGGGTTCCCCATTTCTCATTAATAAAGAGTTCATGATCTCATTATCTGTCCAACCCTTAATACATTATTCCATACCTCTGGGGCATTCAAGGATATCATATTTGATTATTCTAGAACACTACTTTCATCATATAGAATTAATGATCATCAATTCAAGGTATGAGTTCATTTCTCATCCTTATCATGGTATGATTATATCATACACATCATTTGGGCTTAACCCCATTCTCAAGGTACATTAATTAACACTCATCAAGGTGTAACAACTCATTACATTTCATTGTAATAGTTGCATAACACACTTCATATGTTTCTTACCCAATTATATTGGATTTGAAGTACATCAAGGCATATAAACCCTGAAATGCCGAATGTGATAACTATCATATCTTGATGTATCACTTTCTCATCATTTCAAACTCTGTTGAGTTATCCATCTTATCTTGTATTAAGGTATTTCCCTCTTAATACATTCCATCACTAATCTCTTACCTTTAGCATATAATGCAAAGGCCACACATTAGAATTGTACAACTATCTCACAATGATATGGACTTATCTTAGTTTAAGGCATGACTTTATTATAAAGTTGCTTATAAACAATCACAATGATACACCCTCAACTAGGGTTTCTCATCACATATCTTATGTATCCTTCATCCAATTATATTGGACTTATAATCATATCAAGGTATACAATCATATGAGGTCACTTTCAAATCACATCTAAATCAAGCATAGAGCACCACGGCCGTGCAACCAAGAACGGCCATGCAAAGGGAAGCCACCACGGCCGTGCAACCTTGCACGGTCGTGCAAAGTGAAGCTACCACGATCGTGCTACAGAAGTTCCCCTCATGAATCATATTCAAGTATGAATTCTATTCTTTCATTAGGGATTAGGGTTTCACATACCATCTCCCTTCTTTAGAATAGGGATTACATATAGAATCACCCTTCATTAGGGTTTCATATCACGTTTCCCATATTCAAGGTTTGCTAATCATTCCAAATTAGGGTTTCTCATGAAATCACCCTCAATTAGGGTTTCACATGGATACACCCTCAACTAGGGTTTCACATGGATACACCCTCAGTTAGGGTTTCACATGGATACACCCTCAACTAGGTTTTCACGTGGATACACCCTCAACTAGGGTTTCATAAGGATACACCCTCAACTAGGGTTTGAGTTCAATAACCCTATCAATTAGGGTTTATGTTCATGTTTAGGGTTTCATGATCTCTTTACTTAAGGATCATAACTCTTAACCACCACATGAATCATATTCATGTATGAATTCATGCTATCAACTTCTCAAATTGAATAGGTCATATCACCCTTTAGTTGAGTACATACAACTATGATTAACATAGTGTATCAAGTCATTGACCCTATAAGCAATTAGGAATTCATCCCTTAATTGGCACTAATCCCTTAGGTACTATTCGGGTTTCAACCTTTGTAACTTCTTTGATTATCATTACTAATCAACATTGGATCAATGGATCTTTCATCATCTTGATTCTCAAGAGATTCAATCACATTGGACCTCCATTACATAGGGTATCCAATTGAATTAGGGTTTTCAATGTTGATTCCTTCAATCATTGAATTCATGGAACCACTCATCAATTGGACCTACCCTCATACTTCAATTGAGTTTAATAGGTCAACCTTCAACTGATTTTACTCTCAATTGACCCTCAATTGATCATCAATTAGGGTTTGATTCAATTGAATTAGGGTTTGGAATCGATAATTCAACAACACTAATCAATGTAAGACTAGTTGCTTTGAAACCATTGAACCATCATCCAAATTGGGTATGACATGACCCCAAACGGTCTTGAGGTCGTTTGGATGACCTAAAAACGGTCTTGATACCGTTTGCCCATCATATCACTCAAATCTAAGCAATCCAATTAGGGTTTGGTTCATTGGATTGATCACCAAATCAGCATTACATTGTTTAACAGCTTGGTAACTTTAGACCTTCAAACACCTAACAATACTCAACCCTAGACCTCCAAACGGTCTTGGGTGACCACCAAACGGTCTTGACACCGTTTGTATGAGCTC
This sequence comes from Alisma plantago-aquatica, assembly GCA_963693085.1. Classification (NCBI taxonomy): domain Eukaryota; kingdom Viridiplantae; phylum Streptophyta; class Magnoliopsida; order Alismatales; family Alismataceae; genus Alisma; species Alisma plantago-aquatica. The sequence goes on along the minus strand of OY856409.1, from coordinate 489,705,645 downwards.
CAAATGGTCTTGTGACCGTTTGCCCATCCAACCTTTGGACTCTAGTGAAAATTCATCATGGATTGGTCTATCGAGTTGATCAACAAATCAGCACTACATTGCAATATGATTAGTACCTTTGGACCTTCAGTTGGTCAACTATACTTGACCCCAGACCTCCAAACGGTCTTGGGGTGATCCCGAAACGGTCTTGAGACCGTTTGGGTGATCCCCAAACGGTCTTGAAACCATTTGGGCTAATCAACCCAAAATCTCACCTTAACTCATTGGAATTTCAGCACTGTTTTCAATTAGGGTTTACCTAATTGATTAGCCTTCAACTCATGATTATTTTGGATTTAACCCCTAAAATTTGGAGGGTCATTAACCAACATCATTAGGAACAGTAATCTCAAAATTTCAACGCTTGGTCAACTCCACCAAACGGTCTTGAAACCGTTTTCCCAAAAAGGTCAAGTTAATCAGGTTGAAAAACAGCACTTAATCCAATTAGGTTTCTCTAATTGATTAGGATTCAACTCATGATTCCTTTGGAGTTAACCCCTCAAATTTGGAGTGTTATTAAACAACATCATTAGGAACAGGAATATCAAACGGTCAACGCTTGGTCAACCATATCAAACGGTTTTGAAACCGTTTTCCCAAACAGGTCCAGTTAATCAGGTTGAAAATCAGCATTTAATTCAATTTGATTTGCCTAATTGATTGGCCTTCAACTCACTATTCCTTTGGAGTTAACCCCTCAAATTTGGAGGGTCATTAGTATACATAATTAGGAACAATATTCCTAAACGGTCCATGCTTGGTCAACCATATCAAACGGTCTTGAAACCGTTTGCTCCCAAACGGTTTCAAACCGTTTGCCCTTAAACGGTTTGCTGAAACCGCATAGCCAATCAAATTAAAACGATTTGGAATAGCTATCAAAACCATTTGGCTTGGTAATTTTATTTGGATAAGAATCTAGGATGATTTCATCATCCCCTTCCTTCGAACAACCAAGAACAGCAACCGTTCTTGATGGAAAATGCAGCAAAGAAACAAGAGTGTATCAAATTGAAGAAATCAATCAACAAAGCATAGAGAATTGATGCAATAGCAATGTTTATGGGTTTAAGTTATAAAACCCGCCTCCAATTGAGCTCCAAAGCTCCAAGACCACGGAAAAAATGGTGGATGAAGCTCTTGCAACTCCCCCTAGGCTCGTCCTCAAGCTTTTGGATGAAAAAGTTGGCTAGGGTTGAAGAGGAGATCGAAATAAGAAGGAATCCATAATTTATTTTCGATTTCCACCATGGAATCAAGATGAATGAGGGTTAATAAGCTTACCAACAGGTTGGGGCTTGTCCTCCTGTTGCTCCTAAGTCCCCTTGAGATCATCCAAAGCAAGGGAAGAAGAGAGGGCCGAAAAATCCTTTCAATTGTTTGGAAATGAAGTTTTTATAAAGGAAATTGAGGAGAGAGAAAGCATTTTTAATTTCCCTCCACTCTCAAATTGGTGCCACATAAACCCCCTCACTCCCTTGTGTACGAAGGCACCTTACTTTGCCTTTAATTCTCCTTCATTATCATCAAATTAAAAGAAAAGCAAATTAAGCACCTTAATCATATAATAGTAATATCCATAATGTGAGTGGATATTACTTTTCCTTTATAATAAGGTGAGTGGAGTTTCACCTCCTTTAGATAATTTCGTGCCTTATCTATGCAAAAGGACGTCTATCCTTATTCAAACTCAACCAATAACATTTTGGTTGAAGGCCCTTTAATTAATATATTCATTTTTGCCCTAAATTGAATTAGGGTTTCAATTAGGATTAAATCTTGATTATTTTAATATCAAGATTCTCTCTCCTCCAACTTAATCCAAAAGAGGTGCTCCTCTCATTTTATTTTCTCTACATGATGCCAAGAAACATTAGGGACCTTATTGAAGTGATAAATTACATATTGCACCCTAGGTTTTGGGTAAATTGCATATTACACCAAAACTAGGTTTTCATGCACGTATATTGCTTTATCAGCTCTTTCTTGGTATTCAGGCTTCCATAAGCCATACCTCAGCATATTTTCACTGTCATGATGATTCAAAACATGAGGAACATATTATCATGCACAATTTGCACTTAAACCCCTCAACTTGGGTAATTTGCACATTAGTCCAAAATAAGCAAACATTGCTTCAACATTGTCCAAACAGGACCAAAATTGAAACATAAGCTCCTCATGAGCCCTAATTACTTTTCACAAGATATTATTAAGCATATAATCATCTTTATTAATCAAAACACCTAGGGTTATAGTATAACCCAGGTCAGGGATGTTACAAATTATAAACCCCTAACAAGGATTTCGTCCCCGAAATCCAGATAAAGGAAGACAGATGTATTTCATTCATCATACTATCTAATCTTCACATATCATCTCCTTATTATGGAGACACCAAAAAGCTTTGTTCATCAGAATGTGTTTCCTTACAGGATTCTTATAGAATCAACACACAAGACACATGCTCCACTGTCCCCTTATCATAGACTGTGGAGTCAACTTTGTGTCACATAACACTTTTCTTGTTCATAGAGACATCTTACATTCCTTATTAATATCATGTTTATGCAAAGCATAAACCCCTAGCATATGATGTTCATATCATTTTATATAATCAGACTGATTTCATAGTTGACCACTCTAGGTAGGAAACCTAAACCATCTGATAACTCTCAAATACCAGAATCTCTTACCTTGGTATCAGTCACATGTGTTGGGAACACATCACATTCTCATATTCCTTTCATTATGAGGCATTACTTGTTACATATGTCTTTTTCTTGGAGCCAAAGTCCAAGATAACTGATACTTTTCTAAGTATCCCTCACATGAACATATTTATCTTATGCACATCAGGTGTCCTAAGACCCACTTGATTGCCATGTCCCTGAAAGGAAAGAAAACAAGGATTCATATTCCTCTTATTATTTCATGTATTTTTAGCTATTCATGAACCATTTACTCTTTATCTCATCTTAAGTTCTTTGCCTTTAGCATTGGAATTTGTAAGGATGATTACATGTCATTATCCCTTTCTTTATTATTATCTAGCATGTTTATGATCATCTCATGATCTCATCACATTTCCCATGTCCTCATTATGGAAAAGATCTTTATTATGCTGGCAACATTATTGAACAAGGTCCATCTCCCTCATTCTTATTCTTGTCTTATGAGGAGTACATTTTTAGTTCCTCATACAACATGCTCATCTGAGATTATCTCAAGCTTCTCTTTCTTATGCATGAGATATAGCACATTTATTCATTCCAGATTTCTGATTTCATGATACTCATTAGATTGTCTCAGAATGAGTACTTGATCAGAGCAATAAAAAAGACAACAATCTAAGAGTTTCCATACCCAATTTATCATCAATAGTTGTATACCTGGCTAGGGTTTACAAGTACTGTGATCAAGTAGTATGCACTTTGTCTAATATCATATTCCTTGCTTTTATTATAAGCATAAAATTTAACATCCCTGGATTTTATCCAGGCGTCTCTTCTATACCTCTTCCTCTTTCATAGAGGTAAGACCAATATAGAGCATTTAAAAGAATAGTGAACAAAATTCAAATTCTATTTTTCATCATTTCTTCCCTATATAGCAACCAATAGGGAAAACAAAATCAACAATCCTCTTTTTTTTCCTATAACAAAAAGGGTTTAGTGTACTCGACATGTACACATTAATAGCATACTGTTTCCTCATATCATGGTCTTATTAGTCTTATTACTAATGCAAAAACTAAGCCATGGGATCTTACAGGTGAAAGGTTAAGACCTTTGCACTTACTTAATGGCTACTTCCCTGGTATACTAGGCATTTGTTGCACTATTAATACCAAAAACTTGGTTTTTCAAAACCATTAAGCAAATGTCTCTAGAATTATAGAGACCATTCCCTACTTCTCAGCTTATTGCCCTTCCTTGAGCACTGCCATCATAGATTTATTATCTGACTAAACTCATGGCAGAGTCTACTTTCTTGCCATAAGTTAATCTTTTCCATATTTTCCCTTGTTCCAACATGACTAAGTCATTCAGGAACTCTTTTAAAGCTCAAGCTTTGTGTATTAAGGACTGCTAACCTAGATTGTAAGGCTAGTATCCAGTCCACTTATATGCATTACTGTTGCCCCAATCTGCCCAACAAGAGCATGATCATAGGATTCTCTATCCTGATCAGGTCTTAATGGGGATTGGCACTCATTCTATTCTTGCCTGATCCCTTGCACCTCTTCTTGGTGCAACAACATTGCTCCCAGCAATGTGTTCCTTGTGTTCTCCAGTCATTTTAACTTTTACCCTTTCTCTGCACAAGCAGAAATCATTACAGGGTATACCAGAGGACACTATCACATACTCGATACCTTAGTCCTATGTCTCTGTAGACTCAGTGAACCTAGAGCTCTGATACCACTAATTGAAACGACCGTCTCGTGAAAACAGGATTAACTAATGCGAAAGCGAATTATTTGCAGCGGATTACTGAAAATCACTGAAAATTTAAAACTTTTTGCAAAGATATCCATTCACAGGAAAACTCTTTAACCATGAACCAAAGTATTCCAAATTCATCCTGGTTCACAAGTACACAACCTGTACCATTCCTTTTCAAGGATTACAACATTGACTGCCCTGTTAACAAATATACACAGGCAGTATAAAAACTTCGAGGCACTAAGCCACAAATCAGATTGATACATTTAAAACTCTGAGGACCTGAGAGTACATAGACGACACATAAGACTACTATCTATATGACTAGACAGACAATATTTCCACCTGAGATCTTATTGCTGTCCCTGCTGTTGCTGCTGCTCTTTCCCTGTTCTAGGGTTTCTGCTCTGCCTTCCATGCATACCTAAAAATGTTTCCCACGGGGGTGAGACAATTGAAAATTGCCCCAGCGAGAGATATAACTCTCCGCCAAAAACATTGTTATTGCAGTTTATCAAATTAAAACTGAGCAGGGGTTACTTTTACATTATCAGGCAGAATTATTCATCATAGAACAGAATAAGATAATCTCCATTCTCAAGGAGGTCATTGCATCTACCCATGGTAGATAAGTAATTCATCTGTCTACTTTGCAGAGAATATAAAGAAACATATTTAACATTTATCTACTAAGGAATGCACAAAGAAATGCAACATCAGCCAATGAATCTCCGTATTCAATCCTTAAGCAAACATGCTATATAACTGATTACATTTTACAATCACACTTATGCTCTGAGGAGATGAGATATACCGCTCATACTCCAACCGACCATTACGAAATCGCCTCGGTACCATACATAGGTCATCAAAAGAGCCGGATTCTTATGACCTCATCTATCTCAGTCAGTACGAGACCACATGCAGGACATCTCGTGTCTCTGCTAACTAGCTAGCTAGGGTATTCTGGCACCTTCGCTACAGAGTTACAGCGTCAACTGCACTCTCATCGCTAATCGAGAGATTTCTTGTTTATCTCCTCGATCCAACATTAAGTATCATTGGGAGATTCATGATACATCCATCCCGACATATTCATGAAGGATTGAGAGGTTTCTTGTTTACCTTCCAACAATCTCTTTAAGTGGACGTAAGGATATTTTCGCCCATTTACCCCCACATATTCAAAATATGTGCTCCGGGTTTTGCCGCGGGCACCCGTTTCACCATCACCTATTCCTGACGATGATGGATCTATGGTCAGAGCACTACATGAATAGATTTCACTTGATTTATTAAGTACATTCTCATATTCTTTTAGCATCAGCCAAGTTCTCAAACATAACTTATTATAACAATGCTATAAAGAGACATGTACTACTTTTATCAGATATTTATCAATCTTTCAAAGACCCTGGGAACTCAGTCCCTCATTTCAATACTGGGAATTATCATCCCTTTACTTTCTCATCACCATAATCATATGGTTCTGGGTATTCAAACCCTTAACTCATCATTGAGCATTATTATACCTTTTTAAGGTAACTATCACCTTCAGGTCATCTGACCAAGGCATTCATGATACTTGTTACACAAGCATCACACCTGGCTCACAAGGCAATGAAATATCTTGTCACCTCTCACTAGGTAACAACTTACTCATGTGACTCATAAAAGTCCATGCATATTGCTTCTTTTACTAAGAAACAACAACATTAAGGCACATAATGCCAATCAACATTTATTATATAAATGTCACAGCTCACACTAGCTATATACATCATCTCATAATATCTGTATCGTTATTAGGCATGATAACAGTCATACAAGATATTCATCACATCATGTGATGTGATAGCAACACCATTATTCCTCTACCAGGAATTAGGGTTTACTATCAAATAGGGCTTTTCATTCCCTTTACCCAAATTAGGGTTAGGGTTCCCCATTTCTCATTAATAAAGAGTTCATGATCTCATTATCTGTCCAACCCTTAATACATTATTCCATACCTATGGGGCATTCAAGGATATCATATTTGATTATTCTAGAATACTACTTTCATCATATAGAATTAATGATCATCAATTCAAGGTATGAGTTCATTTCTCATCCTTATCATGGTATGATTATATCATACACATCATTTGGGCTTAACCCCATTCTCAAGGTACATTAATTAACACTCATCAAGGTGTAACAACTCATTACATTTCATTGTAATAGTTGCATAACACACTTCATATGTTTCTTACCCAATTATATTGGATTTGAAGTACATCAGGGCATATAAACCCTGAAATGCTGAATGTGATAACTATCATATCTTGATGTATCACTTTCTCATCAGTTCAAACTCTGTTGAGTTATCCATCTTATCTTGTATTAAGGTATTTCCCTCTTAATACATTCCATCACTAATCTCTTACCTTTAGCATATAATGCAAAGGCCACACATTAGAATTTTACAACTATCTCACAAAGATATGGACTTATCTTAGTTTAAGGCATGACTTTATTATAAATTTGCTTATAAACAATCACAATGATACACCCTCAACTAGGGTTTCTCATCACATATCTTATGTATCCTTCATCCAATTATATTGGACTTATAATCATATCAAGGCATACGATCATATGAGGTCATTTTCAAATCACATCTAAATCAAGCATAGAGCACCACGGCCGTGCAACCAAGAACGGCCGTGCAAAGGGAAGCCACCACGGCCGTGCAACCTTGCACGATCGTGCAAAGTGAAGCTACCACGATCGTGCTACAGAAGTTCCCCTCATGAATCATATTCAAGTATGAATTCTATTCTTTCATTAGGGATTAGGGTTTCACATACCATCTCCCTTCTTTAGAATTGGGATTACATATAGCATCACCCTTCATTAGGGTTTCATATCACGTTTCCCATATTCAAGGTTTGCTAATCATTCCAAATTAGGGTTTCTCATGAAATCACCCTCAATTAGGGTTTCACATGGATACACCCTCAACTAAGGTTTCACATGGATACACCCTCAGTTAGGGTTTCACATGGATACACCCTCAACTAGGTTTTCACATGGATACACCCTCAACTAGGGTTTCATAAGGATACACCCTCAACTAGGGTTTGAGTTCAATAACCTTGTCAATTACGGTTTATGTTCATGTTTAGGGTTTCATGATCTCTTTACTTAAGGATCATAACTCTTAACCACCACATGAATCATATTCATGTATGAATTCATGCTATCAACTTCTCAAATTGAATAGGTCATATCACCCTTTAGTTGAGTACATACAACTATGATTAACATAGTGTATCAAGTCATTGACCCTATAAGAAATTAGGAATTCATCCCTTAATTGGCACTAATCCCTTAGGTACTATTCGGGTTTCAACCTTTGTAACTTCTTTGATTATCATTACTAATCAACATTGGATCAATGGATCATTCATCATCTTGATTCTCAAGAGATTCAATCACATTGGACCTCCATTACATAGGGTATCCAATTGAATTAGGGTTTTCAATGTTGATTCCTTCAATCATTGAATTCATGGAACCACTCATCAATTGGACCTACCCTCATACTTCAATTGAGTTTAATAGGTCAACCTTCAACTTATTTGACTCTCAATTGACCCTCAATTGATCATCAATTAGGGTTTGATTCAATTGAATTAGGGTTTGGAATCGATAATTCAACAACACTAATCAATGTAAGACTAGTTGCTTTGAAACCATTGAACCATCATCCAAATTGGGTATGACATGACCCCAAACGGTCTTGAGGTCGTTTGGATGACCTAAAAACGGTCTTGAGACCGTTTTCCCATCATATCACTCAAATCTAAGCAATCCAATTAGGGTTTGGTTCATTGGATTGATCACCAAATCAGCATTACATTGTTTAACAGCTTGGTAACTTTAGACCTTCAAACACCTAACCATACTCAACCCTAGACCTCCAAACGGTCTTGGGTGACCACCAAACGGTCTTGAGACCGTTTGGATGAGCTCCAAATGGTCTTGAGACCGTTTGCCCATCCAACCTTTGGACTCTAGTGAAAATTCATCATGGATTGGTCTATCGAGTTGATCAACAATTCAGCACTACATTGCAATATGATTAGTACCTTTGGACCTTCAGTTGGTCAACTATACTTGACCCCAGACCTCAAAACTGTCTTGGGGTGATTCCCAAACGGTCTTGAGACTGTTTGGGTGATCCCCAAACGGTCTTGAAACCGTTTGGGCTAATCAACCCAAAATCTCACCTTAACTCATTGGAATTTCAGCACTGTTTTCAATTAGGGTTTACCTAATTGATTAGCCTTCAACTCATGATTATTTTGGAGTTAACCCCTAAAATTTGGAGGGTCATTAACCAACATCATTAGGAACAGTAATCTCAAACGGTCCACGCTTGGTCAACTCCACCAAACGGTCTTGAAACCGTTTTTCCAAAAAGGTCAAGTTAATCAGGTTGAAAATCAGCACTTAATCCAATTAGGTTTCTTTAATTGATTAGGATTCAAATCATGATTCCTTTGGAGTTAACCCCTCAAATTTGGAGTGTTATTAAATAACATCATTAGGAACAGGAATATCAAACGGTAAACGCTTGGTCAACCATATCAAACGGTGTTGAAACCGTTTTCCCAAACATGTCCAGTTAATCAGGTTGAAAATCAGCATTTAATTCAATTTGATTTGCCTAATTGATTGGCCTCCAACTCACTATTCCTTTGGAGTTAACCCCTCAAATTTGGAGGGTCATTAGTATACATAATTAGGAACAAGATTACTAAACGGTAAATGCTTGGTTAACCATATCAAACGGTCTTGAAACCGTTTTCTCCCAAACGGTTTCAAACCGTTTGCCCTTAAACGGTTTGCTGAAACCGCATAGCCAATCAAATTAAAACTATTTGGAATAGCTATCAAAACCATTTGGCTTGGTAATTTTCTTTGGATAAGAATCTAGGATGATGTCATCATCCCCTTCCTTCGAACAACCAAGAACAACAACCGTTCTGGATGGAAAATGCAGCAAAGAAACAAGAGTGTATCAAATTGAAGAAATCAATCAACAAAGCATAGAGAATTGATGCAATAGCAATGTTTATGGGTTTAAGTTATAAAACCCGCCTCCAATTGAGCTCCAAAGCTCCAAGACCACGGAAAAAATGGTGGATGAAGCTCTTGCAACTCCCCCTAGGCCCGTCCTCAAGCTTTTGGATGAAAAAGTTGGCTAGAGTTGAAGAGGAGATCGAAATAAGAAGGAATCCATAATTTATTTTCGATTTCCACCATGGAATCAAGATGAATGAGGGTTAATAAGATTACCAACAGGTTGGGGCTTGTCCTCCTATTGCTCCTAAGTCCCCTTGAGATCATCCAAAGCAAGGGAAGAAGAGAGGGCCGAAAAATCCTTTCAATTGATTTGGAAATGAAGTTTTTATAAAGGAAATTGAGGAGAGAGAAAGCATTTTTAATTTCCCTCCACTCTCAAATTGGTGCCACATAAACCCCCTCACTCCCTTGTGTACGAAGGCACCTTCCTTTGCCTTTAATTCTCCTTCATTATCATCAAATTAAAAGAAAAGCAAATTAAGCACCTTAATCATATAATAGTAATATCCATAATGTGAGTGAATATTACTTTTCCTTTATAATAAGGTGAGTGGAGTTTCACCTCCTTTAGATATTTTCGTGCCTTATCTATGCAAAAGGACGTCTATCCTTATTCAAACTCAACCAATAACATTTTGGTTGAAGGCCCTTTAATTAATATATTCATTTTTGCCCTAAATTGAATTAGGGTTTCAATTAGGATTAAATCTTGATTATTTTAATATCAAGATTCTCTCTCCTCCAACTTAATCCAAAAGAGGTGCCCCTCTCATTTTATTTTCTCTACATGATGCCAAGAAACATTAGGGACCTTATTGAAGTGATAAATTACATATTGCACCCTAGGTTTTGGGTAAATTGCATATTACACCAAAACTAGGTTTTCATGCTCGTATATTGCTTTATCAGCTCTTTCTTGGTATTCAGGATTCCATAAGCCATACCTCAGCATATTTTCACTGTCATGATGATTCAAAACATGAGGAACATATTATCATTCACAATTTGCACTTAAACCCCTCAACTTGGGTAATTTGCACATTAGTCCAAAATAAGCAAACATTGCTTCAACATTGTCCAAACAGGACCAAAATTGAAACATAAGCTCCTCATGAGCCCTAATTACTTTTCACAAGATATTATTAAGCATATAATCATCTTTATTAATCAAAACACCTAGGGTTATAGTATAACCCAGGTCAGGGATGTTACAAATTATAAACCCCTAACAAGGATTTCGTCCCCGAAATCCAGATAAAGGAAGACAGATGTATTTCATTCATCATACTATCTAATCTTCACATATCATCTCCTTATTATGGAGACACCAAAAAGCTTTGTTCATCAGAATGTGTTTCCTTACAGGATTCTTATAGAATCAACACACAAGACACATGCTCCACTGTCCCCTTATCATAGACTGTGGAGTCAACTTTGTGTCACATAACACTTTTCTTGTTCATAGAGACATCTTACATTCCTTATTAATATCATGTTTATGCAAAGCATAAACCCCTAGCATATGATTTTCATATCATTTTATATAATCAGACTGATTTCATAGTTGACCACTCTAGGTAGCCAACCTAAACCATCTGATAACTCTCAAATACCAGAATCTCTTACCTTGGTATCAGTCACATGTGTTGGGAACACATCACATTCTCATATTCCTTTCATTATGAGGCATTACTTGTTACATATGTCTTTTTCTTGGAGCCAAAGTCCAAGATAACTGATACTTTTCTAAGTATCCCTAACATGAACATATTTATCTTATGCACATCAGGTGTCCTAAGACCCACTTGATTGCCATGTCCCTGAAAGGAAAGAAAACAAGGATTCATATTCCTCTTATTATTTCATGTATTTTTAGCTATTCATGAACCATTTACTCTTTATCTCATCTTAAGTTCTTTGCCTTTAGCATTGGAATTTGTAAGGATGATTACATGTCATTATCCCTTTCTTTATTATTATCTAGCATGTTTATGATCATCTCATGATCTCATCACATTTCCCATGTCCTCATTATGGAAAAGATCTTTATTATGCTGGCAACATTATTGAACAAGGTCCATCTCCCTCATTCTTATTCTTGTCTTATGAGGAGTACATTTTTAGTTCCTCATACAAAATGCTCATCTGAGATTATCTCAAGCTTCTCTTTCTTATGCATGAGATATGGCACATTTATTCATTCCAGATTTCTGATTTCATGATACTCATTAGATTGTCTCAGAATGACTACTTGATCAGAGCAATCAAAAAGACAACAATCTAAGAGTTTCCATACCCACTTTATCATCAATAGTTGTATACCTGGCTAGGGTTTACAAATACTGTGATCAAGTAGTATGCACTTTGTCTAATATCATATTCCTTGATTTTATTATAAGCATAAAATTTAACATCCCTGGATTTTATCCAGGCATCTCTTCTATACCTCTTCCTCTTTCATAGAGGTAAGACCAATATAGAGCATTTAAAAGAATACTGAACAAAATTCAAATTCTATTTTTCATCATTTCTTCCCTATATAGCAACCAATAGGGAAAACAAAATCAACAATCCTCTTTTTTTTTCCTATAACAAAAAGGGTTTAGTGTACTCGACATGTACACATTAATAGCATACCGTTTCCTCATATCATGGTCTTATTAGTCTTATTACTAATGCAAAAACTAAGCCATGGGATATTACAAGTGAAAGGTTAAGACCTTTGCACTTACTTAATGGCTACTTCCCTGGTATACTAGGCATTTGTTGCACTATTAATACCAAAAACTTGGTTTTTCAAAACCATTAAGCAAATGTCTCTAGAATTATAGAGACCATTCCCTACTTCTCAGCTTATTGCCCTTCCTTGAGCACTGCCATCATAGATTTATTATTTGACTAAACTCATGGCAGAGTCTACTTTCTTGCCATAAGTTAATCTTTTCCATATTTTCCCTTGTTCCAACATGACTAAGTCATTCAGGAACTCTTTTAAAGCTCAAGCTTTGTGTATTAAGGACTGCTAACCTAGATTGTAAGGCTAGTATCCAGCCCACTTATATGCATTACTGTTGCCCCAATCTGCCCAACAAGAGCATGATCATAGGATTCTCTATCCTGATCAGGTCTTAATGGGGATTGTCACTCATTCTATTCTTTCCTGATCCCTTGCACCTCTTCTTGGTGCAACAACATTGCTCCCAGCAATGTGTTCCTTGTGTTCTCCAGTCATTTTAACTTTTACCCTTTCTCTGCACAAGCAGAAATCATTACAGGGTATACCGGAGTTCACTATCACATACTCGATACCTTAGTCCTATGTCTCTATAGACTCAGCGAACCTAGAGCTTTGATACCACTAATTGAAACGACCGTCTCGCGAAAACAGGATTAACTAATGCGGAAGCGAATTATTTGCAGCGGATAACTGAAAATCACTGAAAATTTAAAACTTTTTGCAAAGATATCCATTCACAGGAAAACTCTTTAACCATGAACCAAAGTATTCCAAATTCATCCCGGTTCACAAGTACACAACCTGTACCATTCCTTTTCAAGGATTACAACATTGACTGCCCTGTTAACAAATATACACAGGCAGTATAAAAACTTTGAGGCACTAAGCCAAAAATCAGATTGATACATTTAAAACTCTGAGGACCTGAGAGTACAAAGACGACACATAAGACTACTATCTATATGACTAGACAAAAAATATTTCCACCTGAGATCTTATTGCTGTCCCTGCTGTTGCTGCTGCTCTTTCCCTGTTCTAGGGTTTCTGCTCTGCCTTCCATGCATACCTAAAAATGTTTCCCACGGGGGTGAGACAATTGAAAATTGCCCCAGCGAGAGATATAACTCTCCGCCAAAAACATTGTTATTGCAGTTTATCAAATTAAAACTGAGCAGGGGTTACTTTTACATTATCAGGCAGAATTATTCATCATAGAACAGAATAAGATAATCTCCATTCTCAAGGAGGTCATTGCATCTACCCATGGTAGATAAGTAATTCATCTGTCTACTTTGCAGAGAATATAAAGAAACATATTTAACATTTATCTACTAAGGAATGCACAAAGAAATGCAACATCAGCCAATGAATCTCCGTATTCAATCCTTAAGCAAACATGCTATACAGCTGATTACATTTTACAATCACACTTATGCTCTGAGGAGATGAGATATACCGCTCATACTCCAACCGACCATTACGAAATCGCCTCGGTACCATACATAGGTCATCAAAAGAGCCGGATTCTTATGACCTCATCTATCTCAGTCAGTATGAGACCACATGCAGGACATCTCGTGTCTCTGCTAACTAGCTAGCCAGGGTATTCTGGCACCTTCGCTACAGAGTTACAGCATCAACTGCACTCTCATCGCTAATCGAGAGATTTCTTGTTTATCTCCTCGATCCGACATTAAGTATCATTGGGAGATTCATGATACATCCATCCCGACATATTCATGAAGGATTGAGAGGTTTCTTGTTTACCTTCCAACAATCTCTTTAAGTGGACGTAAGGATATTTTTGCCCATTTACCCCCACATATTCAAAATATGTGCTCCGGGTTTTGCCGCGGGCACCCGTTTCACCATCACCTATTCCTGACGATGATGGATCTATGGTCAGAGCACTACATGAATAGATTTCACTTGATTTATTAAGTACATTCTCATATTCTTTTAGCATCAGCCAAGTTCTCAAACATAACTTATTATAACAATGCTATAAAGAGACATGTACTACTTTTATCAGATATTTATCAGTCTTTCAAAGACGCTGGGAACTCAGTCCCTCATTTCAATATTGGGAATTATCATCCCTTCACTTTCTCATCACCATAATCATATGGTTCTGGGTATTCAAACCCTTAACTCATCATTGAGCATTATTATACCTTTTTAAGGTAACTATCACCTTCAGGTCATCTGACCAAGGCATTCATGATACTTGTTACACAAGCATCACACCTGGCTCACAAGGCCATGAAATATCTTGTCACCTCTCACTAGGTAACAACTTACTCATGTGACTCATAAAAGTCCATGCATATTGCTTCTTTTACTAAGAAACAACAACATTAAGGCACATAATGCCAATCAACATTTATTATATAAATGTCACAGCTCACACTAGCTATATACATCATCTCATAATATCTGTATCGTTATTAGGCATGATAACAGTCATACAAGATATTCATCACATCATGTGATGTGATAGCAACACCATTATTCCTCTACCAGGAATTAGGGTTTACTATCAAATAGGGCTTTTCATTCCCTTTACCCAAATTAGGGTTAGGGTTCCCCATTTCTCATTAATAAAGAGTTCATGATCTCATTATCTGTCCAACCCTTAATACATTATTCCATACCTCTGGGGCATTCAAGGATATCATATTTGATTATTCTAGAACACTACTTTCATCATATAGAATTAATGATCATCAATTCAAGGTATGAGTTCATTTCTCATCCTTATCATGGTATGATTATATCATACACATCATTTGGGCTTAACCCCATTCTCAAGGTACATTAATTAACACTCATCAAGGTGTAACAACTCATTACATTTCATTGTAATAGTTGCATAACACACTTCATATGTTTCTTACCCAATTATATTGGATTTGAAGTACATCAAGGCATATAAAGCCTGAAATGCTGAATGTGATAACTATCATATCTTGATGTATCACTTTCTCATCATTTCAAACTCTGTTGAGTTATCCATCTTATCTTGTATTAAGGTATTTCCCTCTTAATACATTCCATCACTAATCTCTTACCTTTAGCATATAATGCAAAGGCCACACATTAGAATTGTACAACTATCTCACAATGATATGGACTTATCTTAGTTTAAGGCATGACTTTATTATAAAGTTGCTTATAAACAATCACAATGATACACCCTCAACTAGGGTTTCTCATCACATATCTTATGTATCCTTCATCCAATTATATTGGACTTATAATCATATCAAGGTATACGATCATATGAGGTCACTTTCAAATCACATCTAAATCAAGCATAGAGCACCACGGCCGTGCAACCAAGAACGACCGTGCAAAGGGAAGCCACCACGGCCGTGCAACCTTGCACGGTCGTGCAAAGTGAAGCTACCACGATCGTGCTACAGAAGTTCCCCTCATGAATCATATTCAAGTATGAATTCTATTCTTTCATTAGGGATTAGGGTTTCACATACCATCTCCCTTCTTTAGAATAGGGATTACATATAGCATCACCCTTCATTAGGGTTTCATATCACGTTTCCCATATTCAAGGTTTGCTAATCATTCCAAATTAGGGTTTCTCATGAAATCACCCTCAATTAGGGTTTCACATGGATACACCCTCAACTAGGGTTTCACATGGATACACTCTCAGTTAGGGTTTCACATGGATACACCCTCAACTAGGTTTTCACATGGATACACCCTCAACTAGGGTTTCATAAGGATACACCCTCAACTAGGGTTTGAGTTCAATAACCCTGTCAATTAGGGTTTATGTTCATGTTTAGGGTTTCATGATCTCTTTACTTAAGGATCATAACTCTTAACCACCACATGAATCATATTCATGTATGAATTCATGCTATCAACTTCTCAACTTGAATAGGTCATATCACCCTTTAGTTGAGTACATACAACTATGATTAACATAGTGTATCAAGTCATTGACCCTATAAGAAATTAGGAATTCATCCCTTAATTGGCACTAATCCCTTAGGTACTATTCGGGTTTCAACCTTTGTAACTTCTTTGATTATCATTACTAATCAACATTAGATCAATGGATCATTCATCATCTTGATTCTCAAGAGATTCAATCACATTGGACCTCCATTACATAGGGTATCCAATTGAATTAGGGTTTTCAATGTTGATTCCTTCAATCATTGAATTCATGGAACCACTCATCAATTGGACCTACTCTCATACTTCAATTGAGTTTAATAGGTCAACCTTCAACTGATTTGACTCTCAATTTACCCTCAATTGATCATCAATTAGGGTTTGATTCAATTGAATTAGGGTTTGGAATCGATGATTCAACAACACTAATCAATGTAAGACTAGTTGCTTTGAAACCATTGAACCATCATCCAAATTGGGTATGACATGACCCCAAACGGTCTTTAGGTCGTTTGGATGACCTCCAAACGGTCTTGAGACCGTTTGCCCATCATATCACTCAAATCTAAGCAATCCAATTAGGGTTTGGTTCATTGGATTGATCACCAAATCAGCATTACATTGTTTAACAACTTGGTAACTTTAGACCTTCAAACACCTAACCATACTCAACCCTAGACCTCCAAACGGTCTTGGGTGACCACCAAACGGTCTTGAGACCGTTTGTATGAGCTCCAAACGGTCTTGAGACCGTTTGCCCATCCAACCTTTGGACTCTAGTGAAAATTCATCATGGATTGGTCTATCGAGTTGATCAACAAATCAACACTACATTGCAATATGATTAGTACCTTTGGACCTTCAATTGGTCAACTATGCTTGACCCCAGACCTCCAAACGGTCTTGGGGTGATCCCCAAACGGTCTTGAGACCGTTTGGGTGATCCCCAAACCGTCTTGAAACCGTTTGGGCTAATCAACCCAAAATCTCAACTTAACTCATTGGAATTTCAGCACTGTTTTCAATTACGGTTTACCTAATTGATTAGCCTTGAATTCATGATTCTTTTGGAGTTAACCCCTAAAATTTGGAGGGTCATTAAAAAACATCATTAGGAACAGCAATATTAAACTGTCAACGCTTGTTCAACTCTACCAAACGGTCTTGAAACCGTTTTCCCAAAAAGGTCAAGTTAATCAGGTTGAAAATCAACACTTAATCCAATTAGGTTTCTCTAATTGATTAGGCTTCAACTCATGATTCTTTTTGAGTTAACCCCTCAAATTTGGAGGGTTATTAAAAACATCATTAGGAACAGGAATATAAAACGGTCAACGCTTGGTAAACCATCTCAAACGGTTTTGAAACCGTTTGCCCAAACAAGTCCAGTTAATCAGGTTGAAAATCAGCATTTAATTCAATTTGATTTGCCTAATTGATTGGCCTTCAACTCACTATTCCTTTGGAGTTAACCCCTCAAATTTGGAGGGTAATTAGTATACATAATTAGGAACAAGATTCCCAAACGGTCAATGCTTGTTCAACCATCTCAAATGGTCTTGAAACTGTTTGCTCCCAAACGGTTTCAAACCGTTTGCCCTTAAACGGTTTGCTGAAACCGCATAGCCAATCAAATTAAAACGATTTGGAATAGCTATCAAAACCATTTGGCTTGGTAATTTTCTTTGGATAAGCATCTAGGATGATGTCATCATCACCTTCCTTCGAACAACCAAGAACAGCAACCGTTCTTGATGGAAAATGCAGCAAAGAAACAAGAGTGTATCAAATTGAAGAAATCAATCAACAAAGCATAGAGAATTGATGCAATAGCAATGTTTATGGGTTTAAGTTATAAAACCCGCCTCCAATTGAGCTCCAAAGCTCCAAGACCACGGAAACAATGGTGGATGAATCTCTTGCAACTCCCCCTAGGCTCGTCCTCAAGCTTTTGGATGAAAAAGTTGGCTAGGGTTGAAGAGGAGATCGAAATAAGAAGGAATCCATAATTTATTTTCGATTTCCACCATGGAATCAAGATGAATGAGGGTTAATAAGCTTACCAACAGGTTGGGGCTCGTCCTCCTATTTCTCCTAAGTCCCCTTGAGCTCATCCAAAGCAAGGGAAGAAGAGAGGGCCGAAAAACCTTTCAATTGATTTGGAAATGAAGTTTTTATAAAGGAAATTGAGGAGAGAGAAAGCATTTTTAATTTCCCTCCACTCTCAAATTGGTGCCACATAAACCCCCTCACTCCCTTGTGTACGAAGGCACCTTCCTTTGACTTTAATTCTCCTTCATTATCATCAAATTAAAAGAAAAGCAAATTAAGCACCTTAATCATATAATAGTAATATCCATAATGTGAGTGGATATTACTTTTCCTTTATAATAAGGTGAGTGGAGTTTCACCTCCTTTAGATATTTTCGTGCCTTATCTATGCAAAAGGACGTCTATCCTTATTCAAACTCAACCAATAACATTTTGGTTGAAGGCCCTTTAATTAATATATTCATTTTTGCCCTAAATTGAATTAGGGTTTCAATTAGGATTAAATCTTGATTATTTTAATATCAAGATTCTCTCTCCTCCAACTTAATCCAAAAGAGGTGCCCCTCTCATTTTCTTTGCTATACATGATGACAAGAAACATTAGGGACCTTATTGAAGTGATAAATTAGATATTTCACCCTAGGTTTTGGGTAAATTGCATATTACACCAAAACTAGGTTTTCATGCACGTATATTGCTTTATCAGCTCTTTCTTGGTATTCAGGCTTCCATAAGCCATACCTCAGCATATTTTCACTCTCATGATGATTCAAAACATGAGGAACATATTATCATGCACAATTTGCACTTAAACCCCTCAATTTGGGTAATTTGCACATTAGTCCAAAATAAGCAAACATTGCTTCAACATTGTCCAAACAGGACCAAAATTGAAACATAAGCTCCTCATGAGCCCTAATTACTTTTCACAAGATATTATTAAGCATATAATCACCTTTATTAATCAAAACACCTAGGGTTATAGTATAACCCAGGTCAGGGATGTTACAGAGACAATCATATGATGATTGTAATGGGGCATTATATGCTTGAATTGATAATCATAAAGGTAATTCCATCTATTATGTTTGTCTCAATCATGAGATGATGACACAAACATGATAAATGTCTAAAGAATAATGTTTCTCAATGACATATCTCTTTAGGTTGAGGACCCAAACTATGAGATCATATATATGATAAGAGTACATACATTCTTCTTATGTCCCTAGTCAGATATTACTATGGAAGCAAAATAGACAACAATAATACATAATACTAGAGTGTGTGTTGGTTGATGACATAATCTTACCAGTCACGATATGTGATATCAAACCAAATACATAGATACTTGTTAGAGAACAGTGTACTAGACAGAACCACCTTGAGAGTGATACATGAAAACCGTGGAATGGTAGATAGAATCATCTTCCGTAGTGACAGTGATGATTGTGGTTCTTAGACCTAAAGTCACTACACTCATCACATGTCGTTCAATGTATTATGACACCATCTAACATGACACTGAATAAGAGTTGCCATAAAGTTGGAGCTCATGTATGTTGTGACACATGGGGATTGAGTGTCAGTGATGTAGATGGGATTTGTCCCTCTCACAGGATAATGATATCCAAACCACTTGATAAGCGAGACTGAGAAACATATGGCCATACTCATGTGACTCAATATGTGATATGTGAGCTCACAACATCTCATATAGAATGTTCTAGTTCAAGGAACATTGATTGAATGTTGAGAGGATGATGATTCCATGCCTCGAGTTCAATCTGGATATCAGAGACAACAAAACTATAACTGATAATAGATTGTAGATTGAAGTAGTTCTCCACTTTCTAATTATTTAGGTAGCAATGATGTGTTTCTAGATACCACACATTGCTTGTGATGTCAAAAATTGATTATGGACATACACTTCCAACATAATTTAGAACCTATAGGGTCACACAGATAGAATGCACCTGGAAAAAGAGTTTACTCATGAATATAGTTTAATTTGATTACTAAAGTGTTTAGATATTCAATTTAAACAATATTGGTTGTACATTGACTGAACTAGAATTTGAATCGACCGGTTCAAAGTGAACCACCCGGTTTAGAATATGAATCACCTAGTTCAGAAATGAACCATCCATTTCAAAATGTGAGTCGATAGTTTCAGATATGAGACGACCTGTTGAGCCTAGACATTTCAAAATTTGAGTCGATAGTTTTAGATTTGAGATGACCAGTTGAGCCATCAATATGACTGGATGAAAGATTGTGCAGACTTCATGTTGTACATTAATCATCATATTGAAGACAATATATTTACAAATAGTAAATAAAGTGAACCGACCAATTCAAATGTTGAATCTACCATTTTGCATGTGAAACAACCGATTCATAAATGAATCGACCGACTCAGAAATGAACTGATCAGTTCATAAGTGAACTGAGAGATTCATGATTCACAGTAGCTAAAAATTTGTAAAATTCTGTCTCTTCGACTCTCAGTTGATTTGGCAATCTTGACCGTTGCCCTCTTATAAATAGAGGGGTAGTCAAGATTTCTAAGAGACACAACAATAACCTCTGATAATTGTTGTCCTCTCACACTTGTGGTAACGTGAGAGTTCGAGCAAGTCTTATCTGTAAAAAGAAGAGACAACAAGGGAGAGCAGTCAATGCTAGCATGTTGACATCGAAGGGACAACTCCTTCCTGTTGGTTCCGGTAGCGCAATGTGGAGTCTCCGATGATCTGTGTGGACTACATAGAGATGTGGAGGCCGTTACCACCATGCTATGAGGAAAACAACCACCACCGTCTGTGGTGTTGTACCAGGAGGCCGTCGCTGATAGTAGTCTATGTGCAGCTTGTGACGCGTGCACATCACCATACAAGAGTAGTCACTAGACTTACTCTAAGATCAGGTATATCTCTTACTACTTTCTTTTCTAGAAAGAAGAGGGGTAAGGGGTACAGAAGTTACAAACTCTGTCAAACTCAAGGGACACCTCTTGTCCAATCATAAATTAACTACGAGAGTGATGTCATGTAAGAGATTTGTAGAAACTGTAGACCTTCTCTACATAGAGCGTCTAAGATATGTTGGGCCGTGAACCCATCTCGACCACATGATGTTTCTTTAGGAGATAGATAGACACATCAAAGGAGAGTGTCAAAATCTGATGTGAGAGGAACTTCAGAAAGCAAAATGTTTTCTTTAGAGGGAGATGGCTTGTATGGATGTTTAGCCTCCAAAATCTTCAATGTATCTTCTTTATATGGAGTCACACCTAAAGAGCATAAAAATTTTACAGCTACAATAAAGTAATTATCTGCTACCTTTCGAAGACATTGTCTGATGTTGGAGTTCTCCTTATTATAATCCTCTATAGAGTTATCCTTATGTGACCCATCACCTCCAATACAGAAGAATTCACCATATTGTCCACTAACTTGGTGATACCATCTACTCCATCCCAAGTAGTAAGAGAACTCAAGATGTGGCATTGTTGTACTGACTTTCTATTTTCAGATCTGTTGTCCTGTCCACTCTTAGACCTGACACTTGCAACTTACACCGAGGAAGAAGTAATAATCTCACCCAAGCGGCTATGGATCTTGGACCAACAACCAATTTGTAAAGTGTTGCCTTCAAAGCCTGATAGAATGCAAGACGACAACTATGATGGATGCTCTTTACAATTGTGATAAATATACTGAAAACACGGTTGAGAAGCGTAACATCTAAGATCAATCACTTCATAACATTAGGAATCCCTTTTGGGAGGGGCTTTAAGATGCCTATAATACGTCCTTGAATCTCTCCTGTACCATCAGTGATCCACACAAGATCATCGTCATGGTGACATGCATGACTTACAAATGTATTTCTCATGCACCTTCCACACATCCACTAATCAAGGACCCTTAAAGTCTCCTCCAATGTAAGAAATACATCTTGGTCATTCTGGATAGCTTCTTGCAAGACTCTACTACGCACATTGTGCAAATGTGTAACTTCTTGAGATGAGAAATCATACATGAAGCCTCTTACTTCCCTCTTTGCTGTCTGGGTAACAATAGAAATGATAAAATGGACAATGTAAGTTCTTTGTCTCGAGACGTGAAACACTCGTGCAGTCAACCGTATCACCAGCCTTATGTATCATGGACATGCAGCCTTATGTATCATGGACATGCGGCATCACAGTGAGCTGGCATGATCCCCTGTTGCAGGTGTAAATGTACTGAGAATCTCTCCTTCCTCTACATCATTAAGGTATATGCAGTCCCAAAGGAGAAAGATGAAACATCAATGGACAGTGTGACGCGCTGTGGCGGGCATGTGATATTGTTATCCCTAAAAAACCAGACGTGGTGTTAAGAAGATCCAGGAAAGTCTCTCCCTTTCAAAGGCAACTGGGAATCTCCAATCACTGTGTTGATGGCGCGACTTTGAGTGTGTCATGACCAGAAGCGCTTCGGCGAGGAGCCCCATCAAACCCTGGTATGGATGGGAAACAGAGAAGGGCAGGACGAGGCCTCACGCCGGACGCATAGACCACACTCTAGATTTGCCTTATGCAAGCCATCAGGTTTCTCCAGATCCAATCTTTCGGCAGATCTGCAGCTAAATGATGCTCTTGACGTCGTGAAATATGGGATAATACAGAACGTTTCTGTTTCTAGGTCGAATCGCAGTATCCCGATGTTGTTGTCTTTGTAGAATTCAACTAGTAGATGGCTTCATCTAGTAACAGCGAACCACCATGGAAAAGTATGCCCTCACTCCTCTTAACTTTATCTAGAGGAAGCTAGAGTAAAAAATGAATAGTCCCACATTGATGGAATGAGACACCAAGGGCTTTACAAATGATACCATAACTTAACTTATTTATTGTGCGATTGGGTACACTTTGGTATAATGGCCTGCTAAAGTAGTTTTGTCATGGAGCCCGTTGAGCTGCCATGGGAGATCTAGAGTCAGTCTTAGGAGTCAGGATGAGTTGCCTTTGGTGGATCTTATGATTAGACCAATAGGTCTGGAACGTTTGGTTAGCCCGGTAGTCTGTCGAGATGTCACACCTCAAGTAGGGGGATTTACTATGAGTAAAAAGTGAATAGCCCCACATTGATGGAATGAGACACCAAAGGACTTTACAGATGAGGGTGGAGAAGCCTCCAATTCCTTTCTTTTTTCCCTAGGGTGAAGACCTCTACTCCTACATCAGGTTCCTATCTACTAGAATTGGTGAGGGCAACCACTTTGTACTCGTCCGTGCGAGACACGTACCCAAACCCCAGACTCTCCCGCAGTCGCCCTAGAACCGCTTAGTCCACGGTAGCCGGTCCGTATCTCCGGTCGTAGGGTTGACTATAATGATCTCCAGCGCGCTGAACCAGCCTTCAAAGACGGGCTGCCCAGTAGCAACGTTGTCATAGTCCGTCATGGAGTACAAGAGCCACAACCCGTTGTAGTGCTAGGGGGTAGACCTGTCAAACATGTGAGTGAGTTAGGTTTGGGTTTAGTCATTACGGATTTGGGTCTCGCGGGTGCGGGTCAAAAATACCCGGTTCTAAATGGGTGGAGAAAAGACAAACTCAAACCTAACCCAGCGAGTTGCGGGTCGACCCACGGGTGCCCATATAAAATGAACAACCTTGCCGTAAACAAATACTTATGTACATTGTAGTTATATGTTGTATTTGTTCCTATGAACTTAGTTTATTTGTTCCAAAAGCATGTTACAAGCTGTGTCCACGTAGGAAATGTCCACGGTATACCAGTTCAATTCATATACTTTTGAGCTACCTATTGCATTATCATTACATTTACGAGAAATAGACTTATTTACTGTACTTCTACCAGAGTGTCTACTCACTTACGGCATAAACAAATGGGATATTAGATGATACAAACTTATCTAATGTACTTCTACCGGAGTGTCTACTCGCTTACGGCATAAACAAATAGGATTTTAGACAATAGTTTAGAACAAATTGATGCTGCTTGAACATCTAACTACAAAATGGTACCAATAAAAAACAGACTTGCACAGATCAAACGTGCTCAATTCATAAATATATAAAGACATCCGGTGGATGATGGACACATTGGCGGTGATAATGTCATGAAAGTGTGACTGTGAGGGTGTGTAAAGGGCACTAAGCGACGAGCAAAGAAGGGGAGGCACCAAGTGCATTCAGTTATATATTTGATAATATTATTAGTTCATTTAAGCGGGTCACCCGCGGGTGCCTACGGATCACCCATAAAACCCGCTAAATAAACGAATAGGTACGGATTTGTGTATTTTTCAGCAGGTGATAAATTTTATGACCCAAATCTAATTTAAACGGACCGATCCATGGGTGTTTGTGGATTTTGATCTCTAACTCGGGGTGTAGCGTCGCTCGTCTCGGAAAATCCGTGAGGAGGGGGAGCCACCTGGAAACTGTAGGCTTCTGATCCTGACCCTTCGCTGCCCACGACCATGGAGGCATCGACGGGATGGAGAATATGTGGGCGGATCACGATCTAGGGTCTTTGGCTAGCGATGCGCGTGGCAGACCCGCTCGAGCGCTTGCGTAGCAACCAAGGTGCACGTATTGGAGAGATTGCAGGTGCCGGGCCGCAGCGACTGACGATCTTTAGGAAGATTTTTGCATTGCTACAGTGTCGCAACTCTCATTCTTATCAGGAAGATAAAAAAATGTTTAGACCAATCCTACTTAGTATTTGACTGCCTACACTTTTCTCAACTCTCACTCTAATCAGATTTTTTGTCCCGATTTATCATTATCATTATTTTATAATTCACTGTTTGACAAACCGATATGATAGCCGTGAAACAAAATTGGCAATCACGAACAAATAAGCAAAGAAACGCAAGAATGTAACCACTCTAATTTTATATTATTTTTCTTCACCACAATCTCTACATGCTGCTCATTTCTCAGTAGCATGCATAGAAGTCCAATAAAGATTTTTATGACTAGTTAACTACAACAAGATATGAACAATGGATGGATATGCTATATTCTAGAAGAATTTACCATAGTGGGAGTTGTAACCTATATGTATACAGAATTTGTAGGACTTGTTAACATCGTAGGACTGCCCCCAAGGCCAACTAATATATGGTTTATTATAAGGCCTACAAAGTCTATTCATTAAGTCTGGTATATGATTTTTGATACCTAATCTAGTTAGGGTTTTTTTGTGTGGAAATAGGTAAATATATTGTCAAAAGTGGGTATAGCATAGCTATACTGTACAGAGCAGCAGTTACAGACTAAACCCAGCTGCAAAACACACTATTGAGTTACATACAAAAGCCCCAATAGGTTCTCGTATAAGCATTTAAACTACAAAAAATTTCCTTTTTCTTTGTAGGTAGAGCACCAATAAACTGACCCAGCTCCAACCGTAACTGATTCTCAGTCTTCGACACTTTACCATGCAACCTGGCATTTCTTTCCTGCCACACATAAAAGCTAGCACATGTGAGACAAAGGCTAGCAAACTGTTTAATATGTTTGCAACCAATAAAACTGTTGTTGAGCCAGTCAACACAATCCCCTAGCGAAGAGGGGGCACCACTCTGCCAGCCATTCCTCAAGGAGATAATGCTCCATATAGTTTTTGAGAACTTGCAGTAAAAAAAGAGGTGATATATGGATTCATTCACCCTCCCACAGAGGACGCACATCGAGTTAACAGGGATACCCCACCCGACCATTTTATCTTTAGTAGGAAGCTTATTTTTAATAGCTCTATAAGCAAGAGTGCACCATTTGGGACAGTGCACACCCCCCCAGAACAGATCAAACCAAGGTGCCAAAGCACTCATACTCCTGTTGACCAGTGGTGTCTGGTTGTTGTGGCGCCAGATACCAAACTGGTCAACAAAGTACAAAGAGCGGTTATCATCAAACGATATGCAGAGGGACCTCCAACATTTAGAACTCTTTTTACCCTCCACATGTATCGACAACACCCCATAACGCAGCTGCATCTAGTTCCTCCAAACAGAAGGCTGTCCAGACAAAAAATTGTTGAGTCTTTTTTTCCGGCTCTCATTCATAATCTGTACGAGATCCTTTAGATGTAGCCCCCCTTCAGCAAAAGGCTTAGCAATAGTATCCCAAGACACACCATGAGCTTTTCCCCACCAAATAAAGTTCGCAGTTAAGGCTTTGATACCCTACAGTGTACCATGCAGAAGCTCACACATCCTGGACCAGAAGCACACCATACTTTGTATCACCGATCTGACCAAAACGAGCCGACCAGTCATGGATAACTTCAGCCCCACCCAGCCGTCAATTTTACTTCTGATTCTATCAAGGCAATTTGTGTAATCTTTAGCAATGCCTCTACCACCATCAATAGGTACACCAAGGTACCTCGTAGGGAACCTACCTCTTCCCATACCAGCATCAATTTTAAGTCGACCCCTTCTATGATCACAAGATCTAGACATTTTTTTTTTGATTTAATCGTGCTCACGTATAACCCTGTGATCTTACCAAAGCGGGTTAGGACCATCTTGAACTCTCTAAGTCTTCTCGCATTACCGACAGAAAAAAAGAGCACATCATCAGCAAAAATGATGTGTGATTTCACTTTGGTGCCATGGATCTTAAAAGGTCGGATTCTGCCCTCATCTCCAGCTTTGTTAATGAGGCACGTGAGACCCTCCATCACAATGGTGAAGAGTAACAGGGACAGATGATCCCCTTGACGAAGGCCATTAGAAGCCCTGAATAGACCCTCAGGAGTACCATTAACAAGAATGGAGAAGGACATCGTCTATACACACTGCATCATCAGTTCAATCCATTTCAAATCAAACCCCATCTTTCTCATAATTATCCACAAACTATTCCATTGTACATGATCGTAGGTTTTTCTTAAATCCACCTTAAGATAGGCTTTGACACTGGAACTAGAGACATTGAATTCTTGGAGGAACTCATCAGCCAGCAGGGAACAGTCCCCCATATTACACCCCTTAATAAAATCTCCTTGATCCTCTGATATGATGTCAGGTAGAATAAGCTTAAGCCTAGCAGCCAGCAGTTTAGAAATTATTTTGTATAGGACAAAGCAACAAGAAATAGGTCTGTAATCATTAATGCCTCTAGCATGCTTAGTCTTAGGAATGAGTTTAATGAAACTATGGTTAACCTCCCTCACCATATTACCTCCATTGATAAACCATTTAACAATAGCACAAACATCATCTTTAATGACCTGCCACATCTTTTGGAATAACATGCTGTTAAACCCATCCGGTCCAGGGGCTTTGGATGGGTGTATAGAGAACACTGCTATTTTGATTTCTTCATCAGTCACCTCTCTGCATAAAGACTCATTCATGGTGTTATTCAGTCTGTGGCCAACCTCTATGCTGTCCGCACCATAGGTATCATGATCACTATTGTACATGTTAGTAAAGAAGGTAACAACCCTTTCAGCCACCTGTTCCCTTCCTTCACAACTTTGACCATCTTCATCAATAAGCTCATGTATCATGTCTTTCATCTCTTTCTTCTTTACTACAATATGGTAAACTTTTGTGTTTCTGTCACGGTCCTCAATCCACCTCATCCGGCACCTCTGCCAATGATACATCTCCTGTGCCTTGTCAAGCTGCTTTAATCTTTTGCTAGTTACTTCTTCATTCCGAATGGCTTTCTCATCAAGCGGTTTATGTCTCAGTTCAGTGGAGGCATCATAGAAATCTATCTTGGCCTTGATCAGGAGGTTAGCAATATTAACTTTTTCTTTAGCCCATCCTTTTAGAAATATTTTTGTTCTTTGAAGTTTCTTCAAAACCACAAACAAAGGGTTGCTTGTGACAGTATCATCCCAAGCTGTTCTCACCACTTCATTGAAACCCTCCCATTCACACCAAAAGTTAAGGAATCTGAATGGTTTAAATGTATGAGGTTGTTTACTGAGATTAACATGCATCCATGAGTGATCACTAAAATAATGATTCCCCATTTCAGTAACAACATGTGGAAACAAATCCAGCCAGACTTCATTCACCATGCATCTGTCAATCATACTCGCAACCCTTCTCTTGCATTTTTGGTTGTTGTTCTACGTCACTCTGCCGCCTA
Source organism: Alisma plantago-aquatica (assembly GCA_963693085.1). NCBI lineage: Eukaryota > Viridiplantae > Streptophyta > Magnoliopsida > Alismatales > Alismataceae > Alisma > Alisma plantago-aquatica. The sequence goes on along the minus strand of OY856409.1, from coordinate 489,677,158 downwards.
TATTGTTCAACTCAATAAGGTCTGCTTGTTCAATGGCTAAATTGAATCTCTCCAAAATTCTGTCCGGGACTTTCCTGCCCCCATACTTCTCCCTTGTTCTTCTCGTATTATTGAAATCCCCAAGAACTAACCAAGCGATCTCAGGCTGAGCAGTTTGCACCAAACTCTCCCATAGGCTGTCTCTATCTCATTCAAGAGTTTCGCCATAAATGCCACAAACTATGGAAGAGAACCCCCATGGTTAAAGCATCTAACTGTGACCATTTGATAAGATATCTTGATAGGTTCAACCTACCAGATATTATTCTTCCATCCCACAATGATTCTACCTCCTTCCACCTGATCATGGTTAGACATGTACCTCCATCCAGGGGGAAACAAAGTCGCATTCCTCTCCCTATTACATCTTTTGATCCTTGTCTCAAAAACAAAAATGAACTCATCTTTCATCTCATTAATAATATTTATGAATCTCCTTTTTATCCTGGGAAAAGATGCCCCTCGCACATTCCATGCGAGAATTGACATTTAAGAAACTTGCTTGTGGCCTCCCCCCTCCTGAGTTTGGCCTTCCCCTTACCTTTTGCAGCAACCGAGCTTCTGGTTTGTTTCAGGCTTCTACTTCTCCTTCCATTGCTGAGATTTTTTGACAATTCCTCATCCACATCATTTAAGACATCGAACTGGTTCACTGTTAGACCATCCTCTTCTTTATATTAATATCAACCACCTCAACCACCCTTGAGCTTCTGCTTTTATTCTTTGTGACTTCAATAAACTCATCTGCCTCCACACTATCAACGGCAGGTAGTTCGACATCATTGGTGGTTCGAGCCACCTCACCTTCCTCAATCACAACTGCCTCAGTGACCTCAAGGTTAAGGGTAGCCATTTTATCAGAAGGGGTAACTGTCCTCACCCTCAACGACGGACGTGACTTGTTCCTAGTCTGTGTTCGACTTGTTCATAGTTAGGGTTCTTTTCATTAGTTTATCCCCTAAGGAGAAATGAAATTTGTGTGCTTTATCAAGGGAGTGGGTTTGATAAAATATGGTACATTGATATGGAATTTACACATGATGACTCCCCCATAGAAAGCCAATTATATGACTAAAAAAGCAAGTTCTTTTAGTGATGGGTAGAAATATTGAGAGTAGCATTTATGATACTACATTTGAGAGCATATTTGCAAAAGGAGAAAAAGCTTTTTGTATTTTTTCTAGAATGTCGAAGTGGGTGTTTTATGTAGTATTCAATTTAATATCCCAAATGTAGTTTATGTTTTCTATAAGAACGACTATATCTTATTAAACATACATTTTGAGTGTAGATTGAGATTATTTACACCCATCCCCCTTTCAATTGAAGTTAACGAATTGTATCACAACTAATAAGGTGAATCTTCTTATTTCCTTTATGCATCCCCTTAAAAAACACCTTTAGTAATCATCCAAATATTTTTCAACAATCTAAGGCAAGGGGATGTAACTTATAAAGTAGCAGGGTATGTCGATGAATGAAACATTGATTATAGTAAGACAACATACTTTCTTATGCCAGGATCCAAGGTATTTCATCATCTTATCTAGGAAGGTTTTCTACAAATAAGTTGGTAACTTCTACAGGGATAAGGGCACACCAAGATAACACCATAGAAAGGGTTCCATATTGCAATTGATCAATTCTCATATTATCTAAACTAGTATCATCTATGTGGACACCAACTAGCTTTTTTTTTGTAGTTCACTTTAATCCCTAAAAGATCTCAGAGCAGTCTTAGGATACAGAGAGTGTTATGAACGTTCTGATCTTTTGTCTTGACAAAAAATGGTATCATCTAAAATATGAATTGTATTCAATTACAAAGATTGTCAATCTTGGAAAGGAGTCTCCTAGAAAATTGTAATAGAAACACAAAGGCTAAGATGTAGGATACAATCATAAATATATAGGAGATAGTGGGTTCCCTTGTCTTTATCGACTTGAGATTTTGAAATGACTGTAGGGAGAACCATAGATGAAAATTGAGAATCTTCTTGTTCTCATATATTGATAGATCTAAGAGTTTCATCTGTCAAGGAAGTTGTATCCTTTCAAACATAGAACAAGAATGACCAATTGACATTATCAAAAGCATTTTCAAAGTCAAGTTCAAGAACAAGTGAAGACTCACTATTATATTGAGCCATATGAAGTACCTCCTTATCCATAATATAGGCAACTTTAGTTCTCTTGCTTTTGAGAAAGGCAGTTTGTTACACACCAATAAAGTTATTAATGTCTTTTTTTCATTCTATTGCTAATAACCTTAGTAATATTTTTTAGTAGTTATTAATAAGACTAATCATTCCAATTGTTTTGTCTCACTTAGGTTTTTCACCCTTTTCTATAAAGGCAATGTTCGCTTGATTTAAAATAGATATTAGAGCTGTTGTAGTTATCATAAAAATGTTGGAACATGTAAAAGATCATGTCTTTTATAATGTCCCAATTTTCTTGATAATAAGACACGTCAAATCCATCAAGACCAGGGAATTTGTCAATATCGATAATAGAAACTACATTTTTCATTTCTTAATCAGTGAAGAAATTTGTGAGATCATTGTTTCTATGAATTTTCTCTTCACAAAGACAATCAGTGTAATGCATGAATATTTCCCAACATGGTATCATAGTTACATATTCTTCCTCCAAATAGCCCACAATGGGGCTTATCTACTTGTGATCAAAGAAATAAAAAGGAAGAGGGAGAAGAAGATAGGAACTCCATGGACATGGGTGGAGAAGCTCTAATCTTCACATCCAGCAACTCCAAGAATGACTTCATCCTCCAAGTGGATGGAATGGCATGAAAAGTGGTTTGCATATGGTCAAAACCCTATAAAAATAGGGTTTTGGTTAGAAGAGGGAATGAAATGGGGTGAATGAGGTACGCAAGAGTGAGTGGAGACTATGATGTCTAGAAGTAGCTGACCTTTAACTCTTATCTACCAACTAAGTGGGATAAAGTGGTAAAGTGATAATGGAAGCATTAATGTTAAATGGGTAGCATGAACATGGTGGGTAGATCGAGCAATGAATATGGTGGCAGAGAACGGTTTGGAAGATGAGTTAAGATAAGATAAAAGTGGTGAAATGAAGTTAGGTAGCATGACCATGGTGTCCACCACGACCATGGTGGCTTGAGGGTAGAAAAATAGTGGTGGGTTCCACATGGTAAATGAGGTAGGAGGAGGCCATTTTCCTTGCAACGATCATCTTGGTGGAGATGCCACCATGATTGTTCTGGTGGCTACATTCATGGCGACTCTATATGACCATGACCATTCTACTGGACATGTCCATGGTGGGTTGAATGTCCTAGTCGTTAAAGAATCTGTTCAAGTCTGCGATTTTAACTCTAGTAGTAAAATCATAGTTTGATACCACAACCATTTATGGGGTTCTAGCATGTACTTGAGTCTTCTACATGTTCATCTATGGTGCTCTTTGCTCCAACTTGATCCTTGGTCACTTCGGGTAGATTGGGGTAGCTATAGGGCTCACTTTGGGGTTCTTCATGACTGAGGATGTCCTAAAATCATCATCCTTCTATCCATTCCATCAATTAGTGCCAAAGTCCCTATAAAAACATGTAAGAGCATTCATAAGTGCATTTATTATAAAGTGATAATTATTGAGAAATAACGTGTATTCTTAACATCTTGATGTGAATAAGGAGAAAATTAACACAAGATGGAGACCCAAGTTAGGTCTCCATCAATGTCCCAACAATATCCTATGCCATGGAGTCATTAAATAATAGTACTAATTATAGCACAATCTAGAACCTATAATAGTATAATATATCATGGTCAAATGATCTATCATTTATAGATTTTCTGAGAACATAGGAATTACCTTTCCTGACTCTCACATCACTAAATTAGTCCTAACTAATATATAAAATGATCCAATCAAAGACCAAATTACCTAGCCATGAAGTAAATGGAACAACTTAGATTCGACATGCATGGTAACCAATATCTTAGAAAAGGTTAACATCTGTGTTTATTAATGAAGATTACAACATGGAGCTTATGTGGAGCTATGTCTAGTAATAGATGTAGAACAAGTGGAAATCACACCAGAGCGAACAAAATACAACTTATCACCATATAACAGATGAAATCGTTAACAAATGATCAAAAAATTATTTTTCCACAGATGGTAATTGTGTCAATAGCTAGATTTGAACTCGGTGAAGGTACCCTTATAAGATGGAACAACATTTAACTACAATGTATTGATTTTGAAAACTATAACTACAACATTGCCCATAGTTTTATCAACATGGATGACAATTTCACATGGGTTATCATTGGTCTTATGGCAAACCAAATCAGAACAAGGAGGATTTCTTCAATGATATTTGTTCTCTTACATTAACACATGATCAACTCTCTTAAATAATAGTTAGATACTTCAATTACACTCAATTTGCAAGGCAAAGATCTTATCATGTTAATACTCACGTGTATCACCAAAACAACATTAAAAATTCAATGATTTTATCAGTGGGTCACATTAAGTTGATGTCAATGTCAAGAAATTGGGCTACACTTGGTTTAGAGGTTCTCTATGGGTGACACTTGATAAATTTTTGTGCTCTACACATTGGGAAAACAAATTTCTACTGTGTTCAACCTTAGCTGAAGTTCGAATTATATCAGACCATATGCATATTACCCTCAATACAAACTACATACATTGAATCTCACTTTTTCAAAATTGAAACATTCTAGAATAAATGCGATCAAAACAAGTAGATTGGATCTAGTAACTGCATACTATTAATATATTGAATCCTTGGAGGAATATTCACAACAACCTTGAATATATATTTGGTAAACTATGCTCTTATAATGATGCATTCTTTGGTAACATCCACAAAAAAATATGGACAAAAAACATAATCTTGTAGATTTCAAAAGAAGGCCCTTCCAAACTCTCTTCAGATAGATAGGTTAAAGGAAAACTTACAACAACTTCTTCTAGACCAAGAGATCATTTGGAACCAAAAATCAACACAAACACAGTTAGAAAAAGGTTATAACAAGATCAAGTTTTTTTTGACCTACAATGATCATAAAAGAATATCTAACAGTAATTCTCTCAAATACAATGGTTTGATATCTCAAAATAGAACAAAGATTATGCACACAATTCACTCTCATTTTATAAACACCTACAATCATAACCAAAACTTTTTTCAAACGCACATGTTTGATACACATATCATGGCTGATGAGATTCTGTCATTAATCAATACACACTCTAGTTTTATGGGTCATTGCTATCTATCAGCCTTCCACAATAACATGCAACTAAGGAGATAATAAGAATGTACATACTCTTGACATATGTATGATCTCATTGTTCAGGTCATCAACCCAAAGACATATGTGATTGAGTAATGCCATTCTTAAACATTCATTATGTTTCATCATTATCTCATAACTGACTAAAACAAAATAAATTGGAAGATTGCCTTTATTATTTATAAACCCGTTTACAAAATATGCCATCACAATCATCATATGGTTGTCTCTCTAGGCATATTTACCAGTAGACTCCCGCTTGCATATAGAGCCAATCACCCACATATCGTATTCTTTGCGATCATTAACATGTCCATCATGTTTCTACTGCGCAAGTGTTGATCCAACAAGTTACCAACATTTGTGTTAGTTGGTTTATTGCATGTTTCACATCTCTTCATTGTACGGTATCTCATATAATATGAAATTTCCGTAATATTCTACCCAACATTCCTTGCCTAACTCGTAGCTCCATTTTCATCACCATATTTCTATTGTGTCATCAATGGTTGGAACATCTCATAAGTTCATATATATGAACTTCTGTATCCATAAAATATCCTCTATTGTGTTATGACACCAGGATACTAGACTTCTATTGTAGAATAATGGTCTAAAGCTTGGAACTCTTCTGACTTGCAGTTCTAAGTTATATGGTCAAACACAAATTTTATATTGCGATCATCAATTGTTAACTTGGAAGCTTGCATTGATGTAACTCTTGATACCAAACTCTTCCTTGATTCCATGATTAGGAATTGATCCTAAGTGCTTCTCAAGTACTTATGGATGTTCTTTATGGCATTCCAATGACCTTCATTGGAAAATGACTAATATCATCTTGTCATGTCCAATACGTATAAGATAATGGGATGTTTACATTATATTACATACATGACAGATCCAATTTCTTGTTTATATGGCATCTTAATCATGTTTTCCATTCTTCACAAGAACTAGAATACATGGTTCTTGAGAGTCTAATCCCATGTATAATGGAGATATTTTCTCTCATTGAATCCTTCATGCTGAACCCTTTTAGCATCTTGCCAATTTATGTGCTCTTGCTTAGGTCTAGAAGCTTTCCAGACTTATCTCTATAAAAGTTAATTCTTATCACATAGGATGCTTCACCAAAGTCCTTCTTAAAGAAGGTTCTTTTCATGCCAGGATTCAATACTTATAGTATTGGATGTTATTCCCCATCAATATGTAGAATATAAATATTCTCCCACTAAATATTTTGTAATCACATACTTCATCTTTATTTTAACTCAAGTCAAACATTTTGACTACCTTGTCAAAACAAAGATTCCAGCTTTGAGATGCTTGTTTCAACCTCTAGATTGATCCTTGTATCGTATAGACTATTTGCATTAATGTAATTATTAAACCTCCTGGATGTGTCAGGTACACATCCTCTCAAATATTCCTATTAAGGAATGTGGTTTTAATATCCATATGCCAAATCCCATAGTCTTCATAATTTTCAATAGAATGCATGATCCTAATGCATATAACCATGACAATTGTTAAGACAATTCATCATGTACAACACTTTGAACTTGTTTGAAAACCTTTGTAACCAATCTACTCTTTTAGGTTATCAATGTTGGTCCTTCTTTTGAAGACCCAACTGCACCTTATGGGTTTTACTCGTTTGGGTGATACCACCAAGGTCATACCTTGTTGGTGTACATGGACTCCATTTTTTATACAATGGCCTCAAACCATTTCTCAGACTCTGGTCCCTCATCAGCCTCTACATAGGTTGTTGGCTCATCACCTTATGACCAACCCATCACCTTTCTGAGTTATAAGATATCATAAATTTTTAAGCTCATGGCGTGTTATTCTAGAACTACGAGTCTTATGTTACATAAGGAACTAGAGATTCCACAACATTTCGTGATTCTCTTTGTTCCATTATACCTCCTTAGATTCAATGTTCTCTTGTTGATCTCAAACTTTTTGAGTTCTACTTTACTCCCACCAATTCCTTCAAAATTAAATTCATCTCGAGGAACTCAGTCATCCAGGCAACAAAATTTTTGTTATTGGATTGGGATGTAAGTGGTATTTCAACAAACTAATATGTATGTGATTTGAGGATAAAGATTTTCAAGAAACTATTTTCTTGTATAAGTTTTAATCTAAATCTTTATAAATACATATCCAGACATTTCCCATATCATATCTCATATGGTGTCTTTTAAACCATTTTAGGTGGTACATCGCTTTAGTGTTAAGCATGTGCCGAAAGGGAAATTAGAATATTAGGCTTGGTTCATTGATAATCACACTAAGATTTATCATAGTGGGGCTCCTTCTTTCTAATACATCATTATATTTCAGGTAGAGTTCCTTGTAATACACTATCACAATTTCTTCAGAAGGTCCTCACACTTTTGGTTTAAATATTTCAACATTGATCATATCAAAGTGTCGAATTATTACTCGGCCAACACCAGAAATCATAATCAATCATTAAGGTAGGCATCTTTTTCCAATTGCATCTTATGCAATTGTTGGATAGATGGTATGCAAAATGCTTTGCAACAGTCATCTGCATGCTTCCAGGTGCTTAATCTCATTAAGGACACCTAGATATGATTGACTCAAGAGCCAACATGATAACAATGCACCCTGCTTGGTAGGCCCACAAATCTACCATCACACTTTCATGAGATAGATAACACACTACTCTTAGCGTGCCCACGCATAATTGATCTAGCTTTTCATGTGTGTTGCTAATGGAAAGCATCTTAGACTTAATATGTTTGATTGGGGGATTTTATATTTATAAATTATATACACATCCAATCACCACATACTATAGTACGTCATATACATGCTATATCCCACAAAACAAAGACATGCAATTAAAATCATAAGCAATGGTTGGTGGTCATACTATTGTAATTCCTTGGAACCACAAGGTATTACTACTACCTAAGGTCTACATCTCATGCAACAACCTATTATTGGTAAATATATGTGTTTGAACCAATTTAGGTTGATCGGTTCAACCCTTGAACCAGTCGTCTCACCTCTTGGTTGGTCAGTTGGTATGTTAGATTGGTTGGTTGGCCTTTGGTCCAACATCTTATGAAAATCTCCATTCGATTAGTCAGGACACTAGCCGATCATTTTGGCTCCTATGTCAATCCTCCTTGGTCCTCTAGTCAGTCGTCTTGTCTTTGAGATGGTCGGTTCATATGGTGTTGAGCATATTCTTCATCGTAACAAGAATTTAAACTATCTTATTTCTATTAAACTTATTACATGGTAATAGAGAAAGCTCGAGATACATTCGAGGGGAGCTTATGAAGGAAAGAATAATACTTTTACATGATGGAAGAAGGTAGAGGCTCAATATGCAAACTGATATGTAAATCAGAATAAATAAACCACACAACCACACACATATATCTGGGTTATTGGCCATAACCATACTACACATCCACCATCAAAATCAATTTTAGGGTGACGCATGTGAACTGCATATATATGATATCATATATATAACAGTTTGTAATAGGATGTGGTATTTAATTGGACATGCACACTAATAATTTTAAATATTTGCATCATATGCAATAAATAAAAGGAAAAAACCAAAATCCATTTATATTGATTAAATCCTAAAACATAGTATATTGACAAGGATTTGATACCACTATAGGAAAATACATCATCGGGATAGGCAGCATATTTTTTTTTTGCCATATTCCCCTTTAATAGATGATCCTATCAACAACTATCTAATGGGAAGGATGGTTTCAAGGTAAGACCTAGTCTTGGAGTAAGTGCAGTGACAATTCCCTCAAAGCAATATGCGGCTTTCTTCAAGTTGCACCTAGACAACATTTACAACAACTCCTGGTTGATCACCACTGATAGTAGATTGACCTTGTTCTCCTAGTGGAAGGAACAACCTCCTCACCTCTATACTAGTCCACACAGACCATCGGGAAATCTTGTCATTCTTGGAACAAACAAGAAGGAGTTGTCCCTTCTGGTTGATGTACTAGCACCAATTTGCTCTCCCATAATTGTTCTCCCTTGCTATCCCTCCCTATATCGGGTAATACTTGCTTGGATTCTCTCAGTTACCACAAGAAAAGAAGACAAAAATTGTCAGAGCTAATTGATGTGTCTGAGAAGTACCAAATATCCCTCTATTTATAGGAGGGTCAGGGTTCCTAGTCTATGTGGGAGTCAAAAGGGATGTGATTTTATAAATTTTTGTATCCTGTGAGTGGAAAGATAGTTGGTTCATAGGTGAGCCGACCAGTTGGCATGTGAATCGATCAGTTGAATCCTTGAACCAGTCATTTCATCATGCATCCCAATCACAATTGTATTGGCAATTAATATCCAATTTAATGCACAACATGACATTAACACTAATCTTTGAATCAATCGAATTGATCCACCAAGTGCTCAGTTTATAACCTTATCCATTTGTTTCATGGACTTGAACCATTTAGTTCATTGCCTGCACCAGTTGATTCATGGTACAAAATGCCAATATTAGCTCAATTGAGTTGACACCCTAAAATGCTCAGTTCAACACTTGAATATGTCAGTTCACACTCCAGTCAGTCAACATCCAACGAATGTTTTTTTAAATTGAATTCCCAACTCTTTTGTAATCAATTTTAAACTACCAATTCCAAATGTATCCAGTGTGTGTGACCCTATAGGTTCCAAGTTATGTTGGTAATGAATGTCCCTAACCGATTTATGACATCACAAGCAATGAGTGGTATTTAGCAACACATCAATGCTTCCCAAGTAATTCGGAAAGTTGGAGAACAACTTCAACCTGCAATATGTGATTGGTGTTATAGTGATAGTCTAATTCCTTTGTCATTGATATCCAGACTAAACTCGAGGTATGGAATCATCATCCTCTCAACTTTCAATCCATGTTCCTTGAACTAGAGCAGACTATCTGAGATATTTGTGACCTCATTATCATATATTGATTCACATGTACATGAACATACTTTTCTCGATCTCAGTTATCAAGTGGCTTGAATATCAAACTCTTATAGGAGGGATAAATCCCATCTACATCACTCACTGTGATCCCTATGTGTCACAATGCACCCAGTCACCACCTTTATGACAACCCTCATTCAAGCTCACGGTGGATGATGTCAAAGTACATCGAATAACATGTGATGAGTGTAGTGACTTCAGGTCTAAGAACCCATTCACCACCATCACTATGAGAGATGATTCTTACTACCAATTATGGTTTCCATTTTTCACTCTCAAGGTGGGTCTATTTGATACACTATTCTCTATCAATTATCTATGTTTTTGGTCTGATATCACATATCATGACTAATGAGATTCTATCATCAACCAACACAGACTCTAGTCTTATGTGCCATTGTTGTCCATCAGCCTTCCACAATAACATCCGACTAGGAACATAATGAAAATATACAAACTCTTGACATCCATATGATCTCATTATTTAGGTCATCAACCTGAAGACCTATGTCATTGAGAAATGTCACTGTTTAGAGATTCATTATGTTTCATCATTATCTCATAACTAATTGAAATAGAATAAATGGGAAGATTTTCTTTATTATTAATCAAATAATTTACAAGATATTCCATCACTATCACCATATGACTGGCTCTCTGTTCATACTTACCAACAAAGTGTTCTACTCACTACTCCAATTGGGAAAGATTTTGTTCCCTTTGAGCCCCTTTTGATTCCAAGAGTTCCACTCACAATTCCAAGAGATTCACTTGCAAGTACAAGGGTACCTTCCATGACAATTCAAGATATTCCTAGTGAGTGATACAAGGAAAGTGGAAATGAGCCTCCATTCCCTAATGCCTTGGATGAGCCCTCATATGAGAAGAGGTAAAAGCATAATGTTAATATTCTTGAGGTATTTATCCAAGTGAAGGTTAGTATCCCACTAATTTATACAAAAAAGAAAATTCTAGCCTATGAAAAATATCTTAAGAATACCTATGCCTTCAAGAGAAAGACAACATGAAAAATTACCAAAAAAGTGACGCTCACCCAACAAGCAAGCTCTATTTTTTGACATACCCTTACACTCATAGAAAAGGAACCCAGAACCCTTTTCATTCCAAGCCACATTAGTAGCCATCTTATTGAGAATTCACTGATTGACTTGGGTTCTATTGTGAATCTTATGCCCTATAGTGTGAATATTGAATTAGGCTTGGGTAAACTAAAGTCAAAAAATAATACTCTATAATTTGTACATTGGTCTATCAAAGTCCCAAGGGGTAGGGTGGATGATGTTCTTTTGATTATTGATAGAAAATGATGACTATGTTTGTAATGGACTACATTGTTCTAGATATGGAGGTGGAGGACAAGAATATTCCCATCATCTTCGAAAGACCCTTCTCAGATACATTCAACACTAAAATGCATATGTACACTGACACAATGATGGTTACCTTCATGAATTTATAGGTTTCCTCAACATGTTCAAGATATCATCACCCCTAGATGAGACTAAGAAAGACAAATTTGAAGAGGAAAGCTTTAAAGAACCCATTGTCTAGTGGATTGAGGAGAGGTTGTTGAATGCCAATGAGAAGGCCATTTACTTCAGAATGTTTCAGTGAGTTCTCCTAATGTAAGATTGATAAAAAGAACACCTTGCCTAGATGAAGCCATTGAACTTAGCGCTAGTGGGAGGCAACCCACTTTGGTTTTAGATCTTTCTCACTTGAATCCTATTTTTATCATAGTTTTGTTTTAATACCTTCCAAGAAAAACACAAATAATACACTTCAGAGTTTTGTTGTTGCTAGTTCATTTTGAATAAGATTCTATCTAGAAAAATGATGCGTGGAGTGGCTAAGCCATGAGAAGGTCAAAGTTGAGAAGAGGAAAATTGGATTAAACTAAAAAGGTATAGGAAACCAGTTGCAACGTTTGTGGTACCAGTCAACTAGTACAATTCTCAATTGAATGGCAGTGGTGGACCTGAGCCCCTCCAACTTGTGTGACTTGGATTCCCCACTCTTGATTCCTAGACACCAAATTTCCATGATCATTACCCTATCATCCTAAGCCTTCATTTTATACAAAGAATACCATTATTTAAATGTCTGGGGTGTCAAGAAGGTAAGCCCTTGTTTTATTTTTATACTTCATTCTATTTTTTTGTACGAGATGATTAACCGCTTGACTAATACCCATACTTGTGTATCTTACACTTTAATTTTGCATCTTGAATACTTGCATACTTGCATGAGTTTTGACACCCAAGGTTAGAAATCTTTTTGCTTTTTGGTCTATTTTTAAATGAATCTAAGAGAGAGGTGATTGTATGTATATATTCAAGGTTGAACTTATCCAGTCAAAAACCCATACAAGTTGGTGCATCTATCAGTTCCTAATTGATTGAATGGAAAAGAGATCTAGTTGAAGATTACTTAAGGATAGGTATGTTTTAAGCTAGGGTGGTAACTAATCCCTAGTTTGGGTCTCCATCTTTTGTTATGACTTAGGACTTCCCCAACCATGAAGGATCCCAAGTGATCCCTAAAGCTACCCCAAGATACACCAAGTGACCAATTTGGAGAAAAAAGCACTATAGATGGAGACTGAGAAGAGTCAATTTCATGAAAAAAACCCCAAAATAGATTGGGTATCTAGCCACAACTATGCTACTAGAGTTAAAATCACAAACTTGATCAGGTTCTACAAGGACCAAGACATTCATCCCACCACAACCACAGACAACATAATGACCATGGAAATCTAGAGCCACCATGACCGTGGCCACCAGAATGAAGTGGTGGAATCTCCAATAAGATGTCCATTTCAAGGGAAATGACCTCCTCCTATCCCATTCACCACAACTATGGCATCGGTAAATACCCTCAAGCCACCATGAATATAGTACCCACCATGATAGTGCTATCTCACTCCATTTAGCCACTTTTTTATATGATCTTTACTTATCTTCCTTTACAACTATTCTCTACCACCACAGTCATTCCTAGACCTAACACTATGACTCTAGTTACCAACATGACAGTGCTATCCACCTAACTCTAATACTTCATAACACTTTTACCACTTCAACCCTAATTAACAGTAAACCTCTAGGGTACTATATATAAACTAGTGGTAGTTGGTAAATACTACATTTTTGGTCAATAACCTTGCTGCCAAAAGTGTCACTTTTACTAGAAAAACTGACCTAATAAAAAAATTTGGGTACTGGTTGAGGTACAAGGTTGGTTTTATCAAAAATCCGACCTAACAGGTTTCCCGCAGTGAAAATTGGCTCCATTTTGCCTTCACACCTTCAAGCTGTAGGGTCGTTTTGTTCAAATAACCAACCTAGCAATCTACAAAAAAAGTTTGGGCACCGCTTACCTCCATTGGGTCGGTTTTTTTAAAACAACCGACCTAGTAGGGTCTACTTCTTGGGTCGATTTTTATATATAACTGTCCTTGTAGTGTCTGTGCTGGCATCGACGTCTATTGGGTCAATTTTTGCCTTTTAACCGACCTTGTAGGGTTTTACCCGTAGAGTCGGTTTTTATAAAAAACCATCCTTGTAGAGTTGTGCGGCACTGGTGGCCCCTGTTGGGTCAGTTTTTCCTAATAAACGACTGTAGGGGTCGGGCTCAGATTATCATTTATTCATTTGGTCGATCGGGTGAGCAAAGCACTAGAAACCAAAGATGCCCATTCTCTATCGTCGTGTCTGAGGAGCCCCACTGCTGTGCCCCTTCCAACGAGCCATCACTGCCGCGCCTCCAGTCATCAACTCCGATACAACCCCACTGCTGTGTTGTGGCCGCCGCCGCCAACCGAAGGTCGCAAGGTAATCTTTATTTGCCTTAAAATTGCTTGTCTGCTGCTAAGAGCCTCTAAAACCCTGCTCGACAAGGTCGAAGAGGGATAGGTAGCCCATTCTTAGTTGGATAGGAGAGGCGGCGGTGGCTGGGGGTGGGGTAGGTGGGGGCTGCGGTGGACAAGGTGGGAGAGATGACAGTGGGTGGGGTGGAAATGGGTGCTGCAGTTGGGGCTAGGGTCGGCGGTGGGTTGCGATGGGTGCTGCAGTCGGGGCTAGGGTCAGTGGTGGGTGGCGATGGGTGCTGGGTGCTGGGGTCAGGTGTTGGCCATATATTGTCTATGCTTTACGCTTATTGTATACACTAGGAAGGTATGGATTGAAGCAAGGAGGTGTCATCACAACCTCATTTCGATGACCATTAAAGTATTTAGGAAGTATTGGAGATCACAAGGTTACTTTTGGTTTTATTTTGCATATATGCATGGTGGTACTATAAAAAGTTAATAGTTCTATGATGCCAAGAGGAGTGTAGAACTCAGGCCTTCCTCTGTGATTATTCTTGTTTATTGGATTTTGTTGTTACTTCATGGCATGGCATGATATCGTAGTGAAAACCTATCCTCAAGTATCTCTAATAAAACATGATGCTTCAATTATTATGGTCTCTATTTTTGTTCTTTCGTTTATTAATAGTTAAGTCAACTTGAATAGAAACAAACCTTTTTATAGCAGTATGCTATTCCAGTGGGTTCCAGTGAGCCACTACGAAGAAAAAAATATCTCCCACATGATGAGAAACCATGAACACTTGTGCATCTTTAATTTTCTTCTCTTCTCCCATATGATGAGCCAAAACAACGACGATGATGATCGATTGGGCCATAGTTGTAGATGTAGTAGTAATTGTTGTTGGTCTTCTGAGTTGGTTAACGAAGCACATTATGTGATCAAATGATTATATCAGGAAGATATCTAGGAATTGGGATAAAAAAACTTCGCTGCTCCATCTCACCTAGTTCTCACAAGCTCTACTTTTTGTGATAAGATTATTTCTCTATTCATGAGAACTCTTTGGCATGCCCTTCAGTTTATATATGTCAAGAACACCTAATTAATTTTCAATTCAGTACATATAATGAATGTTTATTTATGTAAGTACTCTTGGTTTGCCCATATCGTTCAGGATAGTCATCCTCTTATTCGCAGTAGCTCCGAAACTCAGTGGTCATCCTCTTGCTCTTTGCCACCTGCGCAGTTTCCATTACCCACGGTCTACTCTCATTTTCATCTCAACGACTCAGGTCAGTTGCATTGTTTTTCCATTTTATTTTACTAGTAACCCAACCAATAATATAAACATGTATTATTTCGTATCTACATTTTATTAGCAATTACATTTGTAATCATTGTATATATTCTAGAAATATGAGGGTAGGCATTGTGTAGTGCCAGATTGACACTTTAGGGTTTATAGATGAGATCATCGATGCATGATGTTTAACTTAATATATAAATATGACAATAATACATTTATATTAACTTAGAAACCTGTTCAAAATTCACTCATTAGGAGTAAATTTTGGATAGTCCCTGGTCTGGAACTGTTTTTGGATATTTAATCTCACTTAGGATGTAAGTGTATTTGTATGTTTAGTTTTGAAAAAAATTTAGTAGTATTTCCTCATTTGTTCTCTAGGTACATATGTGGGTGGTTATTTGCCATTTACATCAATGTACTTGGAGAACTTAGGGGAATTGCTGCTGAAATTTTCTTGAAAACTAAACATACATTATATAATTACTAGTGAGATTAAATATTCAAAAATGGGATAGGTGGTACACTTTAGTATAAAAAAATAACTTCCTATCAATAAAAATTTATAACTTATACTATCAATATTAAATGCTCAGTTTTATAATTAATTTTAATGTGATCTAGAAAATGGATTGAAGTTGGATGTCTATCAAGAACTGTTGTAGTCTAGAGTTTGCCAAAGGTCTTGATGAATTTATCAGATTTGTTGAGGAACATAGGAAACTACCTATAGACAGGTTCTATTGTCCATGTAGAAATTGTGGTAACAATTTGAAAGTTGATATTGTTGAGGAAATTAAGAATCATGTCATATGCAATGGGATCATACAAGGTTATAATGAATGGTATTGGCATGGAGAGAAATTTAATTATGGATCAAAAAATGTTGATACTAATAGTTGTAGCATAGAAGATATAGATAATGATGATAATGTCAATGATGAACTGATTCAAGATGAATCGCTTCAGGATGATATGGTTGATGTGTTGGTATGTATGCCCTGAGAGCTAATCATGGGATGATTGGTGGGATACATTAAGATTGATTTGATAAACATCAAATGCAAGCTTCCAATTCTTTCTGGTTCAGTCATATGAGATAGTGATAGAACAGATTGAATGTCTAGAGAATGACAGTACTCAATGACATATGCTTTCAGGTTGAGGACCTGAACGATGAGATCATACATATGCTAAGAGTTTGTACATTCTTGTTATGTCCCTAGTCGGATGTCATTGTGGAAGGTAGATAGACAGCAATGACACACAATACTAGATTGTGGTATTGGTTGATGATAGAATCTCATTAGTCATGATATATAGATATCAAACCAAACACATAGGTACTTATTAGAGAACAAGTGTACCAGACAGACCCACCGTGAGTTTAACACATGGAACCATGACATGGTAGTCATAGTCAGTACTCACAGTGATGGTGGTGAGAGTGATTCTTTGACCTAAAATCACTACACTCAACACATGTCGTTGGGCACACTTTGACATCATCAAACACAGTCCTAAAACATGGGTTGTTATAAAGGTGATGATTGGGTGGCTTTGACACATGGGGCTTTTGAGGGGTGAGTGATAGATATGGGATTTGTCCCTCTTGAGGGAGTATGATATCCATGGCCACTTGATGAGTAGGATTGAGAAAGGCGTGCACGCATGTGTGAATCAATATGTGATATTGATGTCATACATATCTCTTCCAATCTACTCTAAAATCAAGAAAGTGAATGAACGTTGACAGGATGACTGTTCCATGCCTCGAGTTCATTCGGGATATCAGTGACAAAGGAATTATACATTCACTGTAACACCATTCACAGATTGTAGGATTGAAAGTTGTTCTCCAACTTTCTATTTCACTTGGGTAGCACTGATGTGTGACTAGGCACCGCTCTTTGCTTGTGAAGTCATAAGTGTTATGGACTCTCACTGCCAACGTGAAGTGGACCTGCAGGGTCACACACATAGGATTTAACCTGAAGAGGAGTTTTGTCCACAAACAATGTTTAGATTGATTATTAAAGGAGTTTAGTAGTTCAATTAAACACTCAATTAATTGATAGCTCAATGTCATAATGTTCAAGGTGTTGGACACATTGATTGGAGTATCAGATTTATTGACACTGCAATTGACTGATTCTGCACAATCTACACTCCCAACCGATCGACTCATGTGATGAATCGATCGGATGAGCTTGGTGAACCGATCGGCTTAGATGGTGAGTCGATCGGCTGATGGACAGGGTGAAAAAATCACTTTAAGTGTTGAAACGATCGGTTCAACTGGTCCAACCGAGCAAGTTGGGAAAGTAGGATTGTTGAGAAATTTCTTTTCGTTTCACTTGCCCAATTTGATTGGAACAAGGATTGGTATTTGGTACCAATTCAAAATAAAAGAGGAAAAGTCAATCGAGAACTGACCAGGACCACGAACTGACCGGTTCAGAAGTGAAACGACCGTTTCATGGGTCCCAACCGATTGGTTGAGGTGTCAACCGACCGGCTCAGGTCCCCAACCGACCATTTTAGAAATGAAACGATCAGTTCAAGTTGCGCAGTTGGTTGTTTTTGTGGAAAATCTCGAACCCTTCTACTCCTGCTTTAGTCCCACATTGCCCGGGATAGAGAACCCTGTCCCATGACCCTCCTATATATATAGGGGTATTGGGGGCTTCTCAAAGGACAACTAAGTGAAACCAGTTGCTCTGTAAAGTTGTCGTTCTCTCTGGTTTTGGTAACCGAGAGAGCCCGAGCAAGTGCTACCTGATAAGGGAGGCACAACAAGGGAAAGACAACTATAGAAAGAGACTGGTGGCAGGAGAGTGTGTCGGTGACTAGTACGCTGACAGGAGGGTGCGACTCCTTCCAATTCCTTGTGGGACAAGGAGATTGGAGTTCCAGGTGGTCTGTGTAGACTACTTCAGAGGCGGGAGATTTCTGCCGCTCAGAGGACAACTGTCAATCCCGATAGTCCCGGTGAGACCAGGAGTCGTCAGTCCCGGTACGACCAGGAGTTGCACAGACACCGTCCAAGACCGGAGGTGAAGACCGTGCAAGCCGCGAGGTATTGTTGCCGAGAAAGCCTCGGGACAAGGTATGATTCCACAAACCATCCTTTCCTATTGTATAGACGTTGACGCGTTTCCTTGTTCTGGGTTTGGGGAGAAGAATTTTTTTTTGTTTCCACTGCCTTCTCTGCCTCCCATAAAACCCAACAGTGGTATCAAAGCCACGTCAACTTCTCTATACTTTAGGATTATCGATATGATTTATTTTGGTTTGTTGCCTTTATTTATTCCATACGATGCGAATAAAATTGGCTTTATGCATGTCCAATCCTAAATCCACAAATCCCAATTTACATATATGATATGTATTATGAATGCACTCGATACACGTCACCCTTAAATGAGTTTTGTGGTGGATGTATAGTGTAGTTATGGCCAATAAACCCTATCTATGTTTGGTTGTATGTGGTTTCTTGCATCTCGGTCTGCGCACCGATCTTCCTTCTCCTATTCCTGATGTAACTCGAAATAATTCGAGATTTCTTTCCTACCTTTGCTCCCCTCAAATGTAACTCGAGGTTTCTCTTTTTACAATGTAAAATAGGATAGAATTTTATTTCCTGTTATGTCAAAGAACGGAGGACATCCTGACGATAGCTGATACGATTAGTTCAAGGCATGAACCGATCGGTTGACGTTCGAGACGATCGGTTCAAGGAGTGAGTCGATCGGTTGATGACCGGTTCGAGGAGCAAGATGAGCGGGTGGCGGCCATGATGAGATGCATGATGATCAGGTGAACCGATCGGTTGGTGGCACCCAGCCGACCAGTCTGATGGCGAGCCACTCAGTCATGTGATGAGTTGATCAAACCCAGAAAGGCAAAGCACAGAGTTCATCTTGTAAAGGTTGCATGTGATGTAGAACTAGATGACCGTGATTCCTCTTGGCTCGAGGAATCACATTAGGATGGCCATAATCATCGCTTTTATCGTTTTGCATGTTTTTTGTGGGATATAGCATGTATATGATACGTACTATGTATTGTGGTGATTGGATATGTATATGTATATAAAAACCAAATCCCTCATTTAAATATTAAGTCTTATATGCCTTCCATTAGCGGCACACATGAAAAACTCGATCGACCAAGCGTAGGTTACACCAAAGTGTGGTGCGTCGTCTATCTTGTGGAAGTGTGAAGGGTATACATGTAGGTTCTGCCAAAGCAAGGTGCATTTTTACTGTGTCAGCTTTTGGGTTAGACTTAGCTGGTGATTCTTAGAGCGTCTAAGCCCAAAGTCAAGGAATGTTCATGGCAAGGTGTTGTGCATGTTCATTCATCAAGAGTTGCATATGATGCAATTGGCATGATGGCCGACCTAAATAGTTAAGATTGTGGGCGATCACCCAAAGCTGACTCATGACTTGATGAAATATGGATCTTGCCCACTAGAAGGTTGTACCCTGCAATCTTCCAAATTGATGGTGAGGGCTATCAATTTGAAGTAAAATAGTGGGAGCGATAATTAATTAAAGGCCTAATTATATCGTCAACTTTTCAAATTAATCAAATAAGTAAAAAAATGAGTTTTTGGACTAAAATTGCATATTTCCTTTTTTAGTACAAATGACAACAAACAACAATCACTTTTCTTTGCGATCGGTCCTTGAAAAGGAAAAATTAAATGGGAATTTTTCCACGACTGGTTAGGACATTGAGAAGTGTTCTCAATCGTAGAGTGAAAGCTCTAAGTCCTAGTTATACCAGAACCAGATGAACTCGATCCCACCATATCAATGGCTGAAAGTATGCTTATGGAAGCATACCGAGGAAGACATTGATGAGGAGTGCTTGATGTTGTGTTCTCTGAACTATGAGTTGCAGAGACAACATGAGACATATGATGTCTCCAAGACACTGTCCTAGTATGTCATGACAGAAGGAGATCCAGTAAGGTATTCACACACTCAATGTGATTGGGTATGTGGAAAACCTAACTAAGAAGGATTCCTCTGAGACAAGAGTTGGCTATTGGTATGATACTACAAAGGTTGCGAGAATCATACAATTCATGATGAACAACTTTGACAAGCGTTGACAGAGTTGTTGGACATGTTGAGGATAGTAGAGGCAAAGATGAAGAAAGACAAACCATAATATTTGATATGATAAAAGAAAAGGTAATTCTTAAGGGCAAGGACAAGGGCAAAGCAAAGAAGTGTTCTGATGCTAGCCAGTAATCCAAGCCATCTTCAGCCTCAAGGCACATGGGGAAAGGGTGTATGAGGGATTGCCCTCTATATCTGGAAAAACAAAAGAAGAAGGAGGCGACAGACGTCTCTACTTAAAGGTGTCATGAAAGTAAACTTGTAACACTTTTGAGGTATATGATACCAAGATGTAAAGTGTAAAGCACTCAATAAATGGGGCAAGTGTTGCCGCCATAGTAAGGAGTACTTTAGTTTATTTTCAGCCTAAACGGCATGTAATATAGTTATGAACTGCTATTTCATATTTGCCAATAGATAGAAACACTTTATTTTTGCATATTGTATGACAATGATGGAAATCAATAAAGAGATGTTTTAATTTCTAAAGATATGATCTTTGTGGAAATGCCTTGTTTATCTTGTGGTATTTGATATGCATAAGATAAAATGATACCTAAAAGTTATAGATAACTCAAACAATCAAATTAGCATCAATCATGAGAAATTCATTTCTAGTGTCCATGTGATGGATAAATCTAGACTCTTTTGGTTAGAGAACCAGTAAGAGACATGAATATCTTGGACATGATTAATCAATCTTCACTAATGGTAGTGGGAGAATGATTGTCCTATTAGGTATGATACATGTGATGTATTTACATACCTATTGGAACAAATGCTAATACTTCAAATGGTGTTTAGAGAAATACCAATATGAATATATTGAAGTGTTCAAGATTATCATAGATGAAGTGAAAATTTGGTAAAGTGTTAATTCTTGATGAGATCAATGAATGAAATACTTGGACCAAATGTTTGAGATCCTTATGAGTGATTATGATAGTATATCATAGTGAACTCATGATTAAGGCATGGAGATGTCTAAATCAAGAAGGAGTCATAATCTAAGGAGTTAGAGGATAATTATCAAATAACTAAATTCTTCTTAAATAAAGAATACACTTCGCTAATAAAGGACATTAAGAATCACAAGGAGTTGTGAGTTCTTATATCCTTGACAGATACACCTCGTTTATCTATGTGATGAGTTGTTCATGTGATGAGTCAACTATCTAGATGAATATGAGGAACCGAATTTTGAGTTATGGTTGACCATTACATCCTAAATGACATCCATGTGAACCATAAGGTATGACTTTGATGGTAGCACTCATTGGATGAAATCCATAAGTGCAAGTGAGTCTTAAGTGTTAAGATACATGGATAACATTTTGAGAAGGATGATGCTTGTTGATTGAAACTTAATGACTAAGACATTTGGCATATGGATACTAAAACCGCATTCCTATGAGGAATAAAACAAAGATGTGTACGTGACACAACCTATAAGGTTTATTAATCCACTAATGCAAATGAAGTCTATAAGTTACAATGGACTAATCAATATGATTGATTGAGTACAAGCAACTCAGAATTGGACCTTTACTTTGATGATATAGTCTAAGGGTTTGACTGATATGTCAAAGATAAAGAAGGATCTGTGATTTAGTGGGAGCATATTCACATTCCACATGTTGATGCGAAATGGAAATGTTCTAGAATGGAAATCGAAAAGTGGAAATTATCTTTAAGGAAGATAGAGATGTTTCCTATGTGATAGGAATAGAGATCTATAGAGATAGTTCTCAAAAACCTGTTGACCTAAAAAAGAGAAAGCATACATTGGAAATCTGTACTGAAGAGTTCAGTATGAACAGATTCAGTGGGAGAAAACTTATCCATGTTACATGGAGTTAGTATCCCAAGGCTAAGTGTCCAATTCTTATGAAGAATGGGAACACTAAGAATAGATATGGATCTATCATGTATGAAATCATCCCATTATCTTGCATGTATCAACATGGAAAGAACAAAATGCATTCATCATCTTGTATGTAGGACATGGAAATATGATGTGCTCATCCTGATAACTTGTATGTGAGACATGAAGAGTGGATATCTATCTACTTACAGTAAGGGTTACTGGAATACCATGAGAACTTGATAAGTACTTGGGAAGTACTAGTTCTATGGAGATAAGGAAGAGTTCAATGTAAAGAGTTACATTGATGCGAAGTTCTGAAAGGGCAGAAAATTAATCACAAAATATATATAGGATATATAAAAGTGAAAGTTTGTTGATAATTGGAAGTGTTCCAATAAAACCATTTAAAAGGAAATGCCGAGTATCTATGTGTTGGAGAACAACAGTGGATACTATATGGATATGGAAGTTCATGAGATGAACTTATAGATATTCTGCTCATTGATTACAAGTATGGAATCCTTGATCATGAAATGTGGCTAAAGGTTAGCAAAGGAATACTAGATCGCATATTATGACAAATCCATCTCATACGTGTGACGTACAACGAAGAGATGTGAGACATGCAATTTATACTGACTTTGGCAAGGTGTTGCCATAACTCACTATGTTTGCACTAGAGCACAGTAAAATGTGGGACATGTTTGAAGATCACTATGAATATGATTCAAGGGTGATTAGCTCGCAGTGCAAGTGGGAGTCTATTGGTATGTATGCCCTGAGAGATAATCATGGGATGATTGGTGGGATACATTAAGATTGATTTGATAAACATCAAATGCAAGCTTCCAATTCTTTATGGTTCAGTCATATGAGATAGTAATGGAACAGATTGAATGTCTAGAGAATGACAATACTCAATGACGTATGCTTTCAGGTTGAGGACCTGAATGATGAGATCATACAAATGCTATGAGTTTGTAAATTCTTGTTATGTCCCTAGTCAAATGTCATTGTGGAAGGTAGATAGACAACAATGACACAAGACTAGATTGTGGTGTTGGTTGATGATAGAATCTCATTTGTCATGATATAGAGATATCAAACCAAACACATAGGTACTTGTTAGAGAACAAGTATACCAGACAGACCAACCATGACATGGTAGTCACAGTCAGTACTCAAAGTGATGGTGGTGAGTGTGATTCTTTGACCTGAAATCACTACACTCAACACATGTCGTTGGGCACACTTTGACATCATCAAACGCAGTCCTGAAACATGGGTTGTTATAAAGGTGATGATTGGGTGGCTTTGACACATGGGGCTTTTGAGGGGTGAGTGATAGATATGGGATTTGTTCCTCCTGAGGGAGTTTGATATCCATGGACACTTTATGATTAGGATTGAGAAAGGCGTGCACGCATGTGTGAATCAGTATGTGATATTGATGTCATAAATATATCTTCCAATCTACTCTGAAATCAAGAAAGTGAATGAACGTTGACAGGATGACTGTTCCATGCCTCGAGTTCATTCGGGATATCAGTGACAAAGGAATTATACATTCAATGTAACGCCATTCACAGATTGTAGGATTGAAAGTTGTTCTCCAACTTTCTATTTCACTTGGGTAGCACTGATGTGTGACTAGGCACCGCTCTTTGCTTGTGAAGTCATAAGTGTTATGGACTTTCACTACCAATGTGAAGTGGACCTGCAGGGTCACACACATAGGATTTAACCTAGAAGAGGAGTTTTGTCCACAAACAATGTTTAGATTGTTTACTAAAGGAGTTTAGTAGTTCAATTAAACACTCAATTAATTGATAGCTCAATGTCATAATGTTCAAGGTGTTGGACACATTGATTGGAGTATCGGATTGATTAAAACTGTAATTGACTGATTTTGCATAATCTGCACTCCCAACTGATCGGCTCATGTGATGAACTGATCGACTGAGCTTGGTGAACCGATCGGCTCAGATGGTGAGTCGATCAGCTGATGGACAGGGTGAAACAATCGCTTTAAGTGTTGAAACGATCGGTTCAACTGGTCCAACCGATCAAGTTGGGAAAGTAGGATTGGTGAGAAATTTATTTTCGTTTCACTTGCCCAATTTGATTAGAACAAGGATTGGTATTTGGTACCAATTCAAAACAAAAGAGGAAAAGTCAATCGGGAACTAACCAGGACCACGAACCGACCGGTTCAGAAGTGAACCGACCATTACATGGGTCCCAACCGATCGGTTGAGGTGTCAACCGACCGGCTCATGTCCCCAACCGACCGTTTCAGAAATGAAACGATCGATTCAAGTTGCGCAGTTGGTTGTTTTTGTGGAAAATATCAAACCCTTCTACTCCTGCTTTAGTCCCACATTGCTGGGGATAGAGAACCCTGTCCCATGACACTCTTATATATATAGGGGTATTGGGGGCTTCTCAAAGGACAACTCAGTGCAACCAGTTGCTTTGTAAAGTTGTCATTCTCTCTGGTTTTAGTAACCGAGAGAGCCCGAGCAAGTGCTACCCGATAAGGGAGGCACAACAAGGGAAAGACAACTACAGAAAGCGACTGGTGGCATGAGAGTGTGTCGGTGACTAGTACATTGACAGGAGGGTGCGACTCCTTCCAATTCCTTGTGGGACAAGGAGATTGGAGTTCCAGGTGGTACATGTGGACTACTTCAGAGGTGGGAGATTTCTGCCACTCGGAGGACAACTATCAATCCCGATAGTCCCGGTGAGACCAGGAGTCGTCAGTTCCGGTATGACCAGGAGCTGCATAGACACTGTCCAAGACCGGAGGTGAAGACCATGCAAGCCGCAAGGTATTGTCTCCAAGCAAGCCTCGGGACAAAGTATGATTCCACAAACCATCCTTTCCTATTGTATAGACGTTGACGCGTTTCCTTGTTCTGGGTTTTGGGAGGAGAATTTTTTTTTGTTTTTGTTGCCTTCTCTACCTCCCATAAAACCCAACATGATGAGATGTTATGTAGTTGTCGGTACAATGTCATTGATCCACCTTCTTTATTTGCAAACATTGTCCATGATGCTAAAAAACCATTATATAAGGGTTTTACTAAGTTCATGAGGTTGAGTGTTGTGATGTGATTATATACTCTTAAAGCTCAAAACTAGTGGAGCGATAAGAGTTTCACTTCACTGTTATCTTTGTTAAAGGAAATTCTTCCTGAAGGCAACGAGCTTCCAATTTCAACATATCAAGCAAAGAAAATAATGTGCCCAATGGGAATGGATACTAGGAAGATTCATGCATGTCCAAATGATTGTGTGTTATTTCAGAAGGACTATAGTAATTTGATAAATTGTCCAAAATGTGGTGCATCAAGGTACAAGACCACAAATTCAGGTAAGGCTAAAAATAGCTCTCCTACCAAGGTGATGTGGTATCTACCAATTATACCACAATTTCAGCACTTATTTGCTAATACTGAAGATGAGCAAAATTTGTCTTGGCATGGGGAGTTAAAGGACAATGATGATGGCATCCTACGACACACATCTGATTCACCACAATGGAAGAAAATTGATTTATTATACCCTCAATTTGGTAAAGAACCAAGAAACTTAAGACTTGGACTCTGTACAGATGGAATGAATCCTTATAGTACATTAAGAATCCAACATAGCACTTGGCCTATTATGATTGTTATATACAATCTTCCTCCTTGGTTGTGTATGAAAAATAAGTATGTCATGTTGTCAATATTGATATCAGGGCCCAAAAAACCTAGAAATGACATTGATGTTTACCTTCAACCTCTAATAATGACCTAATGAAACTATGGGAAGAAGGTGTTATGATATTTGGTGCTTCACGTGAAGAGATCTTTAGTTTGCGTGTTATGTTGTTTTACACAATTAATGACTTTCCAGCTTATGGAAAATTTTCTGGATATAGCATAAAAGGATACAAAGCATGTCCTATTTGTGAGGAAAATATTGATTCAATCTAACTAAAACATGGTGGTAAAATCATATATCTTTGTCATCGGAGATTTCTCCCACAAGTGCATCCTTATCAAAGGCAACACAAAACCTTTAATGGATCAATTGAGGAATGAAGTGCTCCTAAACCTATACCAGGAAATGTTGTATATGACAGGGTGAAAGATATTGTTAATGAATTTGGAAAGAGTTCAAGTAGTCGTACTCTCGCATGTGACAAATCTCTATACAAGAAGAGGTCAATATTCTGGGATCTTCCTTATTGGATATTCTTGTCAATTAGACACTGCATTGATGTCATGTGAAAAAAATGTTTGTGATAGCATCATTGGTACACTATTGAATTTACCGGGAAAGACTAAAGATGACATCAAATCTAGAAAAGATTTAGAATTAATGGGTATAAGAAAAGAATTATCAGTGGAGATCAGGTTTCACCGCACATATTTACCACTAGCTTGTTACACTTTGTCAAAGTAGGAGAAAAAGACTTTCTGTGAGTGCTTGTATAAAATTAAGGTTCCACAAAGATACTCTTCTAATATTCATAGATTGGTATCAATGAAGGATTTGAAGTTTATAGGTCTCAAAGCTCATGATTGTCACACCTTAATGTAACAAATTTTACCTGTGGCTATTCGATCTATATTGCCGAATCATGTAAGGTTTTCAATCACAAGACTATGTTTCTTCTTCAATGAAATATGCAACAAAGTGATACATCCCGATACTCTCGATAAATTACAAAAAGATGTAATTGTTACCATGTGTCAACTTGAAATGTACTTTCCTCCTTCATTTTTTGACATCATGGTTCATCTTGTAGTACATATAACAAGGGAGGTGAAGATGTTGGGTCCAATTTTCTTACACTGGATGTATCCATTTGAACGCTACATGAGTGTTTTTAATGATGATGTTCGGAATCGTTATCATCCTGAAGGGAGTATTATTGAGGGTTATGTGGCCAAGGAGGTGATGGACTTTTGCAATGATTTTTTGAATTGCAATGAAACTTCTAGCTATCTAAAAAATTCCCATCACACTGAATCTTATTGTGGCAAAGGAACTTTGGGAGCATAAGTGAAAGGAATTAGGCGTGAGTTGTGGGAACAAGCACATTTGTATATTTTATACAACATCGATGAAGTTAGTAGCTACATCACAGAACACAATGATCTTATCAAGAGAAATCATCCACAATCCAGTTCAATGTGGCTTGCAAGAGAGAATAATCGAACATTTATTAGGTGGTTTGAAGAGAAAGTCTTTAATCAACTATCTAAATCACTGAATAATGTTGCTGAGAACATAAAATGGCTCACCTTTAAGCCAAAAATGGATGTCATGTCATATGAAGGATATGACATAAATGGATTTTCATACTACACAAAATGTCAAGATAAAAGTAGTGTAGTCCAAAATAGTGGGGTCACTATTCAAGCTTGTTTGTTGTATTTTTCTAGTGTCAAATATAAAAGACCACGTGAAGCTGAGATGTCGTATTACGGCGTCATTGAGGACATATGGGAATTGGACTATACAAATTTTAGAGTTTCTATCTTTAGGTGTAATTGGGTTGATAACAACAAAGGAGTTTAGTGGATGAGTTGGGTTTCACATTGGTGAATTTTGAAAAGATTTGTGAGAAAGATGAGCCATTCATCATGGAAGACCAAGAAAAACAAGTATTCTATATTGATGACCCAAAAAATAAAAATTGGTATGTCGTTCTTCATGGAAAAAGACAGTTTACTGTAGATCCTATAAATGAAGAAGAATACTACAAAAAGTATAATGATTCCAGCCCATTCTCAGTTGGTTTGCCAAGTGTAAATGTTGAAGTTAACATTGATGAATACTATAAATGTCAAGACCATGCTGAAGGAATTTTACTTGACTAACAACTCAATCAATACTAGAGGCATGTATTCTTTGAATTATTTATTTTATTATCATTCCAGCACATAATCTTTTAAATATACATCATATCACCACTTGTTATTTTATTATCACTTATGTTTCTTTTATAATGTATACCTTGCAGGCTGTTCTAAAATGGCAAGTGAAGATGAACATTTTGAGCATGAGCACCATGAGGATGGTACTGGTGATTCTAAGAAATGTAGAGGTCCCACACTGATGCGTAGTCTGCAGGAGCTCAGGGCCAAAGGAGAGAAATTGCCAATCTAGTTTGATGTCATAGGAGCACCTATTGGGGAACATGCTAGTGCTTTCAAGCATTACATAGGGGAGACCGCGTGCAGTAAGGTGGCAATAGATATAGAAAATTGGCATGATGTTTCTGATGCCTTAAAAGACCTCCTATGGAAAGATATATCTATGAGTTGAAGTGATATTATTTTAATACTTTTTTGTTTATTGATTCTAATTTAGTTTGCTTGGAAAGACATATCCTTTTTAAAATAACATTATTGCTTCTTTTGTATGTATAGGATGTATTTCATCTAAATAAAAAAGATCAAAAGAAAAAAGTGCTACAACGTTGTGGTGTATGATGGAGGGATTTTAAGACCTATCTCAAAAGGGATTATATAGATTATCCTAATCAAAAGAAGAAAGCAACATATCGATATATTTTTATAGATACTGAGGTGTGGGAATAGGGCTGGCAAAAATACCGCGACCCGACCCGACCCGACCCGACCAGACCCGAAATTTGGGTTTTTCAATTATGAAATAGGGTCTGGGTCCAACTCGGGTAGACCCGGATCGGGTCTTTTAACCTATGGTCGGGCACAACTATAGCCCGTAATAACCCATGGACCCGAGGGACCCAGGGGCAGACACAGGATGCGGCCCGCTTCCGCTTATCGACTTAGTCATTGGGTGCCCTAGCTTCACAGATTCACAAATCACAATACTCAGTCTCGACTCTCGGTAGTCGGTTGAGCGGCTCTCATCACTGAAGTCCGAACCCTAGATCTGCGAGGACAGCGACTGATAGTCTGCGACCCCAAGGAGGCTCGAGAGAGGGACGACGATGCGACCTGCGTGAGAGCTCGAGAGAGGGACGGCGCGTCGGCTACGCGACCAGCAGCACGACAAGCATCTCTGGTTCGAGGTCGTGTGCAGCGAGTTGGGATTCGGTCTTCCTCTGATCGACGGTTCGAGGTTGAGTGATAGGACCTTCCCCAGCACGTGCCTAACACGAGGACTTAGCCTCACCTTTCATTTTCCAATGTAAGGCCAACGACCATTTGCTTTTCACTTTTCCTGCTATAAGGCGTGAGCCACAGAGTCAGTGTCTGTGTCTGTCCCTTTCTGTTGCAACCACCATAGAGTCGGGCTGTATGGTGTACCAGGTATGGCTGGCACCCTTGCTATTAATAGATAGGACGCCCTATCCAGGGGATCGATCCTTTTGCCCACCTGGTTAATTGCTCCGCGAGCGCTATTCCCCTGTTGGGACCCACCGCCGCGCTGGAGTTTATCGCCACCATAGGTAGACGAAGGCTACCTTCTCTCCTATCTTCCCGTCCTTGCCTTGCAGGTGCTACCAAAGTGGTATCAGAGCTCGGTACGACCCAGGGATTCCCCATTCAAAAAAACCCCACCCCCCAGACACCGCCTCGACTTCCACCGCCGACACCCCACATACCCATCCCACCCACCCAGTTATGGCTGATCGGAATGAAATCAACCACATCCGTGAGGCAGTAGAACGCCATGAGAGAGGCATTGAGAATCTCAGCCAAAAACTCGATTTGGTCCTTCGAGAGCCGGCAAATCTGCGGCCATTTGAAAGCAAGAGGAAGGGGAAGGAGACAACCGACTACATGGACAGAAATCACAAAGCCCATGAAGGTCGTTTCCGCCACTGCGACAACGTCAAGACCAAGTTTCCGGAGTATGACGGTGAGGAGCCACCAGAGAGATGGCTACGGAAGTGCGAGTACTACTTCCGGCACAGAGACATCACCACCAACGAAGAGAAATTTGATTTGGTGGCCCTGCATCTGAACAGAGACGCCCTCGATTGGTACCAAACCTACGAAGCAACAACGCTGGAGGAGGCTTACATGGATTTCTCCTGGGAGCTATTCTGCGAAGATGTCATTGAATGCTTCGGCGACGTGGATGCTCATCTTCCTCAAGGGAAACTTAGCAAGCTTCAACAGACAGGAACAGTCAAGGAATACCACAGGGAATTCGAAATTCTAGCTCAGCGCACATCGGGATTCCGAGAATCGCACCTGTCGGAGATGTTCTTTTCAGGGTTCAAGCCAGAAATCCAAAGGGAGATACGCCTCCGAGGCATGCCGGAGGTCCTGTCGAGAGCGGATCTAGCCCGAAGGGCAAAGATCGTTGAAGAACAGCAAGCTGAGTGGAAAAAACCCAGTCGCCCACCTTACTCGCACTATCGCCAGGAGACTAAAACGGAAACAACAACTACACCCACCGTGGGGAACAAACCGCAAGTGCCGATAAAGAAGATATCTCAGGCGGAAATGGCAGAAAGGCGAGCAAAAAATCTCTGCTACTACTGTCCAGAGAAGTTCGTCAAGGGGCACCGATGTAAACAACCAACACTATTCATGATTGAGGACGACGACGAGGAGGAAGAAATCGAGCATGATACTAAACCCAAAGTCGAGCACCTACAACCTGAATAGAAGGACAACCCAACCTTATCGTCGTTCACCATCGAAGGATCTGGGAAGTCAGATACGATCCGCCTATGGGCGCTACTGGGGCCAAGATGAGTTCTAGTCCTGCTCGATTCGGGAAGCAACAAAAACTTCATAGACCCAAAGGTCTTAGATGCATCGTTGGAGTCCCAGGTGTTCGACACAAAAGGGGAGGTTGTTGTCGCCGGCGGAAACTCAATTCCATTCAGTAAGAAAGGGAGAAACCTACCCATCACACTACAAAGCTGCAAAGACTCAATAAATGCTTACTTCATGAGCATTGGGCATTATGATGTAGTCCTGGGGGTAGAATGGCTCAAGCGCATAGGTCCGTCTACTTGGGACTTCTGTAGACACATGGTGTCTTTCCCACACGCAATTCCACCCTTTGTCCTATAGGGTATTCAACCATCTTCTCCAGAATTAGCATTACAAGGAGACATAATGTCATCCTTACAGAAGGCGAGACAGCTGTTTCTCATCTACTCTGAACCCCAATCCAACACCACCATCATACCCCCACAAATTAAACCGCTTCTACAACAGTTTCATTACATCTTCTCTGAACCGTCAACAATTCCACCCTCAAAACCACAGGATGATCGCATTGCCTTGATCGATGAGTCCAAACTGATATCCACTCCACCTTATAGATACCATCATTTCCAAAAAACTGAAATCGAGAAGCAGATTTCAGACCTCCTAAAACAAGGCTACATCCAGAGAAGCACGGGCCCTTTCTGATCTCCGGCGTTGCTTGTGAAGAAATCAGATGGCAGCTGGCGCCTATGCATCGACTACAGGGCACTCAACAAGCAGACAATAAAAGATAAATCCCCCATCCCTGTAATTGATGAGCTCCTGGACGAACTCCATGGCGCCAAGATCTTCAGTAAGCTGGACCTCCGTGCAGGTTATCACCAAATCCGAGTAGCCGAAGAAGACACGAAGAAGACGGAATTCCAAACACACGAAGGGCACTACGAATTCCGGGTAATGCCCTTCAGCCTCTGTAATGCGCCGTCGACATTCCAAGCTCTCATGAACGAGATTTTTTGCCCCTTTCTTCGCAAATTTGTTTTGGTGTTTTTTGACGACATTTTGATTTATAGCAAGTCTATCAAGGATCATGTAGAACACCTAACCACTGTATTCAGTCTACTCCAAGACAACCACCTATTTGTCAAGCTCAGCAAGTGTGCCTTCGGCATCGTTGAGGTGGCATACCTTGGCCACATCATCTCAGGGGAAGGAGTTCGCGCGGACCCAGCAAAGCTTCACTCCATCCAACAGTGGCCATCGCCCCGCAACATCAAAGATCTGAGAGGCTTCCTTGGCCTGGCGAACTACTACCGCAAGTTCATCTGCGGGTATGCAATGAAAGTGGGACCTCTACACCGACTGCTTCGCAAAGACGCATTCAAGTGGGATGACGAAGCTGAGCAAGCAATGCAGAACCTCATACAAGAACTCAGTCAACCGCCACTACTCATATTACCAGACTTCACACAACCATTTGTGGTTGAATGTGATGCTTCGGGCTCAGGCCTTGGAGGTGTTCTAATGCAATAGGGACATCCCATTGCTTACTTCAGCCATGCCCTGACTCCGAGACAGCAAGGTCTCTCAACATATGAGAAAGAATTGCTGGCGTTGGTCATCTCCATTGAAAAGTGGCGACATTATCTCCTGGGAGCTCCCTTCACTGTCCGCACTGACCACCAGAGCATCAAACACATTCTGGAGCAGCGAATCCACACACCCTCACAGCAAAAGTGGATTACCAAGTTGATGGAATATGATTTCGTGGTGGAGTACAAACCTGGACACACCAACAATGCTACTGATGCCCTGTCCAGGCTCCCATCAGCTCTAGAGGCGTTCCACATTACTGCAATCCATCCGGATTGGGTGGAGACACTGAAAACTGAGTACACAACCCTGGAGGATTTACAAAATCTTAGACACAAGTTCGATAATGGGGTGTTGGACACCACAAAGTACACTGAACATCACGGATTGCTGTTCTATAAAGGGCGAATCATCATCAGCAACTCCTCAAGTCTAAAGCAACACATTCTTCATGATGGACACACAACTTTGCAAGCAGGTCATTCGGGCTTCAAAAAAACGATTCACCGCATCAAGAGGGACTTCTATTGGCAAGGAATGACAGAGGATGTAAAAACCTTTGTGCGTGAATGCCATATCTGTCAACAGCAGAAGTATCTAACCTCATCCCCAGCAGGCCTCCTACAACCTCTTCCACTCCCAAACCAAGTCTGGGAGGATATCTCCATGGACTTCATCGAGGGATTACCACCAGTTCGCCACTCTTCCACCATCCTAGTGATTGTGGATAGACTCAACAAGTACGCCCATTTCCTCCCATTGAAACATCCATTCACGGCCAAGGAGGTCGCCAACACCTTCCTCAGCAACATCTTCAAGCTTCATGGGTTGCCCAAATCCATTGTGTGTGACCGGGACAAGATCTTTCAATCAACATTTTGGAAGGAGATCTTCGCCAAGCTAGGCACCAAGCTGTGTTTCAGTACAGCTTACCACCCACAATCAGATGGCCAAACCGAGGTCGTCAATCGCTGCTTAGAGACATACCTTCGATGCTACTGCTCTACGACACCCAAGGAATGGCCCCTGACCTTGCCATGGGCAGAGTACTGGTACAACACTCCCTGGCACTCCGCGGCTAATACAACCCCGTTCCAGATTGTGTATGGGAGACCTCCACCCTCACTGGTTCAGTATATCAAAGGGACAGCAAACTTGCCGGCAGTGGATGAAGTCCTCTCAGCTCGGGACCAAGCTCTGACACAGCTTAAGCATCATATCCACTGAGCCCAAAATCAGATGAGACAACAAGCTAACAAGCATCGCCGCGTGCAAGAATTCCAAGTGGGGGACCTGGTCTACCTCAAATTGCAGCCGTATCGACAGAATTCAATCACATTCCGTGCTCATCAGAAGCTGGCGGCCAAGTTCTATGGCCCATACCCAATCATAGAGCGAATTGGCAAGGTGGCATACAAGCTGCAGCTCCCCAGCTCGTCCCTAATCCACCCAGTATTCCATATCTCGTAGTTGAAACAACACCATGGCCTACCACCCATGGCGGCGACGTCAGCAGAGCTACCTCGCAGCTGGCCACCAGCTGAAGCAGCAACCAAATTCCCAGAGAAGATCCTCGAGAGGTGAATGACTAAGCGCGACAACCACGCGATAGCTGAAGTCCTCGTTTCCTGGGTGGATGCTCCGCCTGAAGACGCCCAATGGATGCCGTATGCAGAGCTCCGCTCGCGATTTCCCACCTGGGCTGACCCCGTGGAAGTGGTCGGATCTTCGAAGGGGGGTATCTGATAGGACCTTCCCCGACACGTGCCTAACACGAGGACTTAGCCTCAACTTTCCTTTTCCAATGTAAGGCCAACGCCCATTTGCTTTTCGCTTTTCCTGCTGTAAGGCGTGAGCCACAGAGTCAGTGTCTGTGTCTGTCCCTTTCTGTTGCAACCACCATAGAGTCGGGCTGTATGGTGTACCAGGTATGGCTGGCACCCTTGCTAGTAATAGACAGGACGCCCTATCCAGGGGATCGATCCTTTTGCCCACCTGGTTAATTGCTCCGCGAGCGCTATTCCCCTGTTGGGACCCGCCGCCGCACGGGAGTTTATCGCCACCATAGGTAGATGAAGGCTACCTTCTCGCCTATCTTCCCGTCCTTGCCTTGCAGGTGTTACCATCGAGTTGGCAAGCATCTCTGGTTGCCAGGTTGGTCGCCTCTCCACCTCCCCGATCTCCCTCTTCGCTCTCTCTCTCTCTCTCTCTCTCTGTGTCCCCTCTCGATTCCAGGTTCCGGTGTTACTAGTGTGCTTCCTTCACGCATCTCTGTTCTGGCGAGGACAACGACTGCTAGTCCCCTTCCTTTCTTTCCACTAAATCGGCTTGCACATCTAGCCATCCCGGCTTGCTGTTGTTGCTGCTTCGGCCACACTTCCCCTGCTGCTGCGCCGGCTATGATGGCCCTTTGTAACCCCTCCTCTGCCATCCCTAGTGATCTCCTGTAACAGGGGAATCCAAACCCACGGAGGGTATACCATACTTAGATAGGTGATCGTTTAGTTGGTATGCGATTTTCTGCTTGCGCTTCTTTTCTTACTTCCTGCCATTAGCAGCAGTAAACCATGATCTACTTTTTTATCCACCACCACACCACGTCTTGGTGGTGTTCCATTTCTCCCCCTTCCTAAATTATTGACATTCTTTTATTTCCCACCTATTTATCTACTTCTAGAAATATTTGCTTTTGAATTGCTGAAATGGTTTTTTATCTGTAGCTATTACGTAATACTTTAAGTCGAAATGCTTTTAATTGCTGGTTCAATTATGTAATACTGTAAGCTGAAATGAATGCCATTTGTTCAGTAACTGTGTTGGTTCCATTTACTGCCAACTATAACACTATTCATGATTTTTTAATAACTACAACTATTAATGCTTTTGAATTGCTGGTTGTTATGGTTTTTTGTATACTTCAGACTTAATAGATACCATGCCAAAAACAAAAGAGTGCTTTCTATACTCATGATTCTTAATAACTACAACTGTTAATGCTTTTGAATTGCTGGTTCAATTATGTAATACTGTAAGCTGAAATGAATGCCATTTGTTCAGTAACTGTGTTGGTTCCATTTACTGCCAACTATAACACTATTCATGATTTTTTTATAACTACAACTGTTAATGCTTTTGAATTGCTGGTTGGTATGGTTTCTGTATACTTCAGACTTATACTAATGGATCATGATATAACCATTAGGGTTAGGACCTATGTGAAAATCTACACACCTATAGTTTTTCGTTGCAGAATGTGATGTTGTGGAGTAGGTCGTCAAGTGGAGGACTATGCATACTAGTTATTTCCAGGTCTGCCAAGCTAAACTATTTCCTCTCTTTTCTACTTTTTCAACAAATTATTATTAATTGTTCGTGTTTGATGGCCGTGCTTCTATTTCATGGACGTTATTAATTGTTTGTGTTTGATGCACTTTTTTGGCACACTTTTTGGTTGTTCTTTGTAATACATATCATATTTATGTGCATAAGAATAATGTTCTTCCTTATGTTTTTTCTACAGACTACTATTGCTAGACTGATGTTGCTGTGCAAATCAAGAAACCACTTGTGCAAAATTTGAAGCAACAAAGTAGGAGATGTGAAAAGCTATTTCAAACTTATCAATTAATTAGAAAGTAGACTTGTAGTTTAAAGAACTTACAATTCTAATCCTCACTGGATTACTTGTGTATGTTTCAAACAGTTGTGTTCAAATTTGAAAAGGTTCTTGTCACAAACAGAATGCCAAACAATTTTTGTATGCTTTTTGGTATTTCTTAAAATGTATGTTATTGGCATCAAGTTACAGCTATGAATATCAATGGTGTATGTTATAATAAGCTTTGTCAAATGGCCCACAGTTTTGCATCAAGCTACAGCTATGAACTGCCATTTCGCATCATCCATTCTGAGTTTTCTTTGGATATGTGGAGTTACCTGATGTTTGATTTGTGCTCAGTTGGATTTGAGAATTCTGAAGATATGGACTGCCATTTCCTACAGTTTGGATTTGTCGCTCAGTTGCATTTGTTGCCAAATAACTCACTAAATTGAAGTGCCGGTACAAGATGCTAAACAGGAAATCTGATCTGTACAGGTCGGGTCCAAAACGGGCAGGGCAAATACAGTAAAAAAATAAAGTTCGGGTATTTCGGGTCCCGGCGGGTCCTGAGTTTCGGGTCGGGCAAAAGCGGGTCGGGTAAATTTCGGGTCCACATTTTCAAAAAAAAATTGGGTCGGGTCGGGTCCAGACCCTAAACCTGTCGGGTCGGGTCAGGTCTCGGGTCGGGTCCTGGAAACCCGACCCATTGCCAGGCCTATGTGGGAAAGATTTGTTGCATCTAGAAAATCAGAAGAGTTTCAGGTAATAAAGATTGTGATGTATTGCATGAATCTTTTTATACAATTAAGGAGGTGAATCTTTTTATATATGTTTGTTAATTCTAAATTGCAATACCACATTTTAAATGATCAGTCTATTCACGAGGCCCAAAAGAATAGATGAGACAAAAATGTGCGTGACCATCACTTGGGGCCCGGTGGTTATGCCTTATGCCATCAACTACAAGAAAAGAAACTCTCTTCTGGAGAAGAGTCTAGTACAACTCAATTTGAGCATCCACCTCGACACTTGCAGTGGATTGATGCTAGAAAAAATCGAGCAAGTGAAATTGTCAACCCTGTAACTAAGGAGGTGAAAAAAAAGATGGTAAGTTCATCCCAACTAAGTACAGAGTAACTCCCACAAACTTTAATTTATTTATATTTAATTGATTGTGATTTAATATTTTTATTAACTATGAATAGATTGATCTCCATGAGCAAAGGAAGGAAGGAAAGTTCATCCCAACTGGCTGCATGGATGAACTATCAGTTGCTCTTGGTACGAAGGATCATCCTGGCCGTGTTAGGGGATTAGAAGCTGGCATAGGATTCAAGTCTTATTTTGGACCCTCACAATCTAGAAGAGGTCGTACATGAGGTATTATATAAGAGTAAGTTGAAGCATTAGTAGCACAGAAAGTAAAAGAAATAATGTCTTCATTTCAGCCTAGTCAACCTTCTCAACCTATTCAAATTGTGCGTCTCTAAGATGATGAGGTATAAGCCCATGCTCCAGTTGTAGAAGGTCGTGGGAGCACTCCCAATGACCCACCACAACAATCTGCAGAAAGTTTGTTCTATATGTTGTGTTATTAGTATGATATATATATATATAGTTGTAGTAGGTATCTGGTTTACCTCTTCGTATATAACTTATATTATTTCAATTCTAGGTTGGTATGAATTGTAGACTTGCAATGGAGGTTCCAGAATATAATGTTGTGGCAATGGGAAAGGTATAAGACCTTGGTGGTACATTGCATTGCCAACCAATTACTGATGACATTTGTCATGTGTCCATCCATCTTGTATATGACAAAATGGGGGACAAACCACTACCCATATATAATCCTGAATACAGTACAACTGAAGAAGAAGAAGAAGGTGCTATGATGGGTTGGATTAGACACTTGGTTATCAATGACAAGGTATACCTGAATTCTACCATGTTTTTCATATTTGACTACATATATGAACTCGTGTAATATAAGTATGTAATTTAATTAACATGTTTGTAAACCAAAAAGTGAAAATTCTGCTAGTTTTCCTCCTATTCCCAAGCCATCTTTTATTCCAGAATCTACATTCGACGAGTTGGGAAGTAAATGTAAATGTTTGTGTCGATACTTAGCCAACCAAATCTCGGGATCACAAATGTTAGTCAATTTAACAAAAGATGCAACTGGGAGGGACTTTGACAATTATATTTTTCTTGATGATATTATAGAGTTGTTCTGGTATGATTGGCTAAATACTTCAATATTAAAAGTATGGATAAGGTAAGGATCTATCAATATAGAAAATTCCAATACACATTTTAAACTTATTTCTATATATGAAATGATTTACAAATGTTATACAACCATTTCTATACCGAGACCATAAACTTTGATATAAAGAATGTTGGATTCTTAGTTCCTTCAGTCACTAGTCAGGTGGAGACACATATTGAGGATGTGAATGAGTACTTCTCTAATGCATTCAAATATTTTGCTAGTGTGGGAAAGGAAATTATTCTAATTCCTTTTAATGTCCAATAAGTATTATTATTCAATATAATTTTAATAATGAAGAAATTTCTTTATTTTAATGTTTGTTTTATTCTCACTCAGATCTAGACATTGGGAATTATTGGTGGTTGTCCCAAAATTAATGATTCTTTATTATCTTGACCCAATTGGAAAAATAACAAGGGGCCACAAACTGAAATTGCCAACTATGGAGTAAGCATAAATTTAGTCATTTGTTATGCTTCAACATGATATTTCTATTTAGAATTTATATTTTACCAACTTTCGTTTAATTGATAGGGGTATACAGGCTTTTCGTGAAGGTGGATGACAAATACCCACAAAATTAAAGACATTGACTTTAAAAAATGTCAAGGTAGCTACTTTGACAGATGCTTAGTCTTATATGTATTAATTTCGGCTCTTATATGCCAACTCTTATAGTCTTATCTGA
The DNA here is from genome assembly GCA_963693085.1 of Alisma plantago-aquatica. NCBI lineage: Eukaryota > Viridiplantae > Streptophyta > Magnoliopsida > Alismatales > Alismataceae > Alisma > Alisma plantago-aquatica. The sequence continues at coordinate 489,637,812 of OY856409.1, read as the reverse complement.
ACTATGTTTATAGTAGTTTACTAACATTAAGTATAATTTGTTATTTGTAGTGTCCTATACAAAATAATGGCTGGGCTTGTGGCTACTATGTAATGAAATATATGCAAATTATTGTCAAAGAAGCATCACATGGAATTCAGACTATAGATCGGGTAATAAAGAATAACATCATAAATTTACAAATGAGTTGTAGCCATTTTATAAAATATTAGCATCTGCATTTTCTGTTGTAGATCTTTACAACTCAGCCTTACACACCTGAGGATGTAAATGAATTCCGAGAAGAGTGGTCATATGCTTTTCTAAATGAAGTCAATATAGCATTAGATTGAATGCATATGTTAGCTCCATTTATGTATGTGGTTTTGGAACTGTTTCAAATTTACTTTGTATGTGACATGAATTTCAATATCATCTCAGACTTGCAATCTATCATTTTGTGAATGTTATGATGTGCTATGTGTATGAATATGTCTCAACTGAATATATATATGAATTATTTTTGTTATGAATGTGTGTGGTTTGGAAATTGATAATCAATTCGAATAGGATTGGACATAAAAGCTAGCAAATGTGGCTTTAGATTTTCTGGCTTGCATCATTGCATTTGCAAGTCTACTTTCTATTGTAGGTTTTGATCTTTGTAAAGAAGATTTCTATTCTGTAGGTTTTTATTCTGAAGATTTCTATTCTGCAGAATTTTTCTTTAAAAAAATTGTAAACTCTAGGGTCGGTTTTGCATAAATAACTGACCTTATAGGCTCTAGGATCAGCAACTTATTTTTTGCACTCTCTTGGGTCGTTTTTTTTTTCTTATAACCGTCCTTACAGGACTTTTCTAGGGTCAGTTTTTTACGAATAACCAACCTTGTAGGATCTGGGATCAAGCAACTCATTTTTTGTACTCAATTGGGTTGGTTTTTTTGCTTATAACTGGCCTTATAGTGCCTCTGTTGGGTCAGTTTTTTAGTAATAACCAACCTTAAAAGCTCGAGGATCAACTCACTTTTTTGGGTCGGTTTTTTGATAATAACCAACCTAAGAGGACCTCTCTAGGGTCAGTTTTTATAGGAATAACTGACCTTACAGCATCAGGTGCAGTTTCTTTTCTCCCCTGGGTCATTGTTTTATAGCCTCTTGGGTCGATTTTTAATATATAAGGTCGGTTTTCTTTGGTTAAAAAAATTGACCCTATAGAGCAATTTCTATAGCGACGACCACTTAGGCATCACTTAAAAAATGACGCTACAAGCTTAAAAAAACTGACCCTATAGACCATTACTGACCCACTTTGACGTCAAAGGTTAGCTTCTCCTAGCCATCATATCCACCATCCACTTCTAGCTACCTAATTCCCCTCATTTCTTTCCATTATACCCCCAGAACCCTAATTTTCTAGGGGTTTGACCGTTTCCACTCCACATTTCATACCATTCCATCCACTTGGAGGAGGAAGCCATGCTTGGAGCTATTGGAGGTAAAGATTGTATCTACTTTACCAATGTTCATGAACTTTATATCTTCTTCTCTTATTTCTTTGATCATGAGCAGTCAGTCACCCTTATGGGCTTTATGGGGGGTAAAAATATTTTCCTCATGATACCATATTGGTAGATATCTATGCATTATATTTTGATTTTGTTTTCTATTTCTATATTGTTGTTTGTTCTCCATCCTCACCCCTTGCTATGGCTGTTTGAGCTATGGAGTCACTTAAGGCATGCATAAAGGTGTGATTTTGGGAAGTTCGATGGGAGAAATTCCAAGTTCCTTATAGGAACCTTATCTATACTCCTCCATTCCCCTTTATCCCTTCATTCTATGATCACTAGGTGAGATACTTAAGAAGTTAGGTATGCTCCTTCATATGAACTTAGAAAAAGTCTTGTTTAGGGGTTAGATGGAGATAAAGGGAGGTGAAACACCCTTCTCATACACCCAACACCACTCCTTGCCCCTAGGTATATTAGGATAACCAAACCTAGAATGCTGGACATGGATTATATAGGGAAGTAATACAGACTAGTTCCCATATACACCATCATACCACCCATAGACAACTAATCGGGTAGGATTCAAACTCTACATTGTTCCTTATTATTTGGTTTGATAGCTTAGTTTTTGGATGTATGTACATCATTCCTTTTTGTTTGGCTTGTTAGCTGAATTGTTGGATGTATGTGCATCAGTAGGCCCCTTTTACATGGTTGACAGTTTCATATCCCCCAAACAACCCACTATCTGAATTACTTTCTAGAACCCTAACTTTCTCCCTTGCTATCTAGTTGTCTTTTTATTACTTAGTCTAATTGCTAGTTCATGTAGTTTGTTCTTGATAGAGTAATTAGTTCTTGCTTTTAGTTACTTGTGTTAGGTTTCAATTAGCCTATTGCTTAGTTTTTTCCTAGTTTTTCTTGCCTAACAATTGCCTTGCTTAGTGCTAATTAGGGATGATCTTGCTTATCTAGTGTCACTTACCCTCTTTGTTTAGTTAACTAGAACTTACTTCTAGTTTAGTTTAGATTGCAATATTTGTCTCTTTACATGCTTACACCTTGAGTATAATCACCAAAACCCCATTTTAACCCTCTAAACCCTAGTCTCCTCTATAGAAACCCAAAGAAACAACCTAGCTTTTTGTCCACTCATTCTCCATGAATTCGACCCTATATTTTCCTCTCTCTATACCTTATCCTGAGTTGTACACTTGTGGATCCATTACTAAGAGTGCACCTTCATTTAGGTGATTTTTTATCCTTGTGTGCCCCAAGGAGCATCATACATCAGGATCATTTCTTATTGTGTTGGTGTTATTTATTTTGTCTTTTTCTTCTTCATGGGTCTAGAGGTCTGTTGTTCATTGAGTATGTACATCAAATAGTTTGTTAGTTTTGCCATCTAATGCTACCCAAGTGCATAATATTTTTCAATCACGTTATTAACAATATCATTTTCAGCCTAAGAGTCTCTTTAAGGTTTGTGTTCCACTGGTTGTATTCTTATATTTAACCCCATTTAGCTTTCTGGGATAAGGTTTTTGATGATTTTTCTAAATTCTTGGATTGATTTGTTTCTTGTACCTAACTCCCTTAGTAGGCAAGATTGTATCCTTTCCTCCCATGCATGACCTTAGGTGAGAATTATCTTGATTATCATGTTGAGAGTTTTCCTTGTGTATATTGTTGTTGTGGGATTAACTTTGGTCTTAGTATTCCTATGGATCAATCCATATAGTAGGGTGCTTCTATACATCAGAAAAAGAGTAAAAGGCAAGACTCTTCCATTGAAATGCAATAGTGTAGATGTGTTGACCTGATCTGATACAAATTTTGATGGGCATATTAGTGTAATGTGTCACAAAAATGTGGAAGAAGGCTTTATTGAAGTTTGTAGGTTGTAGCATGTTAGTGTGACATAGTAAAACTTGGCTCCCAAGGATGAGGTAATATATTTAAAGACATCAAAGTCACAAAGGTGAGAAGGGAGACTAGTAAACTCTATCCAATCTTTTATTCCATCATCAAATGGTAAACTACATTATTTGTCCATCTTTTCAATATATAGCTGATCATAAAGATAGCTATAGGTGATACCTCGATGGTAAGGCCGACTTGGTGGTCTGTGTTAGAGTTCTTGGGAGATTATATAGTAGTTGGTTCCTAGAGAGAATAAGGGGTTTGGTAATGGAAGTGTCCATATGCAATGACCTAAACTTTTAGTTATTTCTAGGATCCTATGAAATAATCAAGAGGTAGTTTGTGAATGTAATCAACAAGATTCTTGAGCCCAAGACTTTTTCTAGACACATGAAGGTTAAAGGAAGGTCGATGATCATTTCTTCCACCAAAATTTTAATGGAGGTGTTTTTGGAGGAGTTCATGACAATTTGAAGAATGGATAGAATGACGAAACATGGGTTCATGTGACTAAAATTGAATATTGGGGCAAATGATAAGAAGATGAGGTTTGTACACTCTTATCAGTCGAGTAACTTTTGTAGTGGAATAAGCAAGATCTCATCTTATCTTCAAGATATTTCTTGTCTCTATGAGATATTCATTATATTAGTAAATCTCACATGATTCCCTTGAGAGTTGTCTTATTTTATAGAAGGTGATAGTTTCTTTAGTAATGCGTATGTGAAGCCATCTACATATCCCTCAATCATCAAGTACACTTCAATATTGCTTTAAGGTTAATGTAGTGGATAAAGTGGGATATATAACTAGTCTACCTTGGTTTCCACCCAAACAAGTTATCATCTCCTTGTAATGTAGGAGATTCTGTACGTGAATCCATTAAATGTGTACTAGTGCTTGGTATCTTCTTCTTATTAAAATATTATGTGTGTGGTTTTGGCTGAGCTAATATGCTTTTTCCAATTGTCATCATGGTGATTCTTATAATGCTTTGTACGAATATAATTAAGGCTAGTTAGGTTTAAATATAAGTATTTCCAATGAATGTGCCCGTTTAGAGTACATTATCCCATATAGATAACCTTGTTTATACTATATTTATTTGCAAAGTGACCTAGGCAAAAACATCTTAGGCATCATTTTTATTTTTGACATCCATATATTCGACGACCATGTTCTCTTCAATGAGTGTATAATTAATATGGTTTAGACCATACTTCTATTCAAACAACATGCCATTAATCACAATTACAATATTTATTCAGAGTAATATCGGAAGCATAATATATGATGTCAAAGTATTATGCTCTTAATTATGGAGTTGTTGTTAAACACTTCCATCTTTCATTTCCTTTTTCAAATCATATTTTCCCCCTTATTAATGTAGTGTGACTTATTCCTCCAACATTAGACTACACTTCCTTGTTGTCTGTGTTGCAATCACAAAAAACAGTCTTTTCTTTTTCCTTAATGTAAGCCTTGGCCACGACTTAAACATTTTTAGTCATTTGTATTATGCTAGGACTTTAAAGTTATGTAGATTTTAAGCATGTTTCCACTAATGAGTTCATGGATCAATTACACGGTAAGCTAGAATTGTTTTTATATGATTATTAGTGACTTGAGTGTTAATATGCTGAATCAAGCTATTACCTTGACCAAAGGTTCTCATGTCATGATCACCAAAGGCTAGAGGTGGAAGTGTCACCATGTCATTGCTAGTAAGTTCTAGGGGATGGTTATTTTCACAAAATAACATCATATAGAGATTATTTTCACCCACAATGTTTAGGAAGAAGGATCTATATATAATGCTTAGGCCCACCACCCCAGGATCTAGTAGAGTTTCATATATTATGATTGTCCCAACAAACCACCACTAGCCTCAATTATGCATTCTGTCCTTACTCGGGCACAACCTAGGATCAACTTCCCGACAGACCACCTATCCTACTACTACTCTAGGCTGGGCACACTTAACCATAGAGTTCTTAGTGACGGGATCCCCGAAAAGGAGTTGCACCTGTATGATATGGGTAATCCACAATTTTCTTTTAGGATTAATTTATCTGAGACCTAAAAAATTGGAATGTTACAATCTCCCACAGTTAGACTCTTGACTTTCTCATCAATGCTCAATTATAAGGCCCCATAATCGTTCTTTGATTTAGTGTAGATCCAAAATGACCCATGTGCACCCATCTATCTATCATACTACCAACACAAGGGTGGCTACATCCCCATGTATATCCCTTTCTAACATAGCTGGGCTGCATGACTCAAGACTTGCATGTCACATGCCCATGTAGCCCCACCTATTGAAGAGGTTTTGGCTCTGATACCATTTGCACTGCCTAGGCCCACCTCCTAAGGCTCTATTGGAGTTTTAGGAATGATGACTAGACTTATAAACCACCACTAGTTTTAGTTGCATGCTTTTCCCATGCAAAACCCAAGATCAATTTCCTGACAAGTCACCCATCCTAGTACTACTCTGGGTTAAGCATACTTATCAGATGGGTTTTAGTGATACCTGACCTCCTAAAATGGAGGTACACCTTTGTGATATGGATAGTCCAATCATTCCTGTTAAGATTATTTTATCAAAATCCAATGTTTCATGCGATGGTATGTGGCGCTTGGGATTTGAAAATATGGTTTCACCTCTTATCAGTGTGTCACTTGGGGTGTACATCTCCAACACAATATGTGGAGCATGTATTGTAGCTTGAAGTAGGGATCAACAAGATGTGTTGTAGATTCAGACGTGATGTGTGCCATGAAATTGTTCTACATTCACAAGTCACACGTTTCATGAATTTGAATATAGTCAAGGCATTTCCACATGATGTGTACAAGTGGGACACACCATGTATAGATTTTTGTAGCATGCAAATAATCTACACACCATGTGTGCCATATCCGACATGATGTGTGTTTTAGAAGTCTTCTCATGTAAAATTTATTGTGAGACACCATGAGGGAAGTATGAACTATGTTGGAAGTTGTCGATGAATGAATCATATATGCATTTCATATACATGGTGGACACGATATGTAAAATTGATGAATGTAGTTCATACTATATTTCATTCCTTGATCTAATGCATTTAATAATCCAATTTTCCATGCTCTAGATACATTGTAGACTTATTTTGGTCTCCTAAAGCATGTTGCCCCCTTTCTTGAATTTATTGTAAAAAAGTTATAGTGCAAGGAAGAAAGAAGAAAGAAAATGGATTTACAAAGACCAGAACCTAAAAGGAAGTAACTCCAAAATTGGAAAGATAGGGTGTAAAAGAGGGGAAAATAGTGTACATCAGCCTAACTAATTGAGCCAATGTTCATCTCAACTCAATTCCATAGAAGTTGTCATCTATATCCACAAAAATTATTTGGTTGCTTTAACTCCAGATAGCATAAATGATAAAGAGGGCACATAACTTCATTTTTCCTCTTGATAAAGTGATAAGATTGCTATGAAAAACATGGTGGGGTGGAATGTAACCATCATTTCATACAAGGATCCAAACTTATCTAGAATAGGAACAAATTGATAAAGAGGTGACCAATATCTTCTATGAAGTGTCTACAAAGTTTGCATCTTGAAGCTAAGTTGAAACCATAAGATTTGATATGGTCATGACTGAGCATCTTGTAGAACAATAAACCTTCAAGCTAGGATTTTGCACCTAACTAGAGCCTTTGAATACCATATCCTATTATACCATGTCAGATCAAGATATTTCACTCAAATAAGAATATGAAAATCATTGATCTTTAGAGGATTAATATTATTAAATAGAACATAGGATGGAGAAGTAGGAGATCAGTGGTAAAAATGTAAAAGAATATCTAGCACTCTATTATATTTCATGGATCTATTAGTAATCCAAAAATCATTCATAATTAGGCATTCTAGTTTTTCTAGTTTGCCTTTGTCAAGTTTCATGATCTATCTTTTATCTAGATAGTTACCAAGAAAATGGTCGCCTAGTAACTAGGGTTCTCTTCATATGAGAGAAGACATATCAATAGTAAAAAAATACTCAATTCAGAATGTGGTCCCTTATGGACAATAGATACTTCCACATCCAGGAGGCATTGGATGTCTGATTGATCCTCCATACGTAATTAGACATCTTGTTGTTATTGAGACGAATTTAAAGGTATTTTAATGAAGATACTATGAAATTTTGTCATCTAAAACCAATGTTTCTTTCACCACTGACAAAAGGACTAAGGAAATTAAGAGTCTCCCTTTCAACACATAGGAACACCATGAAACTAGCATGTGCATCGTGCTTTCAACAAAAAGCACACTCAAATTTTCCAAACTTGTGCATGGTGTGCCACATCATCTACATGTTGTTCCTGACCATCGAAGTTGTTGGTGTTCTCAACTCTCGCATGCACACAATGCTCTACTTGGGCACATTGTTTCCCTCATCATTAACCACAATGGAATCAATCACAAGTATGCATGTTGTGGCCTACCAAAAAATGTTGTGTAACCTCATTAGAAACTACTTAGCTAGATCACAAACATGTCAAACCATATCTTTCCATGATGTGCGAATTGGTTTTTGAGACCAAACCTTGGAAACCGATGAGTTGCAAATTGTGCTTCACCCTATGTATATAACCTTGCTTATGTATCACCCATTGATTTTCCTTGTATTGGTACTTATACATGTATTAGTCATGTGATGAATGATCTGTTGTATATTACTAATTTTCTTCTTATTTCTCTAAGTATCATTCATTTCTCATGAGACTATTTTTCCAAGGTTCTTTATGTCTCCAACTTTGTCATCCTAAGAGGGATAAGGATATATGGAGGGTAATCAGATATCTAATTCCTTTATAATGATAGTGAATTGGAACACATGCATGGTAAATGTTGTTATAGTTGTAAAAAAGGTGGGTATATGATTATCTCTAGCAAGAACAAGAGAACTTACTATCTTGTATTAGATTATTAGTTGAATAAAGAATCTAGTGATCTAGGTGGTTAATAGGGGTGAGATCCATCCATCGTAAGGTAGTACAATATGTGGACTGGAAGAACCTAAATATATATGTAAGAATGTTCATCACGTGATTGATAGGTGCTAAGGCACCAAATTCATTTGTTTGAACTAATCATTCAAAGGGAATTTCATGAAAACCTTAGTTTCCTAATTTTTTGGGACTGTTCTAGGTAAAATTACATTGTCTTCCTATGGAGATTACTTTAAACTACACTATTATTAACCCATCCTATTGTGGGTCTCCTATATGTAGTTCAAGTTTTCTTTACTGATAGCATGTGCACTCTCATTTGAGGACATCAACTTTTGGCATCGTTTATAGGGAGAGAAATTCTTTTTTTCTAAATCAACCTTAACTTGTTCAAATTGACTATCAAACTCTATAGGATTAACCTTCTACACATGTTTAGTTCTTGGGTTCCATACCAATATCTTCAGAACCAAATGAAGTTTATTTGTTAGGAAAGAACCATGCATGGTTCAGACATGGTCTAGTTGGGATTTGTTTTCACAAAAATCCTAGAAAACTCTGAGGTTGTGTTAATGAATAAGTGAACACAAGAAAGGAGTAAAAATAAAAACAAATCCAAATAAGTTGACATTTATCCAACAATAGCAACCCAGAAGGCATTACTGGACTACAACTCCCCTCATCCTAATGAGCTCTTGAGTTAGCAATAGCGAGACCAACTATAGATGTTGCTTTCTTTGAATTAGGCCCAACTATAATAGGCATCATGTAGCATACTAAGTTTTCAAGCTTGGCTAATGAAGATCCAAATCTTCACATTGAATACTTTCTCAAGATATAAGATGTCATAGAGATCAATGCAATACAAAATGTGGTATTTGTTTGCATCTCTTACCTGTTACACTTCTAACTTAGGACAAGTAGTAGATCCAAGGCATGGGGAATGAGTCTACAAAGACCAAGAATACCATAATTATAGGGTTCTTGCAAAAGATTTTTTTCCCAAGAAATGCCAATGAAATCATCAAGAAGATCTCCAACTTTGAGAAACAAACCAACTAAACATGAGATGATTCTTAATAGAGGTACAAAGAGCTTATGTGATGATGTTGTGATAACCTAGATTTTTCTCTATTTGAAATTATATACATCTTGAATCATTAAATGCCCTATTGTACTCAATGCCCTTCCTCATCCTCAATTTGATTACTTTGAGTCACCTTGTACTCAATTGATGAGTTAATTTTTTAAACATCACTTTGTACTTATACATGACTTCGATTTGAGTTTTGAAGTAAGTATCATGCTTATTATGTATCACCAACTTGCAACCAAATATGAAGCTATTGAATGAACTCTCCTTGATATAAAATGTTTTCATTACGTGGAGGATTCAATTATGTATCCAACGATGCAACAATCGCCTCAATCAGATCATCATAGCCCAAGTTATGGCCTTCCAAAGTTTGACTCTTATCCACTTATTTTTATTGATTTAATTCATTTTTGAACCCTTATTGGACCGAATTTCTGGGCATGCGGCCCATCTTCCTCCTTCCCCTTCCCTTGGCTATCCAAAGCTTGTGCTCTAGACCAATCATGAGCAACTTTGTTGTGGGCCATGTCTACTGGCTGTCTGATCCTTCACCCTTAGACCCGACCCCTAATCTAATGACTATGGAGTCATCTTGTACCTTTGTACAAGGAACAACACCAATGGTGCCGTCCACCACCTAACTAAGGTTGGCGCCTTCTATTTCCTCCTCTTTTGCCATGATTTCAACCCTAAAGCCTTCCTATTTAAGCACCCCCTTTGTTTTTTCCCACTCTTCTTTTGCAATTTTGTGAGCCCTAACCCCCTTTCTTCTCCCTTATTCTTATTCTTATTCAGACACCTTTGGTAGCGTCCACCTCCACCACTAGAAACCTAGATCCTTAGCTTCTTTCACATCCCCCTTTAACCCCCTCCACCTCCGCAAGGTCCCAACAATGTCGCCCAACCAGGTTTCGACTACTTCCCATGAACATAGAACAACCTCCTCTGTTCCGACCACCTCCTCACCGACACAAAGGACCATGTCCATGTGTGAGCCTTGATCACAGAAGAGGGGTGTTCACCCAGGTCATTGATCTCTGTAGGTACATGGTGAGCTCGGATCCAATGGTCGCACACCTAGATGCCCTCAAGTGTGGTGGTGTGCTGCGGTCCTGAGCCTTAGCGAGGTGGTGGAAGGTGGTGAGGCATACGCAATAACCGCCACATAGAGGTGGGCGGTGAGAGAAGGCTGCCAGGCCACGTCAACTCCCTGTGCAACCCATTTTGGCCCAAATCAAGTGTAAATAAAAGATATATCCAATGAACCTAGTTTCAAAGCCTAATTCTGCTCGTAGCTCTTGTTATATTGAAAATGACATCACGTTATCCCTTTTATTACTTTCAATGGTGATTAATGCCAAACTACGGTCATATGATAATTCCACTTGCTTTTGATGGTCTTAATCATTAACATATCATATCTTATGGTCTTTGATTCGAACCTTATCATGTTTTGTCCTATTAATGACCCTTGTTAATGGAAGGAACCATGAAACATGTGTGACATGGACGTTCATGCTAAATTATCTTTAGGTCAATGCACAACTTGATTATATGCACCCAAGTCATTTTATTGCTCTAATCAGTAATCTCACTTATGATAAGTGTCATGCTTGACTAAATTCTTATTTTGTGTTTTCCTTTAGTAACTCATATGACTGAAGGGCCCACCTTTGTGCACTATTAATCCCTATTTGTGATGATTCTAATAATTAAATGTTTGGAACTTAAATCCTTGTGCTAAAATGAATCCTTAATATTCAAATCTATATGTTTCCTCCCAAATTAGTCCTAAAATGATTTGTGACCCTAAATTCTATGTAACATACTCATGCATTCTTGGACTACATGTAACACCTAGTGCGATCTAAATGCATATGTTGCTTGTTAGACTCTAATCTTGAAAGAATGATGCTCTAATGCCATCCATGATATATTCACGACTCTAAATCAGTAGATTTATGGTGCTATTACTCTATAATCCTAACTTGGTCTACCTAGTGCTTCTATGGCTTGGATATGTATTCTATTGCATGATTTGACCTAGTATGACTAGTTATGATCTTGCATGGTTAAACGAATTAGACTTTATCTTTATCTTGTATTACTCATGATGTGGATGTATCACCTAGACCTTAGGTGTTGATGTGACCCATGAACTATGGTTGATGGATTGCATGCACGTATTGATGTGGATGTATCACCTAGACCTTAGATGTATATGTGACCCATGAACTATGGTTGATGGATTGCATGCACGTATGGAACCTTGGACCTATGTTTGAATCTAATTGAAACCTACAAATAGGGGAGCACCCATATGACTGATATGATGCTTATCTTATCAAAACCTAGTGATCTAAGAATCTAGCTTGTATCCTTTTCATCTTAGGTCCACTTGGGTTGGACCATCTCTAGAGATCTTACCATATCTTGCTTATTACCCATAAGGTACACTTAATCTCTTAACCCTACTATGTTATTGACTTGCTTGCATGTATGCTCATATGAATTCTTGGCTAGAAAAATACTTGTTTGAGCTACTGTTCCCTATGAATACTACTTTCATGTTGATTATACTATGTTGGCAAACCTTGAACATAATTTAGAGAAATCCATTAGATGTCCTGGTGCACCTGCCTAAATTTTTGGGGTAAGGACACCAAGTTGGGCGTCTTACTTGATAAGGAAGACCATAATGATACAAGGGTTACCTCTTTGCGATGAACTTGAGGCCCCTTATGGATTGGGTAGCTAATGTTGAGCACCCTTACCGACTCTTCCATGAGAAGTTAGTCTAAAAGGCCTACAATTGATATAATGGATAAAGAAATCTAAAACCTGCTTTGTATAAATGAAAGTTTTTAAGTGTTCTCACCTTATTTCTAATTTTTTCTTATTATGATGTTTCTTGCCAACAAATTTTTATATTACTCTTAAATTGTGGTTACATGTTTTAATAGCATACTTAATGATTTAACATTAATACATTTTGTTTATCAAATTTGTAGTTCCCAAATGAAAATCTAATGCACTCAAGACTCTAAAATTAGAAATGAAACACCGATGGGGTATTCTTGAATTTATAAATGGGTACATATCTCTTATCTCTATGTCTAGTATCTTGTTATATCTTGTTGTTATTACTTCTACATATATACTGTTTATGTGAATTATTTGTGCCATTCTACGAATAGACACCCAAGTCCTCTTGCCTTTGGATATGTAACATCCCACTCTTTTTATGCAAATTTCAAAATATTTTATTCTTTACATAATCTTTTTCTATAGCATAATTGCTGAGGACCTTTAAGCAATTTCGCATGTTAGCTTTACAATTTCGTTTCATGTGAAGAAAATTATGTCCATTTACTCTCTTATCCATGGTTTACTTTTAGAATATGTTTTTTGTATATTTATGACTTATGAGTTCAATAATAAAAGATATTTTCAAAATATACTACCTTTAATGTCTTTTAATGGCTACTATAGAAGTTATGGACCAATATGTGTCCAAAAACGAAATCTAATTTCACAAGAATAATCTAGACCCTCTCTTGTACCTATGGTTAAAATTTGAACTCTTTTGACCCATGTTTGGACCCTCTAATCAATTAAAGAACATTTTTATATAGTGTGACATGATTTGAATGCAATTTCATCAATGCAATGGATTTAACCTATAGTTTGCATTAATACACTTGTCACACGTTACTTCAGTCGATTTTTCTTCCTAGCATGCGATCTGATGGTCCATGTTTCATGGACTCCTGATCCAATGGCTTAGACACCATCAACTACCTCCGTTACTACCGCAAGCCAGATCCGTTCCACATTGCTTGCTCTTTCGATTTGTTTCTCGTTCATTACTCCACCATTCCTTCCAATTCTTCCTCGCTCATCTTCATCCCTCTCTAATGATTCGAATGAGCTATGACTCATCCCCTAACTCCCCTTGTAGGTGAAACACCCATGTAGGGCTCGCCACCTCTCTCTGCCATGAATGTGCAGACACCTCATTCACCTACCTCGTCTCCATCTAAAGAGCCCAAAGGCATCAACAGATCCCGAGGATCCTTCCTCCTCACTCAATTCTTCCTCCGACACCCTCAGGAACCCATACCTACTCCTCCCCTCTCCGAAGACCTCCGTAGCCTGCCCGACCTTCAAAGCATCCCCTCTCGAATAGAGGATGCAGTGAGCATGCTTGGACCCTTAGACAACTTCTCACATTGTTCGTTTACCCTGTGAGTGGCCCAATCACCACGTCCTATAGACCAGCGATCACCCTCACTAGCGACCCATTGTCTTGCCCCTTTTATGCTTCTTTGACCTAAGGGACCGCACCACGACCTTCTCCCCTCCACCACGAATGATTTCTGACTCGCATACGTAGACTTTCGCCTCAACACCAGTGGTTTCCAGTTGCTGACCTCCTCCCTTATTTCTCACCATCGTGCTATTTTCTATGGCCATGATGGCCCTCTTCCTATAATAGTGGTCTTTTCAGCTTTGTCGGACTCCCCCAAACACCCTCTGATGGTTCTAGCCTCGCATTTCATGATGGGATAGAGAGAGACATTCTCTCCACCTCTCCCACTCCTGTGACCGAGGCCGAATGTCTGGGAGTGTGGTAAACCAAGGAGGCATCTGGGATTTGAACCCGGGTCCCTTCATGAGGAGACACCATGCTTGACCACTTGAGCCACTCCTTTTTGGCACATTTCATGATGTTTCTTCACCTGGTGGTTTGGCAGTAGCACTTGGACATGGCAGGAGAAACTCGTTGAGTCCAGTACTCACCATGGTCCATCTTATTAGCTCTTTGGCTCCGCCTACGATTTGCAACTCATAGGAAATCTTTCCCTCGCAAGAACGATGCTCCCATCCCGTGTTCCAATTGGAGTTCCATCTCCTATCTCGACGCTCGACGCCATGGCTAAGGGGTGAAGAATCTAGGTCACAAGATGACATGGGTACCCTTGTCACTTTAATTTGATGATTTCAACCGCGAGGGTATTTTAGGGTTTTTGTCTGCCCTCCCTCCATCGACCGTGGGTCCTCAGTAGCGAGCCTTCTCACTATGCTAAAAAAATGAGAAAAAATATGTTTTGAAAAGGGATTTCGATGAGGAATCTGATTTATGATTTTTATCGACTGATTTCTCTGTGTTCACATCTCAATTTGTATATGAACGAATTAGGGTTTAATGATGTATGATGAAGGATATGCATGCTAATTTCAGGCGTTCAAGGGAATCCAATCAGTCAAACGAGGTTTGACTTGGGTGCTTTAGCTAAAGGTAAGTGGGCCATGACCTTGGTATAACTAAATTTGCTTTATTGAGTGTTTATGACTATGGTTATGAACTTTATGCTAAAGTCATGATAAGTACATGTTTTCCTCAAAGTATATGTTTATTGAATGGTTGATTACTATAAGTTAAGTCTAAGTATAGAAAATCCCATTTATGCTATGGATTATGATTAAGATTCATGAAATCACGATTAAGAGGGAGAAATCCCATTCATGCTCAAGAGGGAGAAATCCCATTATGTTTCATGAGGAGAAATTCCAACCATGTTAAGAGGGAGTAACCCCATTAAGATCAAGATTAAGTTGTCAAGATTTTTAGATCAAGTTAAATGGGAATTTGATTAAGTTCTATATGCACCTCGTTTATGGACTCTTTGAGTCATTATCGGCTTTCTGAGTATTATGGGCTCCTTATGGGGCATTAAGAGATGATTGCATACATTTCTTATTAAATTCATTATGTTAAAAGATGCCAAGAATGTTCAATGTCAAATTTATGTTCATGTTTATGACAAGTCAATGTATATATTATTTCAATGTATTATAACATGCCAATGCCACTTACTTACGATGAATGTCTTGTTTTGCATGGCTGGGGACGAGATGTCCCTAGGTTTTGAAGCTAAAGGGGATAAATCGGCTTGAGGAGTTCCAAGGACTTAAGGATCTAAGGAGTTGTTTCCTGGTGGGACTTCCATCTATGGAGATCCTATGTTTCCACATGTTGTCTAGTTTATGTTAAGCATATCTTAAACTTATGATGTAATTTCCATTCCCAAGAACTTTATGTATGAGTCTATGTTTCCAATGAAATGCTAAGTGTTATTTATTACTTGATATGAGATCATGAATGTGACAACTCTCCCTAGAAATTTAAGCACCCCACATTATGGAAAATGTTGGTGAGAATGTATGCTTTTGCTGACTATGTATAAAACCCTAGGGAGGGGTGTTACAATAATGGTATCAGAGCAAGAA
Source organism: Alisma plantago-aquatica (assembly GCA_963693085.1). NCBI lineage: Eukaryota > Viridiplantae > Streptophyta > Magnoliopsida > Alismatales > Alismataceae > Alisma > Alisma plantago-aquatica. Next base: position 489,621,999 of record OY856409.1, on the reverse strand, counting down.
ATAGATGGCCACTAAGGAAAAAATAGAGATTCATATTATGTTCTAATATCATGTTATGTTAACCCTTTTAGATGTCCCCTAAGAAGAAGGAGAAGGTTGGTGAGTCAAGGCCCTCACAAGGATCTTCTAGTGGAGATAGGACTCAAGATATGAATCAAGTTCCCCCACAAATCACCATAGAATCCCTAGTTGCATCCCTGACAAATGACTTCCAACCTAGAGCTCCACCTAGAGAACATGAGATCTCCCTCATAGATTTCTTGAAGATTAGGCCCGATGCTTTCCATGGTGAGGGAGAGGTTTATGTGGTAACCAAAGATGAGGAGTGGATTAGCAATATGGAGCATTGTTTTAGAGACTTAGAGTGTCCCCCCACGCAGTAGGGTTAGGTTTGCCACCCATATGCTCAAGGGTGCAACCCGTACTTGGTGGGAGAACCTCTTAGCCTCTAGAGAAGAAGATGACCCTCCTTTCACCTGGGGTGAATTTGTGGAAGTATTTAATGATCATTATGTATCCAAGGCTATGTTAGCAAGGAAGGAGGATGAGTTTGTCAACCTTAAGCAAGTGGGTGACATGACTGTCACTGAGTATGCTATGAAATTTCATAAGCTCCAGAAGTATGGTCTTGAGTACACCGAATAAAAGAGGGCCAATAAGTTCATTAGAGGGCTTAAAACCGATCTAAGGTATGCCTTATCAGGTAGAGGTCATAGGATCATGCAATCGGCCTTGGATGCAGCCCTAGAATTGGAGGATCACCCTGGGAGGAACCATAAGAAGGAGGTACCCCAAAACAACTGTCACCATCAACCCCCTCCACCCTCCAACCATAAGATAAAAGCCCCTAATCCTTATTTTAAAAGTGGGAGAACCCCATGCCCTACATGTAAGAGAAATCATGGTGGTCCTTGTAGGTTTGGAACTTCTATTTTCTACTATTGTGGTGAGGAAGGGCATATCAAGCCAAATTGCCCCAAGCTTGTAAAGAAGGATCCCAACCATAACCAAGCTAGGAACACTATTCCTCCACCCAAGGTTAAACTAAGGATCTTCACCATGAAAATGTCAGATGGAGAAGAGGAAGATGATCAAGGTGAGGGTAGTTAAGTAATTTATGTTGAATAATAATGCTTTGTTTATGTATGCCTCTTTTATAATGAAAATTGTATGGAAAATTTGCAAGTTTATGTGAAACCATTAAGGTGGGTAGAAACTCTAGGAAATTTTGAGTATGAAATTTATTTAAGGTGGGTAGTATTGTAACATCCCACTCTTTTTATGCAAATTTTCAAAATATTTTATTCTTTACATAATCTTTTTCTATAGCATAATTGTTGAGGACCTTTATGCAATTACCCACGTTAGATTTACAATTTCGTTTCATGTGAAGAAAATTATGTTCATTTACTCTCTTATCCATGGTTTACTTGTAGAAAATGTTTCCTTGTATATTTATAACTTATGAGTTCAATAATAAAAGATCTTTTCAAAATATACTACCTTTAATGTCTTTTAATGGCTACTATAGAAGTTATGGACCAATTTGTGTCCAAAAACGAAATGTAATTTCAAATGAATAATCTAGGCCCTCTTTTGTGCCTATGATTAAAATTTGAACTCTTTTGACCCATGTTTGGACCCTTTAATCAATTAATGAACATTTTAATATAGTGTGACCATGATTTGAATGCAATTTCATCAATGCAATGGATTTAACATATAGTTCACATTAATATGCTTGTCACACATTACTTCAATCGATCTTTCTTCCTAGTGTACAATCTGATGGTAAACATTTAACGGACTCCCGATCCAACGACTTAGACAACATCAACTACCTCCGTTACTCTCACAAGCTAGATCAGTTCCACAACGCTTGCTCTTCCGATCCGTTTCTCCTTCATTACTCCACTATTCCCTCTGATTCTTCCTCCCTCATCTTTGTCCCTCTCTGAAGATTCGAATGAACTATGGCTCATCCCCTAACTACCCTCGTAGGTGAAACACCCATTTAGGGCTCACCTCCTCTCTCTTCCATGAATGTGTAGTCACTTCATTCACCTTCCTCGTCTCCATCTAAAGAGCCCGAAGGCATTAGCAGACCCCAAGGATCCTTCCTCCTTGCTCAATTCTTCCTCCGACGCCCTCAGGAACCCAAACCTACTCCTCCTCTCTCTCCGAAGATCTCCACAGCCTACTCGACCTTTAGAGCATCCCCTCTCGAATTGAGGATGCGGTGATCATGCCTGGACCCTCAGACGTCTTCTCCCATTTTTTGTTTACCCTGTGAGTGGCCCAGTAACCGCATCCTATAGACCAGCGATCACCCTCACCGGTGACCCATCATATCGCCCCTTTGATGCTTCTCCGACCTAAGGGAGCACGCTGTGACCTTCTCTTGTCCACCACGAACAATTTCTGATTCACATCCATGGTCTTTCGCCTCAGCACCAGTGGTTTCCAATACCCAACCTCCTCCCCTATTTCTCTCTATCGTTCTATTTCATTGGCCATGATGGCCCTCTTCCTATAATAGTGGTCTTTTCAGCTTTTTCGGACTCCCCCGATCACCCTCCAGTGGTTCTAGCCTCGCATTTCATGGTGTTTCTTCACCTGGTGGTTTGGCAGTAGCACTTGGCCATGGCCGGAGCAACTCCTCGAGTCCAGTACTCACCATGGTCCATCTTCTTAGCTCTTTGGCTCCACCTACAAATTGCAATTCACAGGAAATCTTGCCCTCACAAGAACGATCCTCCCATCCTGTGTTCCGATCAGAGTTCCATCTCCTGTCACGGTGCTCGATGCCATGGCTAAGGGGTGACGAATCCAGGTCACAAGATGACCTTGGTACCCCTATCATTTTAATTCTATGATTTCAACCGTGAGGGTATTTAAAGGTTTTCGTCTGCCCTCCCTCCATCGATCGTGGGTCCTCAGTAGCGAGCCTTCTTGCTATTTGGTCGACCCCTATTGGCCCAGATCATACTCGGCCCACTATATTTGGGTGTGTGTGTATATATATATATATATATATATATATATATATATATATATATATATATATATATATATATATATATATATATATATATATATATATATACGGCCTTTTCTTATTTTGTCATTGGTCTGTTTTTATAAATTCATATTAAATCACTCGATGCTCAGAAAAAATGAGCAAAAATATGTTTTGGAAAGGGATTTCGATGAGGAATATGATTTTATGATTTTTATTGACTGATTTCTATATGTTCACATCTCAATTTGTATATGAATGAATTAGGGTTTAATGATGTATGATAAAGGATTTGCATGCTAATTTCAGGTGTTTAAGGGAATCCAATCAGTCAAGCGAGGTTTGACTTGGGTGCTTTAGCTAAAGTTAAGCGGGCCATGCCCTTGGCATAACTAAATTTGCTTTATTGAGTGTTTATGACTATGGTTATGAACTTTATGCTAAATTCATGGTAAGTACATGTTTTTCTCAAAGTATATGTTTATTGAATGGTTGATTACTATAAGTTAAGTCTAAGTATAGAAAATCTCATTTATTCTATGGATTATGATTAATATTCATGAAATCAAGATTAAGAGGGAGAAATCACATTCATGTTCAAGAGGGAGAAATCCCATTATGTTTCATGAGGAGAAATTCCAATCATGTTAAGAGGGAGTAACCCCATTAAGATCAAGATTAAGTTGTCAAGATTTTTAGATCAAGTTAAATGGGAATTTGATTAAGTTCTATATGCACCTCGTTTATGGACTCTTTGAGTCATTATGGGATTTCTGAGCATTATGGGCTCCTTATGGGGCATTAAGAGAGGCTTGCATACATTTCTTATCAAATTCATTATGTTAAAAGATGCCAAGAATGTTTAATGTCAAATTTATGTTCATGTTTATGACAAGTCAATGTATATATTATTTCAATGCCTTATAACATGCCAATGCCGCTTACTTACCATGAATGTCTTGTTTTGCATGGATAGGGACGAGATGTCCCTAGGTTTTGAAGCTAAAGGGGAGAAACCAACTTGAGGAATTCCAAGTACTTAAGGATCTAAGGAGTTGTTGTCTGGTGGGACTTCCATCTATGGAGATCCTATGTTTCCACATGTTGTGTAGTTTATGTTAAGCATATCTTAAACTTATGACGTAGTTTCCATTCCCAAGAACTTTATGTATGAATAAATGTTTTCAATGAAATGCTAAGTGTTATTTATTACTTGATATGAGATCATGAATGTGAAAACTCTCCCTAGAAATTCAAGCACCCCACATTATGGAAAATGTTGAGGAGAATGTATGCTTCCGCTGACCATGTATAAAACCCTAGGGAGGGGTGTTACTAGCTATGTAGCCATTAGGAGTATGGAATAGGGTAACAAATAGTTCTATGAAAAATGATATCAGATGCAAAAACATAGGCTTTTATATATGTTTAAGGCATAACACATCTTATGAACCCATGGAGGACTAAAATCCTTTCTTCAAGTTTAGAGTGTCTTCTAGCATCTCATCTCTTCTTTAAGGACCACCTAATCCAACCAAGTATATGATTAGTTAGTATTCTTATACCCTCATTTGATTCTTCTCTATTGACTATTAATTACATGACATCTCGATTATGGGTAGCCTATGCATGAGAAAGGTAAAACTCATTTGAAATTGTGAAAGTTGATTAACACAATAATGCCATAATTTGATCTTAAATTCAGAACCTTATTTGATGAATGGAAGTACTCTTGGAAATGATGTACTCATATGCAAAACCTAAGATCACGTAGAGTCAATTTTACTTGACTCAATAAAAGTGCTATCAATGTTTGAGGTAAATTATAGAAATGGTGAAATAAGGTGGAACTCATGTTTTAGACCTTAGGTTAAATGACTTCCCTATAGATTAAACCCATGTTGCCCAACTTTTAATCAAAACTCAAACATATTTGACCAAAGTCCCCCCCCCCGCCCAATTTCATGTATGCAACGATCATGCCACAAAATGACCATGCCTTTGGAACCCTAGATTATGATATGAAGACTAGTTACACGAGGAAACTCCCCTATTGACTATTATTCCTCTTTGTAGACTCAATTTGAATAATATGATGGACCCAACTCTCAATATTACCCAACTATGCTCAAACTCTTGAGTTATCAATTTCACTTCTCGATTTCAAAAATCTACCCTTACCTTGATCTTGAAAGGAAGGGAATGAAATTATGACCTTGATCTTGCAAAATATTGAAGTATGGTTGCCCTATTATGATCTTGTGAAATGTTATTTGATAAGTTCGTACTCTCCCTATTTGGATACACTTGGTGACTCACGATTAATATGCACTAATGTGCTAGATTAGGTTGGAAGTTGACTTATGACTCCTCTGACCTAGACCACCTCTCTATTATGACTACCTTTAAATTCTCAGCTTATGGATTATTTAGAGTTTAGAAAGGCAATCTCTTCCACATGATTTTGGTTGCTTGATCTAAGACTCCAATAGGTCAAATATAGTATAATATTGATTCTTGATCTTGAATCTCAATTTAGCAATGATCTTGAAATGTGATGATGTTGACTATAGCTTGTGGTAAAGTTCCTAGAAAGACCTAGGTTTATAGAATTCATTAATGACGAATACCATGATGATGAAATTGATGTTGATACCATGAAATGTCACTCGATTGTTTCTTAATTGATGTTTATGGATGAGTGATCACCGCTACGACCTAATTAGAAACCTAGACCTGGCTTTGAAATGTTTGGACCTATTGCTTGGATGACCAAACATCACTCTCAATATTGATGTATGAAATCTTGACTCATGATTATTGATCTTGATATCGATTTGACTCCTATGATCACCCTAATTGGATCCTGAGATCACCCTCAATATATGACTACTGACTACTATGTTCCCAAATCTCAAAGTTTGAAATGTATGACTATGTTGATTTGCTCAATTTATGACTTAAGGGTGAGATCCATGTGGACTAAGGTGGGACCTTCCATTGATTTTGAGCGCAAAATTATGATGTTGAAATATGATGTATGCCTCAAATTGTGGAAATATAATTCCCTATCATGGATGTATAACCCCACCTAGGCCAATCTAGAAGCTAGGACCCTAATTTTTGGGAATGAAATTCATGCCCGACTCTTGATTCAAAAAGCTCTATTCGTTTGACCTAAAAATGTGATCTCTCTAAATTTGTATTCTATAAGATGATCTCTCTCAATTTATGACTCATATGATGATCTTACCAATTTGATGATCGATGAGATTGTACTTTAATCTAGATACTTGATTTCATAGTTGTGAAATAGTGTTGTGGTTGAGGGAATACCAAGTGATTATAATATTGAATATGAAATCTCAAATCTCAATTGATGAATGGGTTTAATTTTTGGTACAAAATTTCTTTTAAGGTGGGGAGGATGTGATAACCTGGATTTTTCTCTATTTCAAATTATGCACATATTGACTCATTAAATGCCCTATTGTACTCAATGCCCTTCCTCACCCTCAATTTTATTACTTTGAGTCACCTTATACTCAATTGATGAGTTGATTTTGTTTAAACATCACTTTGTACTTATACATGACTTCGATTTGAGTTTTGAAGTATGCATCATGCTTATTATGTATCACCAATTTCCAACAAAATTTTAAGCCATTTAATGAACTCTCCTTGATAAAAAAATGTTTTTCTTTATGTAAAGGATTCTATTATTAATCCAACGACACAAAAATTGCCTCAATCGGACCATCATAGACCAAATTATGGCCTTCCAAAGTGGACTCTTATGCACTTGTTTTAATTGATTTAATTCATTTTCGAACAACTGCCACATAGTGGTGGGCGGTGACAGAAGGCTACCAGGCCACATTAGCTCCCTCTACAGACCATTTTGGCACCCCTTTTCCCCTTCTTCTTTTGCAATTTTGTGAGCCCTAAACCCCTCTCTTATCCCTTCTTCTTCTCCAGCCACCTTCGACGGTGGCCACCTCCACCACTCAATACCTGGAGCCCTAATTTCTTTGAAATTCCCCTTTAACCCCCTCCACCGTTATAATGTCCTGACCATGTCGCATAGCCAGGTTTTGACTTCTGCCCATGAACATAGCACAACAACCTCTGTTCCAGCCAACTCCTCGTCGGTGCTGTGAACCATGTCCGCATCCGAGCCTTGAGCGCAGAAGAGGGGCGTTCATCCAGGCCATTGATCACAGATGGTACCATGGTGAGCATGGATCCAATGGTCACACACCTAGATGGCCCCCCTGGTGCAAAGGTGTGTTGTGGTCCCGAGCCATATCACAGTGGTTGCTGGCGGTGAGACATCCTCAACAATTTCCGCATTGTGGTGGGTGGCGATAGAAGGCTGCCAGGCCACTTCAGCTCCATGTGCGCCCCATTTTGGCCCAAATCAAGGGTGCATACCATCAAAACCCTCTTTTAATGCTTGAATCTTAAAATGCTTGTATCTCTCTATTCACTTATCCAATTAATACATGTCATATATGATTTTTGATCTAATCGACAAGATATATCCAATGAACCTAGTTTCAGAGTCTAATTCCACTTATAGATCCTGTTATGTTGAAAATGACATCACATAATCCCTTTTATTACTTTCAATGGTGATTAATGTCAAACTATGATCATATGATAACCCCACTTGCTTTTGATTGTCCTAGTTAGTAACATATCATATCATGTGGTCTTTGGTTCGAACCCTATCATATTTTGTCCTATTAATGACCCTTGTTAATGGAAGGAACCATGAAACATGTGTGACGTGGACTTTTATGATAATTGATCTTTAGGTTGATGCTCAACTTGATTATATGCACCAAAATAATTTTATTGCTCTAAATCAGTAATCTTGCTTATGGTTAGTGTCATGTTTGACTAAAGTCTTATGCTATGTTTTCCTTTAGTAACTCATATGAGTTAAGGGCCCACCTTTGTGCACTATTAATCCCTATTTGTGATGATTCAAATACTTATGTTTGGAACTTTAATCCTTGTGGTAAAATGAATCTTAATATTCAAATATATATGTTCTTTCCTAGATAAGTTCTGAAATGATGTGTGACCCTAAATTCTATATAATAGACTCATCCTTATTTGACTATATGTAACACCTAGTGTGATCTAAATGCATATGTTGCTTGTTAGAGTCTAATCTTGCAAGAATTATGCTCTAATACTATCCATGATATCTTAATGACTAAATTAGTAGATTTACCATGCTATTAATCTATAATCCTAACTTGGTATACATAGTGCTCTATGGCTTGGAGATGTTCTATATTTCATGATTTGACCTAGTATGACTAGTTATGATCTTGCATGGTTAAACAATGATGATATTGTAAATCTCATGCTTACTTTACTCAAAATCATACTTTATCTTTGTCTTGTATTACTCATGATGTGGATGTATCACCTAGACCTTAGGTGTTGATGTGACCCATGAACTATGGTTGATTGATTGCATGCACGTATGGAACCTTGGACCTATGTTTGAATATAATTGAAACCTATGACTAGGGGAGCATCCACATGACTCATATTATGCTTATCTTGTCAAACCCTAGTGATCTAAGACTCTATCTTATATCTTTTGCATCTTAGGTCCACTTGGGCTAGGCCATATCTAGAGATCTTACCATATCTTGCTCCCTACTCACAAGGTACACTTAATCTCTTGACCCTACTATGTTATGGACGTTCTTGTATGTATGCTCATATGAATGCTTGGTGAGATAAATAATTGTTTGAGCGTACTATTCCCTATGAATACTACTTTCATGTTGATTATACTACATCGGCAAACCTTGAACATAATTTAGAGAAATCCATTATATACCCTGGTGCACCTTCCTGAACTTTTGGGGTAAGGACATGAGGTCAGACATCTTACTTGATAAGGCAAACCAGTATGATACAAGGGTTACCTCTTGAGGATGACCTTGAGACCCCTTACATATTGGGTAGCTAATGTTGAGAACCCTTACAAACTCTTCCATGAGAAGTTAGTCTAAAAGGCCTACAATTGATATAATGGGTAAATAAATCAAAAACCTACTTTGTATGAATGAAAGTCATTAAGTGTTCTCGCATTGTTTCTAGTTCTTTCTTATTATGATGTTTCTTGCCAAAAAACTTCTATATTGGTCTTGAACTGTGGTTACATGTTTTTCATAGCATACTTAATGCTTTTCATTAATATGTTTTGTTTATCAAATTTGTAGTTCCCAAATGAAAATCTACTGCACTCTAGACTCTAAGATCAGAAATGAAACATGAATGGGGTATTCTTGAATCTAGAAATGGGTACATATCTCTTATCTCCATGTTTAGTATCTTGTTATCTCTTATTGTTACTACTTTTACAATATATTGCCTGTGTGAATTATTTGTTCAATTCTATAGACATACGCCCAACTCCACTCACCTTTGGTTGTGTAGCCATTAGGAGTGTGGACTAGGATAACAAACAGTTTCGTGACAGATGTCCACACCACAATTTTCCAAAGTAGACATAGATTAGAACCTTCTATGCATGTGTATCATGTGATACAACCTCAATCAATTATTTAGCTACTGAAGGGAGTTTCTTGACTAAGAATGCAAGTGAAGACAAGAAATTGATAGAAATCATATCCATGAACCGATCTTCAAGAGGCATGCAAAATGGAGCAAAAATGACACAAATACCATTTTTGTTCTCAAGTGAAGCTGGATAAACTCATAAAGAAACTCAATGACATTAATGTCATCTACCTGCATCAGGTGATGGTGTGAGAATTTTGTGATAGTCTGTATTGTAATGAAGGATACAATGCTTCCACAATAGGATATAGTGAGGAGTAGGTTAATTTTATTGAGAAACGCCCAAGGAATATCCCTTTCTCAAACTCCTACAATCCATGGTAGAGAAAACACCCAAACTTGATATGTGAGGATAATGATCAACATCAAAAATGCTAGGATAACCACCAACAATGTCCTAAATACTTGCCTAAATGTATTCTTTCTAAGCTTACTATGAGGCATATATACTTATAGAAAACCAAGCAGCTCAATCAAAGGGCTTGAGCATAAAATGTAGCAGTTATCTTTAACCATTGGTGGACTCAAAAGGAACTATGGAAAATTCCTAGCAATATCAAGGTGAACCTGCATGGGCATATCAATTCCATCAAAATCAACTACTTAAACCAACCTAACAAGGATAGAGAGCAAAAAAATTTAGCTTGGACATGTGATACCACTAGATGTGCTTGCCATGTTATTTCATGAGAACTTTCACCTTGAATTTACCAACAATACAAAGGCCAAAAAAATCATCTAGAGGAGAAGACTACAACCTCCTATGTGCCAGTACAGTTACAAAACAAGATTGTGTAGCCTGCTGCACAACCACTTCATGTCATAACCCACAAAGAGGATATATAATATAAATGTATTCCATAATATTATATTAAAAGGAGTCCATTAAATGAATGAGGAAGGAATAAACTTCAAGGCATGATTCTTACACCCAATACAACCATTAAAATAATAGTTAATCTTTCCTCTGACTAGAAGAACCCTAGAACTTTCTACATCTATGATGAGATATGTAATATGGAATTTCCTACTATAATTTGTGATCAAGAAGCTACTTTGAAACGTTATGCCTCTAACATTATCTACTCATCTGTGTTTAAATTCACCCATGCAGTTGAAAATTGATTTTTAGATGGTAGACCATTCTAGAGAAAGTTCTAAGGCTATAATGGAAAATTTTTTGATGCGTGTTGATGGTTCCTATCTGCATGTGGACTTTGTGATAGTTGAAGATATAGAGGTACCTAGGAGACATTATATTAGATTGCCTGTCATTTAAGATAATTAAGGTGATAAGTGATGTGGACAGAGGTGAAGTGAATATTAACAATTGTTAAAAGCATACCACTTTCACCTTGAAGCATCTGAAACAAAGTGTCCCAACATTTAGGATGGATTTGGAAAGAGAAGAGGATGGCCTCCATGAAATCTCAATGAGAAAGGCATTTAGTTTGATGCATATTGAAAAGAAAACTATGTAAATTGAGGAACACTAGAAAAACCTCTATGGAAAGGGAACCCACAACTTGCATTTCATTACGTCTTTAATAATTTTTTTCGAAGTTAAGTTACTCAATTTTTGCATGTAGATATTAATTTTTGGGAACTATTTCCAATGGTTCGTTCATGATGCATGTTATTTGAGATGAGAGTTTCACAATTGAATGCAGATGAACACATCGTGCATAGGTTTAAAGGAGGAGTATTACTCAACCACTCATCAAGTTGGGTTGATTTACAACATGGGGTATCATTTCATCCTCAAAAAATTGTTCAATATTGAGAAGATGCATGATGTTATAGGAGTATTGCATGACGAACAACCACTAAATCAAGGGAGAAATCACTCTAACACCAAGCACATTGTGCTAAATTTCAGCGCAACATGCTAAATATTTTGAGGACTCAATATCATTTGGAATGGCGTACACCATTCACTACAACTAGCATAGTGCCATGGTAGTTTGAAAAATTATTAGGTGCAAGGGTTGACTCAGGGAATCAAATCATTACCTAGAGAAATAGAACCACCCCCCCTGCAACCTATAGTCATCACTAGTGCCCAAGGAAAGAAATGACCAATGTAATCAAAGCTTGGAAATCCCCTCAACCTCATTGACCATGTCCACATCATCCCCAAGTAGAGAAGAATAGGAATCACATCCCATTTAACCATTTCATCTTCTTTCCCACCAAGAGGAGTAGTCCCCCACTGATCCTCTTCACTAGAGCTTCTTACTACCAATAGAGGTGCAAGAGGCCACCACTAACCTTCCTTAACACCTCTGTAGACTTCTTGACCTTCCTCCATAGTTTCCCTCTCCATTGTGTCAAGACCATTCCTTTTCTCAATTCAAGCTCCGCAATGCACATCGTGCACCTTACAGGAGAAGATTGTGTAAACCATAAAAGAGACAAATTGTTGGAGGTTCATGCACATCAGGCATCATGAAGTGTAGAATGTGCACTATCCTAGGGAATTCCACATTTTTGACACTTCAAGATCCTAATCCTTACCATCTCCACCACCACCATGGTTATGAGCCAAGGAGGAGGCAAAATATCATGATCATAATAATCTCACACTCAAGAAATCAATCCTAAACCTAGGTAGAGAATGAGGAAGGGAGTGAAGAAGAGAAGCAAGCCTTCTACGCAACTATTCGCTTCACCATTCTTTGTGAGGATGAGCTTGAGCACTTCTAGAAGCTTGTGTCTTTTCATATTCAACAAATGTTCTACCTCTATAATGAATTTGACTGTACTGATGAGTCAAGTCCCTAGTCAAGAACATTTCCATCCTAAAGGAAGTCTCCAAGGTAATACAAAGACCTACACTAATCTCCTTCTTGAGTTTATTACAACTTTACAAGATTGGTATAATCAAGGGATTCATGTGTTAGATTTTTGACTGAGTGGTATGGAATCCTCCTTATGGGAGATATAATTTCCTCAAAAAATGGGTCTGGAACAAAACATTTGATTGGGCTTTGTCAAGAGTTTGATTATCATATTTGTGGTCCCAAACCACTGATGATGTGGCCTATGAGCCAAGTTAGGCTATGGAAACCCACATACACAGTATTGTTCTTGGCATCCTCCATCATGTTTTATTGAATACCATTTTTAGGGGAGGGAGAGGAAATGTAGAGTGTGGTTTACTTACTATTGCTATACTTTTTGAGGTGGATGGTGCATGAGAAGAGGATCAATGTGGGGTGTTTATTGATTCATAGACTTATGAGGTTATATGCTTGGAATAAGACTAACAGAGGCATTCTCATTGTAGGTTTGGTCTTTGATCTATTTTAGAAGTTGAAGGGAGCCCACAAACCACACACCCTTGAAGGAAATGAATAAATTGACACCTGCACATTCTGTAATGCGATGTCTTACTAGGAAATTAAGTTATGTAAAAACAATCAATCATCCTACTTAATTTCATTACAACCATCAATCAAACTGACTAATTATAGGTAAACTCTACTTATTCTAAGTAAATCCTACCATCATGCACAAAAGATCATAAAATGCATATAAAGTTTGGCCAAGTGATTATACACACACAAAACACATCACCACAGACTATGAAGGGAACTTGCGTTGAGACTACAGAGTCAACTAGTCTAACATGTAATGGTTTGGAGGATACTTTCCCATTCATAATAAATATAGGACTACTAATCCATGGAAATGTCCTTAGAAAGAAAATGAGGTGATGAAAATATGAACTTCATGATATAATATGAAGAATGGTTAAAAAAAATGAAACTGGAGAGGCAGGAAATAAAGGACGCCTGTCAACAGTCTAAAATGTCCTTTGGTGTGGTTTAAGGTGACTCCAACACTTCTACCTTTTGTCTAGATGATAGAAAGAAGAAATCCTAGTTAGAAAAAGATATCACACCTTCAATTAATATGAATCAGTTCTAGATTTCTTTCTGTTCCTACAAAACATCAAGTTTGCCCCCGGTCTCCCTCTAGGCATACATATACGAGGACTGTATAAGATGAATAAAGATGGGGCTACAGAACAATTGAAGGTGAAATGTATAGGTCTTGTTTAAATTTATCTCATTAGCTAATTGAACATACCTGAACACAAAGTGTAGGGGTTCAATTCCAACAATAATGCATTTTCTCCCATGACCATCAACCTACATGCCATGTTGGAGTTTAGACAACAATTCAAACATGAGATTTAATAATGGAAGGAATGGAATGAAATAAGGAGTTTGAATTTTAAATAGTGGGTAAAATTATTACAAGAGTTATTAAGATTTAACACACATCTAAATCCCTAGAAGACTCTTGTGGATGAGTTGCATGCCATGTAAGTTGTTTAGAAATCACAAACATTCTTCAAAGTTTGGTTGTTATCTGATGCAATCCATCAAACCTTTTCCAGATTTATCATAAATATTAGATACCTAAAAATAGGTCCTTTCTATCATGGAAACATAGACGAGTAACCCAAACATAAAGACACAAAAATAGGGCATAAATGAAGATAAAATGAATTTAAATTGAAGCAATAAGCACATAAATGGATTAGAAATGTAGAAATAAAATTTTCTTATCATGTTTGATATGTTACTAGGTGGGTTATCCTATTAAATAATGTTTTTAAAAGTTCTAATTGAATAATGATGTTATTTACTCATATTTTTGTCAAATGATGTTGTTTCACTCTCAATTAGAACCTTAATTTGCAATGTTATAAGAAATAAATGCTTGTCATGAGCATTGTAAATTAATTTTTCAAGATACTATACGTGATATGTAACTAAGTTACATATATTATAAGATAACTCCTTAATGAGAGCATGAAAATGCACTTCCATTATGTGATGATACATGATATGTGTACTTCATAATAATGTAATGCGATGTTATCATGAGTAATGAGGTATATAAGACATGGGATAAAATAAAACATAGTTGGATAAGTAAAGAAAGTATATTGAATCTTGGTTTTCCTTATTACAACTCATAATTCTAACTAAAACATAGAGGATAATGCATGGTAATCTTATATGGTTCTCTTTAGTTTCTTGTGGTGGTTGGGTGTGAGATTTTGGTACATTGACATTGTCACATCCCATGGTTTGTTTTTGTTCAAATTATATAGTATACCATGTAACTATAATCTTACTATGGATAATGGGATGGAGCATGTCCATAACCTTATTCACTACTATGGGGGCATGGGACACATCCACAACCCGTACTTGGGAGTATTGGCCTTAGTTGTACTCCCACATTATTAGGAAGGGGTGTTGAGGCATTGCTACAAAACTTGCCCCTAAATTGAATGATATATTGGCAAAAATCCTCTGGTTAATGGTTTTTATTAGGTAAGAGGAGTATTCCCACATCACAAATGTATAATATCCTTCTAGATGTAATCATGAATAAAAGTTCATATAAATAATATGAACAAAACATAAATAAGAGTATTAAGTAAATTGGTGGCACTTTAGCATATTCTCACTTGTAAATTTAGTTTTCCATTTGGTTATTAAATCTTAGAATTGATTCACCACTATGGTTGTTTTCTATAGTTAGATCTAAATGCTAGTCTATTACATGAATTTGATATTTTTTTGTTTAATTAATTTCTAAAATTGATATTGTCTTGTTTAATTAATTTATAACAAGTATCTTCTATTATAAGGTCATGCACTATTGCTGAGTGGGAAGCACCTCTACACTGAGGCAACAAACTTATTAGAGACGAGTAGGACTCAAAATGGGATCCACTCAATACTTACTGAGGAATAAATCCCATCAAAATTAAGACACACCAAGAAATATCAAAGAAGACAAGTATTATTCATTGCTCAAAAGTTTGATACATAAAGCAAAGTTATATCATAGAAGCAGAAAGTAGAACCATTATATTCTCATAGTTTACATTGTTCCTCACCACCAGGGTGGCACTACATAAAGGAAAGGTAAAACCTAAATGTATATTGAGGACCAGTTATAGAGGGGAACTTGATAATCTCGAGCTATCCTTAGACTTCAACATGTCAGGACATGTCCAAACTAGAGCAACCTTCTCTGATAAACCTACATATGGGTGGTTTGGGAACAAAACCAAAAAATGAGAAGAACAAAATATATTACACATATATAAAACTAGTATATGTGAAATAAAAAGAACTATTGGGCATTATAGCGATAAGGCACCAGAAAAGGTTGTTCCATTCAAGGAGGGTCATAGAAAGTAGGATGTAATAAGGCATCATACAAAAGGGTAACTAAGGAAATGGAAGTTCTTTCCATTAAAAGCATTCTGCATGAACAAACAATATATTTGTGTGATACACGTATGTATATTAAAACTATCAAAAGTAGGATGATAACATACATAATCCTCATCCAAATCATGAGGACTAAACCTTACAACCAAATATAAAAGGTGGTAGGAGGATCAAACCTCGGTGTCTAATAGAAAGCATGGCAGGTGTAATAAAAACCCAATGCTTGATAGGAGGAATAAACCCTCAATGCCTAAAAATTTGGTGGTGCAAGAGTGAATTACAACCCTAGATATTAATAGCCTAACAATCATACATGCAAATGGGTTACACAAGATATGTATTTCATCATTTGAACTCCTTTTTAAATATGTAAGGGATGTGGACATCCATATCCTTGAAATTGGGGTAGAAGGACCCAAAAATAAGGATTCAAAAATTTTAGTGTTCAAGAACAACTAAGCCTATCATAATCAAGGATACTTCAATACAATATTCAAAAGAGATTCACAAATGAATAAAACTAGGATTTATGTATTAATAAGGGAAATTAAGGTTTCACAGTAATTTAATGATCTAATTTAATGAGGGAAGAATTCCATACCCGATATCCAAATCTTAACGTTCACAAGTAAACTTGAAGTCCAAATATCAGAATCCATATCACCTAAATATGTTTTTATATGAACATAGAATTAATTTACATAAAAATTACAAACCCCAAAAGATGACATATAGATACAATCAATTTGGATCTTGAAACCTAGTAATATAAGTAGGTTATGATTTTAATATTTAAGTACATATTTTGTTCCATTTTCTAATAACTAAAGTAATATTCATGAGTATTTGATAATAAATGTTATACTACATTTTTGAAACCAAACTCGGTGCATACAAAATTCTCTATTACTGATATTTTAGTGAATTTCATGATAGATAAATTAATTCAAGCCATACTGTTAAGACTCACATGGTTTGGATTGAAAGAAAAGTGAAAAATGGTTTTATCCTACCTATGTGTGACAACCATAAATCAAGCTACAACAAAATAGGAGTACAACAAGAAGCTTTATTCTCTCCTTATTCAAAAGAAGCAAATATTCACAAGATCCAAAGGAGGACATTGGGGAATTAATGTGGAACCTTTTCAACCAATTTGTTTCCCATTTTCTTCTGGTTGTGGAAAGCCAAAATAAAAGCTCAAAGCTGGATGAAATCCCCATAACCAATTCTTACACGATTGGTCCAAAGGGAAGAAGCATGAACTAAGGATCCAAATGAAGTATAGACTTAAATACAAAAAATAATCTTCACAACAACCTTGTGAACAGACAACAACTAGAATGAGGGGTTAGTGTTCAACTTTTCACCAACGACACTATCAGAACAACAAAATATAGAAGAAAGAAAAGGAACAAATACTAGTGAAATGACAAGATCATCTGAATCAAAGATCTGACTTCCAAGAAGAATAATGAGAAAAACTAAACTAAATAAAAATAAAAATAAAGAGAAAATTTGGCCTATCCACTGATAGAGCATTGGTTTATAAGGAAATATCTATAAATCTAGAAACACCATATTAGGCTTCAAGGAAGAATTTGGGATATTAGAAAAGGTTCCTTCCTTTTCTTTGAGCCTTACCATAATTCTTGTAGGAATTGATGAGACTGTAGAATCTTGAAACCATCTATTATGATGTGTTCACACATGAAGAGCTGTTTTAGCCACATCAGAAGAGAAAAACTCGCATGAATTAACTTGGAGCCATGTCATTATCTTCTTGGCCATGATCATTAGTTGGACGCAGTCCCTAGAATAATGTATCAATATTATGAAAATGTATGGAAATGAAGTTGGGTGTAAGAATTTGGTAGCATAAGGGTCTATTTTCTCTAGAGAAACTGTTACTCTCAAGTCCATAATGATTTAGGATTTTTTTATTGAAAGGGAATTTGGGGTCATGGTTTATGGAAGATTGGATGATGAAGGAAGAGGGAAGAAAAAATGTGATTTCATCTTATATTGTATGGGGTGACTTGATCTAGGGATGGTTGCACTTGGTTCGACTCCTAAATCCAATGAAGAAAAAAGTAGATAACTTTGGCGAGAGAAGATAAAGATAAGATGGAGAGTAAATTGATGTATGCTATAAATCGGTTTGGGGTATTTTACCAAAGTTAGGAGATGAATTTGAAGCCACTGGATCAAAACTAGAGGGTAACATGCATAGGTACACAAAGGGGTTTTGGGTTACAAAAATTGTAGTGTTACAATGCAATAGCTTGAGATATTTTATCAATAAACTTAATAAATTCCTTATTTAGTTTTATCTTGATCTATTTTTATATTTAATTTAAGGTGACTAACCTCATTCAATTAATATGATAACACAACCTATAATATCTAGTATTTATAGAGTCCAAATTTTTGCATTATTTCCACTTTCGAAGACTTGTATTATATTATTTAACAACTAGGAACCCAATAATTTATTAATATAATTATTATCCTTTGAAGTATAATAGAATCATAGTTTTTATTCCACTCACTCTAACAAATAAATATGCATATGAAGGCTCTAGAACCCTTATTTAAACCCAAAATATATAAGGTAGGGAAAAATACCCTTCATGAACCTAAGATAATTAATTTACATTAAATGATCCTATTAGAAATATTTAACTAAACGATATATTTCTAATCTCCTATTATCATCTAATTCAAAGAAAATGGGATTAAGACCAATCCTAAGAGGAAAGAAGCATAGGTCAGGAATGGTAGGAAAAATACCTAGGTTTTTGTATATTACAACACTCCACATCCTGTTGAGGTTTATATCCTAAATAAATGTCCATACATGTCTAGTTCACAAGGGTACACCAAGATACAAGGTTCTAGGTAACTTGTAGGGTAAGTGTAGTAGGTATCATGCATACCACTCCAATCCACATTATACTATATTCTCAAGGTGAATGTGCCTTCATGCCCCCATCAATGTTCTTGTACTAGATGTTGAATTAGGAGATATACATGAATAATTAGGACATTCTATCATATAAACAATTATCAAAGTTTGCCTAATCCTATTAGTCATAATAATATAGGATTTATTTACCCAAATTCCTAAGCATACTATATATCAACCGTATAAACATGATACTAAGAATAAATTGAAACTCCCTTAATTTGATTAGGGTGTTAGGTATGATCAGGGGAATACATCTACTAAGGTACACAACTCTAGTTTGGTCAAAAAATGGATCATAATAATATTTCATAACAATTGATTTATGTTACTTACTCTAAAAACTCACTCTAATGATGTCCACCATTCAAGATAAGTGAGTCTTGGTTATCCAAACTTGTCTTAATTATTTGACATGTGCTTATAGTGTTCCACTAAGAAAGGTCATCCATTTACTCTAATTAGGTTGTAGCCACAAACTTCTGGCATGAAACAAGGTCTTATTGTCTTTGATCTACTATAGTATTTCAATAAACTTAAACATCCCTAAAGTTAAATTATACCCCTTGAGTGTAAGGGTACTAGACTCCACCCATTAAAGAGGATCACTCTACAACCCACTAAGAAATTAAAGAGGTAGCAAGGGGGCAAGTCAAATATGCATATAGGACTCCTTTATATTTGTTGTTCCTATCCAAGTGTAGAATTTAAGAATTTCATTTAACTAGTTAGGCGTTTGTTATATAAGTCGGGTGTTTTTTGTCATTGGGGTTTCTATACTACTATACACTTCCTCAAGTGATGACTTGGTTATGAAAATCAGTGATATAATACACGTAAATTTTCTTTTGGTACATATAGTACAAAACATATATAAGATTAATAAAAAATGTCATGTAAATATATAAATTATGCTAAAATCAATGTAATAACCAAGTCAAAAACTTCTCAACAAGCTAACATCCCGACTTGTCATTACATTTTTACTTAATACAACCAAGATTGTCTAATATCCAATCATGTTGAAGGCATATCATAAGATCTCCAACTTCTAACCTAAAAGAGAGGGATACATTTTCCTTATAATGATGTCAACTTCTCATAGTTATTTATGGGGTACATCAACTATAGTGAAATACTTCATACATGTCATTAGTTTTCAAGTTGGGGACTTAGTATCTCATCAAGGGAAAATGGAGAGTCACATGGTCACCCAACCCTCAAAGGAAAGAGGTAGGGCTTCCCAATTAAGATATATAACTATAGCAATGTCTTCATAAGTGATAAAATGATTGCAGGAAAATCCACTCTCATCACTTGAATCAACTAGGACATCATATATGCATATGAAATGGGGGATTAACTAAGAATCAAACTTACATTTCGGAAATATACGAGATGAAGCCATAATGTTTGTCATCAAATACCCTACAACATTCTTGAACTAACTAAGAAATGTGAAATGTGGGAAAAGGGTGTCCATTCCCCTAGTAAAAAGGTTAAGAAAAATCAAACTAATAGAATTCCATGCTGAAGGAAAGCCCACCTAACCATATTGGATCTAGTTTAGATCATTACTTAGAAAAGGGTCTATATTTGTCTTTAGTTGGGATTTAAATATATTGTCTAAGCATGTTGAATCACAATGAGTGTTGGATCCAAGATGGGTGATTAGATGCTCTAGAGGGGGGGTGAATAGAGCTAAATGCACTTAAACAAAATTCATTAGACCTTCAAGATATATGACAAGATAAGGTTGATAAATAGGTAATTTTTGTGCAACTAAAACATGCATAGCAAGGATGAGAGAGATTGAGCAAACACAATTAGACAAGCTATTTAGAGTGGTTCCACACTTCAAAATAGAAGTATGTCAGTCCACTTACCTAGAGAGGTCAACCTCTAGGATTTCCTAACCATTGCATTCTTATATTCATTCATAAGACTTACAATACATGACCAAACAAAGGACTTACCTATCCAATACAAAGAGTCTTCAACCTTACCTAGGACTTACCCACTTTGCAAGGAGTCTTCCGCCTTCTTCCAAGGACTTACCTACTCTTGCACAAGTCTTCATCCTTGTAGGGATTACCCACTCTTCTAGGATCTTCCGCCTTTGACTTCACCTTCACTCGGAGAAGCTTCCACCAAGGACTTAACCACTTGAGCAAGGAGTCTTCTGCCTTCACCAAGGGCTTACCCACTCTAGCTCCAAGCCTTCAGCCTTGATCTTCACCAAGGGACGCCTTCCCTTGTTCTTCTTCACCTCTCTTAGCTAAGAGAGAGAACCTTCATCTTCATGATTGAAATGAGAGATGGGGAGGTGGTGGAAGTGAGAGCCTCACAAGATATACATGTAGGACTAGCTCTCTTACAGATTTCCTACTCAGTCTAATGGATGTAGAAAGTGATTAAGATTAGAGAGAGAGAGAGGAGACTATAAGAAGCACTCAACTATAGAATACGAACCTCACATAGAGTTTTGCAATGAATGCTCAACCTTGGAATGAAGCCCAAGGGGTCCTATTTATAGCTGGGGATGCCTCTTAGCCTTTGGGAACACTTGAGAACGAAAACTAGCCATTTTGTGGCTTGCAATAGATCTATTTTCACTTGTTGCAACTCCACAATGGCTAGAAACACTTTTCTACACTTTTCCGTACAGTGCAATCGGTCGAGTTTCTATAAAGGTAACTCGACCGATCAAGTAACTGACAAGGCTGATACTCAAGTGATCAGTCGAGTTTGTCCTGACAAAACTCAACCGACCATTAGGAATCGAAATGGTCAGTTACTTGATCAGTCGAGTTCTGTGTAAACACAACTCGACCGATGCAATCTGCAGAAAATTGATCAAGGATGATCGGTCGAGTTTTCGGGCTGGGAAACGCGACCGACAAAGTGCCTGTAATCAATTTTCAAAGTTGCATCTAAAGTGATCTAACATTCAATCTAAGTGCTCCTGATGTTTTCTAAGCTTAATTACAAGTCATACAATCATTACAAGTGATTTACAACATGATTCTAATGGATTTACATCATATTACAAAAACTTGCACTTGTATTGACTTTGACTTATATTTTCTCCGATTTGAGATGCGCAAGTTAGGGCATTTGGATTGTGTCTATACCTAATCTGAAATCACTCAAGTAGAGACATTAGACACCAATATGTGAAATGGTTAGTCATCATCAAAACACGGGTTTAGTCAATTTAGACGTGAGTCAACATTGACCTAATTGACCTTGAGTCAACAATCTCTCCCTTTTTGAAGATGACAAACCATTCCATAAATGTATTGAAAGCTTTTAAGTAAAGTCATACCTTTGGAGAAACCTAGGGGTTTCAATAGAATTGAGTTCATATGCTTCCCCTCAATTGATGCACATGGAGTTTTCATACTCCCCCTCAATTGATGCTATTTCTCCTGCATGGTTAGCATTCACAACATTTATAGAATACTATGTCTTCTACTCATATATGTTCTACACATATATGTCTTCTCCCATTTACCTTCTCCCCTTTACTTGGACATACTTCTCCTCTTCATGTAAGACATGCCTTCTTCCTCTTTTTAAAGAAGACATACCTTTCTCCCCCTTTGTCATTTCAAAAAGTGAGGTTATGAAGAATTAAGAAACATCACTTGTTAAAGAGAAAGGAGATAACACAAATATATATAAGGAGAGTAGAAGAGCACAGATAGGGGCTTTTCCAAGCATAGAAAGAAAAGAAAGTTAAAGCATATACATGAACAACCCAAAAGCAAGATGAAGTGCTGCAGAAAAACAATAAAACATAATTTTGACCCTCAAGATGACGGATTTTGACCAAAAACCATCAAAGCTCATCGCAAAGTGATGAGTCTTGCTCAGAAGGTTGTTTCTGCATGAAAAACACTAGTCTTGCACCAAAAACTGAAACTGGAGAAAAATCTGCATAAAATCCAAAAGAAATACTCCAATTTCTACATACAATGTAGATCTATGTACCTTGCATCACAATGTTATGCAAGCAACTCAAGATAGTAGATATGTAATTCAAGGAACAATCTTGGGCATGTATGAGACAAGATAAGAGCATAGCATATAGATGAGCAAAGATGTCAATTATGAACAAGGTTAGAACTACATGTATATGAACTACTAGTAGATGTTATCCCAAGTTAGGACTACTAGTAGGATCTAGATCATAGCAAGAGATACCAAAGGATACACAAGATAAAGCAAGCTATGAGTAGATGTAGAGATATATCCAAACAAAGAGATATGCAATTTTAGAAGCATGAGAGGATATAACTCACAAGATATGCATCCTTACCATAAGATGATTACCACTAAGAACCTCAAGGTTGTATCAAAACAAGATATACACCTAGATAGATGTAGCAAGTTAGAGAACAACAGAAGCAATTTTCAACACAACTAAGAGATCCAAAGAGATCATCATCAAAACCTACAAGACAACTCAAAGCAAGTAATTACAAGATATAGATATACCAATTTAGAGCAATTTGAAAAAAGAGTTGTAAGCAAGATAGGCAATTTAGAACATGGAAAAAAGCATATATAAAGGTACCAAAGGAGTGCCAAAGAATAAGGCTATTGGTTGAGAAAATCTAGTTGAGAGGGAAATTCTCACTCAATAAGCCAAACGTGTATTCTGTGCACAGTGTTATCGGTCAAGTTCTATGCATTGACAACTCGACCGATGCCAACTGCTGGCAACACCCATTGGTGCCTATCGGTCGAGTTTCAAATAGGACAAACTCGACCGACAGAGCACCTGTCAAAAAGCACATATATTTCATGAAAACATATTTAAAGGCATGCTAAAAATACAAACCGTATCCAAACATGTCTAAGCAAGTTAGTAATGCACTATAGAAGCATTAGAAATAGTTTTTGAGCAAGAGTGTGAAGAGAAACACACAATACCATTTTTGACTCAAAAACCATATGTATAGTGCACACTAACTTGATAAAAACAAGTTAGGATTGGTTAAAATCAAGAGAAACAAGTAGGAAATATTAATTTAAGAGAAAAGATACTAAGAGTAAGAGGCATCTTCTATACGGAGATACTTCGATTGATGGACTTTAATGGTTTGATAATATTTCTCATTAACAAATAATAAATTCGTTCATGTAGATCTCACATAAACTAAACCATCTAGAGTAGGGTCAAGACATCATAGGATCTTGAGCTAGGTATAACGACTAAAACCTTAGTGCCAAACATAAAAGGTGGTAGGATGAATCAAAACTTATATAAAGTATGGTGTGGATAATGAAACTCTAGTGAGTGACATGAGGAATAAAATCTCAAGTATGGTTTTGGAAGAATACATTACTACCCATTAAAATAATATTTCAAAATCATACATGCAAGCAGGAAAGTTAAGAAATGAAGTTCATCCCTCCTAATTAACTAAAATGCAAAATGTATGTGGATATCCATAGCATAACAACTAAGGTTTAATGTTGTATAAATAACATTTTGACAACTTTATTTTTCAAGATATAAGTAAATCATAATGAAGCTTCATTTAATGAAAATGCAAAAGTGATCCAAATATGAAATTAGGGTTTATAACTCATTAATAGAATTTATGGTTTTTGCAGGCATTAAATACTAAAACTAAAAGGGAACACATACATACCTGGTGTCGAGGTCTAGTGGTCCATAATGAATACTTAAGTCAAAATATTAGAGTACATAATGACTTTTATATTCATTCATTTTGGATCATGAAACTGAGTAATATAAATGTGTTATAGTTTTAGGATTGTAATACATTATTTTTTTATGCTCCAACTAAAAGTTATGGATTTTTCATTATAAGCATAGTTGTGAATTTTTTTATGACGAGGAACCCCTCCTAGGAAGAGCCACTAATGGACTCACCTAGTAGGTTACACCCCTGGGTCGAGCATGTGGTGGCCACTCACCCCATGCCACACCCAATAAAGTTTTATGACATTGTAACCATTGTTTTGTTAGAGTGCCCACCAACATTTTTTTTGCACCCAATCTACACTCAGTGGGATTCAAGCCTTGGTGGGTTGGGTAGGAAGTGCCCCCTTCAACCACTTGTGCCAATAGTTGGGTGGCACAATTGTGGAATTTCCTAAATGAAAATCACTAAAAATGTCCAATATTCCATTCAGATCGATTTTTTAGTACAACATATGAAAGTTATTTTGGTATAAGCATAATGTTAAAATTATTCTAGTTCAAGATTAAAAGAAAGGAAATAAAGAGAGTTTATCCACTACCTATCTTGACAACCAAAATTGAAAGAGTCAATAGTCCAAAATTATCACAGAGCTTTATTTTTCTCCTTATTCATGAGAACCAGAGCTTTAGATGCTCCAAAAGAGGATCTAAATTAGGTAACCATTATGGAACTACACTAAAGTATTTTGTAGCCTGGTTTCTCATCTTCTTCTATTGTGTCAAGATAAATTAGGAGATTGAAGGTCGTGGAAGTCCCAAAACCAATTTGATGTGACTAGTCTAAAGTGAAGAAGAGAAGACAAGTGAACCAAGGAGCCAAATCCTTAAATGGTAACAAAATCCTTTAGCACAACTATAGAAACATGTGGTAACCAAAATGAGGGGTCGGTGATCCAATTTTCACCAATAATAACTTTGTAATAGCAAAACATAAAGGAAAGGAAAGGAGTAACTATCGACAAAATGAGTAAAACTCCAACATCCAAACCAAAGAATTGACTTCAAGGAGGGATGACGAGGAAAGCCCAAAATGAATCATGTAATAAGTGAGAGAAATCTTGACCAATCCAACTACAGAGCACATGATTAGAAGTAAATAATAAGAAATTGAGAAACACCATACTAGTGGAAAGGATCTCAACAATGGAAACAACTTTTCAAATGTTCTTTGAGCCTTAACATGATCCATTTAAGAGCTAATAAGACCCTAGAACCCTCAAACTAGATACTCTAGTGATTTCACACATGATGAGTGTGATAGAAGCTTTTGTTACACTACAAAGAACTAAACTCATAAAAAAACTCAAAATTAAATCTTTATCATCTAGACTATGGCAATTAGTTTGGTGAGGTCCCTAGCTCCAATGTGATGATCTGAGGATGGGGGAGGAAGATGAAGTTTGGTGGAAGGGTTTGGTGACTAGGGTATAATTGATTGAGGTAAAGTGTAACTCTTAAGACAATGATGCTTTAGAAAACTGAGTGGACTTTTTACTATAATTGACCTTTTTACCCTTTATCCTTCATAAGTCTTTCTTTGTTTCCACTTAATAATTTTTGTACTTAAGGATAGTATTTCACAATATGATTGAAAATTAGGGTTTGAAATCGGTTATATGTAATATATACATGAAAACTTAAACCTATACTAACTCTTGGCCCACTATAATAATTTCAAGATCTAGGTTTCTATACCTAATCTTTTAATTCATTATCCCATAGACATAGGTTCTAGTAGATCTTAAATAATTATGAATATCCCCACATACAACCACTTGCCCTGTGTTCATATTTTTCCCTCACCCACACATGTTGGTTTCAACTTCCTCAAATGTTACCCATTCTATTACTACTCTAAGATAAGAAGACTTAATTGTGAGGTACCTATTAATGAGCTACATGAAAAGGAGGTGCACAATGATGATATGAATAGTCCAATCATTACCTTTAAGATAGTTTTATCTAAATCCTAAAGCTTTAGGTTGTTAAAATATCCCTCACTTAGACTCTTGATGTCTCTATCAAGGCTCAAGTATATGGTCTCATAGTCTCTTCTCAAATTCATTTTAGGCCTATAATGACCAAGAACACCAATTCTAATTCATGGCTAGTAGTAAAAGGGTGGATACATATCACCTTAGTGGATAGACATCTCCCCATGCCTATATCACATGGCTCAAAGTAGTAGTGCCACATGTCTATATGGGCCCCACCCACTACACAAGAACTAGGTCTTATACCAGTTGTAATGCCATGACCCGTATCTATAGCCTTTAGTATAGTTTAGGAATTATGATTTCCCCTAAAGAAAACCATTGGCCATGGTTTTGTGCTTTGTTCTCACTCTTTCAAACCCAAGTTTGACTACTTGATAGTTCATCCATCTAGGTAGACTCCAAGATGAGCGTAATTATGGAGTATGTATTGATGGGCTACATGATAAAGAAGTTCACTGTGGTGTTATGGGTAGTCCAAAATTCCTATTAAGATCATTTTATCTAATGCCTCAAATTATAGGATGTTTAGGTATCAAACTTTTTATACAATCTCTTGACCTAATACCTAGATATCATTCATTGTTCACCTAATTCAGATACTCCTGTGTTTTCTTTTGAATTTCCAAGAAAATTCTTAAAAAACCTCCTTTTCTAGGATTTTATTCTCTTTTTCTTCTTTTAACCCAAATTTTCTTATCCCTTAGATCCTTTGATCATCACACCAGGTCCACCATGGACCATTCTGGCAGCACATCGTGGATCCAACTATGAAATCATTATATTAAGATCCAACAACCCAAGAGTCATCTCCTACTTACCAAGGATATTGAGGAGGTAGGAAATTGAATTTTGTATATCCCACTTCCGCTTCACTTGTGTCACCCATTCAAATCTGTCTTTCCCTTTCTTTCTCTTCTTCTTTCCTCCTTGACTCCACTTGTAGGTGAAATTACCTATCTTGGTGCATTGGCTGTGAAGATCAACTCTTGATGCTTTCCCTTTTCCCACCCAAAAAAGACCATACTCCCAAACCCTAAACATCACTCTATCACTTTAAACTCCCCCTCAACTCCAAAACACCACAAATGGATTCATTGGGTGTGTTCTAAAAATACTCCTTGCCTACCTCTTCCTTTCTCCCCATATCTGGTGACTAGAACCATATTCCTTGGTGGCCTTCTCTCGTGTAAAGAAAGAGTTGAGGTGAGAAAGATCTCTTTGATTTTTAGTTAGAGATTAACCTTGAACTAATCCAACATCTAGAAACCATGTACCATCCCTTCTCTCATGCTCTATCTCTCATAGTGGAGGGATTCACCATCAATTTCATGATCAAGTTAGGTCAAATAAGATAGTTGATCCAATAATAATCACTCATAGTCAAGACCTCCCTCTCATGGACATGTAATGAGTGGGTAGGATCTCTCTTATCCACCATGAAGCAATGTGTCCTACCAGTCTACCTAGATATCAATATAATGTGGGACATTATATTGATATTAATATTGATAATGGTGATGATATTGATGTTAGCCTTGAATATTTAAGAAGTTGATGACGTTGACAATGGATGCGCTTAATATAGGAACTCATATCTTTGACGTTGGTTATTGGGTCACATATATCTCATGTTTTGACCCATGAATCCATATCCTACATGCCATGAATCTCTTGCTTGAATCTTGATCCAAATAATCCTATATCTACTCTTACTCAAAGAAATAATATAAGGTACACTTACCCCTACTTTCTTAACTAGTGATAGTGAAATTATATCATCAATGTGTATTTGTTATGTCATGTTTAGTTTTAGCTTTGTATATTGGATAGTCTATTGTTCCTTATTCAATAGTATCCAATTTTTCTATAAATATGTTAATGAACCTCAAACATATATAAGAAAACCACTTTCAATATGATTGTTGATTGCTATTCCTAGATAGATGTGTCATGTCTTCAAACACTTGTTGGTTATCCTATATTAGTTGAAGTGATCATGTCTTCATTCACCATGATTGATATTCTTAATTAGAAGTGACCATGCATTGTGACCCTTGATTGAAATTCATGTCTTCAAGTGCCCATGTCATCATACATGTTGATTGCCTTTATGATTGAAGTATTCATGTCTTCAGACACCTATTTCATAATTAAAGAATTCACTTTGAAACAAAAAGTTTTCAATGATATGTTCCCCTAATTATGAATACTTTTAATCCTCTTTATAAGTCCCTTTCATGCACTGGTCCTAGCTCTGAATATGTATATGTACTATGTTTATGGGGGAGAAATGACAAATATTCATACATCAAAAACATCTTTTTTGTAGAAGGTGTTGAAAATGAGGGTGATGTAATGGTTGGAGTTGAATAAGTATTGCAACTGCAAAATATAATATCATCTAGGTTAGGTGAATGTTGTGTCACATGCACTAAGTAGGAATTCCCCTTTCTCTTTTTTAGTAGACACAATATAGTTGTATTGTATGTCTTTTAGTAAGAGAGTCATGTTTGTGTCACAGTGATAAATGAATATACATCTAGAATCATCTCTATTGGGAGTATTTTGGATAAACTTGGATTAAGATGATCTTGTCATAGAAGACCAAAGATGCTCATAGGATAGATACAATAATGCATGGTTTTTAGTCCAATCTTGGTGATGCAAAATGTGAAGGTTTTCAAGATATAAATTAGGGTTATTTTTGTTTGAATGTCATGCTTTGTGTTGTTGAGAATAGTGGGATGGGGATATGGTTATGAACAAGCACATCTCTTAATGAATGTGATGCGTCATGGAACTAACAAGATGTACATGACTCTAAAGGATTTGTATCACTAGCCCGATATGCTGTTATATGTGACTGATTTTGTGACCATGTGTCCAATATGTCATCATGTTAAAGTGGAGTATCAGAAACCTACATGGTTTTTGTAGTCATTCAATGTTGCATAGTGGAAATTAGACCATTTAACTATGGATCTTGTGGTTGGTATTTCCAAGACAGCCAAGTAATATAATTCCATTTGGTTTGTTGTTGACCATATGGGAAAGACCACACACTTTTTATTAGACAAAACTACCTACTAAATTTAGAATTTAGTATATATCTATGAGGATGACATATTCTATATGCATGGATTACCATTATATATCATGTATAATAGAGGGCCTTAAACACACCTAAGGTTAGTGACAGTATGGCTTCTGGTGGGTGGCTACGTGACTTTGATGTTCCTAGAGGTAGAGTCTCTCCTCCTCCTAAAAGGAGCGAGCATTCTTCTTCAGGAACCCTTAGTGCAGAATCTTTCCTTGATCCTAATGCCAAATCTATCTCATCATCTACTAAGTCCTGGGAAGATATGATGAAACCAAAGTCCTATGATACCTCACTGAAGAAGATGGATATTGATATCTAAGGCCAGAAGCTAATCTACCCAAAAGAGGAAGTGGATAAGAATGCAGAACGATGGAAGAACCACCTTGCATGTTATATTGTTGGTTTCAAACCATATCTCCCTATGCTTGAGAAGTATCTCTCACAGATCTGGATTCTGAAGGGCATGATTGAGGTCATGAACCATGGTCTGGGGTTCTTTTTAATGAAATTTTCTGATGAGACTGGTCTTGACAATGTGCTTGATGGCAGGCTACACTTTGTTAGGAACAAACCAATGGTTTTGATGAAATGGAGTCCAAGGGATGCCCTGTGTAGGCTTAAACTCACTGATATGCCTATTTGGGTTCGTATCCATAACCTCGCGCTTGAGCTTTGGGAAATGAACATGTTCTAGAGGATAGGTTCCTTCTTAGGCAATCCGTTGCGAGCTGATAAAGCAACTTTTGAACTTTGGAACCTTGAATTTGCAAAACTACATATCCTTATGCTAGAAGGTTTAGATTTCCAAATGAGCTCGAAGTAGAAAGTGACAAAGGCAATTCTCATGTCATTAGTTTTGAATACGAGTGGCGGCCAAGTGCCTGTTCTATTTGCAAGTTATTTGGGCACAATGAATGTAATGGTGCTGGTCCTGTTCAAAACAAGAAGATGATCTAGGTTCAGAACACTGTGCGGGCTGATGTTTTGAAGGTGACTCAGACTATTCCTGAGACATAGACTGCTTCGGTTTTTGAGGAGCTTTTTTTGCATACAAATGTGGTTATTGTCACTTCCAATTCTACAGGAAATTCAATCATGATTTCTACTACTGGTGATATCATCACTGTGGATGCTAGCCGAGAAGAGGGTGAGTTCCATGTCCCGAATGATTCTTTTGAAGAAACTTCTCTTAACTCAAACTCTGATTCATCAAAGGTTGACAGTGTAGTTATAGGGACAGTTGTTGATCTGTCCACTCCTCCTGTGGTTGATCATGTGAATGATGATGATGGTATTGAAGTTCAGAAAGGATATAGAAGAAAGAAGGGGAAAACAAAGGCTACAACCCCCCGTCTCAAGCAAAGAACTTGTCCAAAATATCCAAGACTTGTTAACCAACAAGTTTGATAGTTTGAATATGGATGGTAAGGAAGGCAGTAATTTTGATTTGTCCCAAACCATTAAAGTACTAGTATCAAAAGTTTCCAATGGTTAGTTCAATCAACATTTTCTCATGGAATGGTAGAGGCCTAAACCTTAAAGCCTCGACAGTCCAGAATAAAATAATGGAGTTTAAAATGAACACAATTATTCTCAATGAAACCAAAGTGAGGGAAGTGAAGATGGGTAAACTCATGACTAAATGTTTCTCTATGTATAAATGGATCTCTAACCACAACTCCCATGTTCTGGGAAGGGTTGCTCTTCCGTGGAAGGAACATGATTGTCTTGTGAATAAAATATGTGAAATTGATCAGTCTATTCACGTGAAGGTTTCTTGTGCTGGTAAAGATTTCCTTGTTACTACTGTGTACGGACATAACCCTGACAATGAGAGGGCCAGGCTTTGGAAGAAGATTGAAGATATCCATCATAGTATTGACGCCCCTTGGATTATTCTTGGTGATTTCAATGTTGTGAGGAAAGTGGATGAGAGGATGGGTATAGATTCCCATTCTAATAAGTTATGGAAGACTTTACCAACTACATGTTCAAATTCCATCTCTTTGAGCTCAGGCTTAATGGTTTTCTTTTCTCCTGGGATAACCATCAAAGTGGTAAGGGCTTTGTGACTTCTTATATTGATAGAATCTTATACAATGATAAGTTCATGGCTGAATTCGATGGTTTTAAAGGTATTCTTCATTCTAACATTGTTAGTGATCATAAGATCATGACCCTTGACATAGGAGATAGGGTGAAAGTGGAAACCCCTTTCAAGTTTATTAACGCTTGGACTTCTAGGGTTGATTTTCTTGATACTATTAAGAACAATTGGAGCAATGATGTTTCGGGCTTTCCTATCTTTAAACTCTACTTTAAGTTTAGAAAGTTTCGTTTTGATCTTTTTGAGTGGAATAAAACCCATGTTGGTAATTTCTCCGACAAAGCTAAGGAAAAGGAATTTATTGCAGTTGAAGCTCAACTAAACCTGGATTTGGATCCAACCAATGTCTTATCTCAATAAGATGTTCATACAAAAAAAAAGATGCTACTGAAGCTAATCTATAGGAAGAGTCCTTATTTAGAAAAAAATTGAGAATTAGTTGGTTAAAGGAAGGAGATTCTAATTCAAAGTTCTTCTATTCTTCTATCAAAGTCAGAAGGAATTTCAATCATATCAAAGCTTTATCTATTGATGGCACTATTTGTACTAATGGTTCTATCATTAAAGAGAACATTGTGGATTACTATACTGATTTGTTTAATAGTCCTCATATTGTCAACTTGGATATCTTGAAAGAGCTTTTCTTTCCTAAGCTAAGTGATTTTGATAATCTTGTCTTGGATAAACACTTCACTATTAAGAATGTCATTTATGTTGTTAAGGGTCTAAACTCTGACAAATGTCCTGGGCCCGATGGATTTAATGGAAAGTTCTATAAGGACTGTTGGGGCGTTATCTATCCTGAGGTGGTTGAAGCTGTACTTGGCTTCTTCAATTTGGGAAGACTTCTCAAGGAAGCTAATCACACTTTGATCTCTCTTATCCCTAAAGTCAAAGATTCGAATGAGTTGAAGAATATCAGATCTATTGATGTTTGCAATGTGTTTTACAAAGTTATCTCTAAATTGTTAACCATCAGATTACAAAGTGTTTTGCCTTCCATAATTAGTGATAGCCAATGTACTTTTGTGCAAGGCAGAAGCATTAAGGATGTTGTTCTTCTCTCTAATCAGCTCGTCCATAATTTTAACAAGAAAGGATGTAAGCCTAGAATGTGTCTTATGATTGATATCTCTAAAGCATGTGATGCAGTTTCTTGGGATGCCCTCTTTTTTATTCTTTGCTCCATGAATTTCCCTCATTGCTAGATTGTTTGGTTAAAGTAATTTTTTGATACTATGTCGTATGAAGTCTTGGTTCATGGGGAAGCCACATTTTAAGCCCAGTAATGGAGTAAGGCAGGGCGATCCCCTTACTCCTTACCTTTTCATCCTTGTCATGTAGGTGGTCTCCCTCTTACTTGAAAAGGAAGTGAAAGAGGGTAATCTTAAACCCTTGAAGGCTTCTAATTCTTTAGAGATTTCTCATTTGATTTTTGATGATGACCTTATGGTCTTTGCTGAAGCTGATGTTTAGAGTGCTCTTGCCATTAAAAATGTTCTTGATAAGCTGTATAACTCGAATGGTCTAAAGATCAATTTTGAGAAGAGTGTGGTCATTTACAGTTCAGGTGTGAATAAAGATTCTATTGGTAAGGTCTTGGGGATCAATGAAGGCTCTTTTCCAGTTAGATACCTTGGTATTCCTCTTTTTATAGGAAGGCTCACTAAAATTCACTGTAATCCTTTAGTGGACAGAATCAAAAGAAGGCTTGATAGCTGGAAAGTCTCACAATTAACCATGGTTGGTAGGGTTGAGTTAGTTCAGTCTACCCTTACTGCCACTTATCAATACTGGGATTCTATTTTCCCTCTGCCCTCTTCTACTTGTGAGGATATTGACAAATTGTATCATGATTTCATTTGGGGAAAATTGGATAACACCAACCAGTTCATCTTGTCAAGTGGAGTTCCTTAATTAAACCCTAAATTGAAGAGGTCTTGGCTTCAAAAACATTATGGAAGTCGTCAAAGCTTCTATTATCCTTAATGGCTGGAACATTGCAAAGAAAAAAGAAAGTGTCTGGGTTAAATGGATGCATAAAAAATACTTAAGTAAGTGCTCCTTTTGGTCTTTGTCACTTAATGATTCTCTCTCTTGGTTCCTTAGAAGAGTGTTGATGAAATGAGAAGTTCTTAGGAACTTTATTGAGTTCACTATTGGTGATGGATCATATACTTATGTGTGTCATGATCTGTGGCTTCCAAATTCTAAATTCCTAGTGGAGATCCTTGGCAGGCAAAGCCTTATCCAGCTCGATATTACTAGTAATGCTAAAGTCAATTGTCTCATTCATGATGGTGAGAGGTTTTTCGATGAAACTAGGCTCCATGTCAAGGTATATAACATCCTCAGAACTTGTATCCTCCTAATGGTTATTGTGACAGTATTACGTTTGTAAGAAAGACTGAGGTTAACCTTAGGTTGGTTATGGATAATCTGAGATTGAGAAATGGTGCTAATCCCATTCCCTTCTTTCAGTGGATTTGGAAATATAGAGGGCCTAAAAGTTTTCAGCTGTTGAGGTGGAAGGTTGGCCATGGCAGGGTTTTAACTGCTGGCTATGTTAAGAGACTGGGCATCAGTCTTGCTTCAAGATGTCTGCTTTGCAAGTCAGCTGAAGAAGATTTGGTTCACTTGATTTTTATCTATCCCTTTACTCGATCTATTTGGAGCCTTTCCTGTTCAGTCTTTAGCTTTCAGATTCCTGGGAGGATGGAGGATCTTTGCTTCCTTCATGGAAAAGCATGCTTGATTGTCTGCATATGTGTGTTTGACTAGACTTGGAAAGAAAGGAACGACAAAGTTCATAGAAACTATGAAATGGATACTCAAAGTCTGTGGATGTTCATCTTGGATGATATACATCGGGTTATTGGGTGATTGGATGGAAGCTTCTTTTTCTTTTCTACCTATTTTGGTATCTCTCCTTCATTTGGTGTGATGCCAAACTTGTGTAGTTTTCCTTTTCATTTATTTCTTTTCCCTTGATATCACTCTCTTGTTCTTTTCTCACAAGAAGAGTGTATAGACACTTGTACATGTACAAAAAATTAAAAAAAAAAAAGCAATAGACGAGCTGAGTTCACAAAAAAAAATAGATGGCCTTATTTTGTAAGCACATTTTCTTGATCATGGAGTTCTTGGTACAATATAGTTTCTCACCAACAACCATATGGTTAGTTAGAGAGGAGGACACAAATAGTTGACGACTATTTAGGTTTGAATGTTTTAGTTCCTTTATAACTTGAATGTACACCCAATCTTAATATTGTTTTCCATGAAAATAGTGATTAGAGAAGTATATATATGACACTATATGAAGCTTTGTATAGTAGGTGATGGATGTCATCTATATGTTTGTAAATAGTTGGGTATCATATTTCGGTCTTGATTTAGTGTAGAAGTCAGAGAAGAAGATAATAATCATTAAGCATCTATGAAAAGCTACACATTATAGACAAAATTTGTAAGTTTCCGGTCATATAAGAGAACTTGACTTTTGAGTTGAGGATCAGGTGCATCTACATTTTTTTTACTAGAAGAAAGCTTTGAGATTTGGCAAGAAGGGTAATCTTGCACCAAAGTATTTGGGGCATAATTGTATAATGGATAATGTTAGAAGAGTGGCTTATAAGTTGAAATTTCCACCTTAGTTGAATAAATTCCATGCCATTTAATACATCTTTATGTGTGATTTCCTAGTATATAAGGCCTCCAATAAAATGATCTTAAAATGAATATTGGACTAACCATATCACTAAGGTGCATCTCCTTTTCAGGGGGGCATCACAAAGAACTTTATGGTTAAGCGTGCTTAGCCTAGAGTAGTACTAGGATGAATGACCTATGGGGAAGTTGATCCAAGTTGTGTTTGAGTAGGGACAAACTGCACAACCAAGACTAGTGGCTAAAAATCTACTTAGATCATTGGGCATTGGGCCTGGGCTTAACAAATGGTATTAGAGTCAAAATCCCTCTAGTAGGTGGGATTGGGAGTTGGTGTACATGGGTCTTTGTTGTGCAGACTATGCATGTTGGGAAGGACTATCCATGGTAATGCAGACACCCTTACTCTAGTAGTTGTGATTGGGAGTTGGTGTACATGGGTTTTTGTTGGTCTGCACTGAAATGGGAAATTATTATGATTCCTTATAGTTGAGCCTAGATGAGGATGTCAAGATAAGTGGGAGACATTGTAATATTTGCGGATTTGAGGTCTCAGCTAAAATGATTTTAGAAGGAATGATTGGACCACATATATCACTAAGATGCACCTTCTTTTTAGGGACCCCATCACTAAAAATTATGTTGTTAAGCATACTGATTCCATAGTAGTACTAGGATGGGTGACCCATTTAGAAGTTCATCTCAGGTTGTGCACAAGTGAGGATAAAACACACAACTGAGGCTACTACTGGTAGCTGATGTACCCATGCCCTCCTATAATTATCCTCAGTTAATGAGGAATGGGAAGGAAAAGGCCGTTATCCATATTTTTAACATCCAAAATTATAATTATATGACAACTAATCATCAATATTTCCTTATAAGATGTATTATTTACAAATATGAGGAGGAAATGATCTCAGCTAAGGACTTACATAAATTCTTGAATTTGGGAAGGACTAAAGTTTATGAAACTGAAATTTGGAGTATCTAAATCCTCCTTGTTTTCTCTTTGAGAATTATTCCTTTTGTTTCTTAAAAGATGATCCACATCCTCAGGGTAGCTTTCTTAACCTAAAATGTTGACAAAAAAATGCATTTAGCAAATAATTACACTAATCACATGAGTGAAACCAAAATGTGTGCCAGTAAGTTATAACGAGATACATGGAAAATAAGAATCAGATAATTGCAATATAACAAACTTCACATTTCTCACAATTTTTCAACCCATAATCTTTCTCATCTCAGTTGGTGAACCAAAATTAATCCATGTTTGTTCATCAAGCTCATCGATGTGTACCCCACAATTGGACTCTTTCACCTCACTTCATATTTAGATCACCCTCTAATGTGATTATTCTATATTATAACTTAGGTGTTGGTTTCCCCCAAAAAGTCCGTACATAGGTATCGATTATTGGGTTCCATTATTATGCTATAGTGATACATGTAAGGCCTTATATTTGGAGGTTATTAAGACATTCATGGCATTCATCATATTGATCCAACATTCAGAAAACCTCAAGAATGAGAAAAGCATGATAAAATCAGTTATTAATACATTAACATGCATACCTTATCTTGAAGAGAAAATGTCCACATTTAGCTAATGTAAGCAAATAATAATTAATTTGAAATTTAATATTTAATAGAAGAGTGTTTTGAACTTCTCAAAAAATCCTTAACTAGGGTTTGAGGTTAGGCTATGGTGTAGGGTTAAGATTGTCAATTGGAGTTTGCATCCAAGAAACCCTAAATTTTAGGTAGGAACCATAGTCATGATATCCAACCCTAAATTCTTCACCATAATTATGGCACAAATTTTGTTACTTCTTTTAAGGGAAAAGCATATATGTTAAGGATATTACCAACCGATGATAAGGTTAAATGCAATACTTAGGAATGTATCAAAAAGTTTATAATTATCTAATCTAGGGATTACATATTAATCAATGTTAAGGGGGTAGGAGAAGGTTTTGAACAAGAGGTAAAATTAGGTTCTAGGACCATGTTTATTTCTACTCATCTTCCTTATTAAAATAGCATATAACATGGACACATTTTGACCTACCAATAATTTTCTAGATCTATTGTAAATTAAGATATGTTAAGGCAATCACAAACTACCATGTTAGTGGATAAGGATTTTCCTTATTCAACACGAGTCAATCTTTATCCACTAGAATATACCTTACTACCAACAAGTTGTGATTCAATTTCTCATGTGGTAAGGGGTATAAAGGTTGATTGCCCCTAGGGATTCTCCATCCCATGTTGAAGCCATGGATGGAGGCTTGACTGGTCAACTCTTGTGGCTAACCCTTAGATCCCACCTTTTCTACTGGTTGTTGGGAATTTAGGTATTCTCATCAAGCCCAACCAAACTCAATTGGTGCATTCGGGGTGTTGAGAGATGGCTAGAGTTTATAATGGCACTTGTTGGAAATAACAACATCATGGTAGCTGGAGAGAGGAGAAAGTAGAAGGAGAAGGAGAACAAGGGGTTCTACCTCTCTCTAGGGTAGGAGTTGTCTTTAGGAAAGTTTCAAAATGTTCTTAACCAAGTCAATTGGCCAGAGGTGGTTTGAGTAGTCAAGGAGAAGGTGGGGTTGTCATAGGAGAAGATGGAGGTCGGGATGGAGGCTCCAAATGCCTACAGTTCAAGTAATACTAGGGGTCTAATGCAAGGATCAAGGTACTCCATGTTCTTTTATATAGGAAACTCTAGTTTCAATTAAAAAAAGAGGGTGTAGAGGGCAACGAGGGATGGTTTGGGCATTCTCTTGTCAGGCCACCACTCCATGAGATTTTGGGGTAGTGAGGTTCAAAAAGGTGAGTGGAGATGACTGAAAATGTTTTTAGAGAGGAGGAGAGAGTAGGGGTCAAGGGAGGAAGTGATACGGGGAAAAGGAAAAACATGGTCTTTCCTTTCTAGTCAAGAGGTTGAAGATAATGGAAGAGCACTAAATTTGGATATAGTGCTCCCTATGGGCCCCTGATCATAGCGTAATGTGGCCAAAGTCCAATTTAGGGCCGAAATTACATAATCATCACATTTATTTATTAATCAATCAATCTATGAAAGGAAATTATATGCAAATTCATTCCTTTAAATTCCATAACTTCCAATATACAAGGCCAATTGCAACTAAACTTTGACCATTACTTCCTTTCCAAGTAATCTATCCGAACTAAGTTTTAACAAAAAAGGCAACATTTGATTTCCAAACAAAAACTTTTAAGGAAGGCATATATGATATGGTCCAGTATAGGCAATTATTTCATTAGACCAATAGGAAATTCTAAATGAATTAAAACTCTGAGATCTTCTTTACTTCTCCCTCATCTTTATACCATAAGATGTGGCAAGGAAAAACTTTCGTTTTAACATCATTTTCTTGGCCTTCTAGTCATCCTTATATTGACTTCAACTCAAAATATCCAAAATCACTTATTATCTCGTAAAGTGTTCAAAATGTGGATATAACTTCCTATGAAAGTATTACAACCAAAAAGGATTACAGGAAACATATGTTATCAACTGAATCACCAATCCATTGTTTGTGTCACAAGGACTCAATCATGATTATAAATAACTACATTATTTTTTAGAAGATAATACCTAATAATAATTTTCAAGTAAAACTATAAAAAGGATAAAAACTTTCAAGTCCTCACATCCCTTCCCCCTGGAATGAAGTTTTCCTACAAATTTTGGCCCATCTAGCAAAAGGGGTGAGGTTGGCTTTACAATGTCAGTTTTTAATTCATATGTGGTTTCATCCTTCCCATGACAACTCTATTTATCCTTAATTCTAGTTTTGCTTCACCTTTAAATCCAAGATTTTCATTGGTGTCTCTAGACAAATCCAACTACCTTGTAGTATCTAAGGATGTGGCAACCAACACAGGGACATCATCCTTCACCTGGTGCTTAGGCACATGGAATAAATTATCCATTAGGTCATATAGGGGGTGGGGCAAGATGATAAACACCACCAAGCTATTTTAAGACTTCACAAAACTCTCATTCCTAGGGTTCTACTTCTCCACTTCATTGCAATGCATTAGATTGTTAGATTTTTAAGGGACACAACCTTCCATAAGATGAGCTAGTCCATGCATTCTTCATTAGCATACTATTTTGTTCAGATTGGGCTCACATTCAAAAATAGCATATCTAAGGTGGATAGACAATCATTAATATCACAAAATTAGGAATTTTTTTTTCGATCACCCTGATTATAGGGTAAGACAAAATTACCAAGTTACCCTTTACCCATAAATGAGGTTATCTCAAACAAGGCTTCTATATCATCATTATTATCCAAGAGGAATATGATCCTTATTCAACATATATAGTTCAATGTTGACCTCACAAGAAGCTTAGGATGAGCGGTCAAAGGTTTCTTCATCCAAATTGGTGCCTACATAGGTCAACAGATCCAATGTATGCATGACCCAACTCTATTAAGAACAACCACTAATTTCAATAAAAGGCACCAGTAACCAAAATATAAGGCTTTATCAACATACCTTCCTCATGTCTTATGACTCTTGCATCACCTAGGTGTAAGATTCATCATGCATAAATACCATAGATTTCCTATCAAAACACACACAAACATATGTATATGTATATATAAGAGGTTGATATAAGTTCATTATAATAATCAAATATATAAAGCATCTACAAAGGTAAACACTAATAAAATAAGGGAAAGAGACCAAACATACAATAGAGGGATAACATCGGGGAGATAGGAGACTCTTCTATTCAGGATCCTTTTAATAAGCACACATACAAATTCTATGTGGATGCTATCATCTATCTTGGATATAGATCCCTTTGAGAAAACTTCAATCGTCAAACCCCATGTCATTAGAGCATCCACCAGAGCATCATCCATCAAAATCTCCCATCAGCAACATCTAAGCACAAAGAAGCTCACCTAAACAACTGAGACCATAACAAGACCTCTAAATCAATAGCAACATGGGGTAAGTCCACAAGCTATCGATCTCCAATGATGGAGGGTACTGGTTAAAAACTTAGACCTTATGCTAGTAGACCCCTACTGATCAGGAGGCAAGGAATCCTAGACACACTACCTCAACACGAGAACACCAGAAACCACAAAAATAGGGAATGAGGAAATTGGGGAAAGAGGTCACCACTTTTTTAGGGTTTGTCGCCCAACTGGACCCAACAAAAAGCACT
This sequence comes from Alisma plantago-aquatica, assembly GCA_963693085.1. Classification (NCBI taxonomy): domain Eukaryota; kingdom Viridiplantae; phylum Streptophyta; class Magnoliopsida; order Alismatales; family Alismataceae; genus Alisma; species Alisma plantago-aquatica. Next base: position 489,581,288 of record OY856409.1, on the reverse strand, counting down.
TCGACCAGATCCAAAAACCTATGGTGAACCGGGAACAAACAAGTGAGGAGAGACTCCCCACATCCCAACCATCACACTCACCACTCCAACTACCTTTTCGTAGACCCACCAACAACTCGACCCCTAACCAAAGCCCGAACCTCGATGATAGAGAGGATGGGATGGAGAGGTGAGAGAGAGAGAAATAGAGAGAGAGAGTGAGATAGGACTTAGGGGGATAAGGGGAAGAAACTCACAGAATGACACCCTCTTTAGCAGGAGAGGGCAGTACTTGCCTCCACTATCCATAGATCGCATGTGGGATCTGCATAGTGGGTCTGAAATATAGGAATCCTAGGTCAAATATTTTGTATGGTTTATATATATGTATTTATTTATTTATTTATATGTCCCTTTAGGACATTGAGAGTTTGCAGCATCATCCTTTCTGAACATGATGTGGTCTAACTCTTATATTTTAGGACTATCATAGCTTAGGAGTTTCACCATATATCACATTTTAACTTGAGGTTAGGCTCTTTGGACACAACCTCTGGCTTCTGATGCTTGGATTTTTCCTACTCAAGGTGTATTCTCCTCAAGGAAGATTAATTTTAAGTCCTCACAGTAGATGACCTCCTATATAAGGAGTTTATCTCTCATGTTGGTTCTATCATATTTATTAGATCAATATAGGTCCAAGAAGACATGTATTGAATGGACAATCCATGTTACCACTGATGACAAATAGATAAGATGATAACACACATGTTTACATTAGGCTAAACAACCTATCTAGAGTTTCATCATGTTCTATTGGGGTCAACAACCCCTCTTGGATAGTTTTAACTACAAACCATCATCGACCTATCATATATATATATATATATATCCAATGAGGTTGCAACCAAAACATTCTTTAGTATAGTTCTACATTCTCATTTACTACACAAGATATTAACATTTGCATTTAAGTTTGTGAAAAAAGTAAAATGGGAGGCTAACGAGATTTATCTTATTGATTGACAACATATCCTATATGTAGGAAAGGAGGCAAGTACAAGGAAGAAGGTCTTAGCCCTAATGGGTCAAGATAATTAGGCCCATATATCATAAGGAACTAAATAAAAATAACTCTAACAATCCCTGTCTAGTAGGAGTATGGGTGAAACACATATCTAGAATGGACCGATAATAATCAATTAGATGATAAGAAAAATAAAAAGTGATATTCCTCATACTAGATTTTCATTTCCCCTTTAACATGACTCTCCAACAAATAATAGATTTGATGAAGCCACTTTTGAAGTTATGTCCTGGAGGTTGCAAATACTTGAGCATTGGAGAAGGTATTTTGAAGTGCATATGGAATGAAGAGAAACACCACCAATATAGAGTAGACTATCAAAACACAATGGATACGACATATTCACTGAAAAGAAATGTGCTATTGGAATAAACACAATCAATACATCTAACAATGTAGCAGTAAAGGTATCTTCAAAAATAGATATAATGAGGTGATGATAACTTTCAAACCGAATCCATCTATAATGTGACTCTTGGGTGCTTGATGAGAATGGAAGACACAATCGAGGAAGCTGAAGTAGATCGCTAGAAGAACCATCTTAGTCACTTGAATATGCAACTTTGAGAAGACATGAACTAAATAGGTCAATGTATGTAAATATGGACACCATCAACCTTGCAGGTGTAATATTGTAGGCTTCAATTGATGAGCTTCTAAAAATTAGCATCCATCTTATGAGATGCAACATGATCATCATAGACTTGCACTAAATGGAACAAGACTATATAATAAGCACAACAAGCTTTATCCCAACATGTGTCAATTATATAACTAATATCCTTCAACTTGCATGAAAGTGGTAGCCAATTGGAATAAGTGAAGTGTAGATAGACAACTTATGTGCATATCGTGTTATGAACACTAAGTAGCACATTTTCATTAGGGAAGTAATACACCAATGATGCACTTGAAACACAAAGAAGCATGGTGTAATTGGGAAAAAGATACACCAATAATGCACTGGAAGCACAATGCTTAGTGGGAATATAGTGCCACAAAGGTATTGAAGGATGTATGTGTGTAATAATAAGAGTCTCCATCAATATTAGAATAGTCTAGACTAAAAAATATCATCTTTGTCATGCTTTTTCTCCTCGTACTCCCTATTCATACATTCTCTCTCCTCTATGTCCCATGACACCAAGTACAAAGTGAATGAGACGTTGGTGTGGAAAAGTGACAATACCCCCCCAACATGTGGGATGAGATGCACATATGCAAGGAGGGGTGGGGAAAATTGTCAAAAATGAGAAAGGAAAAAATAGCATGGTTCCCCCATTTTCTGGTGCTTTAAAAACTAGCATGAGGTCTCTTATTTGCCAATATGTCTTAGATATAACCAATAGCATAAGTCAATGTGATACATGACCAGGTTATCTAGATACACCTAGAAAAATAAATGGATCTTTGTGTGACCCGAAAAGGGGAGTGGAGGCGGAGCTCTCATGGTACAAATTAGTCACAAAAGATATCCAATTAGAAGTAGGTAGGTGTGGATGATGTAGAAACTCTAGGTGAGTACTAGGTTAGAATCCACAAGTCAGTGATTGTTTGGTATGTTGGTTATGATGTAAGGTCAGGCTCCAAATTTAAATGAGAGCACATTTCCACATTTGGACTTGTCATCACACACATGATGTTCTAATTGGAAAGGACTTGATTACATGAACATACTAGTCTAAGTGCAACTTTCTTAGCGGAGTAGTGATGTCGTTGATATGTAGGACTGTCATGGGAATGAATTCATCCATCCTAGTTAAATATATTGGTCATGAAGCCATGAGGTTGAACGTAGGAGTAGATTTGTCTGGCTTTAGGATGTCTCTCTAAAGGTTGGGGGCTCTAGAAGAAAAAGAAGCAGCCATTGGAGAGGGGGTGTTGCATAAGGTAGTGTCATCAGTGAGGTTTACCCTTTTTTATAATTCTTCTATATATATATATATGTATATATTTCAATGCCCGTGTGGGTAGCTACCCACTCCTAATTTTGTTACTTTTTTTTGGATTTCTTACTTTTGACATGTAGAGGGTTACTTTACCTTACAAACTGTCACTTTTCATGCATATACAATTACATTTGTACTAGCTATATCAAATATAAAATTACATATTTATTCTAGAATTTTTCCTGTGTATTTTACATAGATTTACTTTTTGAGTTTAATGGTTACTTTTTGGTCAATATAGTTACTTTTTTGTTGACTGAGTTACTTTTCTATCTAAATAGTTACTTTTTTAGATGCACCTGTAGCGAATTCTAGGCTACCCACACTGGTATTAAAGATAAACCCTAATATATGTATGAGTATATATATATATATATATATATATATATATATATATATATATAGGGCGTTCATTCGTTGCCCGCGTGGGTAACTTTGATTTTCGCTACCCTGCAGCCCAAAAAGTAACTCTCCTAGCCAAAAAAGTAAGTCTGCTGTCAAAAAAGTAACTATGGTGGCCAAAAAAGTAACTCTGCTGGCCAAAAAAGTAACTCTGTACAAAATATATAGCAGATATATATAAGGATGGGTTTTTTTATTTTGGAGGGGAAAATGATATTATTTTTGGCCAAATTGTTTTGGAGAGCTAGACAAAACAGTCCTCTACAATAATGAATTTTTTTTTTGAAAAAAGTGGTCGGAAGGGTGGACGGGTAGCTACCCGTGTGGGCAATAAAGATGGGCCCATATATATATATATATTACATGGATATACTTTTTGAGTTGAATAGTTACTTATTGGTCAATATAATTACTTTTTTGTCGATTGAGTTACTTTTCTAATTGAATAGTTACATTTTTTGATACACATGTAGTGAATTCCAGGATAAGCACGCGGGTATTAAAGATAAACTCTTATATATATACATATATATATATATAATATGACAACTTTGGTTATCAAAACCAACATTACATGTATCAAATCTATGTACTTTAGACCTGTGTGGTTCCCCTATGGGGTGATCTCTCTCTCTCTCTGTATATATATATATATATATATATATATATATATATATATATATATATATATATATATATATATATATATATATATATATATATATATATATATATATAAAACCCCATATGCAACCGCATAGAGGTGTAAAGTACATAGATTTGATATCTTTAATGTTGGTTTTGATCACCTGAGCTATCACATAGACATTTCTACATGAAAGTAAAGCATAATGGAATTATGAAGTCTATTGTAGGATGGATTTCCCTTTAGTACATGCCCCAAGATGATATGAAAATGCATGAAGATGTATGTTTTTTGTCTGTTTCCTCCATAATTTGTTTCAAAGCATCAATTGCCAAAATTTATAATGCCTACTACCTCAAGTGTGGTCTTGATGTCTGGAAGCAGCCCAATTCCTTCATTATATGCAACAGAGATAATGATCATATAATAAGTGTATCGATCTAATCAATTGTTCATTTGATATTCATCTATTTTTGTGGAACCTTTTGTTTCTCTCAACCTATATTACCCAAATCGCCACAACAGAAATGTAATTACTATTGTAAGTTCCTATAGGATTGCTATTATCATGTGAGAATCTATATTTTGTATTTAGCTATGAAATCTCTTCATGGTAGTGAGGCTTATCCTTTGTCTTAATAAACCACATAATAAATTTTTTAACAAGTTTTTTCTCAAATAAGGTTTATCCTTTAACTCTATTCATAAGTTGGTGAGGTAAAGCCTCCATATATTATGATCACATCATTCATTTGGAGTTTTAGATATACATATAACATATGTGTTAGGGGTATATATCCAATCTTTTACACCTACACTAAGGAGAAATGATTATCTATCTGAACTATAAATACAAATGTTGACTCATTTCCAATGTAGAGATGGTGAACCCACATTTCATCTTATATTTTTTTGATTTAGGTGGAGTCATGTTCAACACGTGACTTCTTATACATGAACACTTTTCTAATAATGAAGAGTTTCCAAAAGTAATTAATAGAAGGGGAAATGTGCTTTTCTCAGGGACCTTAAGTTTGTGTACAACCTTTATTAAGGATTTCTTATTAAATAAGTCTTTCTATTCTTAACAAATTTCTCATGTATTGTTGTCCTTATTCATTCTCTCAGGGTATAGGTACTTGTGGAGTGAAACTTTTCCCATGACCATACATGCCTCATGGAATGAAATTCCCTTCTATCCCCTCGTGCCTTATACACCCACATATCCTCCTTAATAAACCCTAGGGTTGACATAGGGCTCTACCCTTCATAGGGTTATCTAATGTGTTATAGACTCCATCATGATTCGTGCTTTACTTCAAAAAAATGGTTTTCTAACCTTATCAAGATGTCTCAATAATTCATGTTGAACTAGTAATCCCTAATCTAATAAATTTTAATAATAGTTTCATCCAAAAATTTCATCAATCAAGGATTCACAAAATGGGTATTTGCATATGCTTTTAAACAACCAAAATAGAATATTTAATTTTTAGAGACATAATTCATTAGGTGGTTTACAAATAAGTCTTTCTATTCTTAACAAATTTCTCATGTATTGTTGTCCTTATTCATTCTCTCAGGGTATAGGTACTTGTGGAGTGAAACTTTTCCCATGACCATACGAGCCTCATGGAATGAAATTCCCTTCTGTCCCCTCGTGCCTTATACACCCCATATCCTTCTTAATAAACCCGAGGGTTGACATAGGGCTCTACCCTTCATAGGGTTATCTAATGTGTTATAGACTCCATCATGATTCATGCTTTACTTCAAAAAAATGGTTTTCTAACCTTATCAGGATGTCTCAATAATTCATGTTGAACTAGGAATCCCTAATCTAATAAATTTTAATAATAGTTTCATCCAAAAATTTCATCAATCAAGGATTCACAAAATGGGTATTTGCATATGCTTTTAAACAACCAAAATAGAATATTTAATTTTTAGAGACATAATTCATTAGGTGGTTTACATGTCTCATATACTATACCATAAGGTATAATGTATCCCATCATTTAGCTTTAGGTCCTTCTAGGACATCTAGCACTATATCAAAATCAAAATCAAAGATAAGGTGGTTCAACTCAAATTTAGAGGTATCTATTCTAGGGTGTTCTCTTATTTCTTATGGGGAGGTTAGTCTCTCTAGTCACACGTAATGGCCCTACAACTTCATACAAATCTTCCTCCATAATGTCCTTCCCTTTTCCTGATATGGCCCTCTACTTAACTAAACACCACATCTCAAAGAGAGTTTAAGTATTACATAATTCTTTAAAAACCACTAAGATATAGTGTTTTGTGTACTTGTATAACTACATTTACATATCTCATACACTTACAATATCCATGTAGACAATTGCATGTACCTTAGTACTTGTACCTGCATATTTGCTTGTACCTTACCTACTTTCAAAACTTCATCTACCTCACTCTTCTGCATGCATGAATTTTACTAGTACATAAAATTGGTGGCTAGGTTGTTTACTCAACCCAATTTGTTTTCATAGTCCTAATACTTCCATTTAATCCACTTATCACAATCATCTTCACGTGATGGCATTGACTAATCAAACGGGGCTAGTTAGACTAGTCATGTTGTTACAACCCCAAATTTTGGGTTCATTTGGTGAGAAATGTAATTTCTCATATTCAATATATTTGAACAAATAATAATATAATTTGCTCCAAATAAATGGATTTCGTTTACAATAGCCTTGATGTTTGTGTTGCGGGCTTTATTGGCTATTGGGCCCAAATAACAAGGAAATTCAATTAGTAAATGGATAATTGATTTTTTAAGAAAAGAAATATGTAGAAACCTCTACGAGGAAAATACAAAGAGGATTTCATGCCTCTTGGGTTCCTTGGGTACCAAGGAGTCCAAGGTTGCAAAAAGAAAGCAATAAGAAAAGAAAAGATTAATTACAAATTTCTTTATTAAGAAATAAATTGAAAATAATGATAAAATGTGGAAAATGAGTGGAAAGAGGCATACATGAGATTTCTTGGGGAAATTTCGTACCCATGAGGTTGTTGATATTAAAAGGAATTACAATGAGGAAAATAAAAGAGAAATAAAAAGAAATCCTCAAAAAGAGATATTTAAATGAGAAATAAACAAGATAATGTGAAATAATGCATAATGATGCATCTAGAAGGATAATAAGTATCCAATAAAAAGAAATTCGAAATAATGGAGTGTCTTGGGATCCAAGGAGTCCCAATAGAGAGGAAGGAAAGAGAAAATACTAAAAAGGCAAAATAAGAGGATAATGGGTTGCATTATTAATGACTTATGAGGTATTGTTAAAAAGAAAGTAATTTCGATTAAAAGAGAGTAGAAATTCGTGGCCAATGAATAAAAAGGGAAAGTGCAAAGAAAAGATGAATTTCGAATTCCTTAATGACCAAGGATCATGGTTAAGCAAGGAGTTGCCAAGGAGAGAGAAAATACTTCTTTTTTTAAGAAAATTCCTTTCCTATTAGTAAAAGCCTTGTTTTTTCGAGGGCAAGTATGTTGGGGCATGTATACTCTCCCCTATATAAGGGAGGAGCCCAGGGTCGAGCACAAAGGGATATCCCACGCATTTCTCTCACTTCTTCATCTTCTTGTTCTTTTCCTTACAAACCCTAACCGAGAAAGTGTAGTGCTATCCCTACAACAAGGAAGGTGGTAGTGAGGTCTTGTTAAAGGCCAGGAGCATCCGCGGAAGCCTCAGGGGGATCGGCTATCCAACCCATACCCCGACCATCGAGCAACCTCCGTCGTTCGTCTACAGAACGGCCGCAAACAACAGCAGGCCGCAGCAGTGATCGTGGGAGAACCAAGCCGCTAACTGCCATCTTCGGCCACGTTTCAGTGGTGCCCCGAGGGCTCCAGGGTGCAGTGAAGTTGGGGCGGCCATGGGCAGCCACCCCCGAGCCCAGAGGAGGGAGGAACAGATCTCCGTCATGCTACAGGTCACGTGAGGGTAGGTCATCGCGAGGTAGAGGATGAGCAAGGGTCTGTTGGACCGTTCTATCCCCCCGGGGTATAAAGCAGTGACGGCTTAAGTGAGGGGCAATTTCGTAATCTGGTTATGTTTCCTGATCGCTACGTGCATGGAGATAGAGGTGACGTGGCGCATCCTGATTGGCCAAGTAAGTAAAATCTTGCTAAAATCGTAATCAATTCTAGGAAACTCGGATTCAAACAAGTCTTATATGAAAATTGGTCCTCAGAACGAGAGGAACACAAAGAAATTATGTTTGAATATTAATTTTGCATGCTATTCGAAAAGTAGTGTAAATTATCATCTTTAATGAATTAAAGATTAAGAAACCCTATTTTGATATGATTAATGTGTTTAATAGGGCTTAATGGATCTTTAGGGTTGATGTTAACCTGTTAAATGTAAAAAGGTACATTATGTTAAAAAAGGAATAACTTTGCACGTGATTAGTCTAATTTAGAGTTTATATGCATAAATATGCTTGAAATGGGAAAAGTACATAAAGTTATCATCTTTAATGATTTAATTAAGGAAAAACCCTTAGATTTGATGATAGATGGACTTAATGATATTATTCAAGCTGATATTAACATGTTGTTAAATAAAAGAGAAAATAGGATCTAAAAAGATGATATTTTTATATAATTGGCTTAATTTAGGGTTTCGTGCATGATTATGCATTAATGAGCTTGAAAACCCTAATTTAGGAGAATATGTCTTTTAATTGGTTTAAGTGTCCAAATCCATGAATAAATAAGGATGTGATGATCCTAAGTCAATTTGGATATAAAAGATTATTAAAATAGATAGTTGAGCAATTAAGGTTCATATAAATGGAAAAGAGTATTTTAGGGTTTGTTAACCTAAAAGGGATAAAAGTTTGAGAAATTGATCTAAGAAACATTAATGAATATTAATGAAACCTTAATGCGGATTAGAAACCCTAGAAAGAGAATCCAAGTCAATAAAGTAGATTCTTGTTAAAATGTGTAATAAGTAGAATACATATTCTTTTCAGGAATTATGTGATGATTGAATTACTTGCTTGGATCTGTTGATTGGCTTGATTGTATATACATGAAGTATATGTTGAATAATCTGCATGACTCATCAAATCAGGTATGTGGTTACGCTTATGAATAATCACTTTAGTTTCACGGAGATTCCTGAAGTTTTAATCGGTGGCTTGAAAATAACTGTTGGATGTTTATATATTTCATGCAACTATAAAGTAACTATGATTATCACTATAAATGTGAGTATATAACTGGATAGATCCGGGTCCACCTCTATTTCTTTGAAAGGCTAAGAAAAAAAAGGGGTAATCCTAGAGCAAGGTCTAGGTTGCCGAGAGTTAGAAACTGGGCTACCTACGTGTAGTGCCATGAGACTCATTAGCCTGCCATGAGTGAAGGAGTGGGATACTTACGAGTAGTGCCATGTGACTCAACCCTAGAAATTGGTTCACTTATAGGTGGATCATGAAGGGTTTAATGGGGACAACATAGAGGATGGGGTACTCTTGGATCACGGAGTTATATCTAAAATGTAATCTTGGTTGATTAAATGATGAATTGAATGATTACATTGTTAACATATTTACATAGTTATTATTTCCCCCACATACCAGCTTCGGCTGACCGACGATTTGTTTGTCGGCGTTTTAGGTACAAGCCAAAAGGACAAATAGTATATCGTCATATTGTGAAATACATGAAGTTAAATACAAGGAGGATTAGTTAGAGTAGAATCCTTAAGTGGATAGAAGTATAGAGATCCAAGTTTTCAAAAAGGTATGCAAAAATTTATTTTCTTACAGCTTTTCAGTATAGTAGGTTAAAATTTGATAATTATTCTTAGTTAATTGCCGAACCTTTGATCCGGAAGTTATGGGTGCGGCTTCGACCTCTAGGTCTCCCTTAATTGGGGGTTATCAGGAGGTGGGGTCTTAACATTTGGTATCAGAGCTTAGGTTCCTCAGTTAACCATTAATAATTATTAAATTTTACAAACTCCATAGAACCCATGGGAGTTATTAGAGGATTATCCGAAAGACGGAGGTGTCTAGAAAAGGATCACGACCGGGGGCTGGCAATATTTTCCTCCACACCACTAGTCAGAATACAAGGACTCCCGGATCCGTGTGACTGCCTGGCCAAAGTCTTAGGGTATGAATCAAAATAAGATACCTTTAGGACTTTCTCATCTTATTCATCCCTTCTCATCACAAATTCTGTTAAGGACCTTAAGGATTAGGGTTTTCCCTCTTCTCCTCACCCTCTTTAGGTATGGGTAAGATTAATAAGGTATAAGGAATCCTCCATCAATTTAATGAAAGGCATGTAAATAAGATGTCATGGACATAAGCTTAATAGATTAAGCACAAACTAAAGAATAGATACATGCTTAGGTCGTATGACATAAGTTGTCATGTCCTCAGAAGAGACTTGAGGCTAGACCTTCTTGTCAGGAGGATAGGTTAGTCTTGGAGATAGAGATCTCCATTGCAAGTAGAGACCTGGCACATCCTCTGAGGATGATGCTAACCCTAACCCTAAGTGAAGGTTAGAGAGAGATGAGTTGGACCAGGTGTTTGAAAGGACATGCCTTTGGGATTCCATATGATCCATGGGTGACCTAGCACCTTTGGCAACCCAACCCTGGAAAGGGTCATGCATGTTAGGGTAAAGGATAGCTCCTTAGATGATAATGTTAGTGAAGGACCTTAGAAACCCTATGGGCTTATGCAAGTAGGGCATAGCATACATGGTATGTTAGTAGTGTGAGCAAAGGGTTGAAACCCTGACTATCAGAGTATGAGGGATGGCTTATGAAATAAGCATAAAGAACTATGGATAACCTTGAGCGAACATAAGTTGAACATAGGCTTCATCCAGGTAAGGTCATGCTTTCGAGGTTGATCCTTCATGAAGAGAGGACCTCTAATGGTGAGCTTGGTTGTAGGGTTAGAGAGAGAGCAGGACACCAAGCAAGAAGGTCATAAACCTAGACCCCGTGATATGAGGAACAGTGGGGAGTTGAGGATGATGCGACCTAAAGTGGATGATAGAGGTTACCTCATGCATGATCCGTTAAGGTTGTTGATATCTTGGTTGCCTTTATAGGAACCAAACCCTAGAAAGAGGATGATGCTCCTGGTATCCATGTGCCTGTGGACCGAAAGAGGTTTAGTAACAGGTTGCAAGGCCTTGTACCTTGTTGGTTGTCCTTGGGGAGGAATCAACCCGGATGTGTTGCTCAAGTAGAAGGATGACAGGAAGTGTGTGTCATACCCTGTATACGTTTGATTTGTGGTTAATAGGATGACCATGTAGTTGGTCATCAAGAAGTGAACCTAGGGTTCCTAGGCCTAAGAGGGGAAGTGGTATACCTAATGCTCATGATGAGAATTAATTTGCTATAGTTATGAGCATGGTACTCCTCATGTATAAAGGAAAAGGGAAACCCCTTAATATTAAAGGTAAGTTTGATGAACCCCTCATAACTAGGTTGATGATAAAGGAAAGTATGATCTTGATCCAACATGAAGGAAAGAGGACAAGTATGACCTAGCATGGTTCAGTAGGTGATCTGCTTGTACCTTAATAGCTTGGTAGGGTTAGGTAAGCTCATGTGGATGTAAACCCTAGACCTAAGAGCTTTTGTGACCTTGTTGTCAAGAGATAAGTTTCCTCCCATCCTGGGAGAGGGACCCTTTGGTAGGGTATATACCAGTTTTGTGGGTTTTGAGCAAACCTAGAGAGGTATCATAGGATCTTAAGAAGCTAAGTGAAAGGTACATGGTATGAGAATGAACCTACTGACCCATAGATATCCATCTCTATGTGCATATGGATGTGTTACCATGGAGGTAACCGATATGGGGCTTGACCAAGGAAGACAGGTTGCCATGATCCCTATGAAAGGATGAAAGTCAGCCCACGAATGTAGAAAGAGAGATGATGAAAGCTTGGGCAAGGTTCTAAGTTGGACATGTACTATAAGTGGAGAATCCTAAGTCTATCCTAGGGTCAGGTAGGGATAAGTCCGATGAAAGCAGGAGTTGCCTAATTCCCCCAGTGCACATGACCATAGGGTCGGGAGGTAACAACTATCATTGTCTGAGGGCCATGGGTTAGGAGATTGATCACCTTCATGAACTCATGGGACCCAAGGGCAGATGAGTAGGGCACTCTCTTGATGCATGAGGGAAGAGGGATGACCCCCAAAAGTGCCGGTACCCTATAGACCTAGAGGAGATGACCAAGGATTGTGTGGTGACCCAAGTAGGTTCCAGAATAGTTTTTCATGGAAGTAACTATGATACCAAGATGATCGTAATATAGAGGCATAAGCGGAACGTTTCAACTTAGATTTAAAGGTGTGCTGGCAAGGTGGGATGTACCATCTGTACTCTTGGAACAGGAAGAACTTTGTATTTGGACTGTAGCCAAATGCTTATTTTCTCTTGTTATGGGAGTGAGAGATAGGACAGTACACATGCCATACACTAAGGATAAAAGATGATGTGAGTTGGAATGTTGCTATGAGGTATGAGGATAGAGAAGATAACATACCCTGGAAAAGAGAATGATACATGGATGGTTGGCAAACGCTAAAGAGAAATAAGATAGTCATCTTATAAGGATGTTTTTAGCATGAGCGATGAGTTATACCAGGTTGAATTCAAAACCAAGAGGTGAGTCTTACAAGGTTGAGTTTGATCACCATGTTGATGAGATCGGAGAGTGTGCTTGATGAATACCAACCTAGAGTTGAGATGAGATGATAAGTGGAATACATAGAAGTATATGTTACCTAAGGATGTGAAGTGGTAATGGATGTTCTGGTTGAGATGTAACTGACTAGTTTGGGTTGACCCTAAGTTTGGAAAGAAGATATGGTTGGCTAACACTAATGTAATGAGATCAGCTAATGGTTGTTTCGTTAGCCAGTCTGGTGATTGATGCAATGAAAGGATGGTGGTAGAACCTCAGATGCACTTCTTTGGAAAAGAAGGTGATGAAACCCCGACTAGAGTGGTTTAGGGTTTCGGAGGAATTGATCTTGAGGAATCACGACATGCAGGAAATCATGATTGAAGATCACCATATACCGTAGTTCTACCAAGATAGTAAATGGTAATAGCACTTTGGATGTGTAAAGACTCGATCTTTACGGTCGAATATTTACAAAATAATATCACAATCATAAACAATCTTTATTACAATCATGCTTGTACATCTAAATTGCGGAAGCTTACAAATATGATTTCACATTTAAGAAATAAAGTTCATTCCTACTAGTCTTCAACGGAGGACTACCCAGTGCATGTCTCTTCAAGCTCTTCCATCCATCACCTGCCCATGAGTTCCCAGAGGGAACGAAACCACACATGGACCCCATTGAAGGGAAAAATAAAGGGTCAGCAAAGCTGGTACTAAATTCAATCATTGAACTATGTACGACATAGGATTTAGATGTATAATAAAGGTTAGGAAGGGACTATTTGGTGGACTAAATGCTAACAAAAAGAAATTCCAATATCAACTTCAAGATAGCCAATATTTCACAAGAATATCATTAAGCAAGATTTAGTAATTCAAGTATGCAAAATTTATCCAAGATGTTCACAAGGTATATCAATTTCAAAATATTCTATTTGGCAAGTTTTGGCACCTTTCTATCATATCTTTTCTAGGGCTAAGTGTCTTGTGTTCTCACACTCTAGGAGAGAATGACACTAGTGCCTTATTAGCTATTCCAGTTAACTGGGGGACAACTAATCCCTATCCACTGCGCAGGGTTGTGGGGTACTTGGCCCACTCAAGTGAGCCAAAGCTCTATAGGGCCAAAGCCCAAGGGACCAAAGTCCACAGGGAGTCAAAACTCCAAATAGATCAAGTCCAGTGCCAAAATATTTTATCAACAACATTTCATCAATTACAAAATAAGGGTGGTGAACTTTCAAGAACAAGTAAAGGTTTCAAAACTATATGGAATTCACCACAATTCAAGATATGTGTGTATGTCTATCAAGAGGGAAAATAATTCAACAATTGAAATAGTAGATCTAGTACCTTGTATTCCAAGCAAAGTTCAATAGTTTCAACGACTAGGGTTCAACTTCTGTGAGATTTCAAATCCTAGAAAAAAGGTGAAATATCCCATGTTATTTTGCAATTCCTGGCTTTGAAATTATCTCCTAGATTCTCGTTAGGTAAAATTACCATCTTACCCCTCATTATATTTGATGGTTATGTATAGAATTATCACGAGGTCATGAGTCCCTTTTCGATCACAATGGTTATTTCCTTGTGCACATGTATTAGAGTATTTATTACTCTTGTTTATAATATATTAAAATTCATATTTCACAAAATACTACTTATGTCTACATTCCTACATATAGTTTTAGAACAAAAATAGTTTATATGATTGATAGAAAACTTAGGATAATCCGAGTTAAGGTTTTCCTCATTTGGTTTCTCCATACCTATGCTTTTTACCATCCAAGCATTATACTTTATTCTATGCTAGATTGAAAACGATATGGGGAAAATAAGGGTAATTTCTATAATGAAATCCATGGGAGTTTAATTAATCCTTTATACTTCCTCATACTTGGTCATCACGTGTATACCTTACTGTAGTTTGTATTATATCAATTGTAGGAACATACATATATGGATTAAGTTAGAAAAAATATATACATAGAGGTCATTGGATGTTTATATCACTTGTGATTTGTATTGTACCCATAGATATGTATATATGGAATAAATAAGACAAATATGTACATGAATGTCATCGCGTTATTATATAATTCTGATTTTCATCGTACCCAGCAGCGTCATGCATGAATGCTTATCTTTTACTTCGTTTCCTTTATATCTAGTCATTTATATATATTACCTAGGACCTATGTACTTAATACGAATACTTTACGTGGAGATCATCATGTGCATGCATGACTTATGGTTTATATTACGTTGATTATCACCTCCTGTATATATATATATATATATATATATATATATATATATATATATATATATATATATATATATATATATATATATATATATATATATATATTCAATCCATTAGCAGGTCCGGCGATTAAGGGGTACAGGTTTTGTACTAACTTCGTTACTTATATTATTGAATTAACAGAACAGAGAGGAACGCAGGTACCTCCCGACGGTGGTGGAGTATAACGCTGCTTTGCTCAGGGAACTAGGAGGAATCTGCTCCAGTCTACTAATTACTGCCGAGTAGCAGGTTGCGTCGGAGAGTTGTGGCGTGCAGATACAGGCCGGCGGGATTTCAGACGAATGTGGAGACTGCGGGGTTGCTGGTGGCGTCTGGGTGTTGGGGGGAAGATCGGCGACCAGGAGGAGTGGTGGTTGTTGTGGTGAAGGTCGTCGATCTGCAGCCTGTCCAACTGGCGGCGCTGCACTAGAGGCGGCCACAATCAGAACAGGCGCCCGTCCCGGCTAGAGCGATCCGGTGATGACGGCGCCGAGGGGGTCAAGGAAAGGTCTTCCGTTTGCTGGCACCCAAGGGCGGCTGGTGGTTAAGAAAGGAGACAACTGTGGTGATCGATCGGTGTAGGTGTTGGTCCATCGCATGGTGGGGGAAAGGCTATATAGGGATCCCAGTTAGGGTTGGCGTCCCTAAGTGAGCAGGCTGCGCGATGCTAGCCCGAGGCGGCGCGGCTGGGTAAACGACCGTTTCTTCCGTTCTCTTCTCTAATCTTTAATGGCCAGCAGTTTCCTTTGCTCTTTATTGGGGAGTCGGTGGTGGGGGGTCACGCTGTCATGGCTAGGACAGTGGAGCGGGCCGCCTAGTCGTCGTGGGGCGAGGGCGTTGCTGCCATCATCGCTGTACTGGAACCGGCAGCGGGAGATAGACGAGACCGCAATCTGCGGGGAATGGGAAGGGGCGACCTGTAGTTAGGGGCCGGGTCATTTAAGGCCCATTGCTAAGCTAACGTGGAAAAAAGAATCCTTTTAAATATCTATTACTATAGTAGCTTATCCTCCCATCCACATGTCCGTTTCCATGGCAAATTTTATATAATGCTAATGGTTATTCCTCATCAAGGTCAAGTATCTCATTCGTGATTCCCAAGTTGTCCAACGTGATTAATGTCGTGATTACTTAAGCATTAAGCTTAATAATGATAATTTCAAAGCCAAGAATCAATATGGTTTCAATTATCCAAATAAATTTCAAATGAGATGACTACACCCAACGAGGGCAATATGCATTTCTATGATATGATTTTGAGGTATTTCAAATGGTGTGCAAAATAAATGAAATTTAGAAAAGCAACTTTCAATTTGGAGAAATAAAAATCATTGATCAATATTTAAAATTAGCACCAAAATTCCAGTATGTTACAACTCACCTCCCGTTGAGGGGGATTTCGCCCCGAAATCCATGATTAAGCGAAAAGTTGAGGGTAAGCCTTCACCATTATATACTAGTGACTACTCTTATTTACGAGTCCTTATTGACTAATAACTTCTAAGCAACACTTTTGAGTCCTATATTGCTTTAAAGATGTGTTCCAAAAACTTATTAATACCTATAGTTATTATTATAAGATGGATATTTAATTATCTTCCTAAATAATTCTAATATTTGTATCTTTTACTATTATCAACATACTCCTTTGATTCTACAACATTCATAAATCCATGTGAAGTATATGAATGTAAGGTTCAATCAAAGTATTCTAACACTACAAATTTCAGATTGTACTAATTGATGTCAAGGTGATTCATTGAGGTATTGTTTTGTAAATTTCTCAATTGATGAACACAAGAACCTCTAAAGAAGGACAATCTTGTATTAAGGAATGTAACCTGATCACATATGAGTTGAATGGAAAAACTTGATTGTTGTTGATATAAAGTATTTAGGAATTTATGAATTATCACTCAAAATAAATCTAGTACCCAAATTTCAGTATGTTACAACTCTCCACCCCTTAAAGATGATTTCGTCCTCGAAATCATAATATCATTGGTCTAGTAAGGTGCTATTTTCCACTATTTATAAGGATTCAACTATAAATCTAAATATGTACTTCATTAGTGTTCATTTCCTCAAGGTATCACCTCTAGATTTTTCTCATACCCGCTTGATTGTGACTTAGTTAAGAAATCTTCGATAAAATTCCATTAAATCATTTTTTTTTGTTACATATAGTATTATAAAGAACATAATTTTTTTGGTGAGAAACTTGTCGGTGAAAAACAAAAAATATGGCCAAAATCAATGCGAGAACCAAGTCACAATCACCTTATGCCTACATTTTAATTACTATTACTTTGTCATCCCAACTACTAGAGACATCTTGGAAATCTAGTTTTCTATGAAATATAAGAAGTCTCCTAATCACTTAGTGATGCCTAGTCCATATAAACCCTCTAGAGTCATGTACCCTTGTCTAAATCAAGAATTCTAAATCACGAATATCAAAATCTTGCCTTACACCCTGAACTATAGTTATCATAATCAAGACTAGAACTTTCAAATTTTACCCAGTAATATTTATATGATTCCTTATTTTGTCATAAAAAAATCATTTCTTCCAGTGAGTAGGGTTTTACGTCAATAGAATTCTTGATGCAACATTAATTGTCTAAACTTTTATCAAAAATATATGTGGACTAACACTCATCACATCTAACCGTTTAATTATATTGCTATGGGCTGGGATGCAACTTTTTACCCACTTGTCTACTTATGTGGAACTAGTGTTAAATTTTATTCCAAGTGTCATAGCTTTTGTAGGTACTTATTTTTCTCAAAAGATGTCACTACACAATTATAAAGGGGATAATACTAATCATTTTCTTTTCCAGATTGCCAACATTTTCTTTTTCTTCAATATTCAAAATGAAATGTTATTATACGTAACAATATTGACATAAATTCAAATGATTTTAGGGGTAATGTTATTTGTTCATTCTATTTTACACATTAATAATTATTTTTGGATGCCTCAATGTAAAGAGATAATCTAGCGAATTCTACCACATTTGTATGCCAAGGGATCAAAGTTATATTGTACTAGGCCTCATTGCAAAAGTAGACACATACACCTAAAAAAGAAATCATCCCTAACTCAAAATAACTTCATGCCTAGATAGAGAGTTCAAAAATCTACTAGATGATTGAATTATATTCTAAGTACTCCTAGGACAAGGTACATATATGGCCACTAATGTTTTTATTTCTATCCTTGGTAGCTAGGGCTAGCAAGACTTTGTTTTTTTTTTGTTATCAACTATTTATCTAATTCTTCACTACTTAAATTATGTTTCTGACTAACCTAATTTTCATGAGACATGCATGAGTGCCGACCGTTTATGGCTCTGATACCATGTTGTAAAGACTCGATCTTTACGGTCGAATATTTACAAAATAATATCACAATCATAAACAATCTTTATTACAATCATGCTTGTACATCTAAATTGCGGAAGCTTACAAATATGATTACACATTTAAGAAATAAAGTTCATTCCTACTAGTCTTCAACGGAGGACTACCAAGTGCATGTCTCTTCAAGCTCTTCCATCCATCACCTGCCCATGAGTTCCCAGAGGGAACGAAACCACACATGGACCCCATTGAAGGGAAAAATAAAGGGTCAGCAAAGCTGGTACTAAATTCAATCATTGAACTATGTACGACATAGGATTTAGATGTATAATAAAGGTTAGGAAGGGACTATTTGGTGGACTAAATGCTAACAAAAAGAAATTCCAATATCAACTTCAAGATAGCCAATATTTCACAAGAATATCATTAAGCAAGATTCAGTAATTCAAGTATGCAAAATTTATCCAAGATGTTCACAAGCTATATCAATTTCAAAATATTCTATTTGGCAAGTTTTGGCACCTTTCTATCATATCTTTTCTAGGGCTAAGTGTCTTGTGTTCTCACACTCTAGGAGAGAATGACACTAGTGCCTTATTAGCTATTCCAGTTAACTGGGGGACAACTAATCCCTATCCACTACGCAGGGTTGTGGGGTACTTGGCCCACTCAAGTGAGCCAAAGCTCTATAGGGCCAAAGCCCAAGGGACCAAAGTCCACAGGGAGTCAAAACTCCAAATAGATCAAGTCCAGTGCCAAAATATTTTATCAACAACATTTCATCAATTACAAAATAAGGGTGGTGAACTTTCAAGAACAAGTAAAGGTTTCAAAACTATATGGAATTCACCACAATTCAAGATATGTGTGTATGTCTATCAAGAGGGAAAATAATTCAACAATTGAAATAGTAGATCTAGTACCTTGTATTCCAAGCAAAGTTCAATAGTTTCAACGACTAGGGTTCAACTTCTGTGAGATTTCAAATCCTAGAAAAAAGGTGAAATATCCCATGTTATTTTGCAATTCCTGGCTTTGAAATTATCTCCTAGATTCTCATTAGGTAAAATTACCATCTTACCCCTCATTATATTTGATGGTTATGTATAGAATTATCACGAGGTCATGAGTCCCTTTTCGATCACAATGGTTATTTCCTTGTGCACATGTATTAGAGTATTTATTACTCTTGTTTATAATATATTAAAATTCATATTTCACAAAATACTACTTATGTCTACATTCCTACATATAGTTTTAGAACAAAAATAGTTTATATGATTGATAGAAAACTTAGGATAATCCGAGTTAAGGTTTTCCTCATTTGGTTTCTCCATACCTATGCTTTTTACCATCCAAGCATTATACTTTATTCTATGCTAGATTGAAAACGATATGGGGAAAATAAGGGTAATTTCTATAATGAAATCCATGGGAGTTTAATTAATCCTTTATACTTCCTCATACTTGGTCATCACGTGTATACCTTACTGTAGTTTGTATTATATCAATTGTAGGAACATACATATATGGATTAAGTTAGAAAAAATATATACATAGAGGTCATTGGATGTTTATATCACTTGCGATTTGTATTGTACCCATAGATATGTATATATGGAATAAATAAGACAAATATGTACATGAATGTCATCGCGTTATTATATAATTCTGATTTGCATCGTACCCAGCAGCGTCATGCATGAATGCTTATCTTTTACTTCGTTTCCTTTATATCTAGTCATTTATATATATTACCTAGGACCTATGTACTTAATACGAATACTTTACATGGAGATCATCATGTGCATGCATGACTTATGGTTTATATTACGTTGATTATCACCTCCTGTATATATATATATATATATATATATATATATATATATATATATATATATATATATATATATATATATATATATATATATATATATATATATATTCAATCCATCAGCAGGTCCGGCGATTAAGGGGTACAGGTTTTGTACTAACTTCGTTACTTATATTATTGAATTAACAGAACAGAGAGGAACGCAGGTTCCTCCCGACGGTGGTGGAGTATAACGCTACTTTGCTCAGGGAACTAGGAGGAATCTGCTCCAGTCTACTAATTACTGCCGAGTAGCAGGTTGCGTCGGAGAGTTGTGGCGTGCAGATACAGGCCGACGGGATTTCAGACGAATGTGGAGACTGCGGGGTTGCTGGTGGCGTCTGGGTGTTGGGGGGAAGATCGGCGACCAGGAGGAGTGGTGGTTGTTGTGGTGAAGGTCGTCGATCTGTAGCCTGTCCAACTGGCAGCGCTGCACTAGAGGCGGCCACAATCAGAACAGGCGCCCATCCCGGCTAGAGCGATCCGGTGATGACGGCGCAGAGGGGGTCAAGGAAAGGTCTTCCGTTTGCTGGCACCCAAGGGCGGCTGGTGGTTAAGAAAGGAGACAACTGTGGTGATCGATCGGTGTAGGTGTTGGTCCATCGCATGGTGGGGGAAAGGCTATATAGGGATCCCAGTTAGGGTTGGCGTCCCTAAGTGAGCAGGCTGCGCGATGCTAGCCTGAGGCGGCGCGGCTGGGTAAACGACCGTTTCTTCCGTTCTCTTCTCTAATCTTTAATGGCCAGCAGTTTCCTTTGCTCTTTATTGGGGAGTCGGTGGTGGGGGGTCACGCTGTCATGGCTAGGACAGTGGAGCGGGCCGCCTAGTCGTCGTGGGGCGAGGGCGTTGCTGCCATCATCGCTGTACTGGAACCGGCAGCGGGAGATAGACGAGACCGCAATCTGCGGGGAATGGGAAGGGGCGACCTGTAGTTAGGGGCCGGGTCATTTAAGGCCCATTTCTAAGCTAACGTGGAAAAAAGAATCCTTTTAAATATCTATTACTATAGTAGCTTATCCTCCCATCCACATGTCCGTTTCCATGGCAAATTTTATATAATGCTAATGGTTATTCCTCATCAAGGTCAAGTATCTCATTCGTGATTCCCAAGTTGTCCAACGCGATTAATGTCGTGATTACTTAAGCATTAAGCTTAATAATGATAATTTCAAAGCCAAGAATCAATATGGTTTCAATTATCCAAATAAATTTCAAATGAGATGACTAGACCCAACGAGGGCAATATGCATTTCTATGATATGATTTTGAGGTATTTCAAATGGTGTGCAAAATAAATGAAATTTAGAAAAGCAACTTTCAATTTGGAGAAATAAAAATCATTGATCAATATTTAAAATTAGCACCAAAATTCCAGTATGTTACAGGATGCTTAAGATGAAGTTGCATGTGGTATATGGCCATGCAAACCAGGAAGTAAAAGACGAACCCCAGTAACCCAGTGTATTGATATAGAGGACAAAAGTGTCCCTGAGAGGGAATGGGAGTTCATCACTATGGATGTTGTGATAGGTCTCCCCTGGACCAAGGAAGGTCGAGATGCAATATGGGTTATGGTAGATCGCCTTACCTAGCTGACATGAGAAAGAAAGAGTTTTGTCAAGGGACATATCTGGTTGAACTAACCATGAGAGAGATGGTTCAACCATGAAGCGAGTTCAAAGGTTTTTGAGTTTGACCTAAAGGTTCCCTTCCAAAAGGTGGTACAATGTAGGTACAGTTTATCACCCCATCTAATGGTAAGTATGATCCAGACTAAACGGGTCAGATGAGAGCATATGTGCTCATTCAAGGTGATAGCTAGAGACAGTTCTGGTCCTATGCAAGATGTGAAGTTAACCACCATAGCCAGTGTCAGGATTTAAAGAAGATCTGTAAGAGAGGTTGTGTCGGTCACCACTTCAGTAAGGTGATGTTGGTGAAAGGACCATGTGATGGTTGGAAAAGGGCCATAGTGTGTGCAAATGGAGTTGTTTTGATCATGCGATGGCTGAAAGGAGCCCAAGGACGACATGAGTCATAAGATGATGCAAAGTAGACTGACATGAAACCCACTGTGGGAGAATATGTGACATGAAATCCGACCCCTCTAAGTTATAGCTAAGAGAGATGAATCCCCAATACATGGGTCCTTTGAGATGGACTGGTGGAGAAGGTTAAGTTTGACCTTACCCTTCAGGATAAAGTAATGTGTGATGAGTTCCATGTGTCCAATTTAGAGCACTATGTGAGGTACCCCAACCATGTGCTGAGCAATGAACCTAGTGAGCCCCAAGGGAGGCTGAAATGGTCTGAGTCACCTATGCAGTTTATCGACGCCAGGATGGAAGAACTCAGAGAAAAGAACATGTAATGATAAAGGTTCTTTGGAAACACCAGGAGTATGGTAAAGCCACATAGGGGACAATGATGGACATGGAAAAAGTCTTATCTTGAATTGTTTGTTTGCTTGATAAAATTTTGTGGACAAAATTCCTATAAGAGGGGAAGGATGTTACAACCCCAAATTTTGGGTTCATTTGGTGAGAAATGTAATTTCTCATATTCAATATATTTGAACAAATAATAATATAATTTGCTCCAAATAAATGGATTTCGTTTACAATAGCCTTGATGTTTGTGTTGCGGGCTTTATTGGCTATTGGGACCAAATAACAAGGAAATTCAATTAGTAAATGGATAATTGAATTTTTAAGAAAAGAAATATGTAGAAACCTCTAGGAGGCAAATACAAAGAGGGTTTCGTGCCTCTTGGGTTCCTTGGGTACCAAGGAGTCCAAGGTTGCAAAAAGAAAGCAATAAGAAAAGAAAAGATTAATTAAGTATTTCTTTATTAAGAAATAAATTGAAAATAATGATAAAATGTGGAAAATGAGTGGAAAGAGGCATAAATGAGATTTCTTGGGGAAATTTCATACCCATGAGGTTGTTGATATTAAAAGGAATGCCAATGAGGAAAATAAAAGAAAAATAAAAAGAAATCCTCAAAAAGAGATATTTAAATGAGAAATAAACAAGATAATGTGAAATAATGCATAATGATGCATCTAGAAGGATAATAAGTATCCAATAAAAAGAAATTCGAAATAATGGAGTGTCTTGGGATCCAAGGAGTCCCAATAAAGAGGAAATAAAGAGAAAATACTAAAAAGGCAAAATAAGAGGATAATGGGTTGCATTATTAATGACTTATGAGGTATTGTTAAAAAGAAAGTAATTTCGATTAAAAGAGAGTAGAAATTCATGGCCAATGAATAAAAAGGGAAAGTGAAAAGAAAAGAGGAATTTCGAATTCCTTAATGACCAAGGATCATGGTTAAGAAAGGAGTTGCCAAGGAGAGAGAAAATACTTCTTTTTTTAAGAAAATTCCTTTCCTACTAGTAAAAGCCTTGTTTCTTTGAGGGCAAGTATGTTGGGGCATGCATAATCTCCCCTATATAAGGGAGGAGCCTAGGGTCAAGCCCAAAGGGATATCCCACACGTTTCTCTCACTTCTTCATCTTCTTGTTCTTTTCCTTACAAACCCTGATCGAGAAAGTGTAGTGCTATCCGTAGAGCACAAAAGGTGGTCGTGAGGTCTTGTTAAAGGCCAGGAGCATCCGTGGCGGCCCTAGGGGGATCGGCTATCCAACCCATACCCGACCTTCGAGCAACCTCCACCGTTCGTCTGCAGAGTGGCCACAAACTGCAGCAGGCCGCAACAGCGATCACGGGAGAACCAAGCCACTAACTGCCATCTTTGGCCGCGTTTCAGTGGTGCCCCGAGGGCACCGGGGTGCAGCGAAGTTGGGGCGGCCATGGGTGGCCACCCCCGAGCCCAGAGGAGGGAGGAACAGACCTCCGTCACGCTACAGGTCGCGTGAGGGTAGGTCATCGCGAGGTAAAGGATGAGCAAGGGTATGTTGGACCGTTCTACCCCTCCGGGGTATAAAGCAACGACGGCTTAAGTGAGGGGTAGTTTCGTAATCTGGTTATGTTTCCTGATCGCTATGTGCATGGAGATAGAGGTGACGTGACGCACCCTGATTGGCCAAGTAAGTAAAATCTTGCTAAAATCGTAATTAATTCTAGGAAACTCGGATTAAAACAAGTCTTATATGAAAATTGGTCCTCAGAACGAGAGGAACACAAAGAAATTATGATTGAATCTTAATTTTGCATGATATTCAAAAAGTAGTGTAAATTATCATCTTTAATGAATTAAAGATTAAGAAACCCTATTTTGATATGATTAATGTGTTTAATAGGGTTTAATGGATATTTAGGGTTGATGTTAACCTGTTAAATGTAAAAAGGTACATTATGTTCAAAAAGGAATAACTTTGCACGTGATTAGTCTAATTTAGAGTTTATATGCATAAATATGCTTGAAATGGGAAAAGTACATAAAGTTATCATCTTTAATGATTTAATTAAGGAAAAACCCTTAGATTTGATGATAGATGGACTTAATGACATTATTCAAGCTGATATTAACCTGTTGTTAAATAAAAGAGAAAATAGGATCCAAAAAGATGATCTTTTTATATAATTGGCTTAATTTAGGGTTTCGTGCATGATTATGCATTAATGAGCTTGAAAACCCTAATTTAGGAGAATATGTCTTTTATTTGGTTTAAGTGTCCAAATCCATGAATAAATAAGGATGTGATGATCCTAAGTCAATTTGGATATAAAAGATTATTAAAATACATAGTTGAGCAATTAAGGTTCATATAAATGGAAAAGAGTATTTTAGGGTTTGTTAACCTAAAAGGGATAAAAGTTTGAGAAATTGATCTAAGAAACCCTAATGAATATTAATGAAACCTTAATGCGGATTAGAAACCCTAGAAAGAGAATCCAAGTCAATAAAGTAGATTCTTGTTAAAATGTGTAATAAGTAGAATACATATTCTTTTCAGGAATTATGTGATGATTGAATTACTTGCTTGGATCTATTGATTGGCTTGATTGTATATACATGAAGTATATGTTGAATAATCTACATGACTCATCAAATCAGGTATGTGGTTACGCTTATGAATAATCGCTTTAGTTTCACGGCGATTCCCAAAGTTTTAATCGGTTGCTTGAAAATAACTGTTGGATGTTTATATATTTCATGCAACTATAAAGTGACTATGAGTATCACTATAAATGTGAGTATATAACTGTCTAGATCCGGGTCCACCTCTATTGCTTTGAAAGGCTAAGAAAAAAAGGGGTAATCCTAGAGCAAGGTCTAGGTTACAGAGAGTTAGAAATTGGGCTACCTACGTGTAGTTCCATGAGATTCATTAGCCTGCCATGAGTTAAGGAGTGGGCTACTTACGAGTAGTGCCATGTGACTCAACCCTAGAAATTGGTTCACTTATAGGTGGATCATTAAGGGTTTAATGGGGACAACATAGAGGATGGGGTACTCTTAGATCGCTGAGTTATATCTAAAATGTAATCTTGGTTGATTAAATGATGAATTGAATGATTACATTGTTAACGTATTTACATAGTTATTGTTTCCCCCACATACCAGCTTCAGCTGACCGACGTTTTTTTTGTTGGCATTTTAGGTACAAGCCAAAAGGACAAATGGTATATCGTCATATTGTGAAATACATGAAGTTAAATACAAGTAGGATTAGTTAGAGTAGAATCCTTAAGTGGATAGAAGTATAGAGATCCAAGTTTTCAAAAAGGTATGCAAAATTTTATTTTCTTACAACTTTTCAGTATAGTAGGTTAAAATTTGATAATTATTCTTAGTTAATTGTCGAACCTTTGATCCAGAAGTTATGGGTGCGGCTTTGACCTCTCGGTCTTCCTTAATTGGGGGTTATCGAGAGGTGGGGTTGTAACATTTGGTATCAGATCTTAGGTTCCTCAGTTAACCATTAATAATTATTAAATTTTACAAACTCCATATATCACCCAAGGGAGTTATTAGAGGATTATCCGAAAGACGGAGGTGTCTAGAAAAGGATCACGACCGGGGGCTGGCAATATTTTCCTCCACACTACTAATCGGAATACGAAGACTCCCGGATCCGTGTGACTGCCTAGCCAAAGTCTTAGGGTATGAATCGAAATAAGATACCTTTAGGACTGTCACATCTTATTCATCCCTTCTCATCACAAATTCTGTTAAGGACCTTAAGGATTAGGGTATTCCCTCTTCTCCTCACCCTCTTAAGGTATGGGTAAGATTAATAAGGTATAAGGAATCCTCCATCAAATTAATGAAAGGCATGTAAATAAGATGTCATGGACATAAGCTTAATAGATTAAGTGCAAACTAAAGAATAGATACATGCTTAGGTCGTATGACATAAGTTGTCATGTCCTCAGAAGAGACCTGAGGCTAGACCTTATTGTCAGGAGGATAGGTTAGTCTTGGAGATAGAGATCTCTATTGCAAGTAGAGACTTGGCACATCCTCTGAGGATGATGCTAATCCTAACCCTAAGTGAAGGTTAGAGAGAGATGAGTTGGACCAGGTGTTTGAAAGGACATGCCTTTGAGATTCCATATGGTCCATGGGTGACCTAGCACCTTTGGTAACCCAACCATGGAAAGGGTCATGCATGTTAGGGTAAAGGATAGCTCCTTAGATGATAATGTTAGTGAAGGACCTTAGAAACCCTATGGGCTTATGCAAGTAGGGCATATCATACAGGGTATGTTAGTAGTGTGAGCAAAGGGTTGAAACCCTGACTATGAGAGTTTGAGGGATGGCTTATGAAATAAGCATAAAGAACTATGGATAACCTTGAGCGAACATAAGTTGAACATAGGCTTCATCCAGGTAAGGGCATGCTTTCGAGGTTGATCCTTCATGAAGAGAGGACCTCTAATGGTGAGGTTGGTTGTAGGGTTAGAGAGAGAGCAGGACACCAAGCAAGAAGGTCGTAAACCTAGACCCCGTGATATGAGGAACAGTGGGGAGTTGAAGATGATGCGACCTAAAGTGGATGATAGAGGTTACCTCATGCATGATCCGATAAGGTTGTTGATATCTTGGTTGCCTTTATAGGAACCAAACCCTAGAGAGAGGATGATGCTCCTGGTATTTATGTGCCTGTGGACCGAAAGAGGTTTAGTAACAGGTTGCGAGGCCTTGTACCTTGTTGGTTGTCCTTGGGGAGGACTCAACCCTGATGTGTTGCTTGAGTAGAAGGATGACAGGAAGTGCATGTCATACCCTGTATACGTTTGGTTTGTGGTTAATAGGATGAGCATGTAGTTGGTCATCAAGAAGTGAACCTAGGGTTCCTAGGCCTAAGAGGGGAAGTGGTATACCTAATGCTCATGACGAGAATTAATTTGCTATAGTTACGAGCATGGTACTCCTCATGTATAAAGGAAAAGGGAAACCCCTTAATATTAAAGGTATGTTTGATGAACCCCTCATAACTAGGTTGATGATAAAGGAAAGTATGATCTTGATCCAACATGAAGGAAAGAGGACAAGCTTGACCTAGCGTGGTTCAGTAGGTGATCTTGTTGTGCCTTAATAGCTTGCTAGGGTTAAGCAGGCTCATGTGGATGTAAACCGTAGACCTAAGAGCTTTTGTGACCTTGTTGTCAAGAGATAGTTTTCCTCCCATCCTGGGAGAGGGACCCTTTGGTAGGGTATATACCAGTTTTGTGGGTTTTGAGCAATCCTAGAGAGGTATCATAGGATCTTAAGAAGCTAAGTGAAAGGTACATGGTATGAGAATGAACCTACTGACCCATAGATATCCATCTCTATGTGCATATGGATGTGTTACCATGGAGATAACCGATATGGGGCTTGACCAAGGAAGGCAGGTTGCCATGATCCCTATGAAAGGATGAAAGTCAGCCCACGAATGTAGAAAGAGAGATGATGAAAGTTTGGGTGAGGTTCTAAGTTGGACATGTACTATAAGTGGAGAATCCTAAGTCTATCCTAGGGTCAGGTAGGGATAAGTCCGATGTAAGAAGGAGTTGCCTAATTCCCCCAGTGCACATGACCATAGGGTCGGGAGGTAACAACTATCATTGTCTGAGGGCCATGGGTTAGGAGATTGATCACCTTCATGAACTCATGGGACCCAAGGGTAGATGAGTAGGGCACTCTCTTGATGCATGAGGGAAGAGGGATGACCCCCAAAAGTGCTGGTACCCGATAGACCTAAAGGAGATGACCAAGGATTGTGTGGTGACCCAAGTAGGTTCCAGAATAGTTTTTCATGGAAGTAACTATGATACCAAGATGATCGTAATATAGAGGTATAAGTGGAACGTTTCAAATTAGATTTAAAGGTGTATTGGGAAGGTGGGATGTACCATCTCTACTCTTAGAACATGAAGAACTTTGTATTTGGACTGTAGCCAAATGCTTATTTCCTCTTGTTATGGGAGTGAGAGATAGGACAATACGCATGCCATACACTAAGGATAAAAGATGATGTGAGTTGGAACGTTGCTATGAGGTATGAGGACAGAGAAGATGACATACCCTGGTAAAGAGAATGATACATGGA
Source organism: Alisma plantago-aquatica (assembly GCA_963693085.1). Classification (NCBI taxonomy): domain Eukaryota; kingdom Viridiplantae; phylum Streptophyta; class Magnoliopsida; order Alismatales; family Alismataceae; genus Alisma; species Alisma plantago-aquatica. Next base: position 489,552,442 of record OY856409.1, on the reverse strand, counting down.
TGGTTGGCAAACGCTAAAGAGAAATAAGATAGTCATCTTATAAGGATGTTTTTAGCATGAGCGATGAGTTATACCAGGTTGAATTCAAAACCAAGAGGTGAGTCTTACAAGGTTGAGTTTGATCACCATGTTGATGAGATTGGAGAGTGTGCTTGATGAATACCGACCTAGAGTTGAGATGAGATGATAAGTGGAATACATAGAGGTATATGTTACCTAAGGATGTGAAGTGGTAATGGATGTTCTGGTTGAGATGTAACTTACTAGTTTGGGTTGACTCTAATCTTTCTCATCGCACTTGGTGAACCAATAATTGATCCATAAATGAATACATAAGTGTATATCTTATCATTAGACTCGGCGTACCTATTCCACAATTGGATTCATTCCCCTTAATACATAATTATATCATCCTTCATATAATAACTTAGCAGTGGATTTCCCCCAAAAGCATCCTTTTGAGGTGTTGATTATTGGGTTCCATTATTATGATTTTGTGATACACATAGGGCCTTTTATTTGTAGGGAACTAAAACATCCATGACATTCATCTTATTGATCTGTCACTCAAAAACCTTAAGAATATGAAAACATGATAAAATAAGATATTCATAATTTAACCCTCATACCTTATCTTGAAGGAAAGTGATAACAATATTCAAATAATCCAAGAAAACAAGCATTAGTCTAAAAATCAATATATTGAAAATAGATATTACAATCTCTTTACAATGTCTTAAACAAGTCTTTTAGGTTAGGCCAGGGTGTAGGATTAAGATTGTCAATTAGGGTTTGGTTTTAAGAAGTTTCAATTTTTACTTATGAACCCTAGTCATGATATACGACACTGAATTCTTCACAAATATTTTCACATAAAACCATATTACTTATTTCATGGGAGTACGATAACATTAAGGACATAATCAATCAATAACAAGGTCGAACTTTATACTCATTAATGTATCTAAAACTTTATAATTATATAATGTAGGGTTTTATACATATGAATCCATTTTAATGGGGTAGAAAAGGGTAATTCTGAACTAGATATAGAACAAGGTTACAAGACCATGTTATCGGACTCTACTCATTTTCCTGATTTAAATGACATAAAACATGGCCATATTCTGACCTACTAGTAATTTTCTAAATGTATTGAAAATTAAGATATGTTGGTCCAATCATGAAGTGCCACATTAGTGGATAAGCCTTTTTTCCTTATTCAGTGTCAGTCATCCTATGATTCTCTACAATGGAACTTACTACCAAGATGATTAGATTTAGTTTATCACACAGTGAGGGGTATCAAAATCAATTACCCTAGGGGATTCTCCATCCCATGCCCAAGCCGTAGGTGACATTCAGAGTGTTCAACTCCCTGGGATGGCCCTCATCTCCCTTCTTTGTTATTGATTGTTGGGTCTCTCTCTATCCTCAACAAACCTAGTTGGAGTCAAGTGGCCCAATAGGTCACTTAGAGATGGCTAGAGTTTCAAGGGCACTCGTTGGACATAACAATATAGGGTAGTCATAGAGAGGAGAAAGGAGAAGAATAAAAAGTCATTTTACCTCTCTAGGTCTAGAGTTGTATCCATGTTAGTCTCAAGAAGCTCCTAACAACTTAATTGGTTGGAGGCAATTTGAATAGTAGAGGTGAAGTGGGGTCATATAAAGAGAATATGGAGGTAAGGAGGGAGGTTCAAAGTGTCTAGGTTCAATTAAGACTAGGGGTCAAGGTGGTGCTCCCTATGCTTTTAAATTGGAATGCAAAAACCATGGATTCTTTCTACAGAAGCGGGTGGAGATGGAGGCAGGGGAGAGATTGACATTCTCCCATTGAGACACCACTCCATGAGGCCAGGAGTAATGAGGTTTAGAAAGGTGATAGGAGATGGTTGTAAATGATTTTAGAGAGGGAGAGAGAGTGAGAGAGACTAGATCAAGGGAGTGAGTGATGGGGGAGAAGGAAAAATTAGGGCTCTTTCCTTGGTCATCGGGAGGTGGAAGATGATTAGAGAGAAACTAGATTTACATCCAATGATCCCCATTGACCCATGATCAGGGTTGTAAATGGGTCTGGGTATACTCACGAACCCTCAAATGTGGACCCTCTAAAATCTAATGGGTCTAAATTTTTGTACCCGCATACTCAAAACCATATTGAAGTGGATCAACTAATGGGTATGCTTGGACCCAGATACGCTAGACCTATTTACTCACTATATATAAATAAATATTTAAATAATATATTATATATACCATATTTGACTAGTCTAACCAATATACAATTGAATTTATGTACTATTTACTTAATATAAAGTTGATACTACACATCCAATTGAGAAAAAACTAATCTAATTACAATATTAATCAATATAATGTAAAGCAAAATTGTAACATGATACACTACATAACTCAAACACTCTGAAGAGTAAAAATATTTATACAATTAACTCACGTAATCTTAAATCTACAATGTATTGCATTATTCAATATAATTATGCAATGTCTATATCTTTACATAGCAATATCTTATTGCATTAAAATATATAAAAAATGTTGTAATTTTTCTTACATAAGAAATATGAAATTTAATATAGATTCACTAACCCACATATCCTCTATTATTGTGGGTACATATATGGTGTGGGTCTAGATTGTTACTGTGTAGTTCTAGAACTAGACCTAGACTTGCTTTAATTAGATGAGTATGTGTATATATATGGCCATACCTACACCATTTACACCGCTACCCTAATCATAGTGTAATATGACCAAAGTTCAAGTTATTTTGTATTTACATCATCATCACATAGATTGTAACTAATCAATCCAAAAAAGCCAACTATCTGCAAATTCTTGCTTCTTCTAAATCTCATAACTTTTAATATACTAGGCTAATTGCCCTGAATTGTTTTTACCATTTCTTTTGTGTCAAGTATCCTCTATCCAAACTGTGTTTTTACATAAAATATCAACATGTGACTGCCTAACTAAAACCCTTTACCAAAGCATATACGCATATGGTTTAACATAGATAATTGATGCATTAGACCACTAGGAAAGTTCAAATGACTTAAAACTCTAGAATTTCTTTAATTTTTACTCATATTTATACCATAAAATATAGCAAAAAAAAATTTTAGTTTTAGTATCCTTTTGTTGGCCTTCAAATCACCCTGATACTAACTTCAATTTAAAGTTACAAAAATCCCATATAATCTCAAAAGTGTTCAAAAACTTGGATATAACTTCCTGAGATAGTATTATAGGTAAATGATCACAATCAACATATATTCCAAATCAAATCACATGATCATTTTCTTGGTGTCCCAAGGACTCAAAAATGATTATAAACAACTACAATATTTACTTATAAGTTTATAGTTAATAATATTTTATAGTTAGAACTTCTAATAAGAGGTGAGGAGTTTCCAAGTCCTCATAGAAAATGTTGTATTATTTTGAGTTTGGTTAGTTGAGGTTCCATATATGAAGAAGGACCCATTCAGACCTTTAATAGTCATAGAAATTGAGGAAGTGGGAGATACCTATAGTGAAGGTGGTGTGCAATCAACATGTTGTGGAGGAGGCTACCTTGGAGTTAGAGAGGAGACATGTTAGTTGTACCCATCTTTGCTTTTAGATAATTATGGTAGAAACCTATTTGTAAGGGTGAGCTATGAGATCATCTTTCATGTTTAACCCTAATAGTATTTTGTTTTCCTAAAATAAATGGCTAGTTTGTTTACTTTGAATAGTGATTATATTGTGTATACTTCACACACCTTATTTTCATGATTTATTTGTAATTTGTCAGGCTTTTGGTTGGTCATAACCAATTAAATTTCATAATTGTATGGTACTTTGATCATTTTATAATATCAAAAATCTAACTAAAAGGCCTTGTGTTTTTTGTAGCTATTTTAGGAACCCTAGTTGTAAGATCCATTGAGTAGTTGGGTAGACCTTTTCCGTGTCGGAAGCATTTTTTGGTTTGACCTTCAGCTATGACACTGACTAGTCGAGCTGGTAAGTTGTAACCATGACCTTGATCACTATTGTTGATTTGTTGTATTCATCACTAACATTGGATGGCTATCATTCATTTCCTTCACCAATAGTTGTCCTCAATCACTTTTATAAATCAGTGTCATGGGATTGATGTTGTAGACTTGATGTTAGTTAGATTTTAGCTGAATGACAATAGTGGGGTCAGATTGATTAGTTGGTCGGGGTTGTTGTGAGATGATTAGTCAGGTTGACTTATGGGAAGTCATCCAACTATTTTTTGATGTCATCCAAAATTTTTAATTGTGGATAAAATGTTAATGTTTGTTTGAACCAACTCCTACATATATATACTCATCAAGACTCCAGATCTTATCATCATTTATTTTTTAGGAATAGGATTTATTCTTTGTGGATATCTTGGTGTGTGTTGGTGATTTTTATGGTTTTGTGAAGATCCAAGCTTAGAATAACCTTTCCAACCTAAATGATATCATGTCTAAGTTAATTTCTTCTTTATATCTCACATGTTAACATCTTTACACTCTTCTCTAACTTCTTTGTTGAAATTCTTTTGCAACCTCAAAATGACTATTGGTCTTTGTTCCTGGTTCGCATCCTTGCTTTTTCTTTGTCCTATTTTAATATAGTGTATGCAAGGTTTGGTTGGAAGACTTTCTAGTATGGAGCATCATATTTGGGGTTTTGAGATCCTACATACCAGAATCTTGTTCTTCCGTATGGCAAGTAATATATATTCCATTAAGTAGTCTATATGATGTAATTTCTATATACAATCATCAAATATCTCCTATATGGATGTTTTATGACCTAGTTTCAAAATATTCTTTTACTCTATAGTTTTCTACTGATCTGATATGAAAATAATGAACTTTTCCATATTATATAGTTGAAATATATAATCTTCTGCATACAAAAACTACAAATTGTCAATTATACTTTTTGAAACTTTTGCATATTGAGATCAAATAATGGAATATTTTCATATAACATTTTATAAATGTTTCTTACTTCAATTAGATAAATCTCCAATAGATTTATATGGGTTTTGAACCCAAAAAGATTTATGACTTATGTATGACCGTAAAGATGATATTATGGTTATGAGTGGGCGTGCTAGGTATATATCAAGGTTTTATAATCTCTATTTATTTAGTTTCATAACTCTTAGTAGGAAATTTGAAAGGTTGTGTCATTGTTTTATTAAATATGAGTAAATAGACTAAATAATAATCAAAATCTTAATCATGTAGTATTGTATGTGTCGTATAAATTCCTCATTGTTAGAAGTTTGGAAACCTAAAGGGTATCTATGTTGAGGCATAGGGATCAGGAAACGCTACTCAGAGTCACATCCTATCCACTATTTGTTGGTTACTAAGAATTTGCATGAGGTATGGTTTAATTCATTCATTATATTATATTCAATATGGCCAAAGTTGATGCTTGTTCTTTATATATGGTACTCCTTCCAATATGGTTGCAAATATCTAATAGTGATCCGCTAAATGTGAAATATGGAGGTGTCTTGACCTAAGCATCGAGGGGTCTGATTCTTTATGCATGGAATAAATTGATGAGCCCTTGCATTTTATACTCATATTGATTTAGTTGTGGTGGAGTATCATAGATACCATGTAGCCCTAATATCCTTGATGGTGAGATAAAGGGACACTATTGTCATAAGCTTCAAGTTTGGACGATACATTCTAAACTACCACGGGCTTTCTAAATCTCATATTTCTATTATTTTATTTGTCTACATATTAAAATTTCAATAGATATTTAAATAAACATATTCATAGAGGCCCGAGATACAAATTGGGTTGCAAATCCTTTTTATATGACACAGTCCAATAATATAATAACAAAATATGAAGAACTAGATGATGACTTAATCACATTCTCATTTATTATATGATGTGTGAGTATTAGGAGGGAAATCATCATCAATAAGCATGTCAAAGATATCAAAGGCAATGGGAACAAAATGGTGATGGTTTATTTCACATGCAGCGTCATGCTTGCAAATTTTAGTGTGGTTGCATCATAAGTTTCTTGGCATGTCTTGAAGTTATTTTAAATATTTCCACTCAAGAGAGACTAGAAGATCATTGATCTAATCAAATATGAATATGCTAGTAGGTCTTTAGGCATGGACCCCATCATGATGTGCCCTGAGAAAGTTGACTAGAGATTCTTTGATGGTTTTTATCCTAGCATGAGAAATAATATCAAAGAGGGCATCTCAAATGACATAATTATGGAACTTGAATCTTGGACAGATGTGGTAGTGAATCGAGTGGACAACAAAAGAATGAAGATCAACATAATGACAAAGGGGACACCACTCGTTGCCAAGATATAGAGGGATCATCAATCGATAATGCGGAATAGATTGAGATTTACAACTTACTCAAGAAAATCTTAACTAGTATGAGTATATGCTTACACTCATTATACAGTCCTTACTCTAAGATGTATTGTCTATGTTAATCTTTGATAAATAATTTCCTAATTCCATGTATACAATAGATATTTCATACCTTTATTCCTAATAGATGATTTTTCTCTCATTAGGGACTTTGGCCTAACTCTTGTATTCTATCACCATTTTAGTTTCTCAACAACATTTCCATGGGTTTTCTGGTGAGAAGTCTACTTTCCCAAGACAATAATAGATTAAGGTAGGAATCTATCATATAGTGGTGTCATGGCATCATCCTTGTACAATCCAATCCCAGATAGGGTGCTTCACAATTATGTATCAATGACTTTGTTCTATTGTATGCCTTTGTTTATATTTTTTTATTATTTTGTATTTTGAAAGAGCATATATATCTTTTGTCTGAATATATTGAGTCGTATAGATAAACAATTTATACTCACATGCTGATATATTCATATGATAGGCATTTCTTTGTTCTTGTGTAAGAGAACCTAGTTAGAGCTCCTAAGTAGTTTTTTCATGTGCATTGTTGAATAAGTTAGTAAAGTTCAATTGGTTTACTTTTTTATTTTGTTTGTCTAGCCATATGGCTTCATGACATGTTACTTAAGTTCATTTCAATTTAAGATTCTTGTTTCCTTTGTGTGCCCATATGTATTTAGGAAGTGATTGTATATTGATCCCAAGGTTAGTTCATCATAATATGTGTTGGATGAATATCCTTGTATGAATCTCCATAATTTGTGTTATTCCTACGAATATATTAATTAAATAATAATTTCCTAAATAATGTTGTTCTTTGGTTAAATGATGCCTTAGTGATGGAATTGTGTCAATTATCCTCCAACTTTATGAGAGATCCTGATAGATAAGTTGTAAAATATAAATTATTTTCATGTATATTGTTCTTCTTTTTCTTCTAAATGTGTTCCTTAATATCTAGTTGAGATACAAACACTACAATATAATGCCCTAACTGTTGGCTAAATAGGACATCATAAAAAATCCCTTTGTTTTGAAAATGACAAACATTTCATTCTTGTGGATCTAACGTGCTATTTGAGTGTTGTAGAAACTAAGTGGATGACACAACTTTGGAATATCTAAATGCTCACAATATGTTAATTTCATGATTGTAATATAATGTAAAAACTTGTACAAGTATATAATGTACAAGTACTTAGATATCATGTAAATAAAGTGTTTAGATATTCCCTAGCCATTCACAACACTTAGATAGGTCATTCCCTATAATAGTGTCACAACTGCACACTGATACACACACTTAGTACATAGTTCAAAACATTGAAACAAAGTCATTTTCGGTCGACAAACTTCTCGACCGAGACACTCTCGGTCGACAAACTCCTTGACTGAGAATTGACCCAAATAGCCGTTAGACCCAGCAGATAAGGTGGTTGGGAGTTGGAATCCAATGTTATATACACTTGCTCCAGACCATCCCTCGATCGACAAACTCCTCGATCGAGAGACACTCGGTCGACAAATTCTTCGACCGAGAAGAACTCTGTCTACACTTTTCAGAATTAATAAACTAGCCATTGCTAAAGTAATAAGTGGATACCTAACTGCTAGTTGAGCACTTAGAACCCCCTAGAAAGTTTCTAGAACGTCCTTAAGCATTCATAGGCCATTCCTATAAATAGGACATACCTTAGGACACCCAAAACACACTTGTGCAATACTTGAGCATACATACTAGCAATTGGCAATCCATTCTTGTGAGCAATTGAGCAACTCCAACATTTGCTATTCATTTCCATTACTCCAATTTCATGTCCTATAGGCTAGCATCTCCTACCCACTGCGCTTACACTTTCATACACATTGGTTAGGAGATCAAAATGCTTGATATAGGAAATCAAGCCTTGTGCTACAACGGTAATTGTAATTTCCATTTTCCTTTCTTGTTCCTTCTTATCTATTTTGTACTATCCTTGCTACTCCTAGGTTGGAGGTTGCGGATTGGAGAGGGTTTATCTTCTCAGGTGGAGAAGGGTCTTCTCAGAGGATAAGGTGGACTTTGGACTACTTCTAGAAGGTCTCAATGGGAAGCTACTTCAAGGAGGAAGGCTACTTCAAGGGGGAGCTTGAAGTTACTTCAAGTGAAGGTTGCTTCAAAGTTGGTGAGATGACTTCAGGGTGAAGGTTGTCCAAAGGGTTTGGGAAGGTTGTTGTATTTTATGTAACATCCTTGCGAGGTAATAAAATACAGGTGCTTTCAAATCCCAATTGGAAACAATTGGGTAGTGGATTGACTCCCTTAGTATTTGCTAAGGGTGGAACCACTCTAAACCCTGTGTCCCCTTGTCTAATCTTTTGTGGTTGATTGTTTGAGTTGAATTATTATTTTTAAAATAATTATAAAACCCTATTCACCCCCCATCTAGTGGTTTTTCATTTGGTATCAGAGCAAGGCTTCAAGGAACTCTAACAAAGTCTTGAAGAATGGGTGATGGGGTTCTCAACAACCTCAACTTGGAAGGGATACTCGTGGCTAGACCTCCACCTTTTAATGGCACTAACTACACCTACTGGAAGAGCATGATGCAGTTCTACTTCTAGGGGATTAGCTGGGCTCTCTGGAGGATGGTGTCAAATCCATATGACTTTCCTCAAACAGAGTATGAAACTTGGGATCAAATGAATGCAAAAGTTGTAAGTATACTCTATTGTTCAATTTCTGTTGGTGAATTTAATAGAATATCAAATTGTGAAACAACATATGAGATATGGCATAGACTCTCTATAACCTACGAAGGAACTATTCAAGTTAAGAATTCTAAAATCAGAATGCTTAAACAAAAGTTTGAACAGTTCCGTATGGATCAAAATGAGTCTATTAGTGAAATGTCTGCAAAGTTTTCTTCTGTTGTTAATGGTTTAAATTTGTTAGGTAAAGCAATCAGTGAAGATGATCAAGTGTCTAAAATCCTTAGGTGTTTTCCTCCAAAGTACAAACCAAAAGTGACTGCAATCGAAGAAGCCAATGACCTCACTCAACTAAGGATGGAGCAACTCATTGGCAACCTAGAAGCACGTGAGGCAACCTTGGAGGAAGAAAAAAGATTGGCGGCTGAACACACGAAGGAGAAAAGAAAGGACATTGCATTCAAAGCATCAACCAAGAATAGTCATGACACAAGTGAAGATGATAGTGAAGAAGAAACTCTCATTGTAAATGATAAGCAGTATAAAAGTTTTAAAACTAACATAACTTCTAGTGTTTCTTCTTTCAGGTGTTTTCAATGTGGCAAAAAGGGACATTTGAAAGGCGATTATCCAAAACTTAAAAAGGGGAAGAAATCATCTCACAAGAAGAAAGAAAGAGCTTATAAAGCTGCATGGGATGATTCAAGTGATGATAGTGAAGATGGAGAAAAAGAAGTAGAGTGCCTTATTGCTACAACAAATGAAGAATAATAAGAAGAGGTAAGCCTTTTTTATTTGCCAAAAGAAGATCTAATTGTTAGTATTCAAGATACACATAACAAATATGTTGATTGCAAAAAGAAACTAAAGAAAGCTAATAAAACTAATAAGGACTTTATGCTAAATTAAATAATCTTTCTTTTGAAAAGGACATTATTGTTTCTAAAAATCGTACCTTGAAATCATGTTTAAATGATTGCAATATGAAGTTTCTTAGTTTAGAAACAAATCATGATCTTCTTTCTCAAGAAAAGGTTGATTTTCTTATAAAACTGCATAATTTCCAGACTCAACCTATCATATGTAATCATCTAGATTATGATGCAATAGTTAAGGAAAAAGATGCTTTATCATCTAATCTAGATCAAGCAAAGTTAGATATCAAAAAGAAAATGGATGAGATTATCAAGTTACAAAGAGATATTAATAGCTTGAGAAACAATGATGTTCTTGATAAAATTCTAAATAATTCTTCTAGTTATAATGGAAGGAGAGGTTTAGGATATGTTTCAAAAGGGAAATGCTATCAACCTAAACCTAGAAGAACACAAGCACCTAAGGCCAAGATTATGTATGTACCCAAAAACAACTCAACTCCTAGAAAGAGAAATGAGATTGATTTTATTAGTTGTCACTATTGCTTGCATCTTGGACACTACTCTTTTTAATGCCCACACAAGAAAAGGAATGATGATCTAGTTTGGGTTCCTAAAACTTAGAGATTTGAATTTGCTTAGTTGAGATTTGACCTAAAGCGTTTCTTTGATATTTAAATGTCTTATCTCAACAAAACTGAGCTTCAATATTTATATTCTTGCGAAATTATATTACCCTTTGCTTGCAAATAATTACTGAAAAACAAAACAGAAACATTCTCGGTCGAGAAAATGTTCGACCGAGACACTGTCGGTCGAGAATTAGTCGACCGGGAGTTACTATTTTTAAGCTTGCAAAAAATCTGATAAAACCTGTACAAATAGCAGAATACTCGGTCGAGAAAATCTTTGACTGATATAAATTCGGTCGAAGAAAAGTTCGACCGAATCAAGTTCTGATGAACCTGTTTAATTGATCCAGTTAGCTATCAATTTGCTATTAATGATTGATTTAATCTGCAAATCAAGAATGAATCTTGGAGAAAATTCTTTAAACAAACTTGAATCATGACTTATTAAATATACATTGATTATAACATTCTTATTAAGCTTGTTACAAACCATGTTGATTAAAAACCTGTATATTTTTTTTGCAAACAAAAATTGGACATGCCTTCTTGCAAAACTGAATCAATACAGATATAGCATAGATTGCAAGTTCATTTTTGAATTTCTATAATCTCCTACATGGTTTGTCTTAACACTGAAAATTATGAACCATGTTGATTTAATCAAGGAAATCACTATTTTACAATAATTCACATGGTTTGTCCTAAGTATTCCTTGGTTTATCTAAATAGAAATCATGTGTCTTGAAATTTGCCATTAAATGGTCATGATCATTATAATTATGGATATGTCTTTACTATGATCATTGTGTTTCATATTTTACTTGGTTCACCTAAAATGATCTTTATATAAACCATGAATGGATACTGCTTTCAAAATGATCATAGTCATTCAGTTTATCACACATAAAGATGATATTGTCATTGAAAATGATTTTTTTTAAGATAAATCTCTATGACACAAATGCATCTTGACATATTAGTTAAATGATTATCTTGTGCTTAGCTTATGGAAAATGATATTACTCTGTAAGCTATGATTTAAATATTCAATTAAGTAGATCATTGAAAATTCTTAAATTGGAAATCTATAAAAATTGCCTCTTGGTTGAAATCAAGTTTGACCAAGGGGCGCCTAGGTCAAAGTCAAGGTCGACCTAAAATAAGCTTGACAAAATGCTTAATTGTAAATCATTTCCTTGTACTCAATCTTAGTATATTGAAAACAAGATTTTAGTGCATAGCTCTTATAAAAGGTTAACTTATTATGATCGAATGCTTATTGTGACCTTAGAATCCTTCAATTATCTTGATTAAGGGGGAGATCATAAAAACTATCTTGACTATAAGATTAAGAAGGAGCTCACAAAACTTTGTAAACATATTAAAGAAAATTTGAAACAATTTATGACCTCAGTATCTTTAAAGTAATCTTGGAGTCTACAATATTTATGAATATAATGGAATTCTCTAAACAAATTAGGGCTTAACATCTCGTGTATTTGGTTAGAGATACATTCATTGACTCTACTATAAGCTTAAAAGAATCTCATATCATTTGAGGGCTTAACATCCCTTGTAAAATGGATGAGAGATCAAAACACATATGCCATGAATCTAAAAGGATCTCATGTCATTTCAAGGCTTAACATCCTTTGCAAATGATTGAGAAATAAATTGTGGCTAAATTTGACATAAGTGGTTTGCTTTGAGTATCAAATTATCAAATTAAGGGGGAGAAATAAAAGTCACACTTAATGATTATCTTTGGTTATCTTTTTGAAATGACAAAGGGGGAGAAATAATATAAAATCAAAAATATAAAATAAAATGAGTTTCATAATCTCTCGGCCAGCACACACACTTGCAAACAAGAGAATGGATACAAAAGGTAAACTTTAGGTATGAAACTCATATGATTTATATTTCCTTATTTTTTATTTTGGAAATGTTTGTCATCTTCAAAAAGGGGGAGATTGTTGGCTAAATAGGACATCATGAAAATCTATTTGTTTTGAAAATGACAAACATTTCATTCTTGTGGATCTAACGTGTTATTTGAGTGTTGCAGAAACTAAGTGGATGACACAACTTTGGAGGATCTAAATGCTCACAATATGTTAATTTCATGATTGTAATCAAATGTAAAAACGTGTACAAGTATATAATGTACAAGTACTTAGATATCATGTAAATCAAGTGTTTAGATCTTCCCTAGCCATTCACAACACTTAGATAGGTCATCCCCTATAATAGTGTCACAACTGCACACTCATACACACACTTAGTACATAGTTCAAAACATTAAAACAGAGTCATTTTTGGTCGACAAACTTCTCGACCGAGACACTCTTGGTCGACAAACTCCTCGACCGAGAATTGACCCAAATAGTCGTTAGCCTCAGTAGACAAGGTGGTTAGGAGTTGGAATCGAACGTTATATACACTTTATCCAGACCATCCCTCGATCGACAAACTCCTTGGCCGAGAGACACTCAGTCCACAAATTCTTCGACTTAGAAGAACTCTGTCTGCACTTTTCAGAATTAATAAACTAGCCATTGCTAAAGAAAATAGTGGATACCTAATGACTAGTTGAGAACTTAGAACCCCCTAGAAAGTGTCTAGAACATCCTTAAGCATTGATAGGCCATTCCTATAAATAGGACATACCTTAGGACACCTAAAACATGCTTGTGCAATACTTGAGCATACATACTTGCAATTGGAAATCCATTCTTGTGAGCAATTGAGCAACTCCAACATTTTCTATTCATTTCCATTACTCCAATTTCGTGTCCTATAGGCTATCATCTCCAACCCACTGCACTTACACTTTCATACACATTGGTTAGGAGATCAAAATGCTTGATATAGGAAATCAAGCCTTGTTCTACAACGGTAATTGTAATTTCCATTTTCCTTTCTTATTCCTTCTTATCTATTTTGTACTCTCCTTGCTACTCCTAGGTTAGAGGTTGCGGATTGGAGAAGGTTTATCTTCTCAGGTGGAGAAGGGTCTTCTAGGAGGAGAAGGTGGACTTTGGACTACTTCTAGAAGGTCTCAACAGGAAGCTACTTCAAGGAGGAAGGCTACTTCAAGGGGGAGCTTGAAGTTACTTCAAGTGAAGGCTGCTTCAAAGTTGGTGAGATGACTTTAGGGTGAAGGGTGTCCAAAGGGTTTGGGAAGGTATTTGTATTTTATGTAATATCCTTGCGAGGTAATTAAATACAGGTGCTTTCAAATCCCAATTGGAAACAATTGGGTAGTGGACTGACTCCCTTAGTATTTTCTAAGGGTGGAACCACTCTACACCATGTGTCCCCTTGTCTAATCTTTTGTGGTTGATTGTTTGAGTTGAATTATTATTTTTAAAATAATTATTAAACCCTATTCACACGCTCTAGTGGTTTTTCACTAATTAGTACATAATGATGTTCTTCCATGAAGCGGTGATATAAGAAATGCATACATAATTAGGATACAGTATTTGGTTTGTAAGTGTCATGGGATTGATAACAGCTGAAACAAGACATAGTTGTAATCAATATTGAGCATAGCTTGATTCTTTGTTTTCCTAACTTCAAGTGATAATTCTAGGTATATAGTGTTGGTATATATGCCTAGAGAGCCATTCATACGATGATTGTAATGGGGCATTAGATACCTGATTTGATAATTATAAAGGTATTTTTTCTATTATGTTTGTGTCAATCATGAGATGATGACACAAACATATTAGATGTCTAGATAATGATGTTATTCTATGACAAATGTCTTCAAGTTAAGGTCCTGAACAAAATGAGATCATATGTATGATAAGAATATATAAATTCTTGTTATGTCATTAGTTGGATATTATTGAGGATGGAAAATAGACAAAAACAATACATAAGACTAGAGTGTGTGTTGACTGATGATAGATTCCCATTAGTCATGATATGTGATATCAAGTAAAACACAAAAGTACATATTAGAGAATAATGTATCAAACCTACCTAGCTTGAGAGTGATACATGGATACCATGGAATGGTAGTTAGAATCATCTCTCATAGCGATAGTGGTGATGGTGGTTCTTAGACCTAAAGTCATCACACTCATCACATGTCGTTTCATGTATTTTGACATCTTTCAACATCACCTTCAATAAGGGTTTCCATAAAGGTGGTACTTGGGTACATTGTGACATAAAGGGAAAGTGTGAGTGATGTAGATGTGATTTTTCCCACCTACGAGAGATTGATATCCTGGCTACTTGATAAGAATGACTGAGAAACATATGTCCATACTCATGTGACTCAATATGTGATATGTGAGCTCACATGCATCCCATATAGTCTACTCTAGTTCAAAGAACATGGATTGAACATTGAGAGGATGACAATTCCATGCCTTGAGTTCAATTTGGATATCAAAGATAAAGGAACTATAGGATCACTATAACACTGATCACAAATTTGAGGTTCAAGTTGTTCTCGAAATTTCCAATTACTTCAGTGAAAATGATGAGTTGCTAGATATCACTTGTTTCTAAAATGATAATATGGTGGGTAAACACATAAGAAGGTAGGGTGGCACACAAGTACACTTCTATGTGGAATGTAACTTTCTTGATGAAGTCATACGGAAAACATGCCATCACATTTCATATATATGATACCTAGAACCTATTACTTTGACACATACCCTACAATGTGTCACCTAACCACTATAAGTCCTTCCTATTATGAAATGAATACACCCATGTGATATTGATGCATAAGTTTATCCTTTGGTTGTAAGGACCCTGACCTTTGTTTTGGGCTTACCCTATTTTCTTTGCCTAAACCTGGTGTTTAGAGGCTTGCTTAATCACCTGAGGTGTGATTGGGGTTGTTGTGCTTTGTCATGGGTCTTTTTGGTGCAAACTGCAATTTACCCAGTTCTAGGGTTTGTGTGTAAGTTTGTCACCTTGAGAGAAATATTTCTCTCTCTTGGGGTTTGATCTTTTTGGGCTTTGTTTGGGCTTTTTCGGCCAAGTGGATGTGCCTTGCTTCGGTTTGAGCCTCTTGGTCTGTTGCCTTGTATCAGGCAGTGGCTTTTAGTGTATCAGGAAGAACCTGCTTGGGGTGATTGTATCGGGTTGTGCCTTGCCTTGTTGGATGACACATACCCTCTTCACCTTAGCATCATTTGTGTCACCCTCCCTTGGACACATGACGCTCGATGCTAGCAAGTGGCATGACCTTAGACATGTGGAGTGGGGGTGCTGGTGTGTGGCGTGGCCCTTAGACAAGTGGTTCTTAGTGGACACCACCTTTCCTTGCTCTACTCCTTACCCTCTAATATATATACCAACCTCCTTGCTTGCTCGTGGTCCGTTTAGTTCCTCTAGTTTCTTGCTCTCTTTCCCCTTGGTGGTCGAATAAGAGGAAGAAGAACGAGAAGTGGTGGCCGAAGCTTGAAGGAGGTTCTTCCCTTCACCCTTGGAGCTTGGATCTAGGAGCTAGAAGTTGTTGTGGCTTGAGGCGGGTTACATAACTTCTAAACCTAGCTATTATCTCACATGGAAGTTAGATCTTCCTATAAGACCTTATTTGGCCATCTAAATTAGAGATTATCATGCCTTACTTTATGCTCTAATATGTGATGTCGTTGCTCTTATGTTCTCAGACCAGGTTAAGATCATATATGCTATCTTGTTGAGTTGTTTGTGTTGGCCGGTATAGATGAGGGCTTGAGATCTTGAGGTTGAAGATGGCTTACCCGTCACACTATTTGGCCGGTAGAGTCTTGGGCGATACCCCTCTCTAAGATTTGCTTTTGAGAGTTGAGCCTAAGGTCTTTACCCAATATGCTTTGAGGGGATGAGCTTGTGCAATACCCCTCTCTAAGCTTTTCTTTTGAGAGGTGAGCCAACTCTAGATGCCTTGGGCATTATGGTGTTGGTTTGGCCGATAAAGATGTTGATCTAAGTGTTGAACCCAAGAGGATGACCTAACCTTAGTGCCTAATATGATGTCTCTATAGAGTTTTGAGCTTTTCCCGATAGCCATAGATGTGTACCTTACCCGATATCCCTCTTGGGTAGTACCTTGGACGATAGAGTTGTGGGTACCTGGATGAGCCTTGTGCATGATGTGCCTTACCTGATACTCTTGAGTTAGAGCTTCGGTGATATAGTACAGTGGCACCTCAGTAGCTGGGGTGACATGGTTAGGGCTGCTTACTGATATGAAGTTGGTGAGCATTTGGGTGACATGAGGATGGAGGCATTGTGTTGTGTGTAGGGAACCCGATAGGCATGATCATTTGGTTGCCTGATACCTTACCTTTGGGTTGAGCTTGAGTAATGTTGACCGATATCTTAAGAAGTGCTCTCTTGACCTTGATGTGCTTGGACGATATGGCTTTGGTAGCCTCTTGCATGATATGCCTTGGAGTGGGTTGCCCGATATGGTGGGTGAACCCTTGAATGATACCCTAAGAGTGTAGTGTTACCTGAAAGCATGTGTAAGCATGTTGAGAATCTTGCTTTGACCGATATGGGATCTTGCCCGATATCATCTTGTGTAGTGTGTCATGCCTTGTAGGCGATACAATTTCCAGTGAGGGTTTGTTTAGTCGCTACATCTTTGGTGAGGGTTGTGCCCTAACCTGGTATGCTTTTGGTGAGGGTTGTTCCTTAACCTGATATCTCTATGAGTTACCTTGAGCCTTGATGTTTTGAAGGCTATAATAGTTTGATATGTTATCTTGTTTTCTTGAGCCGATCTTTTGAGGGTGTTATGCCCAATCATCTTGATGTTATGAGGTAAATCATATATGTGGTTGCATAGATATAATGAGCTATGATGTTTTACTTAATTGCATCTTATGTTCTTCACAGTTAAGTGGAATACCCAATAAAGTACATTACATGTTATGCCCTATATTGTTATGTGGTGATTAAGGGAGTAGGTGGTTTTCTACTTCAAAATAGTAAATCCTAGTACGGTAACGAGCATGTCATAGTTTATGAATGATGGCATAATTATCTTTCTTATGATCATGCTAACCATGTAGGTGTCACCAGTTGAATTCATAGCCAAGTGAGAGCTATGATTCTTGCATGTGATGAGCCTTGTATGGTCTATGGTTTGTGTAATTATTTGATGATCTAATGAAATTGAATCCCTGGAATATATGACCCTTGAGATGGGCTTATAATGAATGGCAAGTGGCCAGTCAGTTATGTGATAATGAGGCACTGATGGCATCATGTATATGTTTCTTCTGAATCTAGTAATGGAGATATATACCTTCCTTTTATAGTTTCTCATTATGTTTAATGAGTTATAACTTGATTCATGCTAAAATCCACTCTAATTGACTTAATCAAGTAAAGAGGAACCTTATCATGTAGTTTTCCCTGGCCATAGATCCATTCATCGTCAAGAGTTGGTGAATGGTGAAATGAGTTTTCCTACGTGATTACTCAGAGGGCATATTGTTGAATATGCGATGGATACGATTGGTGAATTGATAAGAGAGCAACTTTAGTTGTAGGATCAAAAATGGTTGGAGCACGGTGAATAGGACCGTGGCTCGGAAATGGTTGGAGCACAGTGAATAGGCCCGTGGCTCGGAATTGGTTGGAGAATGGTGAACAGGCCCATGGCTTAGTGATGATGGAGCATGTGAATAGGACGTGGCTCAGTACACTAGCGTCGAGACCTCTACCAAGGCGAGCTAGGGGAAAAGGGTAGCCTACGGGAGTTGACCTTGTGACTGAGGTCACTTATGTAGTAGACTACTGTCCTGCTGTTTGTTACTCATGCACTTACCACAAGGGTCTGAGGTCATGGATTCTGGCTCTTCCATTAGACCTTGTATGGTACCAATTTTGACTTTGCAGTGGTCGGTTGGATCTGAGTAGTACGACTCACTTCCTCAGGGAATAATAATTTGTAATCCAGCCATATAGTATATTTGCTTAGGAAAAATAAGAAACATTGGTTGATGCCTTATATGACAGATAATCTCAAGAAGTCTTTCATATATGTGCTTTTCGAGTTCCATCTAAGATGATAATATGCTCCTTACATGTTGTGGTAAGTTTCTATATAGTTATGTCCTTTATCAGTGCTTACTTCACATCTCTCAGGTGAATCTGTTTAATCTATTTTATCTGTTATGCTTTATCTGCTCTAATTTTCTGTGAGATAATAGTTTGGCGGGAGGTTAAGTTTCTCGTTGGGACTGTGTCTCACCCCGTTGGTTACAACCATTTTAGGTGATCAAGCTAGATGCGGTATAGGTCGTGGTGTTGCGGATGAGCAGTAGGAAGAGAAGTTGAAGTCAAGGATGGATACACTGCTGTTGTTGGTCTTGTGGTAGAGTCCTAGAGTCTTCCCTGTACTCTCAGGTCCTCTGAGGTGTTTGATGATGTTTTGCGAAGATATGTTTTGTATCATGGTTTCCTCTGTATCTTGATGTTGTGGTCTTGGATAGGCTTGATGTAAATATATGAACAGGAAAAGCATTCTTGATGTATATGGGACAGATGGATACCATGTACTGGTGATTAGATATCTTGTATATAATATATATAACATATATGTTTTGTAGGTTATGGATCTGTTCGTAATAGTTCCTTTTATATGATGTTCCGCAATTGGTTTTAGTCTTTACAGGTTTTTGGTAATTTGCTTTTTATGGTTAATCTTCCTCTTTGTTCTAGTGGCGTCTCATCGTCTGTGTGGCGGCAGGATGTTACAAGTTAGTTGGTATCAGAGCTCTAGGTTCGCTGAGTTTACAAAGATCTAGGACTAGGCTTGTGTCTATTTTTATGATTTTCTTTCGGTTGTCTTATAATGACTTCTGCCCACAACAGAAGATTTAAAGCCTAAAAATGTTTGGAAATCATGAAGAACATGTTGTTGAGAGCAGTGTGGCTGCATCAGTTGATGGAATGGTGCGCTCCCGCTAGAGGCTTACAACACCGACCAACTAGGGTGGCCGAGTGCAATCCACGAGGTCGGGAGGCACGGGAGTGATGGGATCTTTGCTTTCAAAATTTGTATGGTCCCAGATCGAGTCTATCACTAAAACTAAAACAATTCACCCACAAGCGTATGGGGTACTATTGTAGTATAGATCAAAGGGAAGATGCGGGGTCGATCCACAGAGATAGAGGGGGTGCTAGAGTTAGAAGGCATGAGCTACGTTCCTATTGCGGAGAGTAAGGTTTATAGGGTTGTAAGGTTGATTGGTTGTTGATTAAGCTAAGAGAGCGAGTAGGAAAAGCAATATGAAAGTAAGTTATCAAAAGACTAAATTACCAATTTAAGTCAACAAACTATCTAAACAAGAGCAGGAACAAACTACACTAGACTAAGCAAACAACTAGAAATTGAGAGCCTAAGTTAACCACTAATCAAGATCAAAGACCTAAATTAACACTTAGCTAGCAAAACTAGGCAATCAACTAAGTTAACTAAAGCAATTGAAATATACTAGCATTAACAAGCAAACTAGGCAATTAGGGTTTTAAGCAATTAGATGAAGGAGGTGGGCCGTTTGGGAATGTGACCTTGACATTAATTGGGGGATGTCACCATAACAAGCAATTAGCATATTTCATTCTAGACTACCAAACCAAACAACAAGGTGGGTGCTATGAGGATGTACCCTATGCTACTAGTTGGAGAACTAGGGCTAGGTGTAATTCTCATAGGACTTACCAAGTCTAGGTCTCTAGGATAAGTGGTATTAGTCAATTGAGGACCAAGGGTAGGGATGGGAGTAGAGATGAGGATATTTGACCTCATGCCACTAGCCACCTCAGCCTTTAGGAAATCCTAGGCAATTGCACTAATCACACTTATACTAGTCACTTAGAACTCACAATTGCATGTAGGAAAAAGGTGATTATGTAGGAAGATAGGGGGCTAGCTAGGGATCCGAATTAAGGACCTAGGAACCAATCCTATGATAGCTACATAGAAACCAACACCCTAGAGGCAAATGTCTTCAAGCACCACAAGGAAAGCAATTAATGTAATTAAACAACAATCACATGCACAAGTAATGGGAAATGAGATACAAGCAAAGGCAATCCTCATAGAAGTGAAATATGTTCATTACAAATTATATTCCCCCAACATGGTATCAAAGTCACATTTTTGCCCCAAACAGACCACCCAAGGGGGGCTTAGCTATACATGATCAAAACAGAAACAAACGAGAAGGGAAAGAGAGTAGGAAATGACATGGATGCTTGATGAAGCTTGAATTCTTCACCTCCTTGCTGCCAGCCACGATCCTCCTCCTCCAATGGTGCCCAAGAGCATGGAAATGGTGGAATGGATGGATAGAAACCTAGAAAAACTAGGTTTCTATGGTGGAAATGAGTGGAAAGTGGGTGGAAATGGGATTAAATTCAAGGGAGTAGGTGGATGGGAGTAATGGATGCAAGGGAGCAGCTGGGGGTGGCTAGGAAGTGCTCTCTCCCGAGCCCTAGAAGCAGCTAGTGCTTATATAGGAGCTAGGGCTAAGTGGAGGTAAAATAGGAAAAACAGTGAAAAGTTGTATAGGGTAGGTGATCACCACGATCATGGTGGGTGTGCCACGGCCGTGGTGAGGGTAGTGGGGAATGGCCGTGGGGGGTGAACATGGTTGTGGGGTGAAGGAAGTGGTGAGATGGTGGTGGCCACGGCCGTGGTGGAGTGCCACGGTCATGGTGGGTAGCATACACCACGGTCGTGTTGGGTAACACGACCATTTTGGAGGAGTTGGAGGTGACCGTGGGGAGGGGCCATGGGCGTTTTGATCAGCTTCGGCCACGGTCGTGGATTTTCGGGCAAATTCCCTGTTGGCAATTGACTTTTCACAATTAATTCCCACGACCGTGGCAGGGTTCCACGGCCGTGTTCTCTTCTCCTGACCACGACCGTGCTGATGGCCACGGTCGTGTTGTCTTCACTGGCCACGGTTGTGGGCGATCTAAGGAATTCCCTATTGCAACATGTTGGAACTTGGCAATAAACCCACGATCGTGGCATTGGGGCCACGACCGTGGTGAGGCTTGACTTCTTGATTTTTCTTCTTACTTTGTCAATTTCGGATGTCTTTTCTTGGGGATGATTCTTGGCCACTGGAGGTAGGTTGAGGGAGACTTTGGGGCCTTCTTTGGGCCCCTCCTTGAGTGGGGGAACCCTAGAACTCCCTCTCTCTCTCTCTCTTCCATCTAAGCATGGTTCAAGTACCTGAAAAATAGTGCAAAGAACATCCATAAGCATATTTGCAAGGATAATCACATTGGGGAGAATAACATGTAATTCTAATGCATTTGAATGTGATAAAGGTACAAAATGACACAAGATACAACCCTACAATAGGGTTGGATCACCACCCCAAACTTGAAACATACTTGTCCTCAAGTATGCTCCAACTCAATCTATTTTCCATTTTCCACAATCAAAAGACATGACAAATGCAATATGATGGGTGACAAATGCTAAATGGGATCAAAGGTGACTAGGTACATGCAAATCACTTCCCTCCTCTTCTACTTTCACAAACCAACCATGAAGAGAGCACAAAGCACATGAACTTCGCATATAATGAATGGATTGCACAAGTTATCAATATCTCATCCATAAGGTTCCGGGTAGACCATTTCATGATGATGTTAATTGCCGATGACTAGGAGTGTTGTTTCACCTTCATGCATTCAACCTTATGCTTCAAGTAATGCCAAATGACCCACATGGCTGTGGAAAGGGATAAAGTGAGCTAGATTTAATGTTTCCTAGCTCCATGGGTGTGAAAGAATGAAGAAAGGGTTGCGGTAAGATTTGGAGTGCTATTGCACACTCTTCTTTTCTTTATTTGAATGCTCTTAAACAGGAGCATCCTTTTATTTTATTTTTGCTTCTCTTTTCTTTCTTTTTATTTGCCCTTGGTGTAGGTAGGGCATATGGTGGATAGAGTGAAGTGGAGAGATAGAGATGTGGCCACCCCAAACTTTTGGAGGTGGCAACGGCTAATATGTGCACTTTGGCATCTTTTTATGAGGCGGAGAGGTATGAAGATGATGAAAGAGTGGTCGGGTCAAAGAGGGGTCACTTGGCATAATCTTCTACATAAGGTCTCCTGCATGAAAACTAGTCTAACACTTCACCATAGATATCACATCACATGAATGAACCAAATGAAATCCATATATCAATCAAGTAACTCCACAAACATTAAACGTTCTATGCTTGCTCGGATCATAATTCAATCAAACCAACACATTCCCAAGGGAGGTGGCGAGCATGTAAGAAGTCACTCGTTGATACCACATAGCACTTCATCATAGCATATCATCTTGTATTTGTCAAAGATAAGCAATTTCATTCAATATGGTAGAGATTGAGTCAAAACATGCTTTTTGGACAAGAAACATCAAATCTGGGCAAAATTGGCCAAAAAGGTGCCAAATTGCACTAAATCACATTCAAACAAAATTTTAGGTAAAACGCAAGTAAATCCTAGCTAAAACATGCACAAATTTTGAAAAATTACTCAAAAATGCAGAAATCAACTACATGTCATTAAAAGATGCAATGAAAAGAACAAAAAAAATAGTAAAACTAAACTAGATGGCAGGGTGATATCAAAATGACAAAAATAGAGAGAAAGAGTGGTGCATACCGCCCTAACCACCCCAAACTTTAGAATCATTCTATCCTCATCATGAAACTATAGTTTAGGGGAGATAGGGGAAGTGTCATGGTTGCGGTGGCTGGTCTTGCATGTTCAGAGGATATGGAGGAGGAGCTGAGTCTGGAGCTGAGCTTGACGGAGGATGCTGGTAATAGTGCCCCCAGTAGTCATCCTGGGGTGGAGGGTAAGTCTGTGGTTACCCAGCTAAACCACCCCAAAAATTTGCGCCCCATTCGGGGTTTCTTTCTGCTGGGGCGTGGTGGTATTGATACGAGTGGTTGATCTGATAGTGCATCTGCTGCTGATCATACCACATTTGTTGCTGGGCAAGCTGCATTTCACTTTGGATCTTCTGAATGTTCTCAAGGTGTGCCTGGATTGCGACCATGTCATAGGCATTCCCTGAGGGTGGGTGCAGCTGGGATGTCTCCTCATCCCTCCTTCTTGTTCTTCGGGGTTGCCTTTGTTGTGCATGTTCTTGCTCATGCCCTTGTACATTTGATTCGGCAATGTCTTCCTGTACGGCAGTGGCTCCCCTAGTATACGTCTCTCTCGGGTGGTCTAGCTGCCATGCCATCAATTTTTCCCTTAACCTGTTGCCAGGTCCCAACACGGATATTAGGGGTTCCGCGTGATATGGAAGCTCTAGTTCAAAATCCTACACACTTGTAGTTAAGTAAATCATTCTTTTATCCTTCATTTTTATGGTGTGCGAGCGCGTCAGATAGTTGAGGTCAACACGTTCTGCCTTAATCGCGTCTTGTGCCCCCGAGAGATCATATCCCAACGCTAGCGCAATAGAAGTGACTAACCCTCCCATAACAAACGACTTCGAGCTCTTGTAGGGTACACCCTTTAGATGGTCAATCAAAAGAACTCCAAGGTCAATGTACCTCTTGTAGTGCATATCGATCAAGACAGTCATATCCTTTTGGGAAATGTTGCCTTGGTTGTTGTATCTGCCCACAATCATGTTAGCCAAGACCTTCTGCACGTAGCGCGTCAGCGGGTTACATATAGCAGCAGTTTTTGATCTACCTGCGTAGTAGTCCTCTTTGCCTGTGAAGCTCTTCCAGTCATAGGCATAGTCCAGAGTGCCGTCTCTCTCTAACAAGTCGTCATCCAATTTCACGGCTTCTTCAGGACTAGAGGCGAAGATAGCATTCAGCTCAGTGGAAGTGAGGGTGTGTTGTTGCCCATCATGGCAAATCTGAGTGCATCACAACTCGTCACTTTTGTCTTCTCCAGAGTGGCAAAGAATTCTTGGGTCAAAGTGGGATATGTAGGTTGGGGTGTGAAAAGAATATTCCACAATCCAATCCTCTTCAAGCCCATTTCCACTATCTCTTTGATTCCAAGATCTTCAATTGTCTTCTCGCAACTGTACCTAGAGGCGACGACTCGCCTTGTCATGCACTCGGGGTAAATGAGCTCGACTTTCCTTTTCCTGTGTCCTCTACCATAGGACACCCCCGCCGGTGCTTTGCCCAGGGTTCTTTCTCTGTCAGCCTCCAAATGTGCCGAAACATCTTCCCCTTTTGGCTCAAGCTCAACCTCTTCCTCGCTGTTATCTTATTCCTCCTCCATTCTATAGGATTGTGACCCCGAACTGGTATCGAGGTTATACCAACGTGCCGACTGTTCCTCTTCTTGTTGCAATTTCCACGAGGGTCGCAGCTGCACATCACGTCTCGCCGCCGCGCTAGATGTCGAGTGGCGGGGTGGTGTGGGCTTTGGAGGCAGCCTGGATGATGACTGTGCCACTTTAGATTTTTGAGTTCTTCTTGAGGTCGTCGGCTCGATTTCATCTATGAGATTGTCCAAGTCGAACCCCATGGACTCCTCATCTTCTTCGTCCTCCCCCTCATAGGTAGCGTCCGTGATGTGGTGGCTGTCGGATGAGCGGGAGTGTGATCCGCTCATCGATTGCGACCGGCGGAGGGAATGGTGGGAGGAGGTGGTTGGTGAGGGGGTGTGGGATGGAATGGATACATCGGAGGAGGCATTTTTAGAATGTCATTTCCCTCCGGTGAGGATGTTCGTCCCCTTTGTAATAGCCTTCCCAATCTTTTTCATGGTGGATATGGAGGTGAAGGTGGTGATTTTCGGATTTGGGTGGAGAAGGTGGTTGGATGTGGTTTTATGGGTGGAATGGAAGGATAGTGATGTATGGATGGTGGGTATATGATTAGTGGTGGATTTGGGCAAGAATGGAAGGGTTTTTGTGGAGGTTTTGTGTAGGGGAGTTGCTGGGCGGAATGGAGATGGAAATGGATATGGAGAGGTGATTGGGAGAGATTGGATAGTGGAAATGGTAGAGGAATGGTTGGGGATCGATTTGTAATGGATTGGGGATCAAATAGATGTGGTTTTGGGGTTTGGAAGTGGTGAATGGGGGAGCACGACAGTGGTTGTCGGTGCCATGATCATTTTCTGGAGGTGGAAAACGATAGAATGAGGAGGGGGCCTGGGTCTGGATGTTTAAAAGTATATATTTTTTTTCTGAACCGGGTTCGGCCACGGTCATGGAAGGTGGCCACGGTCGTGGCCAGGGTTGGGTAGCACGGCTGTGGCGGGTGCCACGGTTGTGTTGTCGATGAAGAACTCCCTGGTTTGACCTCGCCACGGTCGTGGCCCGCCTTCTTCAACACGGCTGTGGTGAGGACCACGGTCGTGGGCTGTCTCCTTCACCACGGTCGTGGCAGCTCACCACGGTCGTGGCTGTTCTTAAAAACAACCTGTAACTTTGGCTAACTTTGTGCAATAATTCCCACGACCGTGGCCATGTTCCACAGTCGTGTTTGGCCACATGAACCATGGTCGTGGTCGAGCTCCACGGCCGTGGTGTTGTTGTTCTTTCATCTTTCAAACTTTAAAACTTGAATTTTTGATTTTATTTGTTCTTTTGCCACAAATATGACTGAATGACCACGATTAACTTCTAGATCCTCTCTCTCTAATGTATATCACCTGCCATCATCAAAACTCAAACACAAACTGTAAAGCACAAGTGTGTGTGTGTATTGGTGTAAAAGAAAACTAAAGTATAGAAAAGGAGAAGGTTCGAGAATATCAAACCACGTGGGTCGCCTCCTAGTAGCGCTAAATTTAACACCTTCAACCAGGCTTATTGATTGTTGGACTTTTTCACTTTTTTGGAATCTTCAAAAGATCCTTGTAGTAAATCCCTTTCTCATCCTCGTCCAAGCATTCTTCTTCCTCGGATTCTTCTTCTATAAGCATAACGATATCAAAATCTTGATTGGCCTTGTCCGGGCCGACTTCAACAACAGATTTCAGCCTTTGCCCTTTAACGGCAAATTCCTTAGCTCCTTCTTTTGCACAAATCACCATTTCCCCGGATGGGTACACCTTCTTGACAAGGTAAGAACCTTCCCATCTAGACCGAAGCTTTCCGGGAAAGAACTTCATTCTTGAATTGTATAGCCATACCCATCTGCCGGGCTCAAACTCTTTCTTCTTTATGATCTTGTCATGTAGAAACTTGGTTCTTTCCTTGTAGCTCTTTGACATTTCATATGCTTCATGCTGCATTTCTTCTAGCTCATGTAATTGAAACTTTCTTTTCATCCCGGCTTTCTCTTCATTGAAGTCCATCTTCTTCAAGGCCCAAAGTGCCTTGTGCTGTATCTCAACCGACAAATGGCAACTCTTACCATAGAAAAGCTTGAACGGTGTAATGCCAATCAGGGCTTTATATGCAGTCCTATATGCCCATAAAGCTTCATTGAGGCGAAGTGACCAATCCTTGTGGTCCGGTCGCACCGTCTTCTCCAAGATGAGCTTTATCTCCCGATTTGCCAACTCAACTTGACCACTCGTTTAAGGGTGGTAAGGAGTAGCTACACGATGGTTCACTCCATGTCTCTTTAGCAGCCCTTCAAAGGTGCGGTGGATGAAATGACTCTCGCCATCACTAATCATAGCCCTTGGAACACCAAAACTGCTAAAGATGTTGGATTTCATGAAATCACACACCACCTTGTGATCATTTGTCCTTGTTGCCATAGCCTCAATCCATTTTGATACATAGTCTACGATGACCAAGATGTAGACATACCCAAAAGAAGGAGGGAAAGGACCCATAAAGTCAATCCCCCAAACATCAAACACTTCTACCACAAGAATCGATGATAGAGGCATCATGTCCCTCTTTGAGATGGTGCCCACTTTTTGGCACTTGAAGCAACTCTTGCAAAAGTCATGAGCATCTTTGAACAATGTTGGCCAGTAGAAACCACATTGAAGAATTTTGGCGGCTGTGCATTTCCCTCCAAAATGACCTCCACACACTCGGGAATGGCACATAGATAAGACTTCTTGCTGCTCCATCTCCGGAATGCACCTCCTAATGAGTTGGTCTGAGCAATACTTGAAGAGGTGAGGGTCATCCCAAATGTAGTTCTTTACCATAGCAAACAATCTCTTGCTTTCCTCTCTTGTCCACATGCTCGGTATCCTCCCACTGGCTAGGAAATTTTCTATGTGTGTGTACCATGGCTTTTGGACAAATGAGACTAAGAGGAGTTGTTCATGTGGCATTGTCTCTTTGATTGGACTTGTCATATCAAAAGGTCCATCAAGGTGGGAGAGATGATCTGCTGCACCATTTTCTACTCCCTTCTTATCCACAATTTCTATGTCAAATTCTTGGAGCAACAAAATCCATCGGATCAACCTTAATTTTGAGTCTTTCTTGGACATAAGATACTTCAAAGCAGCATGGTCCATGTAGATTGTCACTTTGTTTTGTAAGAGATACGGCCGGAACATGTCAAGAGCGAAGATCACCGCAAGCAACTCCTTCTCGGTAGTCGTATAGTTTCTTTGAGCATCGTCTAATGTTTTTCTTGCATAATAGATAGCATGAGGAATTCAGCCAATGTGTTGACCCAGCACAGCCCCCACCGCCATATCGGATGCATCCATCATGATCTCAAATGGCAGAGAGAAATCTGGGGGCTGCATGATAGGAGCAGAGATAAGCCTTTCTTTTAAATGATTGAAGGCTTCAACACATTTGTCATCAAACTGAAATTCAACATCTTTCTCAAGTAATCGACAGAGTGGTCTTGAGATTTTGCTAAAGTACTTGATAAAGCGCCGGTAGAAACCTGCATGTCCCAAGAAAGATCGAACATGTCTTACGGTCGAAGGAGTGTCGAGTGTAGAAATAAGACCCACCTTGGCCTTGTCAACTTCAATCCCATCTTTAGAAACTCGGTGTCTCAGAACTATACCCTCAGGTACATGAAATGGCTTTTTTCCCAAGATAAAACTAAGTGAACTTTCACACATCTTTCCAGAATAGCAGCTAGATGTAGCAAGAACTCATCAAAGGTTTTCCTGAAAACTGAAAAATCATCCATGAAAACTTCAAGTGACAAATCAAGCATGTCAGCGAAGATTGAGGTTACACATCTCTGCAAAGTGGAAGGGGCATTGCACAATCCAAATGGCATTCTCCGGTAGGCAAATGTACCACTTAGACAAGTGAATGTCGTCTTTTCCTGATCTGCTAGATGCACATCAATCTGGAAATATCCTGAGTATCCGTCAAGAAAACAGTAGAAGCTCTGCCCAGCCAATCTCTCTAAAATCTGATCAATAAATGGGAGTGGGTAGTGATCCTTCTTTGTCTTTTCATTGAGCTTCTGGTAATCAACGCACATTCTCCACTTGGATTGCTCTCTCACCAGCATAAGCTCACCATCGACATTTTCTGCAACTGTAATCCCGCCCTTCTTGGGAACAACTTGGATGGGACTCACCCACATACTGTCAGAAATGGGATAGATGATCCCTGCATCAAGAAACTTAACAACCTCTTGAGTTACAATGTCCTTCAACTTTGGATTTAGCCTTCTTTGCATTTGTTGGGTCGGTCTCGCATCTTCTTCTAAGTATATCCGATGCACACAAATGGAGGGGTCAATCCCTCTCAAGTTAGCAATAGACCATCCAATGGCTTGGATGTTCTTCCTCAAGACTTCCATCAAGGCATCTTCTTTCTCAGGAGAGAGAATGGAGGAAATGATCATCGGGAGGGTGTCATTTGAGCCAAGGAAAGCGTACTTCAATCCTTCAGGAAGTTTCTTCAACTCAAGAACGGGGGTGCTTCAAGGGAGTTCTTCAAAGGTGTAGAAATAGAAGGGAGGTCCTGACTTGCAGCCACTAAGGCTAGCTTGCACTCTTCATCATCTTCATCATCGTTGTCAGGGAACTCAACAATTGGTTCAAGACCTCTACCTTGAGTGGCAGTCTCAATCCACACAGGTAGGCACTCTTCAACAATCTTTTCTAGGCACTCCACCAAATAACAATCTTCTTCGGTGGCCCCTATCACTTCAGCTGTAGTAGAAGACTTGAAGATGTTCAACCAGATCTTCATGTGCATGAATGTAACATACATGGTCCCAGTCCTCACATGGATCATGACATCAGCTGTGGCTAGGAAAGGTCTCCCCAAGATGATTGGCACCTTTCTAGCCACTTTTTCCATATCAAGAATGATAAAATCGACTGGGAAGAAGGCAGAAGTATCCTCATCAAGACGGACCAGCACATCATCCACACACCCTCTAGGCATCTTCATAGATCAGTCGGCCAACTGTAGAGTGCAATGGGTTGGCCTCAACTCACCCATTTGGAGCTCAGCAAACAGATCATACGACATCAAGTTTACGCTAGACCCCAAGTCAAGAAGACCATGGTCTATGCGATGTGCCCCGATGTAGCATGAGATGATGGGAGCACCGGGGTCTTTTCTTTTCCGGGAGATGGTGTGTTGGAGAATGGAGCTCACTTGCTCAGTGAGGTTGATCTTCTTAGGTGTCCTCGCTGTCGTCTTTCTTTTGAAGGTGCACAATTCTTGAAGGAACTTTGCATAGGACGGAATTTGCTTGACTACATCTATAAGAGGTACGTTGATTTTCACTTGCTTGAAGATCTCCAAAATATCTTCCGCATGCTTCTTTTTTTTCTTTGCAACAGAAGGCTCCTCAAGTGCATCAGGATACAGAGGGAGTTGGGACCCCAATCGGTCCAAATCAATAGTATCATTCACTGGTATCACTGGAATCACAGTATCACAGCTCAGTATCACAGTATCAATGCTCGGCGTCACGGTATCAACACTGCCTCTTATCATAGTATCATCAATCTGCATCTCAGTATCAACCTGCTCAGCCTCAGCATCACCTCTACCAACAACTGTACCATGGGGCCTCTCCAAAGTCCTGCCACTTCTCAACGTAGTCACCTCCTTCACATGCTCATGGGTGGTAGGAGAGGGAGCTTGTGGAGGTGGTTGTGGCTGTTGGGGTGGTGGAGGCCTTTGGTGAGGAGAGTTGGGATTTTGAAGAATGAATTGGGGTTGCAGTTGTTGTTGTGGTGGGGGTGGTATTGTGGAGGCGGTTGTTGGTAGGTGTGAGGTTTAGGTGGAGCATATTGATAATTGAGTGGCCCTTGAGGAGGCAGAGGAGCATAGGGGTTTGGTGGGGCTTGGTAAGATGGTGGAACATAAGCACTCGAAGTGTTCCCTAGAAAAACCCCATCATTGTTCGGATTTGGTAGTGGTTGAGATGGAAGTCTACCTTCTTCCCTTCTAGCCAAAGAGAGAGAAATTTGATCCAACCTCTGCTCAAGATGGTTTATAGACTGCCCATGTGCATTGACATCATTTTTTACTTCATCTAGGTCCTTAGCCTTCCTAGTACCTCTTCCTCAAACTTGGAGCTGTAGCGTGGATTTTGCTGCCCCTGTCCTTGCCCATCCTCGTTCTGTTGTTTCCAAGAGAAGTTGGGGTGGTTCCTCCACTCGGGAGTGTATGAGATAGACATTGGACCCTGGTTGTTGTGGCCACCAAAGGAATGTAGAGTGTTGACTTCCTCGTCTATAGTATCAAAAACCATTGCGGGTTGGCTAGAAGAGCCACCCACTTGATTCTTCATCATCTGCATCATATCAGCCATCATCTTCATCATATCGGGGTCAGTGGCATTGCATGCGGGAGCCACTGAGGAGGGTGAAGGAGTGTAGTTCTGGCCGCAATGCCCCCCTTTAGTGGAAGCTCAGTGGCGAGAATTCTCGGCGAGATGCTCAAACAGCGGCCATGATTCCTCGGGCGGCTTTGCCATGAACGTGCCCCCGCAAGAAGAATCTACGTTGTTTTGGATTTGCTCCTCAAGCCCGGTGTAGAAGGCCTAAACTAGCTGCCAAAGAGTAACCTCATGATGAGGGCAGTCACGAAGCAACTTCTGGAACCTCTCCCACACCTCGTGGAAGGGCTCGTTGTCTTTCTGGGCAAACGATGTGATGCACCTTCTCATGTAGGATAACTTGGTGATGGGGAAGAACTTCGTGAGAAACTCATTCTTCACCTCATTCCAAGTGACCAACTCTGACGTCGAGATGTACCACTCCTTGGCCTTCTCTTTGAGAGAGAAGGGAAAGAGCGTCTTCCTGATTGAGTCGTCGGTGGCGGATGGCGTGCGGAAGGTAGAGAACGTTTCAAGGAACGCGTCTATGTGGTGGTAGGGGTACTCGTTCTCCATACTGAAGTATGTAGGGAGAAGCCCCAAGAGCGCCGACAGGATGGAGAACTGTTGACCTGGCATCTGGTCAACTAGAGTGGCGATGGGGGAGTTGTAGTTCCCCGACGTGAAGTACTCGTGAAGTGGGTGATGTGGCGGTGGAAGTGGAACATCCGGTGGCGGGTTGTTCTCAGCCATCTCGTCCTCTCGGTGTAGGTTGCGGTGAGCTTGACGCCTTCTTCTCCCAATCTCAGGGTCGTAAACCACCAAGTCGGTGCAAGTCGAGTGTGTGCTACGCATGCACAGCTGTCACCTCTGCAAGTCACAAATAAAAAACAAGGAGCCAAGTTAGCGAACCAATATGCAAGAGTAACATAAAGAATAAATAATAGCAATGGTGAGGGAAAAAGGAAAGGCTAAGCTACACTATCTAACTAGGCCGAGAGCCTCTATACCCGGCAACGGCGCCAGAAAGCTTGGTGCGCTCCCGCTAGAGGCTTACAACACCGGCCAACTAGGGTGGCCGAGTGCAATCCATGAGTTCGGGAGGCACGGGAGTGATGGGATCTTTGCTTTCAAAATTTGTATGGTCCCATATCGAGTCTATCACTAAAACTAAAATAATTCGCCCGCAAGCGTACGGGGTACTGTTGTAGTATAGATCAAAGGAAAGATGTGGGGTCGATCCACGGAGATAGAGGGGGCGCTAGAGTTAGAAGGCGTGAGCTACATTCCTATTGTGGAGAGTAAGGTTTATAGGGTTTTAAGGTTGATTGGTTGTTGATTAAGCTAAGAGAGCGAGTAGGAAAAGCAATATGAAAGTAAGTTATCAAAAGACTAAATTAGCAATTTAAGTCAACAAACTATCTAAACAAGAGCAGGAACAAACTACACTAGACTAAGCAAGCAACTAGCAATTGAGAGCCTAAGTTAACCACTAATCAAGATCAAAGACCTAAATTAACACTTAGCTAGCAAAACTAGGCAATCAACTAAGTTAACTAAAGTAATTGAACTACACTAACATTATTTGGGAAATGTCACCATAACAAGAAATTGGCATATTTCATTCTAGACTACCAAACCAAACAACAAGGTGGGTTCTATGAGGATGTACCATATGCTACTAGTTGGAGAACTAGGGCTAGGTGTAATTCTCATAGGACTTACCAAGTCTAGGTCTCTAGGATAAGTGGTATTAGTCAATTGAGGACCAAGGGTAAGGATGGGAGTAGAGATGAGGATATTTGACCTCATGCCACTAGCCACCTCAGCCTTTAGGAAATCCTAGGCAATTGCACTAATCACACTTATACTAGTCACTTAGAACTCACAATTACATGTAGGAAGGTGATTATGTAGGAAGATAGGGGGCTAGCTAGGGATCTGAATTAAGGACCTAGGAGCCAATCCTATGATAGCTACATAGAAACCAACATCCTAGAGGCAAATGTCTTCAAGCACCACAAGGCAAGCAATTAATGTAATTAAACAACATTCACATGCACAAGTAATGGGAAATGAGATACAAGCAAAGGAAATCATCATAGAAGTGAAATATGTTCATTACAAATTATATTCCCCCAACATGGTATCAAAGTCACATTTTAGCCCCAAACAGCCCACCCTAAGGGAGCTTAGCTATACATGATCAAAACAGAAACAAAGGAGAAGGGAAAGAGAGTAGGAAACGCCATGTATGCTTGATGAAGCTTGACTTCTTCACCTCCTTGCTGCCAGCCATGATCCTCCTCCTCCAATGGTGCCCAAGAGCATGGAAATGGTGGAATGGATGGATAGAAACCTAGAGAAACTAGGTTTCTATGGTGGAAATGAGTGGAAAGTGGGTGGAAATGGGATTAAATGCAAGGGAGTAGGTAGATGGGAGTAATGGATGTAAGGGAGCAGCTGGGGGCGGCTAGGAAGTGCTCTCTCCCGAGCCCTAGAAGCATCTAGTGCTTATATAGGAGCTAGGACTAAGTGGGGGTAAAATAGGAAAAATAGTGAAAAGTTGTATAGGGTAGGTGATCACCACGGTCGTGGTGGGTGTGCCACGGCCGTGGTGAGGGTAGTGGGGAACGGCCATGGGGGGTGAACACAGTCGTGGGGTGAAGGAAGTGGTGAGATGGTGGTGGTCACGACCATGGCGGAGTGCCACGGTCGTGGTGGGTAGCATGCACCACGGCCGTGTTGGGTAACACAACCGTTTTGGAGGAGTTGGAGGTGACCGTGGGGAGGGGCCACAGGCGTCTTGATCAGCTTCGACCACGGTCGTGGTGACTTGGCCACAGTCGTGGCTTTCCGGGCAAATTCCCTGTGGGCAACTGACTTTTCGCAATTAATTCCCACGGCCGTGGTAGGGTGCTACGACCGTGTTCTCTTCTCCTGACCATGACCGTGCTGATGGCCACGGTCGTGTTGTCTTCACTGGTCACGGTCGTGGTTGGGAGGCCATGGTCGTGCGTGATCTAATGAATTCCCTGTTGCAAC
Source organism: Alisma plantago-aquatica (assembly GCA_963693085.1). Classification (NCBI taxonomy): domain Eukaryota; kingdom Viridiplantae; phylum Streptophyta; class Magnoliopsida; order Alismatales; family Alismataceae; genus Alisma; species Alisma plantago-aquatica. The sequence continues at coordinate 489,518,065 of OY856409.1, read as the reverse complement.
ATGTTGGAACTTGGCAATAAACCCACGACTGTGGCATTAGGGCCACGGTCGTGGTGAGGCTTGACTTCTTGATTTTTCTTCTTACTTTGTCAATTTCGGATGCCTTTTCTTGGGGATGATTCTTGGCCACTGGAGGTAGGTTGAGGGATACTTTGGGGCCTTCTTTGGGCCCCTCCTTGAGTGGGGGAACCCTAGAACTCCCTATCTCTCTCTCTTCCATCTAAGCATGGTCCAAGTACCTGAAAAATAGTGCAAAGAACATCCATAAGCATATTTGCAAGGATAATCACATTGGGGACAATAACATGTAATTCTAATGCATTTGAATGTGATAAAGGTACAAAATGACACAAGATACATCCCTAGAATAGGGTTGGATCATGGAGCCAGTGTACATGCACATGAAGATCGGGTGCCTGAGGTCCCCCAGTTTGACCCAACCATTCTCGAAAACCCTTCCAATCAACACCTTATGGGGCAGCTGATGGCTATGATGAATCACATGGTGGAGAGATTACTTGTGCCTCAGTCTAGGGCACCAATTCCCCATGGTGAATCTTTGGGTTCTGGAAAGACCTTTGAGCGGCTTCGCCGAGTCAGAGCTTCAAAATATGTGGGAACGGCTAATCCAGTGGATGTAGATCTATGGTTGACAAGTCTTGAGAAGACCTTCTGGATCCTTAACATCCCTGAGGCAGACAAAGTCACGCATGTTGTCTACCTTTTGAAAGGTAGTGCTGGCCACTGGTTGGCCATAGAAGAGGAGAAGCGGCCTGGTGAGGTGATATATTGGGAGGTTTTTCGACAGGAGTTCATTAATCGATACTTCCCGAGGACATATCTGGATGAGAAGGTCAGTCAGTTCAAGCATTTGCGGCAAGGATCTTTAAACATCATCAAGTATGAAGCCAAGTTTATGGAGCTATTAAGGTTTTGTCCTCACATGACTATGACAGATGATGAGAGGATAAGGCATTTTGAGAAAGGTTTGAGTTCCAAGTTGTCTACACCAACTGTTGCCTTAGAGAATAGAGAAAGGTTTGCCACATTTGTGGAGTCATTTCGAAGGATCGAAAGGTCGGTTAGGGAAAAGAGAGAGGCCATGGCAAGGAAGAGGCATGCTCAGTTTTAGAAACAGATGCCTGGGGGCTTCTAGAAGTTGAGGTTTTTAGCGCCACCTGTGATGCAAGGCTCTAATGCATCATCACAATGGTCACCTATTAAGGGAAGAGGACACAATTTTCTACCTTCCAGAACCTACAGTACAACATCAATTGCAGTAACGGGGCCATCTACGTCGCAATTTGGGAATGGATCTTGTTTTTGGTGTGGACAGATGAGACATCTTAGACGAAAATGTCCGATGAGAGACATCGAAGTAACACAACAACCAAGGTAGAATCAGCAGGGTCCAAAAGGATGGCAGTTCAGCAATGCCAGAGGACGTGGATGTAGTCAAGTGTCACAGGATGGATCATTTGTGAAAGGAAGAAAAGGACGTGGGCGACAACAAGCAACGACTCGATTCTATGCTATGAGTCAGCCGGAGGTGATAGTCAACCCGTGAGTAGTTGTAGGTCAGATGGAGTTATTTCATTTTGATTTGTCTTCTTTTTGCTTTATATTTGTTTTGGTTGACCCAGGTGCTACACACTCTTTTACCACACGTAGTATGATTGATAGATGTCTTTTTCCTATTAGTCATAAGAAGGATAGCTTGTTGTTAGAAACCCCTCTTGTTGGACCATCGGAGTTGCGAGATGTATGTCCATCCTGTGTTCTTTCTTTTTTGGGACACAATATACAAGTGGACCTCATACCACTTGATATGCATGGATTCGATGTGATCCTTGGGATGGATGCTTTGGAAAAGTATAAGGTTGTTTTGGACTGTGGCTCTAAGTAGGCAGTGTATGCAGATGGCAGTAAAAACTGGATCTTCCAAGGAGATAGGAAGATTCTTCTGACATGTTTGGTGTCAGCTATGGTGGTAGAAAAGTTGATACGACAAGGTTGTAGAGCATTCTTGGCTCATGTGGTGGATACTAAGGCAAGAGGTCCTAGTAACCAAGAGTTGCCAGTTGTTCAGGAGTTTGAAGACATGTTCCCAAATGAGTTTTTTCCCCCTCCCAGAGAGATTGATTTTGAAATCAACCTAGTACCAGGTACTCATCCTGTAACATAAGCGTCATACATAATGGCTCCAACAGAGATGGCAGAGTTGAAGAAACAGTTGCAAGAGTTGCTCAATAAAGGTTTCATGAGACCGAGCACATCGTCATGGGGTACTCTAGTTCTATTCGTGAAGAAGAAGGATGGGTCTATGCAGTTGTGCATAGATTACAGGCAGTTGAACAAGGTTACGATCAAGAACAAGTATCCTTTGTTGAGGATAGATGATCTGTTTGATCAGTTGCGCGGTGCGAAAATGTTCTCAAAGATCGATTTGCAGTCCAGATATCATCAGCTCAGGATCAAGGAGGATGACATACCAAATTTAGCTTTCAGTACGAGGTATGAGCATTATGAGTTTGTGGTTATGCCATTCGGGCTAACCAATGCACCGACATCATTCATGGACCTGATGAATAGAGTGTTTCGTCTGTTCTTAGATTAGTTCATGGTGGTATTCATAGATGATATATTGATCTACAATAGTGATAGTCAATAACACGAGCAACAACTTCATCAAGCATTGACTCTTCTCAGGCAACATCAGTTGTACGCCAAGTTCAGTAAGTACGAGTTCTGGCTGAAAGATGTGACTTTTCTAGGTCATGTGATCTCTGCATAAGGGATACGTGTAGATCCCAAGAAGGTCGAGTCAGTAATAGAATGGGAACAACCAAAGATGCCAATAGAAGTTTGTAGTTTTCTAGGTTTAGTAGGATACTATCGGCGGTTCATCAAAATATTCAACATGATAGATTTGCCTCTAACAAGGTTGACAAGGAAAGGTGTACCTTTTGTTTGGAGTGAGAAATGTCAACAATATTTTTAGACCCTAAAGGAAAGACTGACCAGTGCACCGGTGTTAGTGCTGCCAGAATAAGGGAAAGGTTACATAGTTTTCTGTTCTACATCCAAGAATGGTTTAGGCTATGTGTTGATGCAGGAAGATCATGTAGTTTCTTTTGCTTCCCAACAGCTTAAGAAACACGAGGAGAAGTATCTGACACATGATCTGGATTTAGCTGTAGTGGTCCACGCATTAAAGATATCGAGGCACTATCTTTATGGGGAGACATGTCAGATCTTCACAAATCATAAGAACTTGAAGTATATATACTCGCAACATGAGTTGAACATGTGACAGTGACATTGGATGGAGTTCATCAAAGATTATGACTTTACAATTGATTATCATCCAAGTAAGGTGAATGTGGTGGTAGATGAATTTAGCAGAAAGTCTTCATCACCTTCCACAGTGAGGGGCCAGTTGAGTTCTTTGATGTGCCACAAGCGGGACATGTTTGTGTCTCTACGTCAGCTGAATGTCCAGTTTGGAGTCTCTACGCTAGCTGGTTTGATGGCACAAATGCAAGTAAAGCCTACACTGAGACAACAGATCAAAGAAGCACAGTAGACAGATGCTACAATTCAGTTGATCATATCAGAGTTCGACAACGAGAAGCGTGATGGCTTCCATGAGTCCTAGGAAGGACTAGTTTGTTACCATAACATGATGATGGTTCCTGATGCCGATAATCTAAGGAAGTTAGTGCTAGAGGAGGCACACACATAGATGTATGCTATGCATCCAGGTGTCACCAAAATGCATCATAACTTGAAAGATATATATATATATATATATATATATATATATATATATATATATATATATATATATATATATATATATATATATATATATATATATATATATATATATATATATATATATATATATATTGGTGGCCCAGATTGAAGAAGGATGTAGCTGAGTTCATACCAAAGTGTGCAGTATGTCAGCGGGTCAAGGCAGAACATTAGAAGTCGGCAGGAAGATTACAACCCATGCCAATACCGCAGTGGAAGTGGGATCATGTAACTATGGATTTCATAGTTGGTCTACCAAGGATAGCTAGGAATCACGATTCTATCTGGGTGATAGTCAACAAGTTGACAAAGTCTGCACATTTCATACAAGTGAAGACAGCGTACACAATAGAGAATCTTGTACAAGTTTATGTTGATGAAATAGTACGACTGCACGGTGTACCAGTGATGATAGTTTCTGACAGAGGTCCTCAGTTCATGAGTCATTTTTGGGAGCAGTTGAATATATCTTTAGGAACATAGTTGAGGTTCATTACTTCCTTCCACCTACAGACTGATGGACAGTCTGAAAGGACTATTCAGACTTTGGAGGATCTTTTGAGAGCATGTGTTCTTCAATTCCTAGGTAGTTGGGACATACATATCAGTCTGATAGAGTTTACCTACAACAATAGTTATCAGTGAAGCATTGACATGGCACCATATGAAGCGTTATATGGCAGAAGATGCAAATTTCCTTTGTGTTGGTATGAGTCTGGTGAGTATCAACTCTTGGGTCCAGAGTTAGTGCAGCAGACAACAGAGAAGTTAAGGTTATATAATAGCAGTTGAAAGCAACACAGGTCAGGCAAAAGTCATATGCAGATAATCATCGTCGACCTTTAGAATTCCAGGTAGGAAACAAAGTATACCATAAGGTCTCACCTTGGAAATGCGTGCTAAGGTTCGGGAGAAAAGGCAAGTTGGCTCCCAGGTATATGGGACCATATCTAGTTATAATACATGTTGGAAAGGTAGAATACAAGTTGGAGTTGTCGCTAGAGTTGCACATGTTGCATCCAGTGTTCCATGTCAGTATGCTGAAGAAAAGTAACCCCAGGACAGAGGCAGTTTTAAGCCAGTTGAGGTAGAGCTTGATGAAGATGTGACCTACGAAGAAGGTCCAGTTCTGGTTCTTGACAGACGAGTGAAGAAGATGAAGAAGAAGGACCTAGTTCTTGTGAAGGTTCTTTGGCATCATCGTGGTATTGAGGAAGCCACATGGGATCTTGAGGAAGAGATGAGGAGGAAGTATCCCTCACTTTTCTCTTAGGATTTTGGGGGCAAAATCCTTTTGTAGGGGTTTATGGCTTGTAAGGACCCTGACCTTTATTTTGGGCTTACCTTGTTTGCTTTGCCTAGACCTGGTGTTTAGAGGCTTTCTTAAACACCTGAGGTGTGATTAGGGTTTTTGTGCTTTATTGTGGGTCTTTTTGGTGCAAACTGCAATTTACCCAGTTCTAGGGTTTGTGTGCAAGTTTGTTACCTTGAGAGAACTCTTTCTCTCTCTTGGCATCCACTAGAGAAGAGAGGATGGGTTGGGTGGCTGGTTTGAGCTTGTTGGGCTTTGTTTGGGCCTTGTCAGCCAAGTGTATGTACCTTGCTTTGGTTTGAGCCTCTTGGTGTGTTGCCTTATATCGACAATGGCTTTTGGTGGAGGTGTATCAGGCAGAAGCTGCTTGGGGTGATTGTATCGGGTTGTGCCTTGCCTTGTTGGGCAACACACACCCTCTTCATCTTAGCATCATTTATGTCACCCTCCCTTGGACACATGGCACTCGATGCTAGCAAGTGGCATGACCTTGGACATGTGGAGTTGGGGTGCTAGCGTGTGGCGTGGCCCTTAGACAAGTGGTTCTTAGTGGACGCCACCTTGCCTTACTCTATCCCTTACCCTCGAATATATATACCACCCTCCTTGCTTTCTAGTGGTCTATTTAGTTCCTCTAGTTGCTTGCTCTCTTTCCCCTTGGTGGCTGAGTAAGAGGAAGAAGAAGGAGAAGTGGTGGCTCAAGCTTGAAGGAGGTTCTTCCCTACACCCGTGGAGCTTCGAGCTAGAAGTGGTTGTGGCTTGAGGCAGGTTACATAACTTCTAAACCTAGCTATTATCTCGGATGCATGTTAGATCTTCCTATAATCCCTTATTCAACCATCTATCTTAGTGATTATCACGCCTTACTCTATGCTCTATGTGATGTCATTGCTCTTATGTTCTTGGATCAGGTTAAGATCATATATGCTATCTTGTTGAGTTGTTTGTGTTGGCCGATATAGATGAGGGCTTGAGATCTTGAGGTTGAAGATGGCTTACCTGGCATGCTCTTTGGAGGGTAGAGTCTTGGGCGATACCCCTCTCTAATCTTTGCTTTTGAGAGGTGAGCCTAAGGTCTTTACCTGATATGCTTTGAGGAGATGAGCTTGTACAATACCCCTCTCTAAGCTTTGTTTTGAGAGGTGATCCAACTCTGGATGCCTTGGGCATTATGGTGTTGGTTTGTCTGATAGAGATGTTGATCTAAGTGTTGAACCCAAGAGGATGACCTAACCTTAGTTCCCAATATGATGCCTCTGTAGAGTTGTGAGCTTTGCCCGATAGCCATAGATGTGTACCTTACCTGATATCCCTCTTAGGTAGTACCTTGGACGATAGAGTTGTGGGTACCTGGATGAGCCTTGTGCATGATGTGCCTTATCTGATACTCTTGAGTTAGAGCTTGGGAGATATAGTAGAGTGGCGCCTTAGTAGCTGGGGGTGACATGGTTAGGGTTGCTTATTGATATGAAGCTGGTGAGCCTTTGGGTGACATGAGGATGGAGGCATCGTGTTGTGTGTAGGGAACCTGATAGGCTTGATCCTTTGGTTGCCTGATACCTTACCTTTGGGTTTATCTTGAGTAATGTTGACTGATATCTTAAGAAGTTCTCTCTTGACCTTGATATGCTTGGACGATATGGCTTTGGTAACCTCTTGCACGATATGAATTGGAGTGGGCTACTTGATATGGTGGGTGAACCCTTGCACGATACCCTAAGAGTGTAGTGTTACCCGACACCATGTGTAAGCATGTTGAGAATCTTGCTTTGACTGATATGGGATCTTGCCTGGTATCATCTTGTGTAGTGTGTCGCACCTTGTAGCCGATACAGTTTCTAGTGAGGGTTTGTTTAGTCGCTACATCTTTGGTGAGGGTTGTGCCCTAACCTGGTATGCTTTTAGTGTGGGTTGTTCCTTAACCCGATATCTCTTTGCGTTACCTTGAGCCTTGATGTTTTGAAGGTTGTAATAGTTTGATATGTTATCTTGTTGTCTTGAGCCTATCTTTTGAGGGTGCTATGCCCCATCATCTTGATGTTATGAGGTAAATCATATATGTGGTTGCATAGATATAATGAGCTATGATGTTTCACTTAATTGCATCTTATGTTCTTCATAGTTAAGTGGAATACCCAATAAAGTACATTACACGTTATGCCTTTATGCTTATATGGTGATTAAGGGAGTAGGTGGTTTACTACTTCAAAATAGTAAATCCTAGTAAGGTAACGAGCATGTCATAGTTTATGAATGATGGCATAATTATCTTTCTTATGATCATGCTAACCATGCAGGTGTCACCAGTTGAATTCATAGACAAGTGAGAGCTATGATGCTTGCATGTGATGACCCTTGTATGGCCTATGGTTTGTGTAATTATCTGATGATCTAATGGGATTGAATCCCTGGAATATATGCAACTTGAGATGGGCTTATAATGAATGGCAAGTGGCCAACGAGTTATGTGATAATGAGACACTGATGGCATCATGTATATGTTTCTTCTGAATCTAGTAATGGAGATATGTACCTTCCTTTTATAGTTTTTTGTTATGTTTAATGCGTTATAACTTGATTGATGCTAAAATCCACTCTAACTGACTTAATCAAGTAAAGAGGAACCTTATCATGTAGTTTACCCTGGCCATAGATCCATTCATCGTTAGGAGTTGGTGAATGGTGAAACGGGTTTTCCTACGGGATTACGTAGAGGGCATATTGTTGAATATGCGACGGATACGTCCGACAAATGGATAAGAGTGCAACTTCAGTTGTAGGCTCAGAAATGGTTGGAGCACGGTGAAAATGCACGTGGCTCGGAAATGATTGGAGCACAATGAATAGGCTCGTGACTCAGAAATGGTTGGAGCACGGTGAATAGGACCATGGCTCAGTGATGATGGAGCACGTGAATAGGATGTGGCTCAGTACACTAGCGCCGCGACCTGTACCAAGGCAGGCTAGGGGAAAAGGGTATCCTACTGGAGCTGACCTTGTTACTGAGGTCACTTATGTAGTAAACTACGGTCTTGCTATTTGTTGTTCGTGCACTGACCACAAGGGTCTGAGGTCATGGCTTCCGATTCTTCCATTAGACATTATATGACACTAATTTTGACTTTGTAGTGGTCGGTTGGATCTGAGTGGTACGAATCACTTCCTCAGTGCATAATAATTTGTAATCCAATCGTATAGTATATTTGCTTAGGACAAATATGAAACATTGGTTGAGGCCTTGTATGACAGATAATCTCAAGAAGTCTTTCATATATGTGCTTTTTGTGTTCCATCTAAGATGATAATATGCTCCTTACAGGTTGTGGTAAGTTGCTATATAGTTCTATCCTTTATCAGTTCTTACTTCATATCTCTCAGGCGAATATGTTTCATCTATTTTATCTGTTATGCTTTATCTGATCTAACTTTCCGTGAGATAATAGTTCGACAAAAGGTTATGTTTCTTATTGGGACTGTGTGTCTCACCTCGTTGGTTACAACCTTTTTAGGTGATCAAGCTATACGTGGTAGAGGTCGTGGTGTTGCGAATGAGCAATAGGAAGAGTAGTAGAAGGCAAGGATGGATACGCTACTGTTGTTGGTCTTGTGGTAGAGTCCTAGAGTCTTCCCTATACTCTCAGGTCCTTAGAGGTGTTTGATGATGTTTTGCAAAGATATGTTTTGTATCATGGTTTCCTCTATATCTTGATGTTGTGGTCTTGGATAGGCTTGATGTAAATATATGAACATGTGAAGCATCCTTGATGTATATGGGACAGATGGATACCATGTACTGGTGATCAGAAATCTTGTATATAATATATATATAACATATATGTTTTTCAGTTTATGGATCTATTGGTAATAGTTCCTTTTATATGATGTTCCACAATTGGTTTTAGTCTTTAAAGGTTTTTGTTAATCTGTTGTTTATGGTTAATCTTCTGCTTTGTTCTCATGGCGTCTCATCATCTGTGTGGCGGCGGGATGTTACAATGACCATATTACCCCATATACTCACAACTCAACTCTTCTTCACCCAAAGCAAAGAGTGGACGTCCCCTTCTCTCAAACACCTTTCTCCATAAAATTAACCAATAAATTCTTCTCTCACTAGTACTGTTTTGTTGTTTGGCGTCACATTTCTTAACATCATTTTTTCATCAAAACCGACACCAAAACTATGTGACATCATTTACTTAAACATGAATGTCCCAATTTTGTCAACTTTTAATGTCAAGGAAAAATATGGGTACCTATTTAGTTTTGAAATCGGTTTCAAAAATAGACTTTGACATCAAAGTCCACCCGTAAAAGTCAAATTCATGGCAAATTTTGAAAAAGCAAGTACCATGTCAGATTATGAGGAATTGATGATGCAATCCTTCCTGCAAAGCGACCCACACAAATTATCTCCCCTCAAATTGGATTGTATCATCAATTATGCTAAATGAACTTGTATATCTAAGGTTCATGGAGAAGGGTATAAAGTTGTGATGTCAGTTTCGTGAAAATATATTTCCCCCAAATTGGATTGTACCATTGGTTACGCTAAATCAACATGCATTGCAACATAAGGTTCTTAGAGAAGGGTATAGAGTTGTGATGTCAGTTTCTTAGGTCCAGATCGAAGAAGAATATTCACCTTCATTTCTGGTTGTTTTATGTGAAACAGATGACACAACATATATCTTCAATTTTCAAAAATCAACAGAGGAGTTGCCACTAATAGCAACATAAATTTTATCTTTTCCTCCATTATCAATGTTACCAACCTGTACAACCTATCTGGCTCTCTCTGGTGATGCCGACGACGATGATGATAGTTATGCTTCCACTTCATCCATCTTCACCGCCTCCATTCCAGCCATCACCCCACCACTTCTTCTTCCTGATCCTTTCTCCATTATCGGTTGCTTCTTCTTTCGACCCACTTCTCCTTCTCCTCTATTCATCACCTCCCTCCTCTCTATGGTGATGTCACCATTGCTTCTTGGAGCACCACCACCTATTCTCTTACTTGGAGCATTGTCACCTCTACTCCTACTTGGATATGCTTCCACCTCTACTCCTACTTGGAGACGTCACTTCTTCCAATGTCTATTTTGTTTGGAGCTTGAGATTGGATCCCTGTCCACTACCATATGTCCTCATATTCTCTCATGTTCATTTCTTTGTTCATGTGCACAACTGTTGTTCCTACTATCCTATGCTACAAGGTCCATTTCTTTTTCTGTAACCTATATATCATAATGCATGTGATGAATGATGATGTCCAAGAGACTATCATGCAAATCATAAATATGAAAATTGTGATGAATGTTCCTTTGTTATTTATACCAAGACATTATTTATTGCTTGCAATTTGAATGTTATATGGTTAAATAATCACACCTTGAAATTAATATGCTAAATTTGACATGATATCTAAATTAACTTGATTTAGATTTGTGAAAAACTAGATATGATGGGGAAGATCCCTTACGTGTAGGTTTTCTTATTGCTTGATAGAAAAGTGGCAACCACCCTTTCCTATAAATAGGAGAAGGGGGGAAGCATCCAAACATAGACCAAACCCTAATGGGCCAAGGGCATACTTGGGCCCATATTACAAATAGACTATAAGTAACTTAAGTAAAAGACTAAACACTCAAGTAAATAGACACTCTAATAAGAATGAAATTGATATAAACTTACCTAAACCTTAAACCCTAATGTTTAAACCCTAATCCCTATATTTTGTAAGCCTAGAAACCCTAATGAGTAAATCTTGGATTGTCCCTAGTTTGGGACTATTCTTCAATGCTTAATGTCACTTGGGTTCTAAGTGTATAATGCATACTCAATTTCCAAGATGTTTTGTCAGCACTTCCCCTTTTGTTTTCTAAGAACTACACATGTGGGTATATGCTCATCTACATCAGTTTACTTGGACAACTGTGGGGAAATGCTATTAAAATATATTTGAAAATGGAGTACACATTATACACTTAGTAGTGAGATTAAGTGTTCAAGAGTCGGATAGGTGGTACACATTTATAACTAAACCCTAAATCCTAAAACCCAAACTCTTAACAATACACAATAGTCTTTAGATCATAATCGTATATTCTATTGACCTAAAAACATGTTTGAGATTTACTCATTAGGAATATATCTTGGATAGTCCCCAATTTTGGACTATTCTTGAACACTTAATATCACTAAGAATATAAGTATATAATGTGTGTTCAATTTTCAAGATGTTTCATTAGCACTTCCTCTTTGGTTGTCTATGTACATATGTAGGTGGGTATATCCCATCTACATCGATGTACTTGGAGAATTGTAGGGAAATGATGTTGAAATATTCTTGAAAACTGAATACACATTATACACTTACTAGTTAGATTAAGTGTTCAAGAATAGGGTAGGTGGTACACATTCATCAATATGTAGCTAACACCTAAATTAATTTAAATATATTTTGTTTTAAAATTGACGTGGAGATGGGTTATATTGTCCATGTAGGAATTGTAGTAACAACTTGAAAGTTGACATTATTGACCAAATCAAAAGTCATGGCATGCGCAACGGGGTTGTACATGATATACGTAATGGTACTGGAATGGATAGATTCCTACAATGAGACCAGTAGATATTTACAATGGTACTTGTGTTGAATAAGAAATTTTGACGATGTTCATGTGAACGAACCAATTTCAATAGACATGGTTGACAAACATGGTTGATAAGATGCTAGATAGTTCTTGGGAAAATCTTAGTGATCTTTCTTCCTTATTTAGAAACATTTTTCATGATGTGGAGAGAGTTTATGAAGCTAAGAGTTGTATTGAGATTGTATACTCTGAAGGCTAAAATTAGGTGAAGCGAAAAAAGCTTCATGTATATGTTGTCTTTGTTGAAAGAAATTCTTTCTGAAGGTAATGAGCTTCCTATCTCGATGTATGAAACAAAGAAAATGTTGTGCCCAATGGGAATGGAGGATAAGAAGATACATGCATGCATGAATGATTATGTGTTATCTCCAGAGGACAATATAGGTTTGAAAAATTGTCCAAAATGTGGAGCGTGAAGGTACAAAATGTCAAATTCAAGTCAGGCTAAAACTGGGTCTCATGCTAAGGTGATGCGGTATCTACTGATAATGCCATGAAGTCAAAGCTTATTTGCTAATACCATAGATGTGCAAGATTATCTTGGCATGAAGATGTAAAAAACAAGGATAGGATCATACAACATGCATCTGATTCCCCACAATAGAAGACAATTGATTTATTGTACCCTAAATTTGATAATGAAACCAGGAATTTAAGACTTGGCTTTGTACTAATGGAATAAATCCATATGGAACATTAAGCATCCAACATAGCACTTAGTATGCTATGATTGATATATACAATCTTCCTCCTTGATTGTGTATAAAACAAAGTGTGTCATTAATAACACCCAAATTTGTGTAGTATTACTATGTGTTTCACCTTAATTTTTATATCTTTATTAGCCATGATATGCCTTTACTTATTTAATTCTTAATGTTTTCATAATTTGTCCTTTTTCTAAATACAAATGTTTAATAAATGCAATTTTTTGGCTTGCAGACAACACAAAATAAATTTATTTGTGTCCATTAATTGATTGTGATGATTAAAGAAAAAAGCCATCAATTTATATAATGGAATAATTAATATATTTTTTAATTTACCACAATAAAACGTTGCAAATTTTAACCGTGTCTTTTGACCAAGATTTAAAATGGTCATAAAGAGTGGAAGATGAACGGAAGACATAAGAAGAACTTAATTTGACAATGTGTTCCCTATTTTCTCATAAACTATTAAAGAATGGATAATATTCCATTCCATGTGCCTTGGCAATCAACATTTAACAAAACTTCAATTTCCTTTGGTGCTTCAAAGAACCGCATAGATATCTCAGTAGTAAACAAAGGGTAGCCATATGTTCCTTTTACATGAGCATGTCACATCAATCTACGAGGCCCATCCATTAAAGTACATATCCTTTTGTGTCTGCCACTTAAGAAGATATCAAGACTATCAAGGAAACAATAATCCACGATGACAAATAAAATATAACTTACTAAGGGCTCATTACCGGAAGCGACAAGTGCTATCGAGCAATCGCCAAACAATACATCAAGAAACCAATGCCATCGACCCATGCATGTATCGATGACCATGTTAAATAGCCTTGCCATTGAGCACATGACAATCAAATACAAGGTTGTCGAGCTCTTATATAAATACAAGGCTATCGATCTTATCACATGTTGTCATATTGACGAGACCAATCAGCCCATTAAGCAGTACCTATCGACTAACAAATTCGTGCCTTGCGCAGCCGGTCAACATATATGAGTTATCAAAAACCCAGTGACTAACCAACCAATCAACCTCCTTCGACGATCACCTATCGAATTTTCCGGTCGACAACCACCAAAATGTCTAAGAGAGTCAAACAGAGGATGGGTCCCATCTGTATTAACTTCACGGCTTTACACCTTTTTTTCTATTTATTTCAAAACTTTTAAAATCTCAAGACCAACTCAAAGGCTTCCTAACTATTCCTATAAATGCCAAGCAGTCACCACTTAGAAAAGACATCTCAGATTTTGGAGACAAAGAGTCAAAATGTTGCAGCCGAGATCAAAGTCAAAGTCTAGAGACCATCAACCTTGCAAGTGTCATAGACCTAATTAGTTTGTCGACCTCTAGACTTGGCAACCAATGACCTTTCATCTTTTATTTTCTTACCATGACCGGTTCAAGTTGTAGTCATTTTCCTTCCTTAGCCATGAGTGGCTAGACTCATAACTTGGGTTGGGAGTAGCCGTCAGGCCCTCCCAGTCATGTAATCATTTCTTCTTTCATTTATTACATATGTTCTTACAATTTTGTTTCTACACTCTTATTGTAATGCTCATTTGAAAAATAAATGTGCCATCTTGTCCTTACTGATATCGACCCCAAACAACCTGACAATGATATTGACATTTTTTATTATTTGATTGATGACTTAAAGAAACTCTGGGGATAAGGTGAGATGACTTATGATGTTTAATGTAGAGATACTTTTCATATGCATGCTATGTTATTTTGCACTACTAACGACTTTCCTACATATTAGAATTTGTATGGATACATCATAGAAGGATCTAAAGCATGCCCTATATACAAGGAAAATATTGATTTAATTCAATAAAAATATGGAAGAAAGATTGTATATATATTGGTTACTTCCAAAAGTACATCCTTAGCAAAGGTTGCTCAAAGTATTCAATGACTCGACTGAGGAACGAAGTGTCCCTAAACCTATATTATGGAAAGATATTTATGAAAGCATAAAAAACATTGTCACTATATTTCGTGAGAGATCACAATATACTATTTCTGCACGTGACAATTTATTTAAGAAGAGGTTAATATCTTGGGATCTATCTGTTTGGAGTTGTTTGACAATTTTGGCATTATACTGTTGTCATGTATGTTGAGAAAATATTTGTAATAGCACCATTGGTAATTTATTGAATATACTAAGAAAGACTGAAGATGACATCCAATTCATAATGAAACTACATGAAATGGATATAAGGAAAGAATTAACAATTGAAGTTGGCAATGATCATTGTACATATTTACCTCCGACTTGTTACCCCTTGTTTATGCAGGATAATAGAACTTTTTTGTGAATGCTTACTTAATGTTAATGTACCATAGGGATACTCTTCCAATATTCGTAGATTGCAATCAATGAAGGATTTGAATCTGATTGGTCTTAAATCTCATTATTTTCACTATCTAATGTAGCAAATATTGCCCATGACTATTTGATCTATACAGCTGAAGTATGTAAGATTTATAATCACTAGGCTTTATTTATTCTTCAACACTCTATGTAGATAAATTATTGATCCTTAGAATCTTGATAAGTTGCAAAGAGAAGCGGTGGTTATCATGTGTCAGCTTGAGATGTATTTTCCACCTTCATTCTTTAATGTCATGGTACATCTTGTTGTCCATTTGACTTGGGATGTGAAAATGTGGGGCCTAGTTTTATTGCATTGGACGTATCCTTTTGAATGGTACGCGAGTGTTTTTAAAGGTGATGCTCGAAATCATTATCAACCTGAAGGGAGTATTATTAAGGGTTATGTGGCTTAGGGAGTTATGGACTTTTGCAATGATATTCTGAGTTATAATGCAACTCTTGCTGATCCAAAAATATTGATGTTTATTCTGACAAAGGGACTTTAGGAGCACGATTTAAAGTAATTAGTCATGAGATGTTGAAACAAGCACACTTGTATGTTTTATACGACATCGACAAAGTGGGTATTTATATCACCGAGCACACTAATTTATCAAGATAAAATATCCTTGAGCCAGTTCAATGTGACTTGCTAATAAGCATAATCAAACATTTATTAGGTAGTTGGAAGATAAAGCATTATGTTAGCTATCTCAAACACTAATTAATGTTCCCAAAAATATAAAATGACTCACCTTAAAACCAAAACTGAATGTTATATCTTATAAAAAGTTCGAAAAATATATTTTCGTACTACACAAAATGTCAAGATAATAAGAGTGTCATTCAAAATGTTGGGGTCACCCTTCAAGCGTATTTGTTGTATTTAAGATTTCACGTGAAGCTAAAATGTCTTATTAATATGTCATTGAAGACATATGGGAATTTGACTGTGTATATTTTAGGATTCCTATCTTTAGGTATAATTAGGTTGATAACAACAAAAGAGTAGTGTCATATGAAATGGATTTTACATTAATCAATTTCAAAAATATTGGAGAGAAAGTTGAACCATACATGATGCCATCACAAGCAAAGAAAATATTCTATATTCATGATCCTGTAAATGATAAATAGTTTGTTGTTCTTCATGGGAAAAGCTAGTTCATTGTAAATTCAATAGATGAACAAGAGCACTATAACAAGTATGATGACTCTAGTACATTACCGTTTGGCTTTCCAAGTGTAAACATTAAAGCTAACATGATGAATATATACATCAACATCACACATAAGGAATATTAATTTATGAGCAATACAACCAATACTAGAGGAATCCTTTTCAAATCCTATGTCACTTAAATGTTTCATATGATAGATGTGAATTTTATATTCTTTATCTTTGTTATATCTATTTGATATGTTAGATGAGCATTGTACATTCTTTATCACTAATATGTGTTTCTGGACTATGTTTAATATGATATTTTTAGATGGCGTCAGAGGATGAGAACCATGAGGATCTTGTTGGATCTACTGATGAGCACCATGAGGGTGTTGCTAATGAGCACCATGAGGGTGGTGTTGATGAGAAGCATGACCATGGACATAAAAGAAGCCTAACTTTTATGAACAAGTTATCAACACAAAGGGGCAAAGGGGCAACGTTGGTCATTGACTTTGATGCAGTAGGAAATCCTATTGGGATCAACCACAATTCTTTCATGTAATATTTAGGGGTTATTTTTCATAGCAAAGTTCCAATAATAATAGAATTTCAACATAAAGTTGAACCTGCCCTGAAGGGCCTCATCTAAAAGGACGTAGTTGTGAGATATATGCATTTATGCTAGTTTTAAAGTATTTCTAATTTTGTTTCACATTTCTAAAAGTAGCATATTAATATTTCATATTTTGTTTCACATTTCTAAAATTGCAACAGTGTGGGAGGATATTGAAAAAATTAAGAAAAACATAATAAGAGATTACATAGTTACGGACAAGAGGAAGAAGCCCTTGAGCAAGCAGTCGCCCCATCTTGATGTTGTTGTGTGGGAAAAGTTTCTTACTTTGAGGCGAATCGATGAATTCATATTAAGCCTCATTTGAAATGCATTCTTATGATTAAATCAAAGGAATTCAATGTATTACATAATTAAAATATATATTTGGATTAATCATACTATACACGATTCTAAAAAAGAAAGGTGTTTAAAAAATATACACGACTAGAAGTTAATTCCATGTGGTTACGCATGGCACCCCCAATAAAGAGAGCAAGTGTCTTCTTCTGAGCAGTCTACTCTTGGATATGTTGAGTCTTGTACTTCTCATGCACCTGTACTCACCATGAGGGGTGAATGGATGCAAGGACAACTCGCTCTAGAGAAATAATTAAACCTACAATTATTGGGGTGGCTGTGAAAATGGTAAAATTTCAGACCAAAAAAGGTAAAATTTAACTCTCACAATGCATGTTCATTTTTGACCTTGTTTGTTTATATTTTATTGACCAATTACTATTGATGATGATTAGAGGGAGCTCTATGAGCAAAGAAAACAAGGCACATCATCCTAGAGAGCCAAAGTGATGAAATGACAATTACTTTGAGTACTCCAGAGCATTTGGGCATGTTGGGGTGTTGGGGCTAGTGTTGGGATAAAATCCTATGTTGTCTCATCATAGAAAAACCACACATCTATTAAGAAATCTGGTTGTCACATAATGAGGTAGAGGACATAGTACTATATATAATAGAAGAAGCAATGAACCACTTTCATGATTCTCAGTCTCAAATAGTATGTGTTGCACCGCTCTTCTAACAAGATAATTGGGATTACTCCCACATACCCTTCTCAGATAAATCATGTGTTGCACCACTTTTATGATAAGGTGATTGGGAGAAATCTCATGTACATGCCAGCCACACCTGGTGTAATTTTTTTGTAATATATTATTCTTCCAAGTCAATTTATATGTTGTATTTGAGTATATATAACAATATATATAATTATAGGTGGTGAGAAATGTTGCTTTCCATTTACTGACCCTACCTTCAATATTGATTCATTGGACGATGTTTTCCCAACCCTTGGTGACACCATTCATTGTGTTCCCATGGCCGATAATGTGGTATGCATGACTATCCAACTGACCTATCCACAATGGAGACACACACCACTAATAATTGGCCAATCCGAGCATAGCGTGTTAGGTGATACAAAAGAATTATGGTTGTGTGTCCTAAAGGTGGAGCTACCTATGAGAATATATGATAAATTTACATTGTATTTGTATTTTTGTTCTTTTCTACTTGTGTATAAAATTGGCAACTGATATGAGAATACATATAGAAAATAGTGCCTAAGAAGCCCTCTACAGTTTCTCCTCCAAAGACTTTGGAACCTAGTTGCATTTTGCAGGACCTATTAGACTCTCTAGGTCCTAAATGCAAGGGGTTGACACTATAGTTAGACTCTATAGAAAATTTTTCAACAATGGCAGTCTATATTCATAGGACTTTGTAGGGATAGATCACGATACTAATGTGTTAACTGGTAGATATAGTGAAGCTATTTAGTTATGATTAGCTAAATATAATCACACTAGAACTTTAGATATTGTGAGATCTTATGGTTATATACCTTGTTTTATGTATAAATATATGTTGAGTCCATACATAAATTTTACATCTACTTATTGCATTAACCAATGTGGCATTTTCTAATTCCTCCATTTATTAGTTGTG
This sequence comes from Alisma plantago-aquatica, assembly GCA_963693085.1. NCBI lineage: Eukaryota > Viridiplantae > Streptophyta > Magnoliopsida > Alismatales > Alismataceae > Alisma > Alisma plantago-aquatica. Next base: position 489,499,417 of record OY856409.1, on the reverse strand, counting down.
TACAAAGATACCATAGTTTTGTAGTTTATAACTTCTCTACCACATTTATGTATTTTTCTAATGCGGGAAAATGTGATTATAGGTCCTTTCAATGATGGGTAAGTTTCAGACTCTTTTCTTGTACTTTTAACTTATAAATTATATTTATTGTGAAATTTTAATTTTGTATTGTTTGTCTTATTTTCAGTTAGTTATAGGCATTTAGAATTGTTGATAATTTTTCCTGAAATGCAGACTCAATGTTATCTTGATCTTTCAGATGGAAAAATATCAACTAGGGAACACACATTGAAAGGGCCAAATGTAGAGTAATTTTTTTAATCTTTCAACATATATTAATGTATGTATCGTTACATGACTATTTACTAATAAAATTAAATGTATTATCTTAACTTATAGAGGTATAAAAGGATTCAAACAGATTGGAGGAGAGATAGATAATAATAAGAAATCAATGTCTTGGAATAATATTAAGGTAGTTTTCGAAATCGAATGCATATATATGCTAGCTATGCTTATTTTTATTTATCAAAGTTTCCACACGATGGGAAATTTATAGTTCCATATACAAGATAATAATTGGTCATGAGGAAACTACGTGATGTGGTATATGATGTTAATTGTCAAAGAAGTGTCACAAGCCATCCATTATATATTAAAAGGTAATATATATAGTTTTAAATCATAAGGTAATAGTTTCATTTGATGATAATAAAAAGAAAGTCAAATTTGAATTATGTAATTTTCTTAACAAGTGCTCAACTCAATAAATCCCTATATACAAGAACAATTGGATAAGATACGAGAACAGTGGACAAAGCCCTTCCTTAAGAAAATTGATTTTATATTTGATTGAGATAAAATATGATATTCTTTAAACTTTGATATCATGATTTGTATATATATGTGATGTTAATGTGTATGCCAATTTAAATTTGATGCAAGTGAATTGCTAGTGCATATATGAATGATGTATGCATATGTGTATATGTGTGTGGATGAATGCAAAGAGAAATGAGTATGATGAGAATTGCATTTGTACATGTGGATGAGAGTGGAATTGCATGTGTCTTAATGAATTGTCTATGTATATGTGTGCATATGTGCATGATAACGGAATGAAGTGTGGATGTAGAAGTGCTTGTTATTGTATATTTGACAAGTATTCAACACTTGTAGGGCATGCATTTCCAATGAAATATAGACTCTATCTTATTAAACAACTGGACCATAGGTCTACAAACTTGTCATAAAAGAATAGTGATGACATTTGTCTTAAAATATGACAATGTATATATGTGTATTTAGTTTATCTAAGAAAACTAATGACACATCTATCCTTATCAGTTAAATTTTAACTGAAAACAAAATACAATGTTAGTTACCTTACGTGGACCGACAATCCAAGTGAATCTTCATCTTTGATTTTTCTTTATAAACTGACAATAAATCTAACATTATCAATTAAGTTTTAGATGAAATTAAATTACAACCTCAATTGTCTTCGGATGTCACTGACATCACAAATATACGTCTTCGGTTGGGCTAAGCACAATTGACGACTATAACCCAAAAAGCATCTTATATTTTTTTGTTGATAGTCATTTACCTCGTTAGTTTCTTTATGTTAAACTAACATCATATAGCTATTTTTATGTCATTATAGCTTTTCATAGCAACCAACATTGAGTCTGCATCATTAGTTGCCTCCTATCTTGGAAATTGACAATGAAGGGTTCGGTTGTGGTGTCGCCCACTTAGGTGTCAGTAAGTAACCGATGATTTAAGCCTAAAATAACTAATGTAATAGAGTGTATATGTACTACTGTCTCTAGAAAACAAAACTCTCCCACCATACCTAGTGAGAAAAATCTCACAAAGCTATCTGGATAAAGGCACTTGGATCTAGAAAAATACCACTTCCTCCAGTGTTGATCAATGCTTCCCACATGTGATCCTCCCCCTCCAACAATTATAGATTACTCCTAAAAGATGTCTTTCTTGTCATGGGTAGGATGTGCAGTTTCATGATTCAATGTGTGTTATAAGGATATAGTTTTTAGTTCTTATGATAATCTCTTATATAAACATCAATTAAAGGTATGGTTTGATACTTTTTGTTATAAAAGTATTGTCATACTTTCTATAAATTATAAATAATGAATGAGAGATAAAATATATACAATTTATTTTTTAGTGCGCTAAGTATGACTATATATGAATGTCCTTTCATCACCTTAATATCTTCCATATATGCAATCCCTTCTATCCTTCTAAATTGAATTAAGATTTTTGACGATAATAATACATGCCTTTGCACATTCTAGTCCTATTCTCCTTTTATTTCCTTTCCCTTTATTTCTCCCAATTTCATGTGACCTTATTGCAAAGTGGAATTCATTCATACTTATCAAAGGTAAGTACGAGCCTATCTCACTAACACTTGTAGCTAGTAAAGAGGAAATGTTAATTTATTGGTTTTGTGTTCACGCAAGCAGACTCCCTAACCTCTTGCATGTATCTAGATCTAGATTTGTCTGATTTAAACTATATTTCTATGTTTTTGTTGTAAGTTTTATAGTAAAATATTCATCTAATGATTCATTTTTCATAGCTACCTTTCGACCTTATTAAATATAACTAACCATCAAAGTGAGTGGACTATCCTTGATGATGTCTTTTTTATTACAAATCTCATATTGAGATGTTTCGATAACATACTCAGCATGTCTTGGTTGGGGATTGATACATTTGGAAAATGGATCAATGTCCACTGGAGTTAGGTATGGATGAGTATAGTTCTCTATCATACTCATGCCCACACTTGGGTTGGTCACATAGAATCAAGCATGACAATGTTAGTATTCGAGAATAGTCTCATCTAAATATTAAGCATGCTAAATAATGATACTCCAAGTACCCATTTCGACAAGGATCACCCTCTTATGGTCTTGAAAATGATATTGATGGTTGCGTGTGGTGACCTGGTTCATTGTATAGAGCATGTCGTGTGCACAAGTGGCTGGGGTGCCACAGTACTTATAGGTGGTTTGGTAAACTTAAAGGCCAAAATTCTTGGCTAAACAAGTTAGATAATGGTTGTAAGTTTTTACCCAAGGTGAATTAACATCTTTTCTAAGAGTTGTAGTAAGCTCGCTTATGGAATTAAGCTCCACTTATCAAGCTTTATTTGAGAAATACTAATATTCTGATTTATATTTCATGGTGCTCATTAGTACCGATCTAAAATTTTAACATAGTTGTCATTTGAATAAATAGTTTAAGAATATCTCCAAATAAACATTCCATATTCATCATATTGTAATATATGAATTACAATATTTTCAATATAATTCAATATGTTCTTCATTTGGAGTCTGGCACTTTTTTTGGAGAATATCATTTGGCAACATATTACATTTCATTCCATGGTAAGTACATCAATGGGCTTGTAAGATCCCTGACCTGAGTTTTGGGGTAACCCTATTTGCTTTGGATTAATAATGTGCTTATAACCTTTCTCTAATCTTTTGAGATTTGATTAGGTCTTTTGGAGAGCTTAAGTTTCAAGTTTGAGCTTGTTTGGATGAAGTTTGTGCTTTCAATGCTAGTTTTGGTGCAAATTGCAATTTACCCAATGTAGGGGGTTGATGTGCAATTTGGCACCTTTAGAGTGTTTCCTCTCTTTCTTGACATCATCTAGAGAAATTGAAATAGGAGGGGACCTTTTTTTATCCTTGGTTGAGGAGTATCACCCCAAGTGGTGATTAGGGTTGATGTGAGTGTTGAATGCCCTAACCACGTGTGTTGGCTGTGTTGTCTCAACCTTGGGTCATGACCAAGGTTGGTTTTGGAGGGTATCACAGTAGAGACACCTCCTATAGGTGTTGGGGGTCGTGACCTATGTATCTAGGGTGCTCTTGGTTGATATAGTTGCCCTAGCATAGATTGTCTCGACCTAAGGATTGTAGTGGGACCTTGTCCAGACCTAGAGGTGATGTTAGGTGGTGATGTTGCGACCATGGGAGGTGCACCCTAAGAGTGTTGTGACTGCAACCATGTGGGTTGTCATGGTGGTCGAGAAACTGCCTATATTATATCACCATGTCTTGCATGACATGCTTAAGTGGTTGCATGTTGGCCTTTTGATAGGACAAGTGTCCCTTGGGTCCCTTAGTATGTTGACACCTCCCCCCTTGCTCTCTCTCATCTTCCATATATATATAACCCCTTATCCCCCCTTTCTTGCAATATTTTCAGCCATTTATCTTCTTCCTCCTTCCTTGATTGTTCTTGGAGCTTGGTGGAGCAAGGCAGTTTGTCCTTGGAGCTTGAGGGGTCAATCTCCTCTTTTATGTGGTGGTGGTGGTAATCCAAGTTCATCTTCAATCCTTGGTAAGTGTTTGACTTCTAAGTTGATTTTTATTTTGATATCCTACCTTCATATTCTTCTCTCTTTTCTTGATGCTATACCATGGTTCTTCCATGGTGGTCATTTTGGGAGAGAAATGCCTCATCACAAGGGTCATAGACCATGTTTTAACAAGGTAGACCCAAGTGTGAAGAGGATTTCTCCTATCTTTCTCCCTTTCTCTTTTGGTTCAGCTAAGAGCTTCTTTGCTTCTTTCCTTGGGCTAGATTTGACCTTGGTTTCTTTTCCTTTTTGAGGTGCTCTTGTGGCTGAGAGTAGAGCTTTTGGTGAAGCTTCTTCAACCCTTGGATCGTGTGCTTGGAGCCTTGATCTTGGAGTTTGGAGCTCTTGGTGGTGATCATCTTAAGGCGGGTTATATAACACTAAACCTAGTCTATTATTGCACTTCTTTATGTTTTTTATTACTGTCTTCTCTCTTTAGATTGCTTCCTCATCATGATTGTACTTAGTGGTAATATCTAGAGTTTGTTTGGTAGAGACATCTTTCTCGGTTTGGTAGAAATCTGAAACCCTAATCTATGTGTACTCGATTTAGTAGATGATGAGATGTGGAGGTTCTTCTCTACGTTTTTCCCTTGATCTTGCTTCCATGCATAGTTTTCATGTACCTAGAAGTTAAATAGATGTTAGGTTCGGTCTTGGTTACCTTGAGCATGGTTTTTCCCTTCTTTAGAAGAGGTTCTTTCTTGGTGATTTCTCGACCTATGCTTTAGGATTTGGTGATTGGTTGCATGAGTTTTCCTTCATGGTGATCTTCGTTCTTCGCTTGGTTTCAATTTTGCTTTGATACCAAGATGGTTCATCTTGGTGTGGCCACGACACTTCCCTCTTAGTGGTCGCGACCTTGATAGCTTTGGTCGATATACTTCCTTGTGGTTGAGTTTGACCTAGCGGTGTTAGGTCAAGGCTTTTGGTGTTAAGTGGCCTAGTCATCCCTGGTGTTGGTGTCTTGTTCCTTCCTTGCTTGGGTTGAGACTCACCCTAGAGTGTAGTCTTGCAACCATGATTGTATTGAGTAATGACATGGGTGGAGGTTGAGACACCCTTGAAACCGAGACAGGTTTGGTTGAGACATGTTGAGGTCAAGACACCTTTGGTCGAGATGCTTTGTGAAACCCTAACCATAAGTGTCTTGGATGTGACATGACCTAGAGGGTGGAGGTCGCGACATGTTTGTGGATGGTCGAGACACATGAGTGTTGCAGTCGTGACATGGACCATGATGGTTGGTCACGACCTATGTGGTTACGTGGTCAATATAGGGTGATGGTAGGTGGATGAGAAGCACATGTGAACACTTAATGATATTCATTTATAAATGATACATAATCCATATATAATTCTATTTAGAATGTTATCTAATCAACTCTAATGATTTTTCCTAATCCTTATACACTCCAAGATGAAGGGGGTGATGGTTATAGGGTTGATGGTTGAACCTAGTCTTGTAAACTCTAATCGGTTGTTTCTCTATCATGAAAGTATTATGATGCTATGTGGTTATCTCTCTCTTTCTTATCAACTTCTAACCATGCAGGTGTTATGAGCTTTATAATCATAGCTAGTGTATACTATGGTGAATATGATATGACATAGGTCGAATATTCCCTTGTGAGGCCTGTTGAAGCACTTGTGATACAAGAATAATGTGAATGGGTCCTATAACCTGGTAGTGACTTGTTGCATAATATGAGATGGATTTTCCCCATGATGAGTTGAGGGATCAATATCCCATGATATGTGACCTTGTTGATGATAGTGTCCATGGCAATAGTACATGCATATTGTGGTGATAGTGCGAAAAGATCACACCCTATACATTTTATATCTTCTGGAGTTGTGTTATGCCCTTACTTTTGTAGAACTGGTTCTAGCTTTGTACATTATAACTTGATTGATGTTAAAAGGCATTTAAATAGACTTATTTAATCAAGTGGAACATGATCATGTAGTTCTTCCCTGAGCCATAGATCCATATCAGTGTCAGCACTTGTTGGATTGTGAAACAGGCTTTCCCTTAGAGGAAGCTAGGAGTCATATACTATTGAGTATATGCATTCACATGATTGGTTGTAGGTCATAACCTGGAAGGAGTGTGTCTGTAGGTTGTAGCTCAGTGATATGTTGGTTATGTGGTTTCATAGGATAGGCTGCGGGCCATACCCTGGTAGGAGTGTAGCTACAGGTCATTGCTCAGATTCACTAGCAGCATAACCTGTACCAGGGTGGGCTAGGACTTTCACTGTTTGACTATGTCACAAGTTTCAGTGGACTTCTATGTCTCTTCTATGTACTCGTGTACTGACCATGAGGTTTGTTGAGGTTGTGGATTTTGGCTCTTCGACAGACCTTGTATGGTACCAATTTCAACTTAGTAGTGGTCGGTTGGATTTGGGTGGTACGACTCAATTCCTCAGGGCATAATAAAATACATAATCATCCATGTAGTACAGTTGCTTAGGATCAATTGTGAGAACATTGGTTGTAGCCTTGCCTTACTTTTGTACATGTTAGTTGGTAGAGAACATGCATGCTCTTTTTATTCCTTCTTAGATTATTGATTGTTCTACTTCTCAATAATAAGTGTGCAGAAGTGCTTAATTTTCTTAATTCAATAGATACATATCATTTGACTGACTCTATTTATCATTTGGAATCTCACCCTGTGGGTTTCCACATCTTTTTGATGGATGTGTGTGAGGAGGTAGAGATCGTGTAGCAGAGGCATAGCAGAAACAAGGAGGACAGTAGTTGCTAAGGTTTGGAATGTTGCTTGTGGTCCTTTTGTTGTTAGAGTCCTAGAGTCTTCCCTATACACTTAGGTCTTGGAGGAGTTACGTATGTTCCTCAATGGTGTTATCCATATGAGTTTTTGGTTTATGCACCCTTGTTGTATATAGTTGGTTGTTGTACATGTTTATGTAAATGAATAGATATCACATGTGATAGGTAGTCTTTTTTTGGACATGTCATAAATAACGATGATTTATAATATATAATTTAGATGGCAAGTTTTTGGAACCTAATGTAGTAAGTTTCTTGATGTTGGTTCTTGTTGTGATTGGTTTTAATTTTTAGTGTTTTTTGGTAATCCACTATAGAGTTTTGTTTTAATAGTGTGGTTTGTGTTTGTGTGATAAAGGGTCTCACGAGAAAGATATGAGATCAACTAAGTAAATAGGAAGAGAAAAAGGGTGGCATGGGTTCTAATTGTGGAAGGTGTCTGGTTGTTTGAGAAACAACTTGGCTAACTCATTGGTGAGTTTTTTTTTTTGCTTCCTCTTGCCATAAGTGATCTCTTTGACTTTCAAGTTCTCCCATGATTCTTGGATTTTCTTGACCAGAAGCTTGTATTTGGCAATTGATTCTTCATCTGAGTTGATCCAAAGAGTTGTATTCCTGGAATCCATGAATATGACTACTCTGGATAGTTGTGTGTTCCTTGATAGTGTGATAGCCTCGAGGATTGCCTACAGTTCTTCTTCCTTAGAGTTAGTACCTTTTAGTAGTTTAGATAACTCAGTGATCCATTCTCCCTTGATGTTCCTGGCTACTCCACATTTGGTTTTCCTGTTGTCTTTAGTGGAAATGGTGGTATCAACATGAATAATAGATGAGTGGTGATGAAGGGGTATTGGATCTATGTCAGTTGAATTATTAACTTGTGGAGTGATACCCTTCATTGCAAGGATTATGGCCTTTGCTTTAGCATGCCATATGACTGCAAGAACTCTGGGGGGTATGCATTTGTTCTAAAAAGTGAGCGAGTTCCTATTTTTCCGTTGCATCTGACATGTCAAAGGGAATGTGGTCGTCCACCCTTGAATATGATTGAGATGTGTTAGGTTATATCCCAACCATTCCGTTGTGTCCATTAGAATGAAGAAATTAGTGGCTTCATTTGGAATCAGAAAATACCAGGTGACCCTTGCTGCAGCACAATCCCTCATTGCGTGGAGGTTGTTTTCCACATGGGAGTTGCATCTTTGGTAGGTTGAGTCTTCTGTCATATGCTTCTGAACACGTAGGGAGTTTGTGATGAGATGGTCCCTATGGAGTTGTGAGATATGTATCTTTAGCATGTAGGGAATTGGTAGAGACCAGACAATGTTGAAGTGTTCAAGGTTGCCTTCTTCATCTTGCATTATTAAGCGATAAGCTAAGTTTGAGGTGAATCTACCATCTAGGTTCTTCTTCCATATGAGAGTGTCATTCCCATAGCTAGGAGTAGGAGTGGGCATTTTCATAATGGAGCTGACCGTGTCTGGGGTAATCCATGCTTCAAGAAAACCTTGATCCCATGAGCCATCATCCATGACTAGGCTTAAAACTTTAAGATCCTAGAGATCTTCCATAATAGAGAGATGATGTTTGAGATGAGGATTAGTTACATTCCCAATCCATTCATCTCTCCATACTTATGTGTCTTCTCTTAAGATTGCCACCTTCCTCGAATTATTCAGCACCAAGGGGATGTAGCTTTTGATGCTCCTTCAGATACAGGATTAGGTGGAAGCAAGACTGCCACCACACACATACTTAGCTACCATGAGTTTGACCCATGGCACAGGTTGGCATATAAGGAATGACCATGCTAGATTCATCATCAGTGTCTGGTTAAAGTCTTTTGGTTTTTTTATACCCAATCCTCCACGATGTTTGTGTTTTTTGATGTCCTTCCAAGCAACAAGATTAAGCCATCTTATGGGTGATCCTGCATTCCAAATAAAGTTCTTAATGATATGATCAAACTTATCACAGGAGGAAGATGGCAATTGAATTGCTTGCATGGTATAGCAAGATTGTGAGAGGAGGACCGACTTGGCCAAAGTAACATGACCTTCTTGAGAGAGGAGGTTGTTTTGCCAGCTGCTAATTATTTAATGGAATTTCTTGAGTAGGTATTGGAAGTGCTCTTTATTTTTCCTATGGTGGATTATTGGGATGCCAAGATGCCTACCCAGATTGAGTGTCTCATTAACTCCCAATCTTCTACAAATTTGTGCCCTTGTGTTATGGGGCGTGTTGAAGGAGAAGAAGATGGATGATTTATCGTGTCATAAGAATGAGCCTGATGCTGAACTGAAGGACCAAAGGCAACACTTCATCGTGTTGGCTTGATGTAGTGAAGCCTCTCTGAAAAGAATGATGTCATCTACGAAGCTCACATGGGTGAATTCTAGCTTGGATCTTGAGATAACGATAGGCTTCCACTTGTGGTTAGCAACCTTTGACACAATAAACTGGCTAAGGCGTTCAAGGCAGAGAATAAAGATATATGGTGAGAGGGGGTCACCTTGCTTCACCCTTACATGTTGGTCTAAATGCCAATGGACTCTCCATTCCATAAGATCAAGGTACTCCCAGAATTGATTATATATAGTATGATTCTGATGATATTCCTTAGAACCATCATTTTGATAAGAGTATCTTCAATTAATTGCCAATTGAGCTTGTTGAAGGATTTCACCAGATATGTCTTGAGTGTAAGGTGATGTTTATGACTTGATTTTGATTCCATTGAGTGAATCATCTCTTGGGTAAGAGAAATATTTTATCTAATTCTTCTATCAGGGATGAAGTTGGATTGGTAAAGGGAGATCTAGTTGTTGAGATACGACTTGATGTGCTCTGCTATGAATTTAGAAAGGAGTTTAGTGCAAATGTTATTTAAGGATATGGGGCGAATTTGTGAGCATGCTTCTGGAGATGGATTATTTGGGATTAGGATGAGCAAATAATCGGCTGCTTATGGCGCTAATGGGGAGCCAGAGAAAGGTTCATTTATGAAGGTGCATACTTGCTATTTTAAGATATGCCAGTTTGTCTAGATGAATGGAGCTTCCATGCCATCAGGTCTAGGAGCCTTGAGTGGGGACTTCGAGTTGAGCACATCAGATCTCCTCCTGGTCTGGAGCTTTCACCATGCATGTTGTTTTGTATTGCAAGATTGGGGTGAAGGCGCCTATAAAGAACTAGCTTGAGTTGATCCTGAGTAACATGTCAGTTTCCTAGTAGACATTAGAGAAAAAAGAAAGGATTAGGTTCTTGAGTTGGTGGTTGTTGTCCACCCAACAGCCATGTGAGTCCTTCAATGGAACAATTCTGTTGCTCCATCTCCTAGCCTTAGTCAAGGAATGGAAGTTTCGAGTGTTATTCTCCCTGAGCTTTATCAAGTCACAGTGCAATTTTTTCTACCAATCCATTTCCTCCATATGAAGGATGGAGTCAAGCTGGTATTGGAGCTCAGTCGTATTGCATGCTTATGCATGGTTGAAGGATAAAGATAGTTGCAGTTGATTCCATTTAATTTATTTGAGAAGCAGTCCTAATTTCTTCTATTTGAATTTTTGAGCAATTGGTCCCAAGGTCTGACAATCTTGAGGAAGTTTTATGCTGCTTGATGGAGGGGAACATTGCATTTCCAATTTGCATAGAGAAAAGTGCTAAAGTTAGGTAGAGAGTTCCACCTCATTGATGTTATTCGAGGAGTTTTCCTCGAACCTAAAGGTCTAATTTTAGAGATAAGGAGTTGTGCATGTTCAGAGTGGTTCCTCTCTAGAACCATGATAGAATTGCAGGTATCTTGATGTAACCATTGTTGATTTCCTAAAGCTCTGTCGAGGCATTCATGAAGGGGTCCTCTTCTGAACGTTGTGCGTTCTCCGCTAGCTCCCAAATTATAGAGTGAGCAAGAATCAACTACATCTGTAAAATCTTGATTGTTAGCACTATCAAAAGCGTTGCTCCCAAATTTCTCAGAGGGGTACATTACAACTTTGAAGTCCCTGACCACTACCCAAGGTTTTGTAATGGTGGAGGCTAAGAATTGTAGTTGATTCCAGAGGAGTTTCCTTCTATTTCTGGTGGTGTTGGTGTACACAAAGGTGTAAAGAGAATTTTCAATCTTGCAGTGGATGAATTATTTATGAGAGAGGATAATGTCAACTGAGGTGTGATGATTCTACAGGACTCAGATGCCCCTCGAGAAACTCACAACCTTAACTCTATGTGATTGGGAAAATCCCATCTTCTTGATGATGCCCGTGGCTCTTGCTCCACTACAGTGGGTTTTGAGAAGACTAACAACCGATATGTTGTATTTTCTAACGAGGTCCTTCAAAATGTTCTAGGTATCTTTGTCGTAGATACCTTGTGTGTTCCAAGTGAGTACTTTCATTGATCTTCCACGAGGGTCGAGTTCCCCATCGCTATGGCTTCTTCTTCCAAGTCTAGTAGCAGGGATATTATACGCCTCTTCCTAGTAGAAGACTTAATAGGGTCTCCAGTTTGCACCACTTTGCGATTTCATAAGTGGATGCCTGATGAGTTGCGGGCAGGGCTGTGGAGGGGGGTTGACACCCAATTACTAGTGTCCAGGCTACCGAGGTCGAAGGAACTTGTGATGAAGGGGTGGTTGGGATCTCTGCCTAGGATTATAGAATCCCCGATTGGGTTAGCTACGGAGTGATCTGGAACCCATTGATGTTGAGGTTGTTTAGGATGGGAAGTAGCGGGATGATGTTGGTGATGTTGATCTTGGCATGGAGGGTCATTGAGGTTCTTCATATGCTTGTTGTTTTTGTTTATAGAATTCCAATCGATATGGTTACAACCCGCTCGGCCATAGAATCGACATCTATCACCTCCTGGGGCTTCGTCATTTTCCTCCTCCTAGTCTTCTAAAGACTGGAACCTATTGGAATGTTGCCCATTATTCTTTCGAGGGACTGTATTGGTAGTTGAACCTCCCTTCCTTTGTTTCCTCAAAATCGGTTGTGCATGGATATAGTCAGTAAAGCCATGTATAGGGTTGGGTTGGGATATAGCTTCTGGTCCCAAGGCATCACTGGTTTGCCTCATGGTGTTTTCGTCCATAATTCACTTAAAAAAGTCCTTCTCAAGGTAGCCTACAAGACCATAGTATAGGATGATGAAAGGGATGTTCTCCTACTCTATTCTATATTTGTTTCTCTCGATTGTGGCTAATGGAATTAAAGGCTTGGATAAGTCTAGTTCACAACAGTCCTTGTAAATCTTCCCCTATGTTGAGTTCTGGTGTTTATGTCCACTTTTATCATTTTGTCAAGGTGGTTGCCTATTTCTTCGAGCAGGACCTCCTTATATAGGTGGATTGGCATATTTAGAATACATAGCCATGCTACAATTTTTAGCGAGCCAGCTGTTTCAGGTGAGAATTCAGGAGATCAATGCTGGACAGACAGGTAGAAACCAAAAATTGGCCATGGGCCATCTATGAGAGCATGTATGTAATCATCTCCCCTCTACAACTGGACTATGAAGAAGACATTAGCCATGTCAATTAGATTGAAACCTCATGTTGGCTTCCACATTGTCTATATTCTATCTCTTAGGGTCAAGAATCCTATATCTATGGATAGAAGCTTGACAACCACCAAGAATTGTCATGGTTTGAGAAGATCTTTGTGTGTTTCCTTGCTCAAGTCAAAGGTCGAGTATCCCTGGTCTGAGGATATGATGATGTCTTTTGGCTCCAAAAATACGTCGCAGTCATCAACGTCTATTTTTAATGTATCTGTGTTGGTCTTGCATGATTTTTTTTTACCAAACTTCTCACTATAGGAGGGTATCTGTGTCGAAAAGGTGGGAAGGGTGTTCTCCGGTGTAGATCTCTGGTTCGGTCAGGAGAGGTGCAGAAACTGGTTCTAAGTATTCTTCGACAAGTTAATGGCCATTGTGTTAACAATGGGGTCATCAGCGCCTTCCAGGTTTTTCCTATTGCTTGCAAAGTTGAGGTTGATGTCGGTCATTCCTAGAGGGATGGATTGCTGCCTTCATGAGGGACCTCCATCACCATCATCCTTGGGAAAACATGTGTCGCCATGGGCGCCGCCAGGGACTCTAGGGTTTGTCGAATCGCTCATCGCCCCGAGTCTGGCACTTTGGCATATAAGATATTATGAGTATTTGTAAGAGTATTATTATGTCGATGGCTTCCTCCTGCTATATTCCCTATTTTTCATACTTAGATATTTTTCTAACCCACACTCTCCCACTTGGGTTGTTAGATATTTTTCTAATCCTTACTATCCCACTTGGGTTGTGACATTCTTCATGTTGTAGATTATTCTTTTGTATGACAATTTTTATCGAAGATTCATCTGGAAATGATCCCACATGACTTTAAGAACCAAAGATGGATCAAAGATTATCTTAAATTTATGTATCATTGTTATTTATGTCCAAGACAATGTAAAATTGTCTTTGTAATATTTTGAATTAGAATATTTCTTATCTTATTCATGTGCTTTGATTCTTGGTGCATGTTAATGGCTCATATTTAACTACTTGATTTTCAATAAACAAAATTAGGTGGCAGAATCCAGGGTGTTGTAATATTCATTTTGTTAATGCCTTTTGCTTTTCATGCTGGCAAATTTGCATATCTCCTTTTTCCTCTATCTGACATGAGTTATATCATTCTCTTCCCCTCCCTTCTACTTCATCTTTGGGTGATGTACCCAAGCTTTCTCTTTAATAAATTGGTTCCTTGATGGTCGGTTTAGAAATAAACTATTCACGTATGCATTCATTGACCAACAACTATTAAGACTTCAAGCATGTGTACGGTCTCTGTCACCTGTCCATATATACTATTTTTAGAGATCTGCAGATGATTCTCATATTAAACCTTTCGTGAGACCTGGTTAGGACAACAAATGATTCTCATATTAAACCCTTGGTACTACAGTGACAGCACACCCCTGGCGCCATTTGCATGCTCATCTTGACGTCTCTTTGATACACCAAATCTTTATGCTCTCTGATCACATCATACTATCGTATCATCCCACGGGATCATTATTAGCAAATCCGTCACAAACTTGGGAATCATACACGAACAACTGGTGCACAACTCGTCTTGATGGCTATAGCATCCCACGATCTCCATTATGAGGATGGGGGCATTTTCTCGATCCTATGCACCAAAAGGAAGAGGAAATGTCTCCAGACTGCACACCGTCACTCCAGTCGACAACCATCTCACCTCACTCTGTCCGAATGCTACACACCCATGGCTCGCCCCTCACAAAAAGATTTCTATGACTTTCCCCCTTTCAAATCCCTTGACATCGTCATTAAACCAAAAACCCTAGAAGAACTGATTATCCCCTATAAATGGAGATACCTGGTGGGTAAACACTTCTGCTAGGGTACGATCACACTTTTCTTTGGATGGAAACACACACAGATTAAGATGGAGGCTGACATCGCTGGTGATTTGTACACCCTCAACAGATGGCATGAATGGGTCAAGCTCGTCGACCTCAAGATTAGACAGAGACTCTTCATCAGACCATCCGACACCATGGTGATCGAGGCCTAGATCTACAATGTCGACTTCACGATCCCTGACCACTTCCTTCTCTTCACAGTCACCATCGAGGAGTACGACCGTATGCAAAAATAGTAGCACGAACCCCTGTCGGAGTCTGACTCCGACTCGGGTGAAATGTTCGACGAAACATACTACTAAGTCTACTGCATGCCCTACACCGAGGGAGGCCAATTCTACCCGATCCATGTCCCCATTAGATCTGACGACGAACACCCAATAGCCCCCCCCCCCCAACCAGCCGGAAAAAAGAAAACCATACCCACATATATATGGAGGTCTCGTCATCAGCCACAAATAAAATCAGTTGTTGTGCACTCATTCATACCGACTCAGATTAGTCGAACGCGCACCGCCAGTGATTCGATCAGCTCCCAGGAATCAGCTGCCCCCACAACCATGGAATCACCAATCAGGTACTCAGTTTTCACACCCTGGAATCACTTGCGTGGTTTACCCTCATCCAACATTTTCCTCCCAATTGCAAGCATATTCTGCAATATTTTGTTTCAGTTTGACTAGTTTTCCACCGCCTACATTATTAATTCGGCCAAATCCATCTCATACATATACAATCCTTTTTCGGTATACCATTCTACCTGCCTTACGGTTAACCCCGATTGTTATCGGCTCTCAGGCACATCCACACACTCTCTGAGCTCTTCTGTAGAGCACCCCTCGCTCAGCCTAAAACATTTATCCACATCAGCTCCATCCCCATACCCACCATGTTTCTCGAATACTGATGCATACGCTACCCCCCTTGATTCACTAGCTTTCACCTTATCAACGAACATTTCCACAAACACCTTGTTAACCCTGTTCCCCATATCCACGCTACCCTCTACTAAAGACGATTGGATCCTTCCCAAAAGGAAACACTTCAAACACATCAGACCAAAGCCCATATGTTTCAGATGTCTAGGCTATGGCCACATACAACACAATTGCAACAAACTAAGAGCGTGCCTCACCTACCACTCTACGACCCATCTCGCCAAGCATTGCTACATTGGGAACCCTTCACAACCCACTGTTAACAATCAATTTTCCATGCTCTACAATCTCGCCAAATCCACCTCATCACCACTCATCTCCTCTTCCACCAATCACATTGTACCCAAGTCGTCTACACAACAGACGACTCAATACAGATGAACCTCGCTGCCCCCTGCCCACAACTAATACCCAAGCAGGTTCACGGTTCCATTGTACCCCTTTGCCTCACCCACCTGAACCTCTGTGACCCCCCAAAAAGACACCATTTGATGCTGCTCATCCCAGGCTACATGACTTCCCCATGCCATGCAAAAGTGCTTTTCCCCGAGAACCCAACATCACCGAGCACGCTTATCAATAGGTTAACACTCATGAAACGTCTTATAAACCATCTATGCTACATAAGAACCCTTATGTTCACCCTCACAGGACACCTACACAACATCTCCACCCGCCCACCCCAAACACCTCCTACGCAACCAGCTTCAGCACGACAACTGTGCTCCCGAGATGTTCATTACCAACCCTCGCACCTTGATTACACTTCATGTGCATCTTTCAGATATTTCCATGAGGTCCTGGAAGGTTTTTCATTCCAGAAGCATTCTGGCGACGATTATGAACAACATCTATAACAGGCACCTAGATATCCTCCAGATCACCAAAGCCATTGTCGGATTCCTCCCTGGTGTCACCATACTCAAACCTAAGATCCTATCCCCATCCAAACTTCTTTACACCATCCCCGAGGGCACACAAATACGACCCCTCTTCGATCACTCTTTCACCCTACCCTGTGAAGAAAGCTTCGTCAAAGTTCACCTGACTATGTGGTCTCCCATGGCTGGTGCCACCGTCGCCCATGATGGTTGCTCCACATGGGTCTCCATTTCTAACCTCCATCTACACCTCTGGGATAGCAACATTTTCTACGACATTGCCCACACCGTTGGAGCCACTTTACAATTCATATCACCAGAAACCATAAACCCATCCAACTACATCAAAGCCTTTTGCATTTTTGCCGCAATGGCCCCCACATAATTAAATGCAACACTCCATCTCTGCCTTGGGGAAATGCTTCTCCCTATACGTCTGATCGCTGAAACACCTTGCACCACCCCACACCCTTCACCAACTTTGACAGCCACCCAGCTTCCTGGAGGAACCCTACGAAATCCTCTAAAGCATCCAAACACCCCACCTTCCACCATGGGGTGGTCAACCCTAGGAGAAACAAGCGCATCAAGACTAACAACAATGGCCAGATCCCCACGGCCATCGCTCGCCTCCGCCCTATCAACAGACCATCTAGCCCAACAAACCCCATCGATCTCTACACTTCCACATCCTCTACTCCACCTGAACCTATGCAAAAACTCACCCTCCAGGACATCTCTAAAGAAGCGAGGGCCCTTCTCAAATCCGAAATCATCACGGAGCTTATGGCGGAGGACAGTCCCCTCTGCAAGATGCAGCTGGCTCAACCCACGTGCTACATGATGGAGGGATCCACATCCCAGAGAGGTAACTCCCCCCCGCCCTCCTCATTCTCTTTTACTGCTTTAACTTCACCTCTAGCGCCAAGCACACACCACAAGCCTGTCAGAATCACTCACTCTTCTGACTCCTGTGACTCTGAGAACACACTAGCACCTGTTTCCCCCCAAAGAGACTTCCGGAATCATGTCCACGATGACTACCCCAATAGAGACAACATAAATGATCTTGTCTCATGGGCAGAGATTAAATCCTTCAAAACTTTCTCTGAACACCTAGGACTATCTTTTGAGACTGACCTAAAAGCACACCAAGCTCCTAGTAATATTGAAAGCTTCATGGGATGGAACAATAGAAGGTCAGCTGAGCTGGCCAGATCCCACCTGAAGGACCTGTAGGTATAACATCCTAACTACATCCAGATGACCCTATCCAAAACTTTCACTATGATTATTGTGACATGGAATGTTAATGGTGCTTCATGCCCCAAACATCGACAAAAAATCAGGAATTTCATTATTTCTAACCACATACAGATAATTATACTTATGGAAATGAAAACTACACTTATTGACTTCATGCTTCACACTATCGGTGGTCTCCATATCAACACATGGATACAGTCCCCAGCCATTAGATTCAAAGGGGGCATTGTCATTGGCCTGAATAATATATTGTTCTCCATCAGGCGCCACAATGCATCACAACCATATCACAATCTGGATCACCAATATCTTTGACAACATTAATTAGACCCTCACATCCACCTACGTTCCTCCATCCCCCCTAAAGCAGATTACTTACAACTGCTTCACCAACTAGCCACTGATCATACATACACCCCATGGATCATCGGGGGTGACTTCAATCTCACCACCTCCCCGATGGAGATATTGAACACCTCCATGGATGGACAACATTATACCACTACTGATCAACAGTTTAATAGCTACATAGAACAACACCACCTCATTGACTTATCATCAAACAACTTCACTTGGAATCGAGACCACCAATGGGCTAAGCTCGACAGATTCATATGCAAAAACTCTTGGCACCACCTCTATCAAAATACCATCACATACATTGTTCACCGACCAATCCCAAATCACTTTCATGTCATTTTAAACACATGCCCCCCATCCTATGGTCATAAACTCAAGCGTATTGAAAACTTATGGCTGGCTGACCCTGATTTTCTCCCCTGGTTCTCATCTCAATGGGCACTCCTTCCCAACATTCATAATCTGGCCATGTTTTTATCAGTCTCGCTCAAAACTATGACAAAGGCTGCATTCACATGGGCCAAAACCAAGTTTGGAAATATCAAAGATGCCATCGTTGCTAAGGAAGTCGACCTGCACAAACTTGACTCTGAGCCGAATGCGGACCCTACTTGCATTCTCACCCTACGAGCCGAACTTGACACCCTCTCTGACCATTGGGAAGCGATATGGACACAAAGGGCAAAAATCCACTGGATGAAATTGGGGGACAAAAATTCTAAATTCTTCCACTAGTGGTGCAACCATAAGAAAAAGAAAAATCACCTTCACTCTTTCACCATAAATGGTGTCTGCACCACAAATCAAGCCACTATTACCTCCCACATTGTCTCGCATTTTCAAAATATTTTCAACTCTACTCACCAACCTCACCGTACCAATCTATTCCAATGGAGAAATATATTTCCCCCTCTGCAATCTAACCTTGGTGGTCTTATTGCCCCCTTCTCCATTGAAGAAATCAAACAAGCTACTTTTGCTTTAGGCAGAGACAAAGTGCCTGGCCCAGATGGATTCAACAATGTAGCAATCTGCACCATATGGCCACATGTCGAGAACAACTTCTTCAGAATCTTCGAATACCTTCACATTACTGCTGACCCATCATCTGTCATCAAACCCCTCAACCAGAATAACATCACCCTTATACCCAAAACCATCTTCCCATCATCCATCCATCAATATCGGCCTATCAGTTTGATCAATACTACCTACAAAATGATTGTGAATACCCTCAGCAACCGCCTGAAACCCCATTTCCATCACATCATCACACCCAACCAATGTGCCTTCGTGCCAAAACGTACCATCTAGGATGCTTAATTTGTTGTTGGTGAAATGCTACACTCCTTCCATATATCCCACTCCCCCACCCTAGCCCTCAAACTAGATTTCACCAAAGCCTTCGACAATGTCAATTGGGATAGCATCACATATTGCCTCAAAAATCACAACTTCCCGTAGAGATGGAATGATTGGATCATGTCTTGCATATCTACATGCAAGTTCTCCACCCTCATCAACGGCTCCCCTCAGGGCTATTTCGACAGCACGAATGGGCTCAGACAAGGGGATCCTCTCTCACCATACCTCTTCATCCTCTATACATCTATTCTCACCAGGATGATGACCATCACGGCTGATAACCACCTGATCCACACCCCTGACTTTTGCAGCTTCAATATCACCCAATATGCTGATGATACCATGGTTTTTATCACCCCCTATGACCAAAACATCATCAGAACTATCAGACTTCTCGGTATTTTCTCATACCTCACTGGACTGAAGATTAACCTACAAAAATCCACCATCATCAGTATCCATATATCCAACGACGATATGGATAGATACAAAAATCTTATCAGCTACAAAAAGGAACATTTCACATTCACATACCTTGGACTTTCCATCTCCCCAACTTGTATCCCTTCTTCTACTTGGGACCCTGCCATTAATTGCCTTGAGTCCAGACTCTTTGACTGGAAATCAAACTTCCCGAGTCTGGCCGGTCGGCTCACCCTTCTCAACAGCTCCCTCACACCCACTCTCACATACTGTAACATCCCAGGATTTGAGGCCTTGGATAAGTTGATCTTAAAAGGAATGATTGGACTACCCATATCACCAAGGTGCACCTCCTTTTCCGGGATCCCATCACTAAGAACTTCATAGTTAAGTGTGCTCAGCTTGGAGTAGTAATGGGATGGGTGACATATCGGGAAGTTGATCCTGGCATGCGCGTGAGTGAGCACAAAGCGCACAGTTAAGGCTAGTGGTGGTCTGTGGGGACATTCGTCATTCCTAAAACTCTACTAGAGCCTTGGGTAGAGGGCTCGGGCGTTATGAATGGTATCAGAGCCAATTCCCCTCCATTAGGTGGGGCCCACATGGGCATGGAATGCTAGTCTTGAATCGTGCGGTCCAGGCATGTAGGAAAGGGCAGTCCATGGTTGACGTAGCCACCCTTGTGCTGGTATTCCGTGATCGAGATCTAGGTGTCCATGGGCCATTGTGGGTCTGCACTGAAATGGGGAAGAGATTATGAGGCCTTATAGTTGAGCCTTGACGAGGACGTCAAGAGTCTAAGTGGGGGAGATTGTAACATCACAGGATTTGAGGCCTCGGATAAGTTGATCTTAAAAGGAATGATTGGACTACCCATATCACCAAGGTGCACCTCCTTTTCCAAGAGCCCATCACTAAGAACTTCATAGTTAAGCATGCTCAGCTTGGAGTAGTACTGGGATGGGTGACCTGTCGGGAATTTGATCATGGCATGTGTGTGAGTGAGGACAAAGCATGCAATTAAGGCTAGTGGTGGTCTATGGGGATAGTCGTCATTCCTGAAACTCTGCTAGAGCCTAGGGTAGTGGGCCCGGGCGTTACACCTACTACATGAGCTGCATCCCCCTACCTGCCAAAATTTCTACCCGCATTAACAAGATCTGTAGAAAGCTCCTATGGGATCACAGGGGTAAACACATCCACCTGACCAACTGGAGATGCATCACAGCCCCCATTGACCAGGGGGGTTGGAGCATCATTGACATCAGATTACACAATGTTTACCTTCTCCTCAAGATCATTGCACAACTTTGACAATGAAGGAACTCCGCCAGGTCTGACCATGTCATGTAAAAATACTACCCTCAACACCCTCCATGGCACCCTGTCAAGAGGAAATCGACCTCCCCCCTATGCAAACACCTTAACAGAATTTTCTACTTCATCCAAGCAACAATACACATGCCACCACACAGTCATCTCAACGTTCTCTTTTGTTCTGATCCATGGTACCAAAATCAACCCATCACCAACTTCTCCATCTCACATGGCATCCCACACTCTCTTCAGAATATCAACATTCAGAAAGATCTTGCACTCAGCAGCAGCCACATACACAACATCCTCAAACATACCCTTGCACACCAATTCCCCATCATCCCCTCCTCAAATGTAATTTGAATCTTAGAACATGATATATGTTCTCAAGTGCATTGGATCTGGGGCCCTAGATACTCCACCAAAAAAGCATACAAATTCTTCTCCTATAGAGGCTACACCAATCCCATCACACACATTTGACACACAAACATCCCCCTCGAATTCAAACTTTTCGGATGGTTGGTATGGAACAACAAGCTTCTCACCGATCAAAACCTTCACAATCAGGGTATTCTTGGACCATCTAGATGTCATCTTTGCTACATAGACTGTGAAGACATCCACCATATATTCTTCCTCTGTCCCTACACTCAAAACATCATGCATAATTTTCTTAATCCCACACACCTCACACCAGCCCACATTCTGAGAGGTCATCACCACACATTTTGCTAAAACCACATCAACCAAATTCAAAATTAACCACGCTTATACCACCATCATCATAGCTTGGCACGTCTGGAATGAGAGAAACCATTATAGATACCATTCACCTCATCCGGATGACATAGATAAAACTAACATACAAGCTATTTTACTTCATGTTCGCTCTGTCCAGGTGACGAAGATAGAAACAATGGCTCCGCCCCATCTCCCTTGACGAAAGAAATGAGCTTCCACACCCCGGTCCGCACATACACCTTGAAGGAGATTGAGCATGACGATGTAGGCTTATAATGACCACAGAGCGTCTTTGTTGGCTGACTGTCTTCATTACCCGCATATGTTATCATGGACACATTTTCATTAGCTTTTATGCTCATTTTATAGGGGCTTGTTTTAGAGGTTCCCCCCATTATCACATTGCCTAGCTCTCAACACTGTTGGTGTCCAGAGCTTTCTATTATATTTGTACTCTATTTCTCCACATGTGGTCACAACATGCTGGATAACCTATCTATTACATACTCAGTGGCCTTTAAGATTAAAAAAAATATTAAACCCTTGGTGAGACCCAGTCAGGGAATTCTCTGAGATAGGGCACCCCGACAGTGCCGATGTAAGTGTTGAGATGCTTCACTTGGACGTTTATAAATGACAAGCATAAATTACGATACTAGGATGTGTAATACAATTGAATGTTTATACGTGACTACTAAACATCAACTTTTCCGGTTACAAAATATGTATTTTTCATTGACAGAAATTGAATTCTTATTCTCAATGGAAAAATAGAAACTTTTATGTGTTAAGAACACACTATTCATAATAATCAGATTGGCAGATAATCTGAAAATGATTCATTTTAAATTTGAGCCTCACTTCCAGATAGTAATAGGTTGACATAATCCAAAGCTGGAATCACTTGTTTTAAGGTCAGACTATGGTTGTAGTTTATTAGTCCAGTCAAAACTTTGATAGCTACATTGGCTACATTTATCTACTACTAAAATATGTGTAGTTCACAATTGACGACATTGGAATGATCTATAAGATTAGTGACGTGTCGCTAAAAAGAAGTTTGACACATTAAAGAAGAAGTAAGCATGTTAAGCACGATGTGTAAATACATATATCAATGTACAAAATAGTCATTATAATGTTGGAATACATGATCCAAAAGAAAAGAAAAAATGAAGCAGTCAAGTAGACTAGAGAAATACAAATAGGTTCATCCCATTTACTAAAAAAGGAAATCTGACACATTGAGAGAAAATCTCAAGCATGTTAGTTTTAATATGTAGATATAGACATAAGCATATAGATACTCATTTATCAACTTCCAACTCTGACTGACCCATAACTAGGCATTTTGTGGAGCTTATACTCAAGAGTTATATCCAACTTTGTAGTGTCTAACCCAGCATCGAATCTGATTTTAATAGTCTTGACTAGCTATATATAATATTGAGTTGGACTGCATGTTAAGACCTAAATATTGAAATTATCAACTGAAACTTATCTAAATTAAATATATATGATACTATTTGGACATCAAATTTCTACTTAATTACAAAAAGAAGCGAGACATGCTATCAAAACACAGGCATGCCAATTATGACATGTAGTTATAGACATAAAAGTATAGATAACTCATGACAGAATGGTCATTAACTTCCAATTGGACCAGGAGCTTGATTTTTTTAGTAGTGATATACTTGGGGCCGACCCCATTTTGTAGTAACTAATCTAGATAAAATATGAATTTTATAATCTTTAATATATATCAAGATAATATTAGTTTGTACTATGTGTAATAATATGAGTTGTCCAAATTAATATCAATACTCCAGAATGACAAAATATAAACCTAAAATATGACAATATGTTAATTTCAACATAAAATTGAAACCCTAATACCGATCGTGATTGACAAAATCTGAAACATATGAGATTTTTTGTCAGAGTGAGATAGGTTTACAGTCAGATATTATATTACCATAAATAATATAAGCCTACTTTTATTTTGAGACGTGAAACATGTCAATGGCACGCATGGATGTCAATAATAGAGGATATTCAACCTCTGTGTAGATTTATCACTTGCAAACCACAACGAAGTAAATTCTACTAGAAACATCTGGTTATACATAAATACTATTATAATAAATATTTATTACAATGGAAAAATAGCACCACTTTTGTTAATTGTGTTGTGGTTAGCACATTTATTACAACAAGTCTATTTGTATGTTGTATATTATTTATATTATACAACATAAGTTATATACAGCAGGTCAAACTCATTGTAGTATACGTGATACTACAACAGGTACTAAATTGTTGTAATAGACTATAGTATTACAACATATTTAAATCTGTTGTAAAAGATCATAATCACAAAACATACTCTCACATGTTGCAATAGTCATGTGTGTTAACCCATTGTAGTACATCATAATTACACAACATGTTTTGACTCGTTATAATATACCATAATCACACAACAAGCTTTTACATGTTGTAATAGTTAACTATTGTAATAGACTACAATCACACAACAGGTGTATACACGATCTAATGTATATGTACAACAAAGAATGCATGTGATATATAAAAAAAATTGGTTCAACAATTTGAGTTGTACTTTACTTTCATGAGGCCTCAAGTTCAAAACATGTGTCTACATGAATTTTCAATTTCTCTCAACATGTTGTATAAAACACCCCTATTACAATGGATGCATTTAGTGAACTACAACATGTGTTAATTGTTGTGTAAAATACATATGTAACAACATGTACAAAAACTATTGTATAAAGAACTCCACATAAGACCAAGTGACCTAATACAACAGTTGACACCTATTGTAAAATGGAAAAATAAATTATTGTAAAAACCATTTTCTATAGTAGTTTAAATAATAAGTTTTTAAAATATTAATTCAAACTATAAAAGAATTTCACTAAGGATGGAATCCAATTATTCACATACATAAGTATGGTATGATGAGAGAGAAGTTGATACGGACCGTGTTGCTGAAAATAGTATAGAAATAATCAAAAGAGGAGCAACACCACAAAAGCAACGAAGTTGGTAATGTGTAGGTTTGTCGGAAGCTTGGAATCCCTCTTATCTCAGCTGAGATATAAATACCTTCTAAACATCTAGTTCTAGATTACTTAAAGCATTGTACCTAATGTTGCAACAACCAAGATGACCTATTCAAGAATCCTATAGACATAGTTCAATCACCAAGGTAATCTTTCCTTTGTAGTTGACCTTCTCTTTGTGAAAATTCCATGCACATTGTCGCAGATGTAAATATCTTTTTAGATTAGCTACTAATGATTGGGTTACAAGACCAACATTGCCATACTCCACATTTTTGTGCTTAAAGGAGGTGGCCCTCATCCTGCTCGTTGGTGCCCCCTCAATTCATAGTGAGTAAGGCATCACTTGTTGAATTTCAAACCTTGGTGAGATGGTACAAGCATGTGCATCACAAATTGATTAATGTGTCATGTTAAGTGTATAGGCATGTCCATATTATTGTATATTGGGATTAGTCCCATATTTTGTAAATGGATATTGGCAACCACTCGAGATACTATATAAAGGATAGCCCTCTTTCATATCATATTATCTACCATCTCTCTGATATCATGGTATCAAAGAGCCTTGAATCTTTCTTAAAATGATGTAGCCAAGTTATGTTCTCCATTGTTCTCACCGGCCACTTCTTCTCCACTATATAAGTCAAGTTTTCAAGGAAGTCATCTCTGTGAGAATATATCTATGGTGGACATCATTTCCACTTGGTTCTATATCTACTCTGACCACTTCTTCATGTAAGTCACCTTCGTGGCAACATATGTCTGGTGAAAATCACCTCCATTATAATTCACATATTCTCTTATAACTTTTCCATAGAAATCATCTATGTGGAAACATATATATAGTGGAAATCGTCTTCACTGGATGTATCTTCATGGAATCATCTCCACTCTAATCACTTCATTTGTGTGCACTATTTGTGCACGAGTAGGTCTACAAGATCTCTAGATTTAGAGTCATCTCTAACTACAATAGAAATGTGATGACATGCCATGTCAAAATCCAACACAACATGTCACTGCTAGGTATTCTCATTCACTGTTCGCTTACACATTGTTTCAAGATATGACAAGTTGTGTCACAGCTAGGTTTTAATTTTCCAAAAATTAGTTGTCATTGACTTACACGTCGTGTTAGTCTAGAAACACGTCATTTTGCAGTCTTTCTACACTATATCATGGGAGATGATAAACTTCCATAGACTACGTCCACACCTCTTCTTCTGTAAAACTTTATCATCACTTTGAGAAAAATAAATAGATGCAACTTCAATTGGTGGAGTCTCAAGATCATTATTTGGTTCAAAGTTCAGGGGAAAGGGAGGTATCTCACTGAACGACCTCCCATTGATGATTTTTTTTCCACAGTGGGAACAACAATATGCCAACCTCCTCTTTTCTCTTTCAAACTCAATGGAGTCTCATATCACTAATTTCACAGACCACTTGACTAATTGTAAGTCAGTTTGGGATCATCTCCAACTAATGTACTCCAACAACATCTCCCAAATGTATGACATGACAATTGAGATGTACAATCTTCATTAGGAGGACATGAGTCTACAACAATATTTTGGAGAGGTCACTCACATCACATAAGATCTAAACAATCTCCTTCCTATCTTCACCAATCATGTGAAATTCCAAAACCAGTGAGATCAGATGGATGGCATCAAGTTTGTTGTTGATATTTGCAAGGAATATGATGGAGTTAGAAGCTAGATTCTACCAGGGACAAATTTTCCCTCCTTGGCAAAAGCATATCAACATGTCTCTAGAGACTTTCTTGAGCAGAACTCTTCAACCAATCTTATCTCATATTCATATGACTTTGTATCTCACAACACCACCAATCTATCTTCTAGAGAAACATGGTTGTGGTGGGATAGGGGGAGGATTCTATGGGGGTAAAGGATGACCCGAGTGTACTCAATGTGGCAAAAAGGGTCATTGGAAGGAGATGTTATACTCCATTCATGGTTTCCCATCTCAGACACGTACTCCTAATGTGAATCTCACCATCTTTAAATAATATGACAAACCAACTCCTCATCGGATCAATATGAGTGATGAAGAATATAATCAGATCCTTCAGATCTGGGCATCCCAAAAACATCCTCATATGTTGCTTCTTATGTTTAGATGTCAGGCACATCTAATTCTTCTATATCATGCATATCTCAATCTCCAAACACATGTTTGTCATCTTGGATACTCAATTTAGGTGCACAATAGATCATTTTATAGGTTTACCTAGTCTTACATTCAATATGTCCACCACAAGAGGTATTACCTCTAAAGTCACCGTTATAAATGGATCTTTTGTTTCCCTCTAGGGATAGGGTCCTTCTCACCCCTTCCTCAAATCAACCTACCATCCACCCTTTTCATTCCTTCCTTTCCATTTCATTTATTATCTATTAACAAATAAACTTCTACACTTTGTGCCTCCATGACTTTCGATCCCAATCAATGTTTTATAAAGGACCTTCAGACGAAGGTGGTGACTGGTGGCAAGTATGAGGAACATGGCTCTACTATCTAGAGAGGTCTGTGAGGGCTTGCATGTTGCGTCTTCTCTATACATCCAGTCTCCTTAGTCACTTATCTCTTGAGAATGTTTGCATTTTACATCCTCAATATTCCTATTTAGATAAACTTAATTTTTGAAGCTTGTCAACTAGAAAGGAGCCATAGAGTTAGTTTTCTATCTATATATGTTATGCTTGCATACTCTATCTTTTATATTGTTCACTCAGATGTTTGGGGATCGAGTAGGGTCTCTTCCAAAGTTGGGTTTGGATATTTCTCTACTTTTATTAAAAAAATATATAGAACTATATGGTTGTATATCATGAAGATCATTCTAAGATTTTCTCTATTATGCAAAATTATTGTCTTGACATCAAAACACTATTTTCTCTAAGTATTAGCATTTTTTAACTGATTATGCAAAAGAGTACTTCAGTCATGCGCCTACCTTGTTTCTTTCCGATAAAGGAATTATTCATCAGTATTCTTATCCTCATTCTACTCAATAAAATCGCATAGCAGAACAACAAAATAGGCATATTATCAAAACAAGGAGAACTCTTCTTAACCATATGAATGTTCCCTACCATTTTTGTGGATACACTGTCCTCACAGCTACCTACCTCATTAATCATATGCCTTGAACTATTTTGAATAATCAAATCTAATTTCATATTTTATATCTTAACCATCCGCTATGTAACGCTCCTCCTTAAATATTTGGGAGTGTTATTTTTTCCACGAATTAAGTAATGTCATGACAAGCTTAGTCCTTGTGTGGTGAATTGTATCTTCATTGGGTATTCTAAAACACAAAAGGGTTATCGTGTTTATGATCCTACCACACATCATTATCCAGTATTTTTTGATGTCATGTTCTTCAAAGATACCCCTTATTCTAGAAAATCCATATAAACGTCTCAAACTCCAAAAGACTTCCCATAATTGTCAGTTTTCGTTGGTCCTACACCAAGTCCATTACCTAATGCCAGTGTCACGTTGATAGGTCTAGGTACCAATCATGCAAGTTCTCTAAGTAACTCTGAACATGTACAAGATAATGAGGGATCTTTCAATCCTCCTCCAATCATTGCTGCCTCTAGAGGTTCTATTCATCCCAATGATCTACCTATTTCCCTGAGAAAAGGGAAGCATTCTTGCACTATCCAAATTATATCTAATTTTGTGTCTTATGATTGCGTATCCCCTTCATATGTTTCCTTTATCTCTAACCTATCTATAGTGCCAATACCTTGTAGTATCTCTATTGCACTGAATCACCCAGGTCAGAAATAAGCTATAGAGAATGACATGGATGATTTGTCCAAAAATGGCACATGGAGTCTAATGACCACTCCTCTAGAAAAAGCAGTAGTCGATTGCATATGGGTTTACTCATTTAAAGTTGGTCTAGATGGTACAATTGATCATCTTAAAGCAATACTCGACACAAAAGCCTACACTTAAATGTATGGGGAATATCAACTAGAGATTTTTTTCTCCTATGGTCAAGATGATAATTGTTTGTTTATTCATCTAATTAGCTTCTCACTTGTCCTGGACATTATATCATCTAGATATCAAGAGCACCTTCCTTCATGACCACCTAGCAGAAGAAATGTATATGGAGAAACCACCTTGGTTCATTGCTCAGGGGAAGTATCATCTTATCTATCTACTTCATAAATCCTTATAGGGTTAAAATAATCAGACCGAGCATGGAACAATAAGCTTATTCAGTCTATTGAAGCTTTTGGTCTCCAACGGTCTAGTATCAACCACTCTATCTTCTATCAGCATGGGTCCTCCAGCTATATGCTTCTAGTCATTATGTGAATGACATTATTATTAAAGGTGATGATCACCAAGGAATGCACGTCTAAAATAGTTTCTTTAAGGAAAATTTTATACCAAGTACCTTGGACCTGTCACATACTTCCTTGGTATCAAGGTGGCAAGGTCCAAAGATGGAGTTATCATCTCTCAGCACAAGTATGTACTACATCACCTTGAAGAAACGGGCATGTTGGGATCAAAACCTAAAGAATCACCTATGGATCCTAAAATCAAACTTTACAAACATCTGGGGAACCTCTTGTTGATCCTACACAATATAGACAACTGGTTGGGAACTGAATTATTGCATAGATAATCAACCAGAAATCTCATCTGCTACAAGTGTGGTTAGTTAATTTATGCATAAATCGCATATTGGCCACAAGGATGATATTGCTCGCATCCTCCACAATCTCAAATGATCCCCTAGGAAAGGTCTCCTCTATACTTGTGATGGGCACCTAAAAGGTGCATGATTTTTCTTATGCATATTGTACAAGCTCCATTTTTTACTAATGAACAATGACTAGATATTATGTACTTGTAGGAGGTAACATAGTTCTTGGAATAGAAAGAAGTATAATGTTGTTTCTTGCTCAAGCACTAAATATGAATATCAGGTTGTGGATTGTATCATTAGTGAACTTCTATGGTTCAGGAACCTCATGGAAGAATTAAGATTTCCATAATTTTAAGCCATGAAATTTCTATCCAGTGATCAAGATGGTGTTCATATAGCTTCTAATCATGTCTTTCATGAATGTATAAAACACATCAAATTTTACTATCACTTCACTAGGGAGAAGGTTGAAAACAAGTTGATCAGACTCATATCAGTCCACTCAGAAGATGAACTTGCAAATGTGCTTATAAAATCCCTAAACAGATGTCGAGAAAAAAAACTTATGTAACAAACTGGGTGCCAATGATATCGACACACTACTTTGAGGGGGTGTTCAGTGTATAAGAAACATGGTAAATGCCCCATTATTCACATCTTCCACATGGAAGATGATCATCTACCACCCTACATGTCATATTAGAGAGTGCAAAGGAGGAGAATCCCCTACAGTCTATCACTACCCTTTGCAGTGCTTGGTTGTTTATAGGTATGTCCAACCATGTGCCATTTAGGAGTTGTTTCCATGTAGCGTCTCCATCTCAAAGTCAAAATATGTCAATGTTGTTTCTTGCCATGATGTCACCACAAAGAAGCTTTGATGTCTCCATCACTAATGCTAATGTCACTATTGTTAGTAAGGTATGTCTAGAGAGCCAGTCATGTGATGGTGATAACACCAAATTTTGTGATATTTTAGACTGTTTTTCTGTTATCAAAACTGCCATTTCTAGCTATTTTCCTCTCTTTCGTATGCACTTTCGCAATAATTGGCCAAGCAATGATCTTAATCCTATATTTCCATCTTTTGCAGAGTTTTTCCTCATTTTGGTGCAATAAGGCCGTCCGGGCCCACAGAATAAGTCCAAGTCTGTTTCGGCCTTCCTGACGCTCGATACAACCTCCGCCCGACAGGGTGGAGCGACACAATGACGCACGACAAAAGGATGCCGCGCAAGAAGGAGAAGATGGACGAAACGCCTTTACCCGATAGGGAGCCGATCTCGCCCGGCAGCCAAGGCTTGTCGGGTGACACAGCCACCCACTGGCAGGCGTGCCGCCCGCCAAATGATCGATTAGCCGACACTCCTGAGTCGAGCGATACCAGTATCGGCCATCCAGTGACCCGCGAATGAGGAGGACACGTGGCGCTTCGAGTACCATAACTTCCCCAACCGCTAACTATAAATAGCAGCTACAGGGAGCCGAAAAGATAGCTTGGTCAGTTCGGATACTTTGGAATTCAGACAGTTGGGAGCCTTGAGTGTTCTTCGGAGGAAACTACGAGAGCAGGTGTATCGCACCCCAGTGCTCGTGCCGAGCAACACTAGGTGAGCCCTTCCTCATCCCGAGAGGGAGGGGATGGTTCACTTAGAACCGTCCCGGGCGACACTGTGGGCCGATATCGGCCACGGCGATGAGCAACACAAGTGCCCGCCACAATGAACGCGTCGCTCCGTGCCCGTCATGATACCGAAACCGATACGCTTCGCCCGTCATGCGTGCCGCCCAAGAGGGTGTGTCGCCCGACTCGAGCGTATCGGCCAGGTCCTTGAGCGATATAGTCGGTTGTCACGGTGTTCCGCTCGACAGAGCGTGCCGCCCGACACGGCTGTATCGAGCTAGGCCGTGTCCGGTATCGGGCGGGAGAGCCGTTGTGGTCTGTCGCCCTTCTACATCAAGAAGGCGACCTCTATCTTTAATTCTGTTATTTAATTCCTTTGTTACGCAATGTACTAAGACCCTTACTGTTTATGGAAATAAAAAAGCTTAATTACTTGTTGCTCTATGCTTGGTACAATATGTTGGATGACTGCTATATCTGATATCTAAACTCTAGCTTGCATGTTTGGATCACGTTTCTCTTAGCTATTGAATCGTGTTTTCCCGTCGCAACAACTTCGAGAGTTATGTTGTGGCTCTAGTGTTTGGTCCGATTCTGGAGTACGAGAGTGCCTGGAACGGAGTTGTTACGATAACATTCCACTCTAACTTAAGTCCAGCAACCTCGAGAGGGGTGTTGATGCTTGGTTAGAGGTACCCGCTCTGAGAGGAGGGGTGCAGGATGTTACCGGTGCCGCTTGTTATGCTGTAGTCTTATCCATCGTATATTTCTCTAGCCCTAGTTTTATCCTTTTGTTTCTGTTGCAAGAAAACCTCTAAAAAACTGCTAAATGACTAAAACCTTAAATCTTTCTAGTAACTCCACCTGGAGATAGTTTTCTTGTTTTGTTCGTGATACCTTACTGCTTCCCTTCTGGGGAATTTATCATCTCTTTATACCTGCCGGAGTGTAGCGTGTCGATTCTGGGTTCTCAACACTACCACCCTTGTCCCTGTGTTCGACCCCGTATATCTACTTTGACCCCGTAAACAAAGTTGCGGGGGCCTAGAAGGATCAGGTTTATAAATGTAAAAACTCGACTACCTAAAATCCGCCTCCAATTTTAGGACGCGCGATTTAGGCCGGTCAACTTTTTGGCGCCGTTGCCGGGGACAAGGCAAAATGGCACTGTTGACGAATCCGAATTCACTAACTACACTCTTGTGCCTCAAGCTTAGCAATGAGTTTGACAACACTCTTTTTCTTTTTCTTTTTCTTTTTCTTTATTCTTTGCTTGAAATTAATAAATCTTTCTTCTAAACTTGATTTCTCGTGCCATCTCAGGAACTCTAAAGAACGGTGACCTATTCCTTCGAGATCTGACGCCATGTCTCATTGTGAGCAATCTCCGTTTGAAGGTGAACGTCAAGGCCGAGATGAGATTTCACACCAGCCCAGCCTGGTTGGCCAGTTGCATGCTTTCATAAAAAGACAGGACTCTATCATCAACCGGCTGGTGTAGGGTGAACTTCCCAGCCCTGGAGCTCAGAACTCCATGCAACACCAGATGGCAAGTCTGCAGATGCGCCAATGGGAAGTCGATCAACGATTGGCGCAGATGGCAGCACTGATAAAGAACCCTGCAGGAAAGACACTCTCATATCCGGAAACTTCCAGAATGGCAGTACTTAGGTCTGGGAAGATGGTGGAGCGCACAACTGATGTCGAACCAGAA
Organism: Alisma plantago-aquatica; assembly: GCA_963693085.1. Classification (NCBI taxonomy): domain Eukaryota; kingdom Viridiplantae; phylum Streptophyta; class Magnoliopsida; order Alismatales; family Alismataceae; genus Alisma; species Alisma plantago-aquatica. Next base: position 489,466,333 of record OY856409.1, on the reverse strand, counting down.
CCTAAACCGAGGTCGGAGAGTGTCATTCCAGCAGAGGGTGAAGGTGGACAAGCAGAAGCTAAAGAGCCTGCACGGAAGCCTTCTGATGAGCTACTTGGTGGGAGGAATCCTTATGCTCCAAGGATGTCGTTTCCGTATATGCTGATCAAGGAAAATCTGAAAAGGCATCACGAAAGGTTCATGGACTCGATCAGGAAACTGCATCTTGAAGTCCCCCTCCTTGACGCCTTGGAGGAGATGCCGATTTATGCCAAGTTCCTCAAGGACCTTATAACAAAGAAAAGGGGAGGAGGAAGGATTGAGACCGTGCACCTAGCATCCACTTCCTCATCCTTCATGAAGCCCGACACACCAAATAAGATAAGGGATCCCGGAGCTTTCACAATCCTGTTCTCCATCGGAGACAACGTCGAGCGTAAGGGTCTTGCAGACTTGGGGGCAAGCATAAGCCTCATGCCCCTAAGTTTCGCACAAAGAGTGGGTTTGACCGACATGGTCCGAACCAACATGCGGATTGAATTGGCAGACCACACCTTTAAGAGACCCGTCGGCATTGTCGAAGATGTGCCGATCAGGGTTGGCGACTTCTTCGTCCCTTGCGATATAGTCATCATCGACATAGCTGAAGACCCCCGTTACCGGATCATCTTTGGTCGCCCCTTCTTGGTGACAGGGAGAGCGCTGATTGATGTTTCCGAGGGGATGATCACCTTAAGGATTGGAAACGACCATATCGACTTCAAGCTGAAAGAGGTCATGAAGAGCCCATCCCTATCTGAATTAGCATGTTTCGCAGATAGCTACAATAAATTTTGCGAGGAAGTAGAGGAAGATATCCAGACAGTAGACCCCCTCTTGAGGGCTATAAACTGTCAAGATCCCGACCTCGAAGATCCTAAGGTCGCGAAGCACCTCAACCTTTTCAACCTTTCTGATGAAGATTTGCAAGAAGAGGATACAGTGGTGGAGTCTGTGAAGTATGCCTCTCTCGAGGAGGAGCCTCAGGAGAAGGCACCCAGACCAAAGCCAGAGTTAAAAGCATTGCCTGAAGGCCTGAAGTATGAGTTCTTGGATGAAGAGAAGAGGAACCATGTCATCGTAAACGCCAATCTTTCAAGAAATCAGCTAGACCGACTCCTTGAGGAGTTAAGGCTCCACAGGGAGGCTATAGGATATTCAGTAGAGGATATCAAAGGCCTTAGCCCCACCCTATGCATGCATCGCATCAGCTTAGATGAATCCGCCAAGCCTCTGGCTCAACCCCAGAGGAAGCTGAACTAGATGCTCAAAGAGGTCGTCAAGAAAGAGGTAATAAGGCTTAGGGATGCGGGGATCATTTACCCAATCAGCGATAGCAATTGGGTAAGTCCAATCCACGTAGTACCCAAGAAGGGCAGAATGACAGTGGTTAGGGGCGAGACGGGCGATGAGGTTGCGGTAAGAACCATCACCGGATGGCGGATGTGTATTGATTACCGAAAGCTAAATCAGGCTACAAAGAAGGATCATTTTCTGCTACCTATTATTGACCAAGTTCTTGAAAGGTTAGCGCATCATGATTTCTGTTGTTTTCTTGATGGCTTTTCAGGTTTTTACCAGGTACCCATCATGCCCGAAGATCAAGAGAAAATAACATTCACCTGCCTTTATGGCACTTATGCCTTCCGAAAGATGCCATTCGGGCTCTGCAACGCCCCCGCTACCTTTCAAAGATGCATGATATCGATGTTCTCAGGTTTTATAGAAGACATCGTAGAAGTCTTCATGGACGACTTCTCAGTCTATGGGAAAGACTTCGATAGCTGTCTGAAGAATCTATAATTAGTCCTTCAAAGGTGCGAGGAGAACAGCCTGGTCCTGAACTGAGAAAAGTGCCACTTCATGGTGCGAGAGGGCATCGTTCTAGGGCATAAGATCTCAAGGCGTGGGATCGAGGTGGACGTAAGAAAGGTCGAAGCGATATCTAAACTTCCTCCATCGAAATCTGTGACGGGAGTGAGAAGCTTCCTCGGGCACGCCGGATATTACCGAAGATTCATCAAGGACTTCTCGAAGATTTCCAAACTGTTGTCCAATCTTCTGGTAAAAGATGTTGAATTTGTTTTCTCTAATGATTGTCTAAGTTCTTTTCAGGCCCTGAAAAATGCTTTGATATCACCACCTATCCTTCAAGCGCCAGAATGGGGTTTAACTTTTGAGTTGATGTGCGACGCTAGCGACTACGCGGTTGGAGCAGTCCTGGGCCAAAAGAAAGACAAAAAGCACCATGTGATTTGCTACACTAGTCGCACGTTGGACGAGGCTCAAGTAAACTACACAACAACTGAGAAGGAGATGCTCGCAATCGTCTTCGCGTTTGATAAGTTCAGGTCGTATCTCGTCGGAGCTAAGGTCAAAGTATACACATATCATGGGGCTATAAAATACTTGATGCAAAAGAAAGACACAAAGCCCAGACTGTTGAGGTGGGCCTTATTTCTCCAAGAGTTTGACCATGAAATTATCGACAAGAAGGGCACAAAAAATGTGATCGCCGACCACCTATCAAGGATCATGGCTGAGAGACAGGGAGGGCCACCTATCAACGACGACTACACCGACGAGGCTCTTATGTTGTCCGAAGCTCGAGAAGAAAGTCTACCCTGGTTTGCAGACATCTGCAATTATCTTGCTTGTGGAGAACTGCCTCCTGACATCACGTACAATCAGAAAAAGAAGCTATTCATGGATGCCAAGAACTATTACTGGGATGACCCTCTCCTGTTCAGAAGATGCGCTGATAGCTTATACAAGAGGTGCATCCCAGAGGAAGAAACTGCGGACATCCTGAAAGAATGCCACGCCTCCCCCAACGGTGGTCACCTGGGTAGCGAAAGGACAGCGGCGAAAGTACTACAGTCAGGTTTCTACTTGCCTTCCTTATTTAAAGATGTTGCACAATTTGTAAAAGTCTGCAAAGAGTGCCAGTTTACAGGGAACATAGGGCGGAGGAATGAAATGCCAATGGTGAGCTGGATCGAAGTTGAAATCTTTGACGTATGGGGGATCGACTACATGGGACCATTTCCCCCATCCTGGGGGTATCATTACATACTCATGGCAGTGGATTATGTATCAAAGTGGGTGGAGGCGGTAGCCACCCAAACCTGTGACGCCAAGTCGGTTATCAAGCTCTTCGAGAAAACCATCTTTCCTCGTTTCGGTGTCCCGTGCATGGTTATAAGCGACGGAGGGTCGCACTTTGGAGAAAGACAGTTTGAAGCACTCCTGCGCAAGTACGGAGTGAAGCACAAGGTCGCTACACCCTACCATCCACAGACGTCAGGGCAGGTAGAGGTTTCCAACAGGAAAATCAAGCAGATTTTGGAGAAAACTGTCAACCGAACAAGGAAAGACTAGTCCATGAAGCTCGATGACGTGCTTTGGGCCTACCGGACTGCCTACAAAACACCCATCGGAACCACCCCTTACAGGCTGATCTATGGAAAATCCTGCCACCTACCTCTAGAATTGGAACACAAGGCCCTTTGGGCAATTAAATTTTTAAACATGGACCTTGAGAAAGCAGGAGAAAAGAGATTTTTGCAGCTTCAAGAGCTCGAAGAGCTGAGAATGAACGCCTACGAAAATGCAAAAATCTACAAACAGAGGAAAAAATTGTGGCATGATGCCCACCTCAGGAGAAAAGATGTAAGAGAAGGGGATAAGGTCTTGTTATTCAAGTCCTCCATTCGTCTTTTCCCTGGGAAGTTACAAACGAGATGGTCAGGACCGTTCACTGTGTCGAAGATATACCCATCAGGAATGATGGAGCTCTACGACAAGGACGATCCAACCAGGGTCTTTCAAGTAAATGGGCACAGGGTGAAAAGGTTCTATGAAGATGAAGCGTTTGTCAGGAGAGCAGAGATCAGTCTGCAAGATATGGGTACAATCGAGAGCTGAACAAGATGATCCTACACCGTTCGAGCTGGCGACGCAAACTTCAGCGCTCCTCGGGAGGCAGCCCGAGTTTTTCTTTCTTTCCTAGAATAGGTTGCTTTTTCTTATTACTTGTAAAATCAAACTTTATGGACTGTAATAAGGCCCGAGTGGGAGTACGCGCCGAGCGTACCAACTCTTCTATTTTATGGGTCATCGCTGAATTTCGCAAAGCATTGAGGAGTAATTCTGTCTGAGGTGAGGGGCTCTACCCTAAACCGATGATGTTTTGCCCGTAAATTGCTTTTTCCGCCTTGTTTTGGGCTCCTTCTTTTACGACGTGTCGGGCAGTAGCTCAGCTGGCGTGCAATCACACCTGTATCGGGCCGCAGCTTTTTGGGCACCGCAAGAGCCGCGACGGATGGAATTCTAGAGCAACAGCCGTATCGTGCATGGGAAATAAATGCCCTTGATTTGACCGACGGGACTGTCGTCTCGAGAACGGCATGACTCAATCGGCCGATGCGAGCCCTGGAATGCCCAATTTACCCCTAGTTGAGTTTGTTATAAATGGCAAGAAGGGGCCTAACGTGTCAGGCTGCCTCACTTTCCTTTTTAGCCACCTGTAACACATGTAGTGATCCACCTTTACTCACATGTCGGCCAGCTTGCCTTCACCCTTATATTGGGCGATGGCTCCTATGAGCAAAGGTATTGCCTGACATGCTTATCGCCCGACACGAGTTTTCATATCGCGCTTCTTATCGGGTTTTACGAGCCTAGTCGATTTTGTATCGCCCAATGCAGTCAAGCATGAAAATAACGCCTGATAGTGTTTGCCCGATATGCCTTATCGGGCAAAACATTTTTTTTGTGACGTCCTGACGGGCATTTGGTCTTGGGCAACCTTATCGCCCGATACATCCGTTTCGGGTGGAGTGTATGCCACACAACCCTCCTCGTATCGTCCAACCTTGTATCGCCTTGAGCTTCCTTTTGATGGACGATACCCAGATTTTGAAATAAGTCTTATCGTGATTCCCGTCTTTACCGACCTAACATTTAGATGATCGTTGGACTTGATAACAGGAACGGGTCACACAGGGCAAACCTCCAGCCGAGCGGAAGCAACAACTGTCGGGTAGAAACTTAAAAACATCAAGGCAGCTAGCCGTCGACTACCGCAGATAGAGAGCGGGAGAATTTTTCTTGATATGGTAGCTTCATAGGAAGATCACTTTCTTACAATAGTCTGTCTTCTGCGATGGTGTAGGACCATCTACAGAGACAGCACGAGTCTTTTGTCGGTGGCCTCCGGGTGGAATCTGGGTATTTCGGTTCCATCTTCTTAAGGAGGAAGCGCCCACAAGTGTTTTCAAGAGCTCTCGAGCTGCCATCTTGAGAGCTTTGCACTTGTTCTGGATGTTTCCAAATGAGAAAATAAGGAGGCTGCAACAAAGAAGCATATTGCAGCTTCTCCAAAGCACAAGCGAATCCGCTAGATAACCTTCACTGGGTCAACATGAACTCACCCTGTCTTCTTTGCTACTCTGGGACAGAGTGCGGAGTAAGTTTGGGGGGGGTACCCATGTGTCAGTGAAGGAGGTATAAAAATTCTCTTGTGACATTTTGTTCTCCTCCTATATCACGTATTTGTACCCTTGCTCATATAAAAATTTTGAAAAAAATTGCTTATTTTGTTCCCATGGTTATGTACAAAGTCGCTATATTAGTAAAAACCTGATGTAACTGCTTGCAAAGTTAGTTTTCTTTGAGCTTAAAGAGATACAAGTTTCGTTATATCTTTCTGATAATGCTGCTTCAAACGAACAGAAGATTACGTTTTTCCACGCCAAAAATTTCGAAAAATATAATAATCTCACAAACAGCTAAGAGACGAGTATGGAGAAGGAAAAAGCTGCCCAAACAGCAGAAATCTCTTTGTTTCCCCTTTACCCAACGAAAATCCCAAAAAGAGAGAGAAGCCTTATGAGTGTGAATAAAAGCATGAGAGTTGTGCCCAATAAAAGAAAAGAAAAAAATATATATACCTGCTTGTTTTCCAAAAGTACTCATCTTTAGGCGTGGTAGATCTGGGGCAGTGGTACGTAGGATGTGAAATCACTGCTCTAAAGCCAACTGGATTGGACTACAGGGACCACTTGCCCGCTAACGGACCCTTACCTGGATGGATTGATGGAAAACAAGATGAAAAAAAGCCCAAAAAGCCTTAGCCTACCCGTTACACAACTTTCTGCCCCGAAAATAAAGCTGTTTGGTGTGTAAGCTAACTTCAGAATCATACGCTAAAGTCTCGCTGAAGCTGTAGAAAAAAATTCTACTGAAATAATAAGGCAGGAAACGCAAGGTCTTTTGTTCGTAATGAAACAACATTATCTCTAAAGGCATTACTATACTTGCTCTACCCCTTGGCCTGAAAGCTGTACCAAACAAGAAGAAGCATCACAAAATAAAGTTTAAATATTGATTGAGGACAATCAAAACGCTAAGTTTGGGGGGGTTGATAACACCAAATTTTGTGATATTTTAGACTGTTTTTCTGTTATCAAAACTGCCATATTTAGCTATTTTCCTCTCTTTCGTATGCACTTTCGCAATAATTGGCCAAGCAATGCTCTTGATCCTATATATCCATCTTTTGCAGAGTTTTTCCTCATTTTGGTGCAATAAGGCCGTCCGGGCCCACAGAATAAGTCCAAGTCTATTTCGGCCTTCCTGACGCCCGATACAACCTCTGCCCGACAGGGTGGAGCGACACAATGACGCACGACAAAAGGATGTCACGCAAGAAGAAGCAGATGGACGACACACCTTTACCCGACAGGGAGCCGATCTCGCCCGGCAGCCAAGGCTTGTCGGGCGACACAGCCACCCACCGGTAGGCGTGCCGCCCGCCATGTGATCGATTAGCCGACACTCCTAAGTAGAGCGATACCAGTATCGGTCGTCCAACGACCCGCGAATGAGGAGGACAAATGCGCTTCGAGCACCATAACTTCCCCCAATCGCTGCCTATAAATAGCAGCTACAGGGAGCCGAAAAGACAGCTTGGTCAGTTCGGATACTTTGGAATTCAGACAGTTGGGAGCCTTGAGTGTTCTTTGGAGGAAACTGCGAGAGCAGGTGTATCGCGCCCCAGTTCTCGTGTCGAGCAACACTAAGTGATCCCTTCCTCATCCCGAGAGGGAGGGGATGGTTCGCTTAGAACCGTCCCGGACGACACTGCGGGCCGATATCGGCCACGACGATGAGCGACACAAGTGCCCGCCACAATGAACGCGTCGCTCTGTGCCTGTCATGATACCGAAACCGATACGCTTCGCCCATCATGCGTGCCGCCCGAGAGGGTGTGTCGCCCGACTCAAGCGTATCGTCCAGGTCCTTGAGCGATACAGTCAGCCATCACGGTGTGCCGCTCAACAGAGCGTGCCGCCCGACACGGTTGTATCGGGCTAGGCCCTGTCCGGTATCGGGCAGGAGAGCCGTTGTAGTCTGTCGCCCTTCTACATCAAGAAGGCAACCTCTATCTTTAATTCTGTTATTTAATTCCTTTCTTACGCAATGTACTAAGACCCTTACTGTTTATGGAAATAGAAAAGCTTAATTACTTGCTGCTCTATGCTTGGTACAATATGTTGGATGACTGCTATGTCTGATATCTGAACTCTAGCTTGCATGTTTGGATCGCGTTTCGCTTAGCTACCGAATCGTGTTTTCCCGTCGCAACAACTTCGAGAGTTGTGTTGTGGCTGTAGTGTTTGGTCCGATTCTAGAGTACGAGAGTGCCTGGAATGGAGTTGTTATGATAACATTCCACTCTAACTTAAGTCCAGCAACCTCGAGAGGGGTGTTGATGCTTGGTTAGAGGTACCTGCTCTGAGAGGAGGGGTGCAGGATGTTACCGGTGCTGCTTGTTATGATGTAGTCTTATCCTTCATACATTGCTCTAGCCCTAGTTTTATCCTTCTGTTTCTGTTGCAAGAAAACCTCTAAAAAACTCCTAAACGACTAAAACTTTAAATCTTTCTAGTAACTCCACCTGGAGATAGTTTTCTTGTTTTGTTCGTGACACCTTACTGCTTCCCTTCTGGGGAATTTATCATCTCTTTATACCTACCGGAGTGTAGCGTGTCGATTCTGGGTTCTCAACACTACCACCCTTGTCCCTGTATTCAACCCCGTACTTCGACCCCGTAAAGAAAGTTGCGGGGGCCTAGAAGGATTCGGGTTTATAAATGTAAAAGCTCGACTACCTCAAATCCGCCTCCAATTTTAGGACGCGCGATTTAGGCCGGTCAGATGGTTGGCATGGCATATACCATAAAGGAATTGATTAATACTAATAAAGGCAAACTTCCAATTCATTATGTTTCATTCAGTTATGAGATAATGAGGATACATTATGAATGTCTAAAGAATGACAATACTCAATGATGTATGTCTTCAAGTACGTGACTTGGAGAATGAGATCATGTGAATGTTAAGAGTATGTACATTCTTATTATGTGCCTAGTTGGGTGTTACTGTGGAAGGTGGATAGACACCAGTATCACATAAGACTGGAGTGTGTGTTGATTGATGACTGAATCTCATTAGTCATGATATGGCAATATCTAACCAAGCACATAGATACATGTTAGGGAATAGTGTATCAGACAGACCCACCTTGAGAGTGAGACATGGAAATCATCATTGGTAGTCAGATTCACCTCTCATAGTGCATGTACTGATTGTGGTTCTTAGACCTAAAATCACTGCACTTGTCATATGTCATTGGGTATACTTTGACATCATCAAACATAATCTTGAAACACGAGTTGCCATAAAGGTGATGATTGGGTATCTTTGATACATGGGGATAGATTATGAGTGATATAGATGGGATTTATCCCTCCTACTGGAGTTTGGTACACCTGATAAGAGAGACTAAGAAATGCATGTGCATGCACATGTGAATCAATATATGATATTGAGGTTACATTATCTCAGGAAGTCTACTCTTGGTTCAAGAAACATCAGCTGAGTGTTGAGAGGATGATGATATCCATGCCTTGAGTTCACTCTGGATATTTGAGACAAAGAAATTATACGATCACTACAACACCTCACACAAATTGATGGTTGAATTTGTTCTCCAACTTTCAATTCATTTGGGTAGCACTGATGTGTAACTAGGCACCGCTCTCTTCTTGTGATGTTATAAGTTAGTTAAGAACATTCACTGCCAATGTGATATAGGACCTATAGGGTCACACACATAGGAACTCATCTAGAAGAGGAGTTTAATCTTGAATAATGATATGATTGATTGCTAAAGTGTTTAGGTACTCAATCCATACAACAGATCGGATGACTGCACCCAATCGATCATCTCACAGGGTGAGATGGTTGTTTGGTGCACTAGACAATCAGTTCAAATGTTTAAACAGTTGATTGGGTTGTCAAGCTGATGAGAAATTGAATTGGTCAAGTTCTGCCAAAAAAGAGGTGTGAACTGATTAGTTCATTCTGTTGAACATATTGATTTGACTCAGCTCACTAGACGACCGTCTGGGTGAGTGAAATGACAATCTCACTTGTTTGAGATCGCTCAGTTCATGGGGAAATTTGATTGCAACAAGGAATTAGTGTTGACATAATGATGTGCATTAATTGGATTCGAAATTGCTAAATTCATATGCAATTGGGAAACTGCCAGACGACTGCCTCATAGAGAAAAATGACCGTCTCGACAACCAGACGACTGTCTGGGCTTCCAGATGACCATTTCAGATGTCGCAGGTTGCAAAAATTCAAGAACTTCAAGTCCCTTCCACAACCACATGGATCTGGAACAGACTGGGAATCCTAACCCTAACCCTACCTATAAATAGTGGGGTAGTGGGGGCTTCCTAGAGCATAACACAACACAGACATTTGATAATTTAGTTGCTTTGACAATTATTTTCCTCTCTGGTTGTGGTAACCAAGAAAGCCCAAACAAGTCCTACTCGACTAGGGAGGGATAACTACGGGAGAGAACAAATGAGGATCATTGTTGTGGGAGAGCAAGTCGGTGACTAGTATACCAACGGGAGGGACAACTCCTTCTTGTCCATTCTAGCAGGACGAAAGGAGTTCCAGTTGGTCTGTGTGGACTACTCTAGATGCAGGAGTCCTTTGGTTGTTGCTAGGAGAACAACGTCAGACTATAGTTTGTGGTGAGACCATGTAAGTCATTGCAAAACTATCAAGTCTTCCATTCATGGTGAAGATCAGGAGACAGTTGCATTGCAACCGTCCATGAGCAATTAGAAGACAGTTGCATTGCAACAAGTTGTCATTGTTGGACTTACTCCAAGACCAAGTATAAACTCATTAAACCATCCTTCCTATTTCATAGTAGTTGACGTGATCTTGATATTATGGTGAATATGGATAGATAATTTTTTTTTGTTGCCTTACCTTGTGACCTTATTTCCCAATAGTGGTACCAGAGTCATGTTAATTTACTATATTTTAGGATAACTAGTATGATCAAATTTTTGGTTTTATCATTTATTTATTGCATTTGATGCAAATATTTAATCTATCTCATATGCACATCCGGTCAAAGACCACATAATCCCAAACTAATATATATATATATATATATATATATATATACATATATATATATATATATATATATGTGTGTGTGTGTGTGTGTGTGTGTGCAATTTACACGCGTTGCCCTAAAAGTGGTTTTGATGGTGGATGTGTCGCATGGTTATGGCTTAAACCCAATGTCTGTGTGTGGTTGGATGGTTTGTTTTTATTTACATTTATCTCAGTTTGTGTGCCAAACCTCTACCTCCTTACTCCCAGTGTAAAGTTAATTATTTCCTACCTTTGATCCCCTCAAATGTAACTCAAGGTTTATCATTATAATATAATAAAGTAGCAGTAGGATAGTTTCTTTTCTTGCAAAAATGACGAAGATGATAATCGACAGACGTGATGACCAGTTTGTGAGATGAGTCGGTCATCCAAAGGACCAAGGAGGAAAGAGTGAAGGAGCCATACAACAACCTAGTAGACCCAACCGACCGTTTGGAAGGAGTCCACACATTGATTGGATAGGAGGCAACATGACCATACCAGAAGGCCCAACTAACCATCTAGAAGGTGTCCAGACATATGTTGTATAGGAGGACCAATTGACCAGCCAAGAGTTAAGATGATCGGTTCAAGGGTTGAACCAATCTATCCAGATTGGCAAGCACAAATCTATACTAACAACAGGTTCAAACATGTGATGTGATGATTGTCCTAGGTGGTAATAATTCCTTGTAGCTCCAAGGAATTACATTAGACATGTTCATGACCATTGCTTTTTGTTTTATATTGCATGTTTACGTTGTAGGATATAGCATGTATATGATATGTACTATATATGTGGTGATTGGATACAATATATATATATATATATATATATATATATATATATATATATATATATATATATATATATATATATATATATATATATATATATATATATATATGATATATATAAATCCCTCAATCAAAACATATTAAGTATAAGATGATTTCTATTAGAAACACACATGAAAAGCTTGTTTGACTAAGCACAGGTTATGCCTTCACGTGGTGCACTGTCTACCTCGTGGAAGTGTGGTGGTAGTAATATAGGTCCCGCCTTTGCGGGGTGTATTATTATCATGTTGGCTATTGGGTCATGCTTAACTGATGATTTTTAGAGCATCTAATCCATAAGCATGCATATAATTTTTGCATGGAGTTTCTCATATCGTCTATCAAGAATTTGTATATGATGCAATTAGCAAGTTGCCTACCTTAATGGTTGAATATATATTGCGGCATTGGTTGGGTGATAATGAAATCATTTTGGATCTTTCTCATTAGAAAATTGTTCACTGTAATTTTCCAAATTCATACTTGAGGATTGTCAGTTTAAATCGAATAATGAGAACGATAATTAATTAAAGGCCTAATTATTATTGCCCAAATTTAATAAAATAAAATCAAATCAAAATGAGTTTTTGATAAAATTGTAAATTCTTTTGTAGAATCAAATGGCAACAAACAACAATCACTTTTTTCTACAATCGGTCCTTCAGAAGGACAAACTTAATGGGAACAACTTTCACAATTCGTTCAGGATGCTGAGAATCATTCTCACACAGGAGCACAAGTTCTATGTCCTAGAAATGTCAAAACCATATGAACCCCTTTCAACTATACCTAGAGATGATAGGGATGCTTACAAGAAGCAAATGAAGATGGAATGGATGTCAAATGGCTGATGATGTGCTCCATGAATTATGAGTTGTAGAGGCAATATGAGAACATGGATGCTATTGAGATGGTTATGCATCTCAAGAACATGTTCCAAGATTAGACAAGAGAAATATGGTGTCTCTAAGGCATTATTCAAATGCAACATGGAAAAAGGAGACCCAGTAGGTCCTCATGTACTCAAGCACATTGGGTATGTGGAGAACCTAGCTAGACTGGGATTCCCCTTGAGGTCAAGAGTTGGCCACTGATGTGAGTCTACAGTATCTGCTAGAATCATACAGTCAGTTTGTCATGAACTAAAACATGAACGACTTTGACAAATCATTGACAGAGTTGTTGGGCATGTTGAGACCAGTTGAGGGACAAATGAAAAAAGTCAAGCCCAAGTCTGTGATGGTGATCAACAAGACAAAGAGGAATTCTAAAGGCAAGGGAAAAACTAAGAAGAGTTCTAAATTTGGCCAGAAGCCCACATCTTCATATCTCAAAGAAAATGGAGGAGTGATTAAAAGAGGAAAATGTCACCATTGTCACCAGATTGGACATTGGAAAAGAAATTGCCCACTTTGGTTAGAGGAATTGAAGAAGAAGAAGAAGGAAGGTGTTGAGGCATCCACTTTAGGTATAAACATTATAAGATAAATTTGATTACTTCTTCTTGGATTGTGATATCATACATAGATTCGGCATACTTGATGTGAAGGATATGACAAGAAGTAAAAGACCTCATGGAAGGACAAAGATGGAAAAGACAAAGCAAGAGTTGCAGAAGCTTTAGTCTACATTTAAATTTTCTTAGGCCAATGGCCATGTAATAGAGTTAGTTGAACTGCTATTTCATTATGCCACAAAAATAGAAATATTTACTTTAAACATCTTGTATGACAAGAATGATGAATCAATAAAGTGAGATATTATTGTTTCTATTTCAAAAGATATGATCTTGCATGGAGATTCTCAAATATATAATGATCTTTACTTTGAAAGAACCTTGGATAAATTATTTGACGTTGATACCAAAGGATTGTAATTAATAACTCAAGACTATAATTAGCAATAGTCACCTTGGATGTATATATAAGAAATGCATATCTAGAATACATATTGATGTTAATCCTAAGGAAATATGCAATTCTTACTTGTACACAATGTGACATAATATCCTTCACTAGACATAGTGGGAGGATTAGACTTCAATTAGACCTCATACATATGATGCATGAAGCTCTTATGGAATGAATGCTATATAGAATTACTTATACATCATTTCATTTACTGGTAATATAATGATATGTACTTAGTAAAATATAAATATCTTGAAATGTTCAAGGAGATTATAAATGAAGTATGACTTTGATGAAACTATTAAGAAACTTTGATGAGATCAAATGTTGAAATACTTTGCATCAATACCTTGAGAACCTTCAACAAAGAACTGTGATAATGTATCACAAGTCAAATACATGCGAACATGATGGTCTGTCAAGATGAAAGAATTATACCATGATGTATCATGATATAATTATCAATTAGTCTAATCTTCTTATATCCTCATATATAAATATATATATATATATATATATATCACTAAATCATGGAGCATTTGAATGGTTTGTAAGACATCATATATGATATGATATGGGAATGTCCCAATATGTTTAAAGGATTGAAACCTACATTGAAGAAGTAGTTTCTTGAAAAGGTTTATTCATAAAATATTGTTTTGTTACTATTAATCCCAATCCAATAACAAAATATTGTTTTGTTGAAAGGATAATCGAATTCCTAATAAATCAGTGGGAGGAAAAGTAGAATTCAAAATTTTCGAGGACAACAAAGTGGTACAATAAGAACTAATAGAATCACAAGTTGTTGAGGAAATCTCAAGTTCATCATGTAACACAAAATAAAATAGTTCTAGTAGAACACATTTGATATTGAAGGACTATGAATCCAACAATTCAGATAGGTTGGTCATATAGGATGAGCCAACTAATCAACTAGAATCTATAGAATACCATAATATGAGTAATGGCTTAGAACCATTATGGGATCCATGTAAGATAACAAGGTAAGACCTTGATAGTGCACCTAAAGGGGTAATACCTAAAGCGTGCAATCGGGTCTTATGGCAAAGACTTGTGTGGATAACATAAAGGGACAAATTGGTTGAATATGTTTTTCAAATTAGTTCAACTTGTTGAACATGATATAAATTCCTTTACCAATTGTCTAGCTTGTTGTTGTAGTTAAAATAGACTAATATATTTAGCATATGAAGATAAAAACTAGATTTCTTAAAGGGAATGCATCAGAGAATGTGTATGTGACACAACATAAAAGATTTTACAACTTCAAGAATGCAAATAAAGTCTATAAACTATAAATCTCAATTTGGGATTGAAACAAGCATCTAAGAGGAGGTATCTTTAACTTGATAAGATCGTCAAAGAGTTTAACTTGAATCAAGATAAAAGATGAAATTTGTGATTATAAAAGATTTGGTGGGAGCATCTATGAATATTCCACATATGATGAAGATTAACATCTCAATATTGTGTATATTGAAAACTGGCATGAAAAACACCTTCAACAATGAAGGATTAGGTGAAACATCTTATGAGATAAGGATCAAGACCTATAGAGATAGTTTTAGAAAGTTTCACAATGTGTTGAAGGAGTTCAACATGGAAGGATTTAATGAGAGAGAATCTGGTATAGTCTCTCATGCACCATATGTTCCAATTGTTGTGAAGAATGGAAATAACATGATAAGATGCTACAAGCAATGTATCTATCATGAATTCTATAGATGTACTTATCCCATATAATCTTATATGTATTGGACATGACAAGATGATTCCAATAAGGGTTATTTGAAAGTCATTAAAAATATCGATTAGCACTTGAGAAGTACCTAAGGATAGATTGCTAGTAACTAAAGATAGCAATAAAAGAAAGAGTTGGATGTAAAGGGTTACATCGATGCAAGCTTCCATAATGACAAACTGATCCCAATAAACTATGTATAATTTAAAAAGGAGCAATGTTGGTAGTTGGAAAGGTTCCGAACTAATAGCCATTAATTATATTCTACAATAGAATCTAAGTACACTTGTGTTACAAACATAAAGTGAAAGTGTACGGATCTAAAAGTTCATATGATGAACTTATAGATGTTCCAACCTTTGATGACTCAGTAGTGATATTATGACAACAATAAAGCTACTTGTTAGGCAAAGAATATCAGATACCATATTATTACACTTTCATCTCACAGTGGGGAGATAAGAAACATGCAATATTCCAACTAATAGCAAAAGTGTTGCTAACCCACTGGATTAGCACTAGCGCAGCGGAAACACGGTGGACATGTTTAGATAACTAAGAATGAGACTCATGGGTGATTGGCTCTAAGTGCAAGTAGGAGTCTGTTGGTAAGGTATGCCCAGAGAGAAAATCATGTGATGGTTGACATGGAATATACCATAAAGGATTTTATTAATACTCATAAAGGCAAGCTTTAAATTCACTATGTTTCATTCAGTTATGAGATAATGAGGAAAAATTATGAATTTCTAGAGAATGAAAATACTCAATGGCGCATGTCTTCAAGTACGTGACTTGGAGAATGAGATCATATGAATGTTAAGAGTATGTACATTCTTGTTATGTCCCTAGTTGGCTATTACTGTGAAAGGTAGATAAACATCGATAACACACAAGATTGGAGTGTGTGTTGGTTGATGATTGATTCTCATTAGTCATGATATGGAAAAACCAAGCACATAGATACATGTTAGGGAACAGTATATCAGATAGACACACCTTGAGAGTGACACAAGGATACCATCATTGGCAGTCATAGTCACCTCTCATAGTGAAGGTGGTGATTATGATTCTTAGACCTGAAATCACTGCATTCATCACAAGTCATTGGGTATACATTGAAATCATCAAATATAGTCCTGAAATATGGGTTTCCATAAAGATAATGATTGAGCATCTTTGACAAATGGGGATAGAATATGAGAGATAGAGATGGGATTTATCCCTCCTACTGGAGTATGGTATCCTGGCCACTTGATAAGCGAGATTGAGAGACGCATGAGCATGCACATGTGAATCAATAGATGATATTGAGGTCACATTATCTCAGACATTCTTCTCTTGGTTCAAGAAACATGAGTTGAGCGTTGAAATGGTGAAGATATTCATGCCTCGAGTTCACTTTGGATATCAGATACAAAGGAATTATACAATAACTACAACACCTTACACATATTGTAGGTTAAAGTTGTTCTCCAACTTTCCATTCACTTGGGTAACATTGATGTGTGACTCGGAACCACTCTCTACTTGTTATGTCATGAGTTAGTTATGAACATTCACAACCAACATGATATGGAACCTATAAGGTCACACACAAAGGAACTCATCTAAAAGAGGAGCTTAATCTTGAATAATGATTGGATTGATTACTAAAGTGTTTAGGTACTCAGTTCACACAATAGATCAGCTGAATGCACCCTAGTCAATCATATGACAATATTAAATGGTCGTTTGGTGCACCATAAGATTGGATCAAATGTTGAGATGGTCATTTGGGTTGTCAAGCTGATCATAAATTGAATCGGCCAAGTTCTATCCAAATAGAGGTGACAACCGACCCGTTCATTCTATTGAACTGATTGGTTTAGGTCAGCTCACCAGAAAACCATCTGGATGTGCAAAATGGCCATCTCTCTTATGTGAGATCACTTAGTTCATGGGGAAATTCGATTGCAACAAGGAATTAGTGGTGACGTCATGACATGCATTGATTGGATTCCAAGTTATAAAATTCATATGTGATTGGGAAACAGCCAAACGACCATCTCATGGAGTGAAACGACCATCTCGATAGCCAGATGACCATTTTGGATGTTGCAGGTTGTGAAAATTCTAGATCTTCTGGTCCCTTCCACTCCCGCACAGACCCTGAACAGAGTGGGAACCCTGGCCCTAACCCGCCTATAAATAGAGGGGTACTGGGGGCTTTCCAAAGCACAACACAACACAAAAAACTAAGAACCAGTTGCTCTAACAATTGGTGTCCTCTCTTATTGTGGCAACGAAGAGAGCCCAAGAAAGTCCTAACCGAATAGGGAGGGATAGCTACGGGAGAGAACAATTGAGGATCATTGTTGAGGGAGAACAAGTTAGTGACTATTACGCCAACAGGAGGGGAAACTCCTTCTTGTCCATTCTAGCATGACGACCGGAGTTCTAGTTGATCCGTGTAGACTACTCTAGAGGCAGGAGTCCTTTGGCTACTGCTAGGAGAGCAATGTCAGACTACAATCCATGGTGAAACTGCAGAAGTTGTCAAGTCTATCATTCATGGTGAAGACTAGAGTTGCATAGACACCGTCTAGGAGCAACTAGAACATAGTTGCATTGTAATGAGTTGCTGTCTCTGGACTTGCTCTAGGACTATGTATAAACATATTAAACCATGATTCCCATTTCATAGTAGTTGACTCTATATTTCTGTTATGGGGAATACAGATAGATAAATCTTTATTTCTGTTGCCTTACTCTGTGTATGTATTTCCCAACAACTATCTTTGTTGCATTTTATGTTTCCCCTTTAACTTTTTCTTACCTTTGAAGGATTCATAACCACCATTCTATACTTTTTTCTACATTTCCTCCATTACCATCTATGCTTCTACACTGACATATACATCTATGTAGTTGACCCTATCCACACCGTTGATGTTTAGATCTAATGCCAAATCATTGCAAAAGACTTCCAACCCATACTATGAACCATATATTTTCTTAGTGATAATTTTGGGGTTGACTCCATTTTTTAGTGTCTAACCTAGAGAAAATATTTGTTACACAATATGCAATATATATCTAGATAATATCAATTTTCACTAGATGTAGGAATATGGATTGTTCAAATTAATGTAATCGGTATAGAATGGCAAAATACAATCCTGAAACTTGAAATATTTTGACATAAAATTTAAATTCTAATACTGACCAACATTGACAAAATGTAAATCAAAATGAGATTTTGTGTCAGATTGAGATAGGTTCACAGTCAGATAGTATACTAACATATATACTATATGCCAAACTTTATTATGAGTCATGGAACATGTTAATAACTAACCTGGTTGTCTATAAGAGAGGCCACTTCACCTCTATGTGCTTTCGTCACTTGAAAATCACATCATAGTGAATTCTAATAGAACTATCTGGATATACTTAAAATAATAAGGTTTTACAAATGTTCACTGACACTATATAATATAAAAGAAGTTGAATAAGCATGGGATCCAATTATTCACACTCATAAGTATATTATGTGATGAGACAAGAAGTTGTGATGGATTCATTACTGCAAAAATATTACATAAATTATGAAAAGAGGAGCAACACCATAACAATAATGAAGTTAGTTGATGAATAGGTTTATCAGTTGCTTGAACTCCCTCCTACTTTAACTCAGATATAATTTACTTCTGGTACATCCAGTTGTAGATTTCTAGAAGAGTCATGCCTATTGCATCAACCAAGATGACCTCTTCAAGAATGTCTTAAACATAGATCACGTCAATAAAGGTTGTCTCTCATTTGTCCTCTGCCTCCTCTTTGTGATGGTGATATGCTCCATTGTTGCAGATGTAAAGATCCTCATGGATTAGCTACTACTGAATGAGGTACCAGAACCAACATTGGCTTTCTCCACATTCCATTGCTTAAAGGATGTGGTCCTCATCTTGCTTGTCGGTGCCCCATTCAATTTATACTGAGAAAGGCATCAATTGTTACATTTTAGGACTTAGCAAGATGGTACAAACATGTGCAATGCAGATTGGTTTATGTGTCTATTAGAAAATCTATTATTTAACTCATTAAGCTATTGGGTTTGTTTATGATATGGGTCCAAATTCTTCTTGACCCATTAAGGTTTTACGTGTGTATGTATCTTTGGTTCTTATTCCATATATAGGAGAGGGGAGGCTTCCCATATATCAATGAAAAAGATGTAGGGTAATTTCCCTATATTCTCATATTCATACGTTATCATAGAAGGTAGTCCTCTATCATTCTAAGTGAGAGATAGAGAGCACAAAGAAGGAGCACTCACTATGGGTTGTAGCTGCCCTTGGTTGTGGTTGATGTATGTAAGGATGTCCAACCATGTGCCTTCTAAGAGTCGTCTCCATGGAGCATCTCCATATCAAAGTCAAGATTTGTCAAAGTTGTTTCTTGCTATGATGAAGCTTTTTTGCCTCCACCATTTATGTTGTGTCACGACATGCATTTCCTTCTAAGTTGTCACTTCACCTTTGTGCTTGCCTTTGAAGGAGACATAGTAATCCTACTATTTTTTTCAAATACACAACTGTCACTGCCATCTATGTTACTAGTTGTATATTATTGCATCCATCTCCATAGTTGTAACCATCGAAACCGTTGATGTTTAGATCTAATGTCAAATCATGGACATATATTAAATTTCTTGTTGCAATTAGGCATTCCCAATAATCATTGTTCCTTGGCAGAAATTTGGAAGGATTTGCCCATATTTTTTAGCATTTTTTAGCTTTCAATAGTTGAGTGGCCACACAACATGGTGTGTCATTCTTTTACAAGGCATGTGGGTGGGGTTATGTTTGTTTGTTATGTTTGGCATGAACTTCTCCTGCCAAACATGACATGTTGGCTCTTCAACATGATGTGTCGACATGACAACACATCATGTCAACCTATCCTACCTCAACAACTCAGTGTCTAACCTTGAACATGGTGTGCCTCTATTTCAACATGTCGCATCTCCTATTCCTTGCATACACCAATGTGTGAAAAGATGTGTCTCTTCACTTATACGACATGTCACTTGTTGTCTTCATCATGTACTACACATAATGGAAAGAAATTGAGTTTTTATTACTTTGTTACATGATAGATGGATTTAATATAGGCATGCACTTATTTTGTCTCTAACAAGAACATTTATCTTTCATTTCCAACTATATATATATATATATATATATATATATATATATATATATGTGTGTGTGTGTGTGTGTGTGTGTGTATAGAGTCAAGCTAGAATACACTTGAGTGTACAGATCGCACGAATACACTCCAGTATGTTTGCATATCAAGAATGTTTTTTGCAAAATATAAATCATTGATCTTCACTGTCATACTATAACTAGGCTACAAGCAAATTTTGAGCCCATTTGGATGAGTGTACGCCACTCATCCAAGGGCAACAAAATCGACACACGAAACTAATTTGATATGCATAATTTTTGCGGTCTTTATAACATGACCTATAAATGTCCAAATGTGCTCAAATTTTGCATGTGAGATATTCACAAGATGTTTAAGAATATCAACAGATTAGATTTTTGAAAAAATATTGCATCATCAAAAACTACTAGAGTGTATTCAACTCCAAATACACTCGAGTGTATTCTAACCTAGCTCTCTCTCTCTCTCTCTCTCTCTCTCTATATATATATATATATATATATATATATATATATATATATATATATATATATATATATATATATATATATATATATATATATATATATATATATATATATATATATATATAAGATCTATGTAATCGGGTCATTTAGTACATTGACTTGCATTATCAGTTACCCTCCTCCATATATTTGTCTATATATGAACTAATCATGTAATTATTTATGACTCTTCAACTCAACCACTTTTTTTTTGTGGTTAACCTGAGGGTGGAAAACATAGGAAAAAAGAGTCAATACAAGAAATGAGATGTAAGAGAGGAGATTTCTGTCTCTGTGGCTCTTCCTATTGCTTGACATGGTCTATTATCGCACTAACAAATTTACTCAAGGTTGAAATCCTTGAGCTTTTACCAAAACCTTGTGTAATAATACCACCCGCAAGCGGACGGGTCTTATCGTAGCATTGTTGAGGATCAAATCCTAGGGGACAAAGTTTTTAAGAATCATTGCTAGTCCAATCCAGTTCAAGTAAGGCTAATATTTAGAACGATTGGTTGATTTGAGGTTAATTAAACTAATTGCAAGAAAGTAAAGAGAAAAATTAAATTTTAATCTAGATTAATGATTTGGAATCGCTGGGATGGCCCCAGGTTTCACCACCACTACACATGAAAACACATACAAACATCGAACATCCAAGTAAGATATAACCATCCAAATGGAGCTGCTGCAAAACCCCCCATACGGGCGTTAGGCTTGCGTAAGCATCACCTTAGATATCAGATGTCTCGACACCATCTGGATCACTCACTTACAGTTCTGAAGATATAGAAATCCAACTGAAGTTGTGGGCCTCCTATACATGCATTAGGCACACAGAAGCGTCACTATGGGCTAGATGGCTTGTCCCCTCACAGATCATACACTTATGACCTCAAGGAATCCCATTCTATTTCTAGTTTGGGAGTCAACCGCATTAATCAACATTCTATCCTACATATTGAAGTTCTCACAACATAGGAAAGAACAAGATAAAAGAAAGCAGGTCATCAATATACAAGCAAACATTTATGATTAACAACAAAATGAAAAGTTACATACATTGCCTTAGAATGTTAAAATGAAAAGACATGAAAGCATGGGCAGCAGGGCTAGTCCCCGCACCCCAGTGAAAAGGAACTACTCGCTCGTAATGTGAGAAACAAGAATAACAAGAGAGAGGGATGATTCTGCCATGAGCATGATGCAGAAGGTAGTCGCAACTCGGTGAAGATGATGTGGTCTTCTACATCGTGTCGGAGTAGATTTAGACGAGGGATGCCAAGATAGATCAGGTTGTCTTTCTCACTCCTCCTTACTTCTCTTCTCGGTCTCCTTGCTCACAGTAGGAAGAGAAGGTGAGGTGACAGTAGCATGGATCTGGATCGAATCTTATGTCTGGGCAGCCTGGTGGTGTCCCGGATCTGATGTATCAAATGAGGATCCTGCTGGTCCTATTTATAGGCACTAGTTGGGGGCTTCACGATTTGGGCCCAGTTGCAATTTTCACATTTTTGCTCTTATCATTTTGGGAAACCTTTTAGTATTCTTAACAGTATAGGACTCTTGTCCAAATGGTCTTGGAGACCTTTTAACATCCAAACGATCTTGTATTAAGTTTTCTCCAATCAGTTTTTCTTCTATCGATTTGCTAAGTCCAACCGGTCTTGTGTGCTTTCATCCAAATGGTTTGGAATACTAAGACATCCAAATGGTTTGGAGTTCTATGCTCAAACGGTCTTCAATCCTATCAGTTTGGGACTTTGCCTCCAAATGTTTTTGTGAAGTCAATAGGTGCGAACCAGTCTTCACTTGTGCTGGCTCCAAATGGCCTGTAAGACCGATCGCGGCCTTGGTAGAGTGTGCCGCCAAATAGTTTGCTCTCGAATGATCTACAAGACTATTTAAAGCCCTACGGTCTTGAGGACCGTTTTTCGCTGATTGGTTTGGAGGGTAGAGGGCGTTCGATGGTGGCTTTCCTGTACTATGACCAACAGCGTTGTGGCTGTAATATATAGGATGGACGGAGGCATGGAGTGGCACCGAGATCTAGGGTTACAGGTCGGTGGTGCTGCTGCTGTGTCACAAAGCGGGCGGCGATGACGGCAGCCTACCTGGGTGATGGGGGCCAAGGGTTTGCAGGTGGAGGTAGGGTTTCTGTGGTTGAAGATGATAGAAGAAGATGAAGGTGGAGTCAAGTGGGTGTTGGTCGACATTGCTGGTCATGGTTTTTATCTCCTTACAGTCTCGACGTCTTGTTTGTGAGTAGTAATCGTCCAAACGGTCTTGAGGGTTCATGCTGGCCAACCGGTCTTGAAGACCATTTGCCGCCATATGGTCTTGAAGACCGTTTGGAGGGCAGAGGCCAGATCATAGAGAGGGGAAGGGTGCAAGAACGTAAGTACCTGATTGTTTGGGTGAAACTGATTGACCAAGACCATTAGAGTCAAGACCGTTAGGGTCAATTGGTGATTGTGGTGATGATGGTCGTTGAGTATGGAGAGGATAAAAGGATGATGTTGGTGAAGATGGAGGTGGAAAGGGTGAAATGGAGGTGGTATTGATGGTGAAGTTGATGAAGATAAAGGTGTAATGAGCTCATGGTTCCGAGACCAATTCATCAAGATCGATTGGACAGACCGAATGGGCAAACCATTTGGTTAAAATTGATTGATCAGGACTGAGGCTGAGAGGCTTGAGTGAAGGTGAGTTCTAGTTGATTGTTAAACCTTATTATGACCTGCATAAAATTGACTTAAACTCAGTTAATAATCTTGACAATTGAACCAATTAAGCAATTTTGTATATTATGATATTTAGGAGATGAAATCGGATGCATTGAGTCGAATTGAGCCCAAGATGGCGATTGAATTTCATGATGAATATGCATTCATCAAAACACCCCGAACTTAAACGTTGCTCATCCTCAAGTAACACAAAATCTAAAACATTCGCCAAATGAATACTTTCAACTTGTGTGGTTGCCTCATCTTCACATCACAATTGTTTTCTTTCTACTCATTATGACTAAGTATCTCAACCTCTTGAGACCACTGAAAACATCTTACCATATCTTCGTTCCTGAGTTTGTTTTCCAATATCACTTCCTCCTCACTTTTTCCAACAACAAGCCTGTCAAAGAGTTTTGTAAGAGTCCAGAGATACCCACAGAACAACAAGTGTACATCTGATCTGACACTGGTGTTTTTTAGGGTATTGGAGGCATTCATTGTGCCTTTAGGTAGAAAAGGGAGTGAAGGGTGGTATGGAAGGAAAAACTAAATCTCTCCTCTATTCGACTTGAGATTTTTATTATATGGTTTGCAATTTCATTTATTGCATTTTTTGTGTGAATCTCTCCTCTATTCAACTCGAGATTGCATTTATTTGTGTGCGCTTTGGCATCTTTTCTTAGTGGTATGCCCCTGTTAATTTGTGAGGGGTGTGGAAGAAGCGAATGTAGAGGGAAGTGGTGTGCCACCCCAAACATAGGATTTGACACTATTTTGGCTATATTTGTTTCTTTTTTGATGGATGGAGGGGTACGAAGATGATAGAAGAAGTGTAGAAGAGAGTTCATATCAGAATACAACTTGATTTATAGTTCAGTGCACTGGGTCATTCTCTTTATTGTATTCTTCTCAAATAATACTTGATGAGGATTCTGTGGAGATTCCATGTTATTGTTCCACTAGTTAGTTAGGAAGCACGACATGTTTGATCCCTATCACTTCAATAGACACTTATCATTTTTGCATAAGTATCATGGTGTTAGGAATCATAAGCTTCACAAGATGATTTCGATCAAAAAGGCTTGTTTCAAAAAGTGGTCCTTTCGAGGATCTGCTTTAAATAAGGAGGGTACAATGATTCAAAATGCATAGCCGGCAAGGTAATGGTTTTTAATGAAACAGAAAGTGTCAAAACTTCATCAAGTTTTTGTTCAAAATGAAAAATTTTCTAAAAAATGCAATGATGAAATTTTAAGTCTGAAATTAATAGGTGTAGGTGGAACGTAAAGTATGTACCACCCACCCTCCACCTTGAACTTAGAAATTTGCTCATCCCAAGCAAACTTTAAATCCAAGATGGTGGGGAAAATTCATGCTGGTTGGATGGAAAGATGTGGTTGTGTTCCAATCAGCGTGCGTCCTCCATCTAAAATAAAAAATGAAGACCAATCATAACATAATATGGCATCTTGCGATGCAATATTTATTTAGTGCAAATAAAACAAAATTAAGGAAAATTTCTAATTCAAAAATAAAAGTAAAACGAGTTTATTGATCGGGTTGCCTCTCGACAAGTGCCTTTTTTTTATGTCAATGGCTCGATGTGGATACTATCACCATGGTGGGGCTTTGGGTGGAATTTGAGGTGGATTGACATATTCTTTTGGTGGTTTCTTTCTCAACCATTCATTAATTTTCACTTTGATTTTAGCCTCTTGTATTCTTCCCCATAAAGAGCGAGCAATTTCAGAGCACATAGGGAAACAACTTGAGTTATCTTGAATTGTTCTCTATTGCTCAATTCGAGGTGGGGAATAGTTGTAGGGAATTTGAATGACATCATTTATGATGTAGTGTTGTTGAGGCTCGGAAGAAAATTTCATTTGTTGATGCACTATCCCTTCATCGTAGCAATGCTGGTCATTAACATCTATCAGATATGGATCCGAGGGATGTTCCTTGTAGAAACCACAATCCAAATCTTATTGCAGAGGGAAGATGAAATCAATAATCTCTGTCTATTGGGCTACCGGTGCATACCATAGGATAGTTGTTTCTGGATGAGGAGGCTCATGGACACCTAAAAATGGTTTGGTATGTGCCATGACAGGGTTGAGAGGTGTCTCCTCCTTTTCACAAATGTCTTCACTTATTTCTATAGGCTTGATTTCCCCAAAAGTAGCTTCAACATCTTCTTCTGTAGAGTCGAAAAATTCGATGCAATCCTTTACTTGTTCGTCAATAGGTTCATCAGTTGATGGGTCCGTTAGAGAAACTTCTAAAGGATCGTCTGATTCATGATTCTCTTGAGTGGGAAGTGACATCTGCTCTATGCAATAAATAAGATAGACTTCTTCTTGCATGCTTAGTTTTTTCATATTTTCAAAAACTTTGAATTCGAGAGTTTCTTTTCCTAGTCGAAGAAGCAAGGTTCCTGCTTCAACATCAATTAGAGCTCTTGTAGTGGCGAGGAATGAACGTCCAAAGATGAGAGGATATCTGGTGTCTTCTATTATATCCATAATGACAAAGTCACACGGAACATATGCGTCCTTGACAACCTTGACCAGGACATCTTCGAGGATTCCTAACGGATGTTTTATTGAATTATCTGCAAGATGTATAGTTATGCCAATAGGAAGAAATGCTAAAAATCCTAGCCTCTTGAAAAGGCTAAGTGGCATTATCAAAATGCTACAACCAAGATCAGCTAGTCCCTTCTTGTTACAACCCCAATTTTGCATGTGTTTTCATAATTGAAATATAATGATTTTGTGAATTTGGACTTAATTGAAAAGGTTGAATGATTTGCTTCAAAGAAGGGATTTCTTTGCAAATCTCCCTTACATTAGGAATTTCATGTTTCCAATTATTATATTAATCCAATAATGGATATAAAGGAGAAGAAAAGAAGAAAAGTCCAAATATTGGAAAAAAATAAAAGATAGAGGATATTAAGCAAAGTATTTTCAAGAAAACCTTGGAAATATCTAGAAAGTGGAATTAATGGCCACAATTAAGTAAAATTCGTTTAAATATGATTTCTAATAAAAGAAATATGAAAAGAGGAAAAAGGAGATGAAAGATAATGAGAAATCCTTCCAAAGGAATATTTTAATAAGAAAGATAATGAGAGATAATGGAAGTAGATGCATCTAGAAGGATAATAAGTATCCTTAAAAAGGAATTTTGAAATAATATAATTTCTTGGGGTCCAAGGAGCCCCAATGAAGAAAAATAAAGAGAAAATACCAATAATACAAAACAAGAGGATAATGTGATGCATAATTAATGAATTTCAAGGTATTGTTAAAAAGGAGGTATTTTCTACTAAAAGAAAATATAAATTTGTGCCAATGAATTAAAAAGTCAAGCATAAAGAGAATAGCAGAGAGAATTTTTGAATTCCTAATTATCCAAAGAATATAATTATCTTAGAAGATAATGAAGAAAGAGAAGATTGCTTCCAAGTTAACGAATATGGTTTCCTTTTTGGAAAGGAACTTGTTAATTCGTTGATGAACATCTTAGGGCATTTATACCCTCCCCTATATAAGGGGTAGAACCTCTGGTTCTAGTTCAAGAGAGTTCCATGAATCCCTCTCTCTCTTCTCCTTCTTCCTTACGTACAAACCCTAATCGAGAGGAGTAAAGCTTTTCTTGAAGCAGCGAGGGGATGTGGAGGAGTTGTGATGGATGTTTGCCACTCCCATGACATCATGGGGTGTTTGGGTGATCGTCCCCTCACCCTAGGTGTACGCAGTAGCAGCATCACAGCTGCATATGGGGGTTGTGAGTTGCAGGTCTGCCCAGCCAATCCCGGCCACCTTGGCACTGTCATGGGACTTCTGCAGACTCAGCGGAGAGCGGAGGAGGTAGGGAAGCAGTCCTTTGTATGCTCCCAGCCTTGGGGGAGGTGGGAGAAGACCCCACGAGCAGTTGAAGCCGGCGGCCACTAGGGATCGGAGGTAGAAGATGACCTAAGGGTCATTGGACAGTTCTACCCCTCCGTGTAATATAGAACAGACTACTTAAGTGGGGGGCAAATATTTCATTCCATTATAATCTCAATCGAGCTACGTAGCATGGAGAAAGAGGATGTGTCAGCTTCTGATTGGTCCAAGTAATAAATTATTGTGAAATTCATATCTTTTTATTGGTAGCTCGGATAGATGCGTATAACATATGCATTTTTCTCAGAACAATGCGAGGAATCCATTAAAAATGGTTTTATAGCCTAATTCCTCTTGCAATTCGAAAAGTAGTGGAAGTTATCAACTTAAATACTTTAATGATTAAGAAAACCTAAATTGAGATGATAATGTACTTAAGAAGGGTTTTATGGATGATTAGAGTTGATATTAGCCTATTAATTATAAAAAGGTACATTAAGATTAAAAAGGATAAAAATGGTAGTTTTAATGTAAAAGAGCATAATGGGCTTAATTGATGGTTAAGTATGCCTTTAATCTGAAATTAAGGTTATATGTTGCTAAAAGGGTAACCTTAATATCTTTCATGAAGAATAGATGAGATAATTAGTGTTTGTGAGTACTTGTTTAAAATTAGGGTTTAAAATAGTAAAGAATAAAGTGAAACCCTAATTGCAATGGAAACCCTAAAAGTGGACTAGAAACCCTAGGAAGCGAGCTAGGTTTAATAGATCTTGATGGCATGATCAATGATAGGAAATTGTATGCACATTTCAAGATCTCTTTGTGTGCTTTCTTGCCTATTGGATTTCTTGCATTGATTGGATTAATTTTTGTCTCAAGTCAGCCTAATAGGTATGTGGTTATTTATGGTTAATTGCATTGGTTTCCAGAAGAGTTTCTCGGATGAATCATCGCATTGAATGCAACCTATCAGTTTGGATGTTCATACTTGCAAATCATAAAGTTACTATGATTATTACAATAAAAATAGAAGTGTGTATTCTCACACCTACATGCCACCCTGATGGATGATGCCAAAGGTCAAGCCCAGGAGGGAAGACCAATGGGCACCATGAGTGATGACCCCAGACACCAAGCCCAGGATTGAGAAGGTGGTCTTTATAGGATGACTAATGGGCACTACGAGAGGTGACCCGAGGCACCAAGCTCAGGATTGAGAAGGTGGCCTTAAGTCATTGGCAAAAGAGAAACCCTAAAGGGGGTATGCCAGGGTTAGGGCAAAAGTGGTGGAGAATGTCACATTGAAAGCATTATTTGGCTTGTTAATTAACTTGATTATGATATTCAGATTGTTAGCCATATTTGCAAAATTTTTGGTTGTCCCCACATACCGAAATATTCATTTATGTTGACCGACGTTTTGTTTGTCGGCATTTTAGGTACAAGATTGAAAAGGACAAATTGTAAAGTGGCATATGTGGAATTAAATAAGAATTAAAGTACAAAGGAGGATTAGTTAGAATAGACTCCAGATGTGGATAGAAGTAGATATCCAAGTTTTTAAAAAAGGTATGCAAAGTTTTATTTTATACCAGATTTCAGTTTAGTTCGGTAGAATTTCATAATTATTATTGATTAATTGTTGAACCTTTGATCATGTTAATTTGGATAATGACTCCGACCTCTTGGTCTCCCTTAATTGGGGGTTACTGGGAGGCGGGGTCGTTACATTTGGTATTAGAGCATAGGTTCCTCATTTAATTTTAATAATTATTAAATTTTACAAAATTTGTAGAACCCAAGGGAGTTATTAGAGGATTTTCCAAAAGACAGAGGAGTCTAGAAAAGGATCACATCTGGGGGCTGGCAAGATTTTCCTCTACACCGCTAGTCAGAATATGAGGACTCCCAGATTGGTGTGACTTCCTGGCCAATGTCTCAGGATTTGACTCGAAATAAGATACCTTTAGGAGTCTCTCATCTTATTCATCTCTTCTCAACTCAAATGTTGTTAAGGATTTTAAGGATTAGGGTTTTTATCTCTCTTCCTCACCCTCTTGATGTATGGATAAAGTTGATAAGGTTTAAGGAATCCTCCACCAAATTAATGAAAAGCATCTGAATAAGATGTCATGGACATAAGCTTAATAGTTTAAGCATAAACTAAAGAATAGTTGCATGATTAGGTCGAATGACATGAGTTGTCATGCCCTCAGGTGAGACCTGAGGCTAGACCTTCTTATCAGGAGGATGAGTGGAGAAAGTTATTCTTGGAGGTAGAAACTTCCATTATAAGTAGAGACCTGGCACATCCTTTGAGGATGATTATAACCCTAATCGTAAGTGGTGGTTAGAGAGAGAGATGGCTTGATGAGCTAGATGTCATGATAGACCAGGGGTGTGGACATGCTTTTGAATACCCATGATGATATGAGCCATGTGAGGTTGGATGACCTAGTACCTTTGGCAACCCAACCCTAGAAAGAATCATGTATGTTAGAGTGAAGGATTGCTCCTTCGATGATGAGGTTAGTGAAATACCTATAGAAACCCTATGGGCTTATGCGAGTAGGGAATAACATGCACCCAGAGTACGTCAGTAGTGTGGGCAGTAGGTTGAAACTTTGGCCAGGAGAGTATGTTGTATGGCCTATGAAATAAGCATGAGGAGTTCTGGATAATCTTGAACGAACGTATGTTTGAACATAGGCTTCACCCATGTAGGGGTATGCTTGTAAGTTTGATCCACCTTCATGAAGAGAGGACCTATGGTAGTATGGTTGTTTGATAGCTCTAGAGAGAGAGCAGGACCCAAGCAAGAAGGTTGGAAACTTAGACTCCGAGATATGAGGAACCGTGGGAGTTGTGGACGATGCGACCTAAGTGGATGATAGTGGTTTCCTCATGCATGTTTCCTCGAGGCTGATGGTATCTTGGTTTCCTTTAGAGGAACCAAACCCTAGAGGGAGGATGAGACTATTATGTTCCTATGGTATGGGTTTTTACCTTCTAGGGATAGGAAGAAGAGTTCCTTAGACCCAGAGGAGGTTTAAGTAACCAGTAGTGAGGCCTTATACCTAGTTGGTTGTCCTTGAGGAGGACTCCACTTTGAAGTGTTTTTCAAGTAAAAGGATCATGGGAAGTACATGTCATACCTTGTACATGCTAGACTCGTGGTTAAAAAGTTGAGCAGACAATTGTACATCAGAAAGGTAAACCTAGGGTTCCTAGGCCTAAGCAGGAAAGTGGTGTACCTGATGCTCATGATGAGATTTGAGTTTTTATATATTCGAGCATGGTACTCCTCATGTTTGGAGTAAAGGGAAACCCATTAAGTTTAAGGTATGTTTGGTGAACCTCTCACAGCTAATTTGGTGACATGGGAAGGTATGTTCTTGGTCTAATGTTGAGGAATGAGAACAAGTATGACCAACCATGGTTTAGTAGGTTGTCTGTTTGTGCTTTAGTATCTTGCTAGGGTTAAGCATGCTCATGTGGATGCAAACCCTAGACATAAGCACGTTTGTGACCTTTGTTATTAAGGTGTAGTTTCCTCCCATCTTGGGAGAAGGACCCTTTTGTAAGGTGTATACCAGTTTTGTTGGTTTTGAGGTAACCTAAAGAGGTCTCAATAGGATCCTGAGAAGCTAAGTGAAAAGTACATAATGAACATGTAGACTCATAGATAACCATCTCTAAGTGCATGTGGGTGTGTTACCATGGAGCTAACCGGTATGGGGCCTGACCAAGGTAAGCAAGTCACCATGACCCCTATGAAAGGATGGAAGTCAGCCCATGAATGCAGAGAGAGCTGATGGAGACTTGGGTAAGGTTCTAAGTTGGACATGTACTATTTTAGATTCCTAAGTCTATCCTAGGGTCAGGTAGGGATAAGACCGATGGAAGTAGGAGTTGCCTAATTCCCTCGTTGCACATGACCATATGGTCGGGAGGTAACAACTATCATTGTCTGAGGGCCATGGATTAGAAGAATGATCACCTTCATGAACTCAAGGGACCCAAAGGGCAGATGAGTAGGGAACTCTCTGGATGCATAAGGGAAGAGGGATGACTCTAAAAGTGTCGGCACCCTATAGACCTAGAGGAGATGACCAAGGATTGTGTGGTTACCAAGTAGGTTCGAGACCAGTTTTCCATGGAAGTAACTTTCATATCGAGATGATTGTGATGTTGAGATATAAGTTGCACATTTCAACTTAGATTTGAAGGTGTACTGGCAAGGTGGGATGTACCATCTCTACTCTTGAAACAAGAAGAACCTTGTATTTGGACTGCAGCCAAATGCTTATTTCCTTTTGTTATGGGAGTGAGAGATAGGACAGTACGCATGCCATATACCAAGGATAAAGATTATGTGAGTTGGAACGTTGCTATGAGGTATGAGGACAGAGATGATAACATACCCTTGTGGAGTGAACGATATGTTGATGGTTTACAAATAGTAAGAGAAATAAGGTAGTCATCTTATGAGGATGTTTCTATCATGAGCTATGAGTTATACAAGGTGGAGTTTGAAAACCAAGAAGATGAGCTCTGGGTTTTCTTGATGGAGATAGACTTAGAGTTTGACATGAGAGGATAAGTGGAATACATGGAGGTGTGTGTTTTCAACTTTTCCTTACACATAAGGATGTGAAGTGGTTGAGATGTAGTTGCCCAGTTAGCTAGAGGCTAGAAGAGGTTGTTAGGTTAACCCTAAGTTTGAAAAAGGAGAGATGTTTGGACTAACCCTCAGATGTAACGAGATCTATTGAATAAGTTAGTAGTTGTTTGGTTAGCCAACCTAGGCCTTGATGTAATAAAAGGATGGTTGTAGAACCTCATATGGACTTCTCTAGAAAGGAAGGTGATGAAACCCCGACTAGAGTGGTCTGGGTTTCTGAGGAATAAATCTTGAGAAATCATGACATACAGGAGATCATGATTTTAAGTTCATCATACACCGTGGTACTATGAAGATAGTAAGTGACAGTAGTACTTCGGGTGCTTAAGATGAAGTTGCATGCGGCTTGTCTCCATGCAAGCCAGAAGGTGAAGGACGAACACTAGTGACCCAGTGTGTTGGTATAGCAGATGAAGAGTCCCTGAGAGGGAATGGGAGTTCATCAGTATGATGTTGTGGTAATTCTCCCATGGACCAAGGAAGGTCGAGATGTAATATGGGTTATGGTAGATCTCCTTACCTAGATGACATGAGAAAGAAAGAATATTGTTAAGGGACAGATTCGGTTGAACTAAAGATGAGAGAGAGATGGTTCAACTACACCATGATGTGAGTTCAAAAGCTCTTTATAACCTAAATATTCACTTCCATGTGGTGGAAGTAGGTACATGAGGAACTCGATATTAGTATAGTTTGTCAGCCCTAACTAATGGTTAGTATGATCCAGACTAGAGGGTCTGATAAGAGCATGTGTGCTTGTTCAGAGTAATACATGGAGACAGTTCTTGTCTTCTGTAAGATGTGATGATAACCACGATAGCCAATATCATGATGTAATGAAGCTCTATAAGGGAGGTTGTATCGGTTACCACTTCATTAAGATGATGTTGGTGAAGGGACCTTGCGAAGGTCAGGAGAAAGAACCACAATGTTTGCAGATGAAGTCGCTTTGATCGTGCAATGGCTAAAAGAGAGCCCAGGGGTGACATGAGTCGTGAGCTGATGCAAAGCAGACTAACATGCACTTCACTATGGGAGAGTATGTGATGTGAAACTCCGACCCCTCTAAGTTATAGCTAAGAGAGTTGAGTCCCGACTGCATGATCCATTTGATATGGATTGGTGGAGATGGTTGTGTTTAGTCTTACCCCTCAGGATGACATGATGTATAATGTGTTCCATGAGTCCAATCTAGATCACTATGTGAGGTACCCAGGCCATGAGTTGATCCCTAAACCTATTCAGCTTTATGAGAGGCGGAAATGTCCTGAGTCACCTATGAGGGTACAATATACCAAGGTAAGAAAGAACTCAGGTGGAAGAATATGATATGATGAAGGTTCTTGGGAAGCACCATGGAAAGGGTGAGCCCACATGGGATCCATGATGGACATTAGTAAGGCTTGTCCTGTTTGTTTGCTTGATGGAATTTTGAGGACAAAATTCTTATGAGAGGGGAAGGATGTCACAACCCCAATTTTTTATGTGTTTTCATAATTGAAATATAATGATTTTGTGAATTTGGACTTAATTGAAAAGGTTGAATGCTTTGCTTCAAAGAAGGGATTTCTTTGCAAATCTCCCTTAAATTAGGAATTTCATGGTTCCTATTATTATATTAATCCAATAATGGATATAAAGGAGAAGAAAAGAAGAAAAGTCCAAATAATGGAAAAAATAAAAGATAGAGAATATTAAGCAACGTATTTTTGAGAAATACTTAGAAATGTCTAGAAAGTGGCATTAATGGACACAATTAAGTAAAATTCATTTACATATGATTTCTAATAAAAGAAATATGAAAAGAGGAAAAAGGAGATGAAAGATAATGAGAAATCCTTGCATAGGAATATTTTAATAAGAAAGATAATGAGAGATAATGGAAGTAGATGCATCTATAAGGATAATAAGTATCCTTAAAAAGGAATTTCGAAATAATAGAATTTCTTGGGGTCTAAGGAGCCCCAATGAAGAAAAGAAAGAGAAAATACCAATAATAAAAAATAAGAGGATAATGTAATGCATAATTAATGAATTTCATGGTATTGTTAAAAAGGAGGTATTTTCTACTAAAAGAAAATATAAATTCATGCCAATGAATTAAAAAGTTAAGCATAAAGAGAATAGGAGAGAGAATTTTGAATTCCTAATTATCCAAAGAATATAGTTATCTTAGATGATAATGAAGAGAGAGAAGATTGCTTCCTAGTTAAGGAATATGGTTTCCTTTTTGGAAAGGAACTTCTTAATTCGTGGATGAACATCTTAGGGCATTGATACCCTCCCCTATATAAGGGGTAGAACCTATGGTTTGAGTTAAAGAGAGTTCCACGCATCCCTCTCTCTTCTCCTTCTTCCTTACGTAGAAACCCTAATCAAGAGGAGTAAAGCTTTTCCTGAAGCAGCGAGGGGCTATGGAGGAGTTATGATGGAGGTTTGCCACTACCACGACATCATGGGGTGTTTGGGTGATCGTCCCCTCACCCTAGTTGTACGCAGTAGTAGCAGCACGGCTGCATATGGTGGCTGCAAGTTGTAGGTCTGCCCAGCCAATCTCAGCCACCTTGGCCCCATCTTGGGACTTCTACAGACTCAACAGTGAGCGGCGAAGGTAGGGAAGCAGTCCCTGCTACACTCCCGACCTTGGGGGAGGTGGGAAAAGACCCCACAAGAAGCTAAAGTCGGCGGCCGCTAGGGATCGGAGGTAGAAGACAACCTAAGGGTCGTTAGACAGCTCTACCCCTCTGTGTAATAAAGAACGGGCTGCTTAAGTGGGGGGAAAATATGTCATTCCATTATAATCTCAACCGAGCTACGTAGCATGGAGAAAGAGGATGTGTCAGCTTCTGATTGGTCCAAGTAAGAAATTATTGCAAAATTCATATCTTTTTATTGGTAGCTCGGATGGATGCGTATAAAATATGAATTTTGCTCAAAAAATGCGAGGAATCCATTAAAAATGTTTTTATAGCTTATTTCCTCTTGCAATTAGAAAAGTAGTGAAAGTTATCAACTTAAATATGTTAATGATTAAGAAACCCTAAATTGAGATGATTAATGTACTTAAGAAGGGTTTTATATATGATTAGAGTTGATATTAGCATGTTAATTATGAAAAGGTAAAGTAAGATTAAAAAGGATAAAAATGGTAGTTTTAATGTAAAAGAGCATAATGGGCTTAATTGATGGTTAAGTATGCCTTTAATCCGAAATTAAGGTTATATGTTGCTAAAAGGGTAACCTTAATATCTTTTGTGAAGAATAGATGAGATAATTAGGGTTTATGAGTAATTATATAAAATTAGGGTTTAAAATAGTAAATAATGAAGTGAAACCCTAATTGCAATGGAAACCCTAAAAGTAGACTAGAAACCCTAGGAAGCGAGCTAGGTTTAATAGATCTTGATGGCATTATCAATGATAGAAAATTGTATGCACATTTTAGGATCTCTTTGTGTGCTTGCTTGCCTATTGGATTTCTTGCATTGATCGGATTAATTATGTCTCAAGTCATCCTGACAGGTATGTGGTTAATTATGGTTAACCGCATTAGTTTCTCAAAGAGTTTCCCGGATGATTCATCACATTGAATGCAACCTATCAATTTGGATGTTCATACTTGCAAATCATAAAGTCACTATGATTATTACAATAATAATAGAAGTGTATATTCTCACACCTACATGCCACCCTAATGGATGATGCCAAAGATCAAGCCCAGGAGGGAAGACCAATGGGCACCATGATTGGTGACCCCAGACACCAAGCTCGGGATTGAGAAGGTGGTCTTTATAGGATGACTAATGGGCACTATGAGAGGTGACCCCAGGCACCAAGCTCGGGATTGAGAAGGTGGCCTTAAGTCATTGGCAAAAGAGAAACCCAAAAGGGGGTATGACAGTGTTAGGTTAAAAGCGGCGGAGAATGTCACACTGAAAGAATTATTTGGCTTGTTAATTAACTTGATTATGATATTTAGATTGTTTGCCATATTTGCGAAATTTTGGGTTGTCCCCACATACCGGCATATTCATTTATGCTGATCAACGTTTTGTTTGTCGGTGTTTTAGGTACAAGATTTAAAAGGACAAATAGTAAAGCGGCATATGTAGAATTAAATAAGAATTAAAGTACAAAGGAGAATTAGTTAGAATAGACTCCAAATGTGGATAGAAATAGATATCCAAGTTTTTAAAAAAGGTATGCAACGTTTTATTTTATACTAGATTTCAGTTTAGTTCGGTAAAATTTCATAATTATTACTGATTAATTATTGAACCTTTGATCCTGTTAATTTGGATAATGGCTCCGACCTCTTGGTCTCCATTAATTGGGGGTTACTGGGAGGCGGGGTCATTACATTTGGTATCAGAGCATAAGTTCCTCATTTAATCTTCAATAATTATTAAATTTTACAAACTCTGTAGAACCCAAGGGAGTTATTAGAAGATTTTCCGAAAGATAGAGGTGTCTAGAAAAGGATCACGTCCAAGGGCTGGCAAGATTTTCCCCCGCACCACTAGTCGAAATATGAGGACTCTCAGATTGGTGTGACTGCCTGGACAATGTCTCAGGATTTGACTCGAAATAAGACACCTATAGGACTCTCTCATCTTATTCATCCCTTCTCAACTCAAATGTTGTTAAGGATTTTAAGGATTAGGGTTTTTCTCTCTCTTCCTCACCCTCTTGAGGTGTGGATAAAGTTGATAAGGTTTAAGAAATCATCCACCAAATTAATGAAAAGCATGTAAATAAGATATCATGGACATAATCTTAATAGTTTAAGCATAAACT
The DNA here is from genome assembly GCA_963693085.1 of Alisma plantago-aquatica. Taxonomy (NCBI): domain Eukaryota; kingdom Viridiplantae; phylum Streptophyta; class Magnoliopsida; order Alismatales; family Alismataceae; genus Alisma; species Alisma plantago-aquatica. The sequence goes on along the minus strand of OY856409.1, from coordinate 489,429,426 downwards.
AAAGGATAGTTGCATGCTTAGGTCGTATGACATGAGTTGTCATGCCCTCAGGTGAGACCTTAGGCTAGACCTTCTTGTCAGGAGGATGAGTGGAGAAAGTTAGTCTTTGAGGTAGAGACCTCCATTATAAGTAGAGACATGCACATCCTTTGAGGATGATGTTAACCCTAACCGTAAGTGGTGGTTAGAGAGAGAGATGGCATGATGAGCTAGATGTCATGATAGACCAGGGGTGTGGACATGCTTTTGGATACCCATGACGATATGATCCATGTGAGGTTGGATGACCTAGTACCTTTGGCAACCCAACCCTGGAAAGAATCATGCATGTTAGAGTGAAGGATAGCTCCTTAGATGATGAGGTTAGTGAAGAACCTATAGAAACCCTATGAGCTTGTGTGAGTAGGGCATAACATGCACCTAGAGTACGTCAGTAGTGTGGGAAGTAGGTTGAAACTTTGGCCAGGAGAGTATGTTGGATGGCTTATGAGATAAGCATGAGGATCTCTGGATAATCTTGATCGAACGTAAGTTTAAACATAGGCTTCACCCATGTAGGGGTATGCTTGTGAGTTTGATCCACCTTCATGAAGAGAAGACCACTGGTAGTATGATAATTTGATAGCTCTAGAGAGAGAGAGCAAAACCCAAGCAAGAAGGTTGGGAACTTAGACTCTGAGATATGAGGAACAGTGGGAGTTGAGGATGATGCAACCTAAGTGGATGATAGTGGTTGCCTCATGCATGTTTCCTAGAGGCTGATGGTATCTTGGTTTCCTTTAGAGGAACTAAACCCTAGAGGGAGGATGAGACTATTATGTGCCTATGGTATGGGTGTTTACCTTCTAGGGATATGAAGAAGAGTTCCTTAGACCCGGAGGAGGTTTAAGTAACCAGTAGTGAGGCCTTGTACCTAGTTGGTTGTCCATGAGGAGGACTCCAATCTGAAGTGTTTTTCAAGTAGAAGGATCATGGGAAGTACATGTCATACCCTGTACTTGCTAGGGTCGTGGTTAAAAAGTTTAGCAGACAATTGGACATCAGAAAGGTGAACCTAGGGTTCCTAGGCCTAAGCGGGAAAGTGGTGTACTTGATTCTCATGATGATATTTGAGTTTTTATAGATTCGAGCATGGTACTCCTCATGTTTAGAGTAAAGGGAAACCCATTAAGTTTAAGGTATGTTTGGTGAACCTCTCACAGCTAAGTTGGTGACATGGGAAGGTATGTTCTTGGTCCAATGTTTAGGAATGAGAACACGTATGACCTAGCATGGTTAAGTAGGTTGTCTGCTTGTACCTTAGTAGCTTGCTAGGGTTAAGTATGCTCATGTGGATGCAAACCCTAGACATAAGCATGTTTGTGACATTTGTTATCAAGGTGTAGTTTCCTCCCATCCTGGGAGAGGGACCCTTTTGTAGGGTGTATACCAGATTTGTTGGTTTTGAGGTAACCTAAAGAGGTCTCAATAGGATCTTGAGAAGCTAAGTGAAAAGTACATAATGAACCTGTAGACTCATAGATAACCATCTCTAAGTGCATGTGGGTGTGTTACCATGGAGGTAACCGGTATGGGGCCTGACCAAGGTAAGAAGGTCGCCATGATCCCTATGAAAGGATGGAAGTCAGCCCAAGAATGTAGAGAGAGCTGATGGAGACTTAGGCAAGGTTCTAAGTTGGACATGTATTATGTTAGAATCCTAAGTGTATCCTAGGGTCAGGTAGGGATAAGACTGATGGAAGTAGGAGTTTCCTAATTCCCTCGTTGCACATGACCATTGGGTCGGGAGGTGACAGCTGTCATTGTCTGAGGGCCATGGATTAGGAGATTGATCATCTTCATGAACTCATGGGACCCAAAGGGAAGATGAGTAGGGAACTCTCTGGATGCATAAGGGAAGAGGGATGACCCTAAAACTATCGGCTCCCTACAGACCTAGAGGAGATGACCAAGGATTGTGTGGTGACCAAGTAGGTTCGAGACCAGTTTTCCATGGAAGTAACTTTGATATCGAGATGATTGTGATGTTGAGACATAAGTTGCACGTTTCAACTTAGATTTGAAGGTGTACTGGCAAGGTGGAATGTACCATCTCTACTATTAGAACAGGAAGAACCTTGTATTTGGACTGTAGCCAAATGCTTATTTCCTCTTGTTATGGGAGTGAGAGATAGGACAATATGCATGACATATACCAAGGATAAAGATGATGTGATTTGGAATGTTTCTATGAGGTATGAGGACAGAGATGATAACATACCCTTGTGGAGTGAACGATATGTGGATGGTTTACAAATAGTAAGAGAAATAAGGTAGTCATCTTATGAGAATGTTTTTATCGTGAGATATGAGTTATACAAGGTGGAGTTCAAAAACTAAGAAGATGAGCTCTGGGTTTTCTTGATGGAGATAGACTTAGAGTTTGAGATGAGTGGATAAGTGGAATACATGGAGGTGTATGTTTTCAAATTTTACTTACACATAAGGATGTGAAGTGGTTGAGATGCAGCTGCCTAGTTAGCTAGAGGCTAGAAGAGGTTGTTAGGTTAACCCTAAGTTTGAAAAAGGAGAGATGTTTGGGATAACACTCAGATGTAACGAGATCTATTGAATAAGTTAGTAGTTGTTTGGTTAGCCAGCCTAGGCCTTGATGCAATAAAAGGATGGTTGTAGAACCTCAGAGACACTTCTCTGGAAAGGAAGGTGTTGAAACCCCGACTAGAGTGGTTTATGGTTTTCGAGGAATTAATCTTGAGGAATCATGACATACAGGAGATCATGATTTTAAGTTCACCATACACCGTGGTACTACGAAGATAGTAAGTGACAGTAGTACTTCGGATGCTTGAGATGAAGTTGCATGTGGCTTGTCGTCATACAAGACAGAAGGTGAAGGACGAACACCAGTGACCCAGTGTGTTGGTATAGCAGATGAAGAGTCCCCGAGAGGGAATGGGAGTTCATCACTATGATGTTGTGGTAATTCTCCCATGTACCAAGGAAGGTCTAAATGCAATATGGGTTATGGTAGATCGCCTTACCTAGATGACATGAGAGAAAAAAAATACTGTCAAGGGACGTATTCGGTTGAACTACATATGGGAGAGAGATGGTTCAACTACACCATGATGCGAGTTCAAAAGCTCTTTATAACCTAGAGATTCACTTCCATGTGGTGGAAGTAGGTACATGAGGAACTCGATATTAGTACAGTTTGTCACCCCTAACTAATGGTTAGTATGATCCAGACTAGAGGGTTTGATAAGAGCATGTGTGCTTGTTCAGGGTAATACATGGAGACAGTTCTTGTCTTCTGTAAGATGTGATGATAACCATCATAGCCAGTATTGGGATGTAATGAAGCTCTGTAAGGGAGGTTGTGTCGGTCACCACTATATTAAGATGATATTGGTGAAGGGACCTTGCGAAGGTCAGGAGAAAGAACCACATTGTGTGAAGATGAATTCGCTTTGATCGTGCAATGACTGAAAGAGAGCCCAGGGGCGACATGAGTTGTGAGTTGATGCAAAGCAGACTAACATGCAGTTCACTTTGGGAGAGTATGTGATGTGAAACTCTGACCCCTCTAAGTTATATCTAAGAGAGCTGAGTCCCGACTGCATGATCCATTTGAGATGTATTGGTGGAGATGGTTGTGTTTAGGCTTACCCCTAAGGATGACATGATGTATAATGTGTTCCATGAATCCGATCTAGATCAGTGTGTGAGGTACCCAAGCCATGAGCTGAGCCCTGAGCCTATTCAGCTTTATGAGAGGCTAAAAAGTCCTGAGTCAGCTATGAGGGTACGATATACCAAGGTAAGAAAGAACTCAAATGGAAGAATATGAGATGATGAAGGTTCTTGGGAAGCACCATGGAAAGGGCGAGGCCACCATGGGAGCCATGATGGACATAAGTAAGGCTTATCATGTTTGTTTGCTTGATGGAAATTTGAGGACAAAATTCTTATAAGAGGGGAAGGATGTTACAACCCCAATTTTGTATGTGTTTTCATAATTGAAATATAATGATTTTGTGAATTTGGACTTAATTGAAAAGGTTGAATGCTTTGCTTCAAAGAAGGGATTTCTTTACAAATCTCCCTTACATTATGAATTTTGTGGTTCCTATTATTATATTAATCCAATAATGGATATAAAGGAGAATAAAAGAAGAAAAGTCCAAATAATGGAAAAAAATAAAAGATAGAGAATATTAAGCAAAGTATTTTTGAGAAATACTTAGAAATATCTAGAAAGTGGCATTAATGGCCACAATTAAGTAAAATGCGTTTACATATGATTTCTAATAAAAGAAATATGAAAAGAGGAAAAAGGAGATGAAAGATAATGAGAAATCCTTGCATAGGAATATTTTAATAAGAAAGATAATGAGAGATAATGGAATTAGATGTGTCTAGAAGGATAATAAGTATCCTTAAAAAGGAATTTCGAAATAATAGAATTTCTTGGGGTCCAAGGAGCCCCAATGAAGAAAAAGAAAGAGAAAATACCAATAATACAAAATAAGAGGATAATGTGATGCATAATTAATGAATTTCATGGTATTGTTAAAAAGGAGGTAGTTTCTACTAAAAGAAAATATAAATTCATGATAATGAATTAAAAAGTCAAGCATAAAGAAAATAGGAGAGAGAATTTTTGAATTCCTAATTATCCAAAGAATATAGTTATCTTAGAAGATAATGAAGACAGAGAAGATTGCTTCCTAGTTAAGGAATATGGTTTCCTTTTTGGAAAGGAACTTGTTGATTCGTTGATGAACATCTTAGGGCATTGATACCCTCCCCTATATAAGGGGTAGAACCTCTGGTTTGAGTTCAAGAGAGTTCCACGCATCCCTCTCTCTCTTCTTCTTCTTCCTTATGTACAAAACCTAATTGAGAGGAGTAAAGCTTTTCCTGAAGCAGTGAGGGGTTGTGGAGGAGTTGCGATGGAGGTTTTCCACTCCCACGACATCATGGGGTGTTCGGGTGATCATCCCCTCACCCTAGTTGTACGCAGAAGTAGCAGCACGGCTGCATATGGTGGATGCGAGTTGCAGGTCTGCCCAGCCAATCTCGGCCACCTTGGCCCCATCTTGGGACTTCTGTAGACTCAGCAGAGAGCGGCAGAGGTAGCGAAGTAGTCCTTTCTACACTCCTAACCGTGGGGGATGTGGGAGAAGACCCCACGAGCAGCTGAAGCCGGTGGCCGCTAGGGATTGGAGGTAGAAGACGACCTAAGGGTCGTTAGACAGTTCTACCCCTCTATGTAAGAAAGAACGGGCTGCTTAAGTGGGGGGGGGGGAAATATGCCATTCCATTATAATCTCAATCGAGCTACGTAGCATGGAGAAAGAGGATGTGTCATCTTACGATTGGTCCAACTAATAAATTATTATGAAATTCATATCTTTTTGTTAGTAGCTCGGATGGATGTGTATAAAATATGAATTTTGCTCAAAACAATGCGACGAATACATTAAAAATGGTTTTATAGCCTAATTCCTCTTTGAATTCGAAAATTAGTGGAAGTTATCAACTTAAATACTTTAATGATTAAGAAACCCTAAATTGAGATGATTAATGTACTTAAGATGGGTTTTATGGATGATTAGAGTTGATATTAGCATGTTAATTATAAAAAGGTACATTAAGATTAAAAAGGATAAAAATGGTAGTTTTAATGTAAAAGAGCATAATGGGACTAATTGATGGTTAAGTATGCCTTTAATTCAAAATTAAAGTTATATGTTGCTAAAAGGGTAACCTTAATATCTTTCGTGAAGAATAGATGAGATAATTAGGGTGTGTGAGTAATTGTATAAAATTAGGGTTTAAAATAGTAAAGAAGGAAGTGAAACCCTAATTGCAATGGAAACCCTAAAAGTGGACTAGAAACCCTAGGAAGTGAGCTAGGTTTAATAGATCTTGATGGAATGATCAATGATAGGAAATTGTATGCACATTTCAGGATCTCTTTGTGTGCTTGCTTGCCTATTGGATTTCTTGCATGGATTAGATTAATTCTATCTCAAGTCAGCCTGATAGGTTTGTGGTTAATTATGGTTAATCACATTAGTTTCCCAAAGAGTTTCCCATATGATTCATCGCATTGAATGCAATCTATTAGTTTGGATGTTCATACTTGGAAATCATAAAGTCACTATGATTATTACAATAATAATAGAAGTGTGTATTCTCACACCTACATGCCACCCTGATGGATGATGCCAAATGCCAAGCCCAGGAGGGAAGACCAATGGGCACCATGAGTGGTGAACCCATACACCAAGCTCGGGATTGAGAAGGTGGTCTTTATAGGATGACTAATGGGCACTATGAGAGGTGACCCCAGGCACCAAGCTAGGGATTCAGAAGGTGGCCTTAAGTCATTGGCAAAAGAGAAACCCGAAAGGGGGTATGCCATGGTTAGGGAAAAAGCGGTGGAGAATGTCACACTGAAAGCATTATTTGGCTTGTTAATTAACTTTATTATGATATTCAGATTGTTAGCCATATTTGCAAAAAAATTTGTTGTCCCCACATACCGGCATATTCATTTATGCTGACCGAAGTTTTGTTTGTCAGCGTTTTAGGTACAAGATTGAAAAGGACAAATAGTAAAGTGGAATATGTGGAATTAAATAATAATTAAAGTACAAAGGAGGATTAGTTAGAATAGACTCTAGATGTGGATAGAAGTAGATATCCAAGTTTTTAAAAATCATATGCAAAGTTTTATTTTACACCAGATTTCAGTTTAATTCGGCAGAATTTCATAATTATTACTGATTAATTGTTGAACCTTTGATCCTGTTAATTTGGATAATGGCTCCGACCTCTTGGTCTCCCTTAATTGGGGGTTACTGGGAGGAGGGGTTGTTACATTTGGTATCAGAACATAGGTTCCTCATTTAATCTTTAATCATTATTAAATTTTACAAACTCTGTAGAACCCAAGGGAGTTATTAGAGGATTTTCTAAAAAACAGAGGTGTCCATAAAAGGATCACGTCCGGGGGCTGGCAAGATTTTCCTCCACACTGCTAGTTAGAATACCAGGACTCCCATATTGGTGTGACTGTCTGGCCAATGTCTCAGGATTTGACTCGAAATAAGATACCTTTAGGACTCTCTCGTCTTGTTCATCCCTTCTCAAATCAAATGTTGTTAAGGATTAAGGTTTTTCTCTCTCTTCCTCACCCTCTTGAGATATGGATAAAGTTGATAAGGTTTAAGAAATCCTCCACCAAATTAATGAAAAGAATGTAAATAAGATGTCGTGGACATAAGCTTAATAGTTTAAGCATAAACTAAAGAATAGTTGCTTGCTTAGGTCGTATGACATGAGTTGTCATGCCCACATGTGAGACCTGAGGCTAGACCTTCTTGTCAGGAGGATGAGTGGAGAAAGTTAGTCTTGGAGGTAGAGACCTCCATTATAAGTAGAGACCTGGCACATCCTTCGAGTATGATGTTAACCCTAACCGTAAGTGGTGGTTAGAGAGAGAGATGGCGTGATGAGCTAGATTTCATGATAGACCAGGGTGTGGACATGCTTTTGGATACCCATGACGATATGAGCCATGTGAGGTTGGATGACCTAGTACCTTTGGCAACCCAAACCTAGAAAGAATCATGCATGTTCGAGTGAAGGATAGCTCCTTCGATGATGAGGTTAGTGAAGAACCTATAGAAACCCTATGTGCTTATGCGAGTAGGGCATAACATGCACCCAGAGTACTTCAATAGTGTGGGCAGTAGGTTGAAACTCTGGCCAGGAGAGTATGTTGGATGTCTTATGAGATAAGAAAGAGGAGCTCTGGTTAATATTGAACGAACATAAGTTCGAACATAGGCTTCACCCATGTAGGGGTATGCTTGTGAGTTTGATCCACCTTCATGAAGAGAGGACCTCTGGTAGTATAGTTGTTTGATAGCTCTAGAGAGAGAGAGCAGGACCCAAGCAAGAAGGTTGGAAACTTAGACTCTGAGATATGAGGAACAGTGGGAGTTGAGGATGATGCGACCTAAGTGGATGATAGCGGTTCCCTCATGCATGTTTACTGGAGGTTGATGGTATCGTGATTGCCTTTAGAGGAACCAAACCCTAGAGGGAGGATGAGACTGCTATGTGCCTATGGTATGGGTGTTTACCTTATAGGGATAGGAAGAAGAGTTCCTTAGACCTGGAGGAGGTTTAACTAACCAGTAGTGAGGCCTTATATGTGATGACCGTCTTGCGAAAACAAGATTAACTAATGCGGAAGCATTCACTAAGCAGCGGATTACCAAAAATCACTAAATCTTAAAACATTTTATCACCTGAGACTTCACTGTTGTCCCTGCTGTTGTTGCTGCTGTCCTTCTCCTTCTGAAGGATTACTGTCTCCTCATCCGCGTCCACTAAAAAAAATGTAGTTCCCACGGAGTGAGACAATTGTAAATTTCCCCAGCGAGAGATATAATTCTCTGCCAGTAACATTATTATTGCATCTTAAGAAGATAAATATGCACAGAGGAATCATATTTGATTGACAGTAGCTAATTCAATATCTAATAGATTAGAATATTATTCTTATCTAAAACATTGTAGCTATAACTTGAAAGAGACACATGTCACTTATTCATTAAGGAACATGAAGAACATGTATAACATTTATTCACTACAGAATCATTACCACAACATTAACTATCTTCAGGCTTAGATCATATATCTACTACCTGGCATTGTCATTGTGGAGTCATGGCCTATAGCCATACTCTTTTCACAAAGTGTTGGGATCTTAACCCCACAACTCACCAAGTACATTTCCTCTTCTTAACAAGTTCATCATCATGATTATAGCATCTGGGTATTTGAACCCATAACTCACCATAGGATACTTTTTACCACTTGTTAGGTAACTTTTTACCTTCAGATCATCTGACCAAAGACACCATAATTCTTGCTATACAATGTATTTTACATAGTACACAAAGCTCATTGATTCTTACTACACAAAGCATATGAAGTCTTATAAAGCCTATCAAACTTTCTCAATAAACAAAGCATCATAGCCCATACATGGCTATGCTCTTCATCTCATCATTCCTACATGATTAGTATTCATGATAACAACTATAATGCTTTCATATCAGTATCATACAACACTAAGTAACATCACTATTCCCTTTTTAGGGATTCATGATTACTCTTTCACATCAGTACCATACAACACTAAGTAATACCGCTATTCCCTCTTTAGGGTTCAAGGTATCTCTTTTATATCAACACCCTTCATTAGGGTTTTCCATAAATAACCACTTGGGTTCTTAAGCTCATATTATTAATGATCAGCCCTATTCCATTGCTTCTCAAAGCTAGAAACCAAAAATAGATATCATAAGTATTCAAACATACTTATATATCCTCATCTTTCATCATTGAATGTATTATCAACACCAATTATGAGTTTCTCTCTCATCTTTATTAGAATATGATTGTATCATAGTCTATTTATTTGGATTAACCTTTTCATAAGACATGTTAGCCTACACTTAACAAAGTGCATTACATCTCAATGTAACAATTGTCATGACACATTTCATGTGTCATCTATTCCAATTATAATGAACTTATAACACATCATGGTATATCAGAATTGGGGTGTTGGTTGTGATATCTATCATATCTTAATGTATTACTTCCCTCAACACCTTCATCTTACCTGAGTTTATTCACTTAGCTTGTATTAGGGTATTTCCCATCCTAATGCTTATACACTAGATCATTACATTCATTATGCAATGTATTGATCATGATTCATCTATTTAGAAAATACAACCATTGTCAATGATATGGATTCACCCCTTTAGTCAGGGATTATTAATATAAGGATATCCATAATCAACCCCTCTAGGTATTTCATTTGTCAATAAATTAATCACTATTCCATTAATAGGAATAGGATTTCCACAATTATAATTTGGGTTTCACTTAGCATCTCACAAACATATATAGATTTCACCTAGGATTACTCTTCATTAGAGTTTCACATAACATCCTTCTATATCAGGGTTTCACCTAGTATTATGTGAAATTAAGATTTCACAACACATCACCCAGTGATGGGACTTCACCTAGAATTAGTAGCACTACCTTATATTAGGGTTTCCTACACATTTACCCCATTTTAGGGATTAAGGTTTACCATTCACATTCAAGTAGGGTTTCTCTTGTCTCATACCCAAATTAGGGTTAGGATGTACACTAAGTTAGGGTTAATCATCACCCTAGATTTATGATTTCACTGAGCTTTTCCCTAAATTAGGGTTTCGCATAACCTTGCACTAAATTAAGGTCAAGGTGCATCAATCATTTCAATGAGGATTTCATGCTCTCATTATTATGGATCAAACCATGATTACACATTTATTCATGATGAGAGAATTAAGGATTATATATGTAAGCAATCATATCTCTCATTCTTTCTCCCTCTCATCCTCTCTAGGATGTTAGCTACTCCAAGATTGATATAGGTCAGCCCTTAATTAAGTACACATAGTTAGGGTCAACCTTCATAATCACCATTGATCTATATCATTAATAATCAAAAAGCTAATTGACCTTTGATCATATTAGGTGTCCAAATGGTTGAACCAATTTGAACATCAAAAGGTCTTGATCACTTAGACCTCAAACGATCTTGGTCACTCAGACCTCAAACGGTCTTGACCTATTAGGTTCAAACGGTTTGAAACAATTTGTTAAATGTGACCCTTGAAACCGTTTGCTAAAGGTGACCCTTGAAACCGTTTGCTAAAGGTGAACATTGATATTGTTTGCTAAAGCAACATTTTAAAACTGCATGAACTCAACCAGTTTGGGATCATTTGGTCCCAAACGGTCTTGAGACCGTTTGGTCCAAACCTCCTCAAAACCACATGGACCAATTATAGTCTCACCCTATCAAATCGATTTAGGGTTCTCAATATTGATTTCTTCAATCATTGAATTCATGTAACCAATCTTCAATTGGACCTATCACCATAGTTCAATTGAGTTAATTAGGTCATCCTTTAACTAATTTGACCCTCAATTAACCCTCAATTGATCATCAATTAGGGTTCGAATCAATTGGATTAGGATTTGGAATCGATGATCCTTCAACATTAACCAATGTGAGTCTAGTTGCTTTAAAACTATTGGACCATCATCCAAATTGAACATATCCTGACCCTAAACGGTCTTGAGGTCATTTGGATGACCTCAAAACAGTCTTGAGACCGTTGGCCCATTTCAAAATCAAAATCCAAGTCAATCAATCAAAGTTTGGATCATTGGATTGATCACCAAATCAACATTTGATTTCACATCAACTTAGTACCTTTAGATATTCAAACACCTAACCATAGTCAACCCTAGACCTCCAAACGGTCTTGGATGACCCCCAAACGGTCTTGAGATCGTTTGTATGACCTACAAACGGTCTTGAGACCATTTGGGTGATTCCCAAATGGTTTTGAAACCGTTTGGGTCAATCAACCCAAAATTCAAACTCAATCACTTATGAAATCAGCACTCAACCCGATTAGGGTTTAGGTGATTGATGGAATTTCAACTCATGAACCAATTGGATTTAATCAATAGTAATTGGTGGGTCATTAACCTCAATCATTATGAACAAGTCCCCAAATGGTCAACCCTGGTCAACATCACCAAACGGTCTTAAATTGTTTGCTTCTATGTGGTTTAGTGAAACCATTTCATTCCACAAACTATTTGGACATTTGATTGGAACCGTTTGGTCTAGATATTTGGGGAGGTGTATAATTATGATGATGTCATCATCATCAAGCTCTAGACCCATGAAACCTTCTGTGATTTCCATGGAGATTGCATCAATCGACCAAATCAATAATTGTAAATAGAGAAATGATCATTATTTGATGGGGAATTGAATGCAATAACAAAGTTAGGGTTTCAAGTTATAAATCCCACCTCCAATTGAGCTCCAAAGCTCTAAGATCATGGCAAAAATTGTGTATGAGGCTTTTGTGACTCCCCCTAAGCTCGTCCTCAAGCTTTTGGTTGAAAAGATTGGCTAGGGTTGAAGATGGAGTGAAGAAAAGAAGAAATCAATGATTTATTTTTTATTTCCACCATGGACTCAAGGAGAGCGAAGGTAAAGGACTTACCAACAGGTTGGGGGTCGTTCTCTTCTTTCTCCCAAGCTCCCAAGGTCGTTTTCCAAGCAAAGGGTGGAAGTAAATCCGAAATTCCCTCTCATTCTATGGATAAATGAGCTTATATGTGAATTTTATTAAAAATTCAATTAGGAGAGAGAAAGTAGGAATTATCCCCTCAATTCCCTTTCCACTTGACCCCTATCCTTCCTTAGGGACGAGGATATCCTCTTGGCCTCTTATTCCCTTCAATTATCCACATTTTAAAGAAAAGCAAATTAAGCACCTTAACCCATTTTATATTAATATCCATGACTTGGTGGATATTTCTTTTCCTTATAATAAGGTGAGTGGAAATTCCACCTCCTTGAGATATTGTGTGGCTCTTGCAAAGAACAAATAAGACCACACATATCTGAACTCAACCGTTTTAATTTTGGTTGAAAGCCCTTTAATTAATACATTCATTTTTGCCCTAAATTGAATTAGGGTTTCAATTAGGATTAGATCTTGATTATTTTAATATCAAGATTCTCTCTCCTCCAACTTAATTCAAATGAGGCGCCCCTCTCATTTTATTTACTCCACATGTTTACAAGAAGCATTAGGGACCTTTTTGAGGTGGTAATTTGCATATTGAACCCTAGGTTTTGGGTAAATTGCACATTACACCAAAACTAGGTTTTAATGCACAAGGATTGCTTTACAAGCTTAATCTTGGTGCCCAAGCTTGTGAAAACCATACCACTACATCATATTCATTCTTATGATGTCTCAACATCAGAGGAACATTTTATCATGTGCAATTTGCAAGTTAACCCCTCAACTTAGGTAATTTGCACTTTAGTCCAAAATAAGCAAACATTGCTTCAACATTGCTCAAACAGGACCAAAATTGAAACATAAGTTTTTCATGAGCCCTAATTACTTTTCCCAAGATAAGATTAAGCATCTACTCAACCTTATTAGGTAAAACATCTAGGGTTAACTCATAACCCAGGTCAGGGATGTTACAAATTATAAACCACTAACAAGGATTTCGTCCCCGAAATCCCAGGAAAAAGGAGGGACAGATTATTCATTAATCATGCCCTCAAGTCTCCACATATCATCTTAATATTATGGAGATACCATGGATCTGTAATTCACACAAAGTTCCTTTCATTAATTCCTCCTTATCATTGTTTATGTTTATGCAGAGAATAAACCCCTAACATGTGATGTCCATACTATTGAAAAGAAGAAGCATAAAAGAACATACTTATATCATAACCCCAGAATATTTACCAAAAGAGAAACATATACATATCTAACACAGATAATTCACTCAGCAATCCTTTATTTGCTTGGAAAAGTTCACTGAGAAAGTTCACTAAGCAATTAATTTAGAAATATTCACTGAGAAGGTTCACTAAGTAGTTTGTCTTAGAAAAATTCACTAAGTAAGTTCACTAAGTATGTTCACTGAGTAATTTGTTTTTGAAAATATTCACTGAGCAAGTTCACTAAGTATGATCACTGATTATTTTGTTTTGAAGATATTCACTGAGTAAATTCACTGAGTATGTTCACTAAGTATTTTGTTTTGAAGATATTCACTGAGCAAATTCACTGAGTATGTTCACTAAGTATTTTGTTTTGAAAGTATTCACTAAGGAAGTTCACTGAGAATATTCACTAAGTATGTTGTTTTGAAAGTATTCACTGAGGAAGTTCACTGAGAATATTCACTAAGTATGTTGTTTTGAAAGTATTCACTGAGGAAGTTCACTGAGAATATTCACTAAGTATGTTGTTTTAAAAGTATTCACTGAGGAAGTTCACTGAGAATATTCACTAAGTATGTTGTTTTGAAAGTATTCACTGAGGAAGTTCACTAAGAATATTCACTAAGTATGTTGTTTTGAAAGTATTCACTGAGGAAGTTCACTGAGTATGTTCACTGAGTAATTTGTTTTGAAAATATTCACTGAGCAAGTTCACTGAGAATATTCACTAAGTATGTTGTTTTGAAAGTATTCACTGAGGAAGTTCACTGAGAATATTCACTAAGTATGTTGTTTTGAAAGTATTCACTGAGGAAGTTCACTGAGAATATTCACTAAGTATGTTGTTTTGAAAGTATTCACTGAGGAATTTCACTGAGAATATTCACTAAGTATGTTGTTTTGAAAGTATTCACTGAGGAAGTTCACTGAGAATATTCACTAAGTATGTTGTTTTGAAAGTATTCGCCTAGGAAGTTCACTGAGAATATTCACTAAGTATGTTGTTTTGAAAGTATTCGCTGAGGAAGTTCACTGAGAATATTCACTAAGTATGTTGTTTTGAAAGTATTCACTGAGGAAGTTCACTGAGTATGTTCACTGAGTAATTTGTTTTGAAAATATTCACTGAGCAAGTTCACTGAGAATATTCACTAAGTATGTTGTTTTGAAAGTATTCACTGAGGAAGTTCACTGAGAATATTCACTAAGTATGTTGTTTTGAAAGTATTCACTGATGAAGTTCACTGAGTAATTTGTTTTGAAAATATTCACTGAGCAATTTCACTGAGAATGTTCACTGAGAATATTCACTAAGTAATTTGTTTTAGAAAAATTCACTGAGAAAGTTCACTGAGTATGTTCACTAAGTAGTTTATTTGGAAAAATTTCACTTAGCTCTTCCTATTTAATTTCATTATACTCTCTAGATTGTTTTAGAATGACTACTTGATCAGAGTAATAAAAAAGATAACAATCTAAGAGTTTCATACTTGCTTAATCTACAATAATCATATACCTGGCCAGGGTATACAAGTATTGAGATTAGGTAGTATGCACTTTATTTAATATCATATTCCTCACTTTTCATATCATTATACACACGTGATTTTCCATTTCTAGATTATTTTTTTTCTCCAAGCATCACTTCTATATTTCATCTTATATCACAAAGATAAGAGAAATCATAAAACATTTTAAAGAACACTGAGTAAAATGTAAATTCTCATCTTCCTTGTGTTCTTATAGGACTATTCAAAGGAAGTTCAAAAACAACTACTTTCATATCTTTAACACATAGAATCATGAAATGAAGTATCAGGATGAATATATTTTATTTAAGTATTACCCCTCAAGGTCACCTACCACATTAGGTTGATTTCAACACATAGTGTCCAGTTATCTCATGTTGCTGCTTTTGCCTTTACTTAGTGGCTACCGCCCTGGTGCACTAGGCATTTATTGCACTGGTGACACCAAAAACTTTGGCTTTCAGAATATCTAGGCAAATGTCTCAAGAATTGTAGAGACCTTACCTGAATTCATAGCTTATGGCCCCTCCTTGGGCACTACCATCACAGATGTACTGTTTGTCCAGACTTACGGCAAAGTCTACTTTCTTGCCATTTATTAATCTTTCCCACATTTCCACTGTTCTAACATGACCATGTCACTCAGGAATCCTTTCAAAGCCCAAAGTTTATGCATTAAAGACTGGTAACTTAGGTTGTAATACTAGTATCCAATCTTATATATGCATTATTGTTGTCCTATCCTGCCCTTAAAGAGCATAACATAGGATTCTTTATCCTGATTAGGTCAAGGTGGGAATTCTGAGGCACTTGTTCTCCCATTTCCTGGTCCCATGCACCCTCTTCTAGTGCAACAACATTGCCCTTAGCAATGTGTTCCTCATGTTCTCCAGTCATTTTCAAGTTCTTCTTCTCCTATGTGAGCAGAAGATATTATCAGATAAACTGGAAGACACTTAGAATAGACTCTACAACCTTAGTCCTATGTCTCTGTAGTCTCAACGAACCTAGAGCTCTGATATCACTTAATTGTGATGATCGTCTCACGAAAACAAGATTAACTAATGTGGAAGCATTCACTAAGTAGTGGATTACCAAAAATCACTAAAAATTAAAACCTTTTTATCAAAAGATCCTTTAAAGGAAAACTTTCTCACATAGAACCAAAGTAACACAATTACATTCTTGTTCAAAGGTACATATTCTTACTCATCTCCTTCTAAAAATTACAAGCATTAACTGTCATATCAAGCTAAACACAGGTAGTATAAAATCTCGAGGCACTGAGCCAAAATCTCAAAAACACTAACTACTACTCCGAGGACCTGAGAGTACAGAGACGACACATAGGACTCTATCTACATCTATACAAGGCATAACAGCCAGTGTCTCCACCTGAGACTTCACTGCTGTCCCTACTGATGTTGCTATTGTCCTTCTCCTACTGAAGGATTCCTGTCTCCTCATCCGCGTCCACTAAAAAAAATGTAGTTCCCACAGGGTGAGACAATTGTAAATTGCCCCAGCGAGAGATATAACTCTCTGCCAGTAACATTATTATTGCAGCTTAAGAAGATAAATATGCACAGAGGAATCATATTTGATTGACAGCAGCTAATTCAATATCTAATAGATTAGAATATTATTCTTATCTAAAACATTGCAGCTATAACTTGAAAGAGCCACATGTCACTTATTCATTAAGGAATATGAAGAAAATGTATAAAATTTATTCACTACAACATCATTACCACAACATTAACTATCTTCAGGCTTAGATCATATATCTACTACCTGGCATTGTCATTGTGGAGACATGGCCTGTAGCCATACTCTTTTCACAAAGTGTTGGGATCTTAACCCCTCAACTCACCAAGTACATTTCCTCTTCTTAACAAGTTCATCATCATGATAATTGCATCTGGGTATTTGAACCCATAACTCACCATAGGATACTTTTTACCACTTGTTAGGTAATTATTTACCTACAGATCATCTGACCAAAGACACCATAATTCTTGATATACAATGTATTTTACATAGTACACAAAGCTCATTGTTCTTACTACACAAAGAATATTAAGGCTTATAAAGCCTATAAAACTTTCTCAATAAACAAAGCATCATAGCCCATACCTAGATATGCTCTTCATCTCATCATTCCTGCATGCTTAGTATTCATGATAACAACTATAATGATTTCATATCAGTATCATACAACACTAAGTAACATCACTATTCCCTTTTTAGGGATTCATGATTACTGGTTCACATCAGTACCATACAACACTAAGTAATACCACTATTCCCTCTTTAGGGTTCAAGGTATCTCTTTTATATCAGCACCCTTCATTAGGGTTTTCCATAAATAACCACTTGGGTTCTTAAGATCATATTATTAATGATCAGCCCTATTCCATTGCTTCTCAAAGCTAGAAACCAAAAATAGATATAATAAGTATTCAAACATACTTATATATCCTCATCATTCATCATTGAATGTATTATCAACACCAAGTATGAGTTTCTCTCTCATCTTTATTAGAATATGATTGCATCATAGTCTATTGATTTGGATTAACCTTTTCATAAGGCATGTTAGCCTACACTTAACAAAGTACATTACATCTCAATGTAACAATTGTCATGACACATTTCATGTGTCATCTATTCCAATTATAATGAACTTATAACACATCATGGTATATTAGAATTGGGGTGTTGGATGTGATACCTATCATATCTTAATGTATCACTTCCCTCAACACCTTCATCTTACCTGAGTTTATTCACTTAGCTTGTATTAGGGTATTTCCCATCCTAATACTTATGCACTAGATCATTACATTCATTATGTAATGTATTGATCATGATTCATCTATTTAGAAAATACAACCATTGTCAATGATATGGATTCACCCCTTTAGTCAGGGATTATTAATATAAGGATATCCATAATCAACCCCTCTAGGTATTTCATTTGTCAATAAATTAATCACTATTCCATTAATAGGAATAGGATTTCCACAATTATAATTTGGGGTTCACTTAGCATCTCACAAACATATATAGATTTCACCTAGGATTACTCTTCATTAGAGTTTCACATAACATCCTTCTATATCGGGGTTTCACCTAGTATTATGTGAAATTAAGATTTCACAACACATCACCCAGTGATAGGACTTCATCTAGAATTAGTAGCACTACCTTA
Source organism: Alisma plantago-aquatica (assembly GCA_963693085.1). NCBI lineage: Eukaryota > Viridiplantae > Streptophyta > Magnoliopsida > Alismatales > Alismataceae > Alisma > Alisma plantago-aquatica. Next base: position 489,411,242 of record OY856409.1, on the reverse strand, counting down.
TATTAGGGTTTCCTGCACATTTACCCCATTTTAGGGATTAAGGTTTACCATTCACATTCAATTAGGGTTTCTCTTGTCTCATACCCAAATTAGGGTTAGGATGTACAATTCCCATTAAATTAGGGTTTCTTACTTCGTTACATTAAGTTAGGGTTACATCATCACCCTAGATTTATGATTTCACTGAGCTTTTCCCTAAATTAGGGTTTGAAATAACCTTGCACTAAATTAAGGTCAAGGTGCATCAATCATTTCAATGAAAATTTCATGCTCTAATTATTATGGATCAAACCCTGATTACACATTTATTCATGATGAGAGAATTAAGGCTTATATATGTAAGCAATCATATCTATCATTCTTTCTCCCTCTCATCCTCTCTAGGATGTTAGCTACTCCAAGATTGATTTAGGTCAGCCCTTAATTAAGTACACATAGTTAGGGTCAACCTTCATAATCACCATTGATCTATATAATTAATAATCAAAAAGCTAATTGACCATTGATCATATTAGGTTTCCAAATGGTTTAACCAATTTGAACCTCAAAAGGTCTTGATCACTTAGACCTCAAACGATCTTGGTCACTTAGACCTCAAACGGTCTTGACCTATTAGGTTCGAACGGTTTGAAATCATTTTCTAAAGGTGACCCTTGAAACCGTTTGCTAAAGGTGACCGTTGAAACCGTTTGCTAAAGGTGAACATTGAGATCACTTGCTAAAGCAACATTTTAAAACCGCATGAACTCAACCGGTTTGGGATCGTTTGTTCCCAAATGTTCTTGAGACCGTTTGGTCCCAAACGGTCTTGAGATCGTTTGGTCCAAACCTCCTCAAAACCGCATGGACCAATTATAGTCTCACCCTATCAATTCGATTTAGGGTTCTCAATGTTGATTTCTTCAATCATTGAATTCATGTAACCAATCTTCAATTGGACCTATCACCATAGTTCAATTGAGTTAATTAGGTCATCCTTAAACTAATTTGACCCTCAATTAACCCTTAATTGATCATCAATTAGGGTTTGAATCAATTGGATTAGGGTTTGGAATCGATGATCCTTCAACATTAACCAATGTGAGTCTAGTTGCTTTAAAACTATTGGGCCATCATCCAAATTGAACATATCCTGACCCCAAACGGTCTTGAGGTCATTTGGATGACCTCCAAACAGTATTGAGACTGTTTGCCCATGTCAACATAAAAATCCAAGTCAATCAATCAAAGTTTGGATCATTGGATTGATCACCAAATCAGCATTTGATTGCACATCAACTTAGTACCTTTAGATCTTCAAACACCTAACCATAGTCAACCCTAGACCTCCAAACGGTCTTGGATGGCCCCCAAACGGTTTTGGGATCATTTGGATGACCTCCAAACGGTCTTGAGACCGTTTGGGTGATTGCCAAATGGTTTTGAAACCGTTTGGGTCAATCAACCCAAAATTCAAACTCAATCACTTATGAAATCAGCACTCAACCCGATTAGGGTTTAGGTGATTGATGGACTTTCAACTCATGAACCAATTGGAGTTAATAAATAATAATTGGTGGGTCATTAACCTAGATCATTATGAACAAGTACCCAAATGGTCAACCCTAGTCAACATCACCAAACGGTCTTAAACCGTTTGCTTCTATGCGGTTTAGTGAAACCGTTTCATTCCAAACGGTTTGAAACTATTTCATTCCACAAACCGTTTGGACATTTGATTGGAACCGTTTGGTCTAGATATTTTGGGAGGTGTATTATTATGATTATTTCATCATCATCAAGCACTAGACCCATGAAACCTGCTGTGATTTCCATGGAGATTGCATCAATCGACCAAATCAATAATTGTAAATAGAGAAATGATCATTATTTGATGGGGAATTGAATGCAATAACAAAGTTAGGGTTTCAAGTTATAAAACCATCCTCCAATTGAGCTCCAAAGATCCAAGCTCACGGAAACAATGGTGGATGAGGCTTTTGCAACTCCCCCTAAGCTCGTCCTCAAGCTTTTGGTTGAAAAGATTGGCTAGGCTTGAAGATGGAGTGAAGAAAAGAAGAAATCAATGATTTATTTTTTATTTCCACCATGGAATCAAGGAGAACGAAGGTCAAGGACTTACCAACAGGTTGGGGGTCGTTCTCTTCTTTCTCCTAAGTTCCCAAGGTCGTTTTCCAAGCAAAGGGTGGAAGTAAATCCGAAATTCCCTCTCATTCTATGGATAAATGAGCTTATATGTGAATTTTATTAAAAAATTCAATTAGGATAGAGAAAGTAGGAATTATCCCCTCAATTCCCTTGCCACTTGACCCCTATCATTCTTTAGGGACGAGGCTATCCTATTGGCCTCTTATTCCCTTCAATTATCCACATTTTCAAGAAAAGAAAATTCAGCACCTTAACCCTTTTTATATTAATATCCATGACTTAGTGGATATTTTGTTTCCTTATAATAAGGTGAGTGGAAATTCTACATCCTTGAGATATTTCGTGTCTCTTGAAAATAAAAAAGACGACCACACATATCTGAAGTCAACCGTTTCAATTTTGGTTGAAATCCCTTTAATTAATACATTCATTTTTTCCCTAAATTGAATTAGGGTTTCAATTAGGATTAGATCTTGATTATTTTAATATCAAGATTCTCTCTCCTCCAACTTAATTCAAATGAGGCGCCCCTCTCATTTTCTTTACTCCACATGTTGCCAAGAAGCATTAGGGACCTTGTTGAGGTGGTAATTTGCATATTGAACCCTAGGTTTTGGGTAAATTGCACATTACACCAAAACTAGGTTTTAATGCACAAGGATTGCTTTACGAGCTTAATCTTGGTGCTCAAGCTTGTGAAAACCATACCACTACATCATATTCATTCTTATGATGTTTCAACATAATAGGAAAATTTTATCATGTGCAATTTGCAAGTTAACCCCTCAACTTGGGTAATTTGCACTTTAGTCCAAAATAAGCAAACATTGCTTCAACATTGCTCAAACAGGACCAAAATTGAAACATAAGTTTCTCATGAGCCCTAATTACTTTTCCCAAGATAAGATTAAGCATCTACTCAACCTTATTAGGCAAAACATATAGGGTTAACTCATAACCTAGGTCAGGGATGTTACATTATACCTAGTTGGTTGTCCTTGAGGAGGACTCCACTCTGAACTATTTTTCAAGTAGAAGGATCATGGGAAGTACATGTCATACCATGTACATGCTAGGCTCATGGTTAAAAAGTTGAGCAGACAATTGGACATCAGAAAGGTGAACCTAGGGTTCCTAGGCCTAAACGGGAAAGTGGTGTACCTGATTCTTATGATGAGATTTAAGTTTTTATAGATTCGAGCATGGTACTCCTCATGTTTAGAGTAAAGGGAAACCCATTAAGTTTAAGGTATGTTTGGTGAACCTCTCACAGCTAAGTTGGTGACATGGGAAGGTATGCTCTATTGGTATGTATGCCCATAGAGAAAGTCATATGATGATTGTAATGGGATACTTTGTAAAATATTTGAATAATAATAAAGGCAATTTCCGATCTATATGTTTAAACTGTTTCTGAGATGATAGTGTAACATGATAGATGTCTAAAGAATGATTTTACTCAATGATGTATGCTTTTAGGTTAAGGACATAAATGATGAGATCATACGGATGTTAAGAGTATACATTCTTGTTTAGTCCCTAGTCGGTTGTTATTGTGGAAATAACCATAGACATCAATAACACTGAAGACTAGATTGTGTGTTGGTTGATGATAGAATTTTATTAGTCATGATATAGTGATATCAAACCAAGCACATAGGTATTTGTTAGAGAACAAGGTACCGGACAGACCCACCATGAGAGTGACACATGGAACCATGACTTGGTAGTCACAGTCAGCTCTCAAAGTGATGGTGGTGAGTGTGATTCTTAGACCTAAAATCACTACACTCAACACATGTCGTTGGGTACACTTTGACATCATCAAACGCAGTCCTGAAACATGGGTTGTTATAAAGGTGATGATTGGGTGGCTTTGATACATGGGGCTTTTGAGGGGTGAGTGATAGATATGGGATTTGTCCCTCCTAAGGGAGTTTGATGTCTTTAGCCACTTGATGAGTAAGATTGAGAAAGGCATGCGCATGCACATGTGAATCAATATGTGATATTGATGTCACACACATCTCACCCAATCTGCTCTGAGATCAAGGAAATGAATGAATGTTGACAGGATGATTGTTCAAAGCCTTGAGTTCATTCAAGATATCAGTGACAAAGGAATTATACATTCACTGTAACACCATTCACAGATTGTAGGATTGAAAGTTGTTCTCCAACTTTCTATTTCACTTGGGTAGCACTGATGTGTGACTAGGCACCACTCTTTGCTTGTGAACTCATAAGTGTTATGGACTTTCACTGCCAACGTGAAATGGACATGCAGGGTCACACACATAGGATTTAACCTGGAATAGGACTTTGTCCACAAACATGTTTAGATTGATTACTAAAGGAGTTTAGTGTTCAATTAAACACTCAATCAATTGACAGCTCAGTATCATAGTGTTCAAGGTGTTGGACTGATTGATTAGAGTATCGGATTGATTGAAACTGCAATTGACTGATTATGCACAATCTGCACTCCCAACTGATCGGCTCATGTGATGAACCGATTGGCTGAGCTTGGTGAACCGATCGGCTCAACTGATGAGTCGATCAGCTCATGGACAGGGTGAATCGATTCGTTCAAGTGTTGAAACGATCGGTTCAACTGTTGCAATCGAGCAAGTTGGGAAAGTAGGATTGGTGAGAAATTTCTTTTCGTTTCACTTGCCCAATTTGATTGGAACAAGGATTGGTATTTGATACCAATTAGAAACAAAAGAAGAAAAGTCAATCAGGAACTGATCAGGACCATGAACCGATCGGTTCAGAAGTGTACTGACCGTTTCATGTGTCCCAACCGATCAGTTGAGGTGTCAACCAACCGAATCAGATCCCCAACCGACCATTTCAGTTGTGAAACGATCGGTTCAGGTTACGCAGTTGGTTGTTTTTGTGGAAAATCTCGAACCCTTCTACTCCTGCTTTAGTCCCGCATTGCCCGGGATAGAGAACCTTGTCCCATGACCCTCCTATATATAGGGGTATTGGGGGCTTCTCAAAGTACAACTCAGTGCAACTAGTTGCTCTGTGTAGTTGTCGTTCTCTCTGGTTTTGGTAACCGAGAGAGCCCGAGTAAGAGCTACCCGATAAGGGAGGCACAACAAGGGAAAGACAACTGCAGAAAGTGACTAGTGGCAGGAGAGTGTGTTGGTGACTAGTACGTCGACAGGAGGGTGTGACTCCTTCTAATTCTTTGTGGGACAAGGAGATCGGAGTTCCAGGCAGTCCGTGTGGACGACTGCAGAGGCGGGAGACCTCTGCTGCTCGGAGGACAACTATCAATCCCGACAGTCCCGGTGAGACCAGGAGTCTTCAGTCCCAGTGCGACCAGGAGCTGCACAAATATCATCCAAGACTGGAGGTGAAGACCACGCAAGGCGCGAGGTACTGTCTCCGAGCAAGCCTCAGGACATGGTATGCATCCACAAACCATCTTTCCTATTGTATAGACGTTCACGCGATTCCTTTTGTTCTGGGTTTTGGGGAGAAATTTTTTGTTTCCGCTGCTTCTCTGCCTCCCTAAAAACCCAACAATGGTATCAGAGCCACGTCAACTGCTCTATATTTTAGGATTATAGATATGATCGATTTTGGTTTGTCACCTTTATTTATTGCATACGATGCGAATAAAATTGGCTTTATGCATGTCCAATCCACAAGTCCCAAATATACATATATGATATGTAATATTAATCTACTCGATACGTGTCACCCTTAAATGAGTTTTATGGTGGATGTGTAGCATGGTTATGGCCTATAAAACCTATATTTGTGTGTGGTTGTATGTGGTTGCTTGCATCTCGGTCTGCGCATCGATTCCCTTTCTCTCATTCCTAATGTAACTCGAAAGAATTTGAGATTTCTTTTCCTACCTTTGCTCCCCACGAATGTAACTCAGGGTTTCACAATTCAATTGTAAATAGGATAGATTTTATTTCTTGTTATGTCAAAGACCGGCAGACGACCTGAGACGATCAGTTCAAGGCGTGAACTGATCGATTGGTGTTCCAGACGACCGGTTCGAGGAGCGAGACGAGCGGGTGGCAACCTGAGGAGATGCACGACGACCGGTGAACCGATCGGGTGGAGGTGCCAGTCGATTGTCTGGTGGCACCCAAACAACCAACTTGATGGCGAGTCGATTAGTCATGGAGATGAGCTGATCAAACCCAGAAAGGAAGGCACAGATTTCATCTTGTATAGGTTGCATGTGATGTAGACCTAGATGACTGTGATTCCTCTTGGCTCGAGGAATCACAATAGGATGACCATAATCATTGCTTTTATTATTTTGCATGTTTTCTGTGGGATATAGCATGTATATGATACGTACTATATGTTGTGGTGATTGCATATGTATATGTGTATAAAAACCAAATCCCTCATTAAATATTAAAGTTTTAAATGCCTTCCAAATGCGACACACGTGAAAAGCTTGATCGACCAAGTGTGGGCACGCCCAAGCGTGGTGCACCGTCTATCTCGTGTAAGCATGAAGGATGAATGTGTGGGTCTGCCCAAGCAGGGTGCATGTTCATCGTGTTGGCTTTGGGTCAGACTTAACAATGTGACCTAGATAGGATCTAGCACCTTGAGGCATGGAGATTATCATGGCAAGGAGTTGCATATGACATCTTTCAAGAGTTGCATATGATGCAATTGGCAAGAGTTGCCTACCTGGAAGATCTGAGTTGTGGGTGACAGCCCAAGCTGGTCCATGGCTCAGAGGATTTCAGGATCTTAACCCACTAGAAGATTGTGCGCTACAATCTTCCGAATTGATGGTGAGGGCTGTCAATTTGAGTCAAAATAGTGGGAGCGGTAATTAATTAAAGGCCTAATTAACTATCGTCAAATTTTATTCAAATCAAATAAAAAGGAGTTTTGACAAAATGCAATTTTCTCTTGTAGAATGGCAAAGGAATCATCTTTTAAAATGGGCAAAATAATTGAGAATAAATTCCATAAATGGTTGAGGACTGTGAGAAGTGTTCTGCACAATCCAGATATACCAGGAGCCTTTGAATCCACTCTAATCCAGATATACCAAGAGCCTTTGAATCCACTCTATGTACACTTAATGTGTTGGTGAAGAAGAAAGAAAGTTCATTGATAGAGATCAATGGAACGAAAGGTGAGGGAGAGAAGGTTTCTCTCACCAAACCGATTTCTTCTACATGGAGAGGATGGAGGGAACAATGGAAGAAGAAGTCAGAGATAGAGATCTCTACTTCTGGTGTATACGTAATAGAGATTAACTTTACTACTTCTTCATCATGGGTACTTGATACCTGATGCGGATCTCATATTTGTTCAAATGTGAAGGATCTTAAGAGAAGTAGGTCTTTGGGGAAAGGCGAGGTTGAACTACGTGTTGCCAATGGGGCAAGAGTTGCCGCCAGTGCCATAGGAACCTATGAGTTAACTCTACCAAGTGGGCTAATAATAGAGTTGAAGAACTTCTACTATGTACCTGCCATAAATAAGGATATCATTTACGTCTCTTGTTTGGACAAGGATGGATTTGAATTTCTTATTAAGAATGGAAATTGTTCCATTTCTAAAGATGGGATCTTTTATGGCAGTGCCCCAATGTATTATGGTCTATACTTGATAGATCTAGAGACAAGTGTATACAACGTAAACACCAAAAGGCAAAAACTCAACAACTCAAACAAAACATATCTTTGGCATTGTCGTCTAGGGCACATAAATGAGAAGTGCATTTCTAGACTCCATAGAGATGGTTATCTAGACTCTTTTGATTTTGAATCAATAGAGACATGTGAATCTTGTTTGTTGGGCAAGATGACCAAGACTCCCTTTTCAGGTAAAGGTGAGAGAGCTAGCGATCTATTAGGACTCATACATATTGATGTATGTGGTCCTTTTAGAACTAATGCCAGAAATGGGTATAAGTACTTCATTACCTTCACTGATGATTTCAGTAGGTGTGGCTATGTGTACCTTATGAAGCATAAGTCAGAAACCCTTGAATGGTTCAAGGATTTCATGAATGAAGTACATAACCAACTTGGTAAAAGTATTTAGGCACTTCGATCTGATCGAGGTGGAGAATACTTAAGCCATGAGTTTGAGGACCTTCTGTGAGCCCGTGGTATTGTATCACAATGGACTCCGCCAGGAACACCACAGCATAACGGTGTGTCTGAAAGAAGGAATCGCACATTGTTGGATATGGTGCGATCAATGATGAGTTTTGCTGATCTTCCAATTTCTTTCTGGGGTCATGCTCTTGAAACTGTCGTGTTTACACTTAACCGAGTACCATCTAAATCGGTTCAAAAGACACCATATGAGATATGCACTGGGAAGCGTCCCGATTTGTCTTTTCTAAATATTTGGGGTTGTGAGGCTTATGTCAAGAAAATGTTTCCTGATAAGCTTGGACCCAAGTCTGATAAATGTTATTTTTTTGGATATCCCAAGGAAACGAGGGGATATTATCTATACCACCCTACTGACAACAAAGTGTTTGTTGCCAGGATAGCTGTGTTCCTAGAAAAGGAATTTATTTCTAAAGGAAGCAGTGGGAGGAAAATAGAGCTTGAAGAAGTTCAAGCCCAACAAGAAAACATAGAACCGGTAGATGTACAAGAGGAAAATGGAGATTCACAAGGTGTTGTGGAATCTCAGTCTCCTCAGGTAACACAAGGACCTCATAGATCTAGTAGGACCCTCCTTGAACCTGAGAGGTTCGGATACCTTGTGACTCAGGAAGGTGGAGAGTTGATCATAGATGATGATCCAACTACCTACGTAGAGGCTATGGAAGGACCAGATTCTGAGAAATGGCTTGAAGCCATGAGATCTGAGATGGAATCCATGTACTCCAACAAAGTATGGACTTTGGTGGAAACACCCGAAGGGGTAAAACCCATAGGGTGCAAGTGGGTCTTCAAGAAGAAGACCGACATGGATGGCAATGTGCAAACTTATAAAGGCAGATTGGTTGCGAAAGGATTTTGACAAGTTCAAGGTGTTGACTATGACGAAACTTTTTCTCCAGTTGCCATGATTAAGTCCATCAGGATCATGCTTGCTATTGCAGCTTATTATGACTATGAGATTTGGCAGATGGACGTTAAAACCACATTCCTTAATGGGAATATAAATGAGGATGTGTACATGACACAGTCTGAAGGTTTTGTAGATCCAAAGAATGCCAATAAAGTCTGTAAGCTGTAAAGATCAATCTATGGATTGAAGCAAGCATATCGGAGTTGGAATCTTTGATTTGATGAGGAAGTCAAAGTGTTTGTCTTTATTCAAAATGAAGATGAACCTTGTGTGTACAAGAAGGATAGTGGGAGCTCGACCACATTCATCATATTGTATGTGGATGACATACTTTTGATGGGGAATGATGTCTTAGCCTTAGAGAAGGTAAAGAGTTGGCTTGGGAATACTTTCTCAATGAACGACTTAGGAGAAGCATCCTACATTCTTGGAATTAAGATCTATAGAGATAGATCTAGAAGGCTTCTCGGACTAAATCAAAGCACGTACATCGAAAAAGTGCTAAAGCGGTTCAGCTTGGAGAACTCAAAGAGAGGCAACATCCTCATGCTACATGGAGTCACCGTCTCTAGAGCTCAATGTCCCCAATCTTATGAAGAGAGGGAGTGCATGAATGGGATCCCATATGCATCAGCCATCGGATCCATCATGTACGCTATGTTGTGCACACACCCAGATGTCTCGTATGCTCTCAGCATGATGAGCAGGTACCAGTCAGATCCCGGGGATGCTCACTGGACAGCCGTAAAGAACATCCTTAAGTACTTGCAAAGGACTAACGATCAGTTTCTTGTTTATGGCGGCGAGGAAGAGCTGGTTGTAAAGGGTTACAACGATGCAAGCTTCCAAACCAATAAAGATGATTACAGATCGTAGTCAGGATTTGTATTTTTCCTTAATAATGGAGTTGTGAGCTGGAAGAGTTCTAAGCAAGAAACAGTTGCCGATTCTACTACAGAGGCCGAGTATATTGCTGCTTCACATGCAGCAAAAGAGGCTGTGTGGATCAGGAAATTCATTTCTGAACTTGGTGTAGTTCCCAGTAGATGTCATGCAATTGAGCTTTATTGTGACAATAATGGAGCTATTGCACAAGCTAAGGAACCCAGATCACATCAGCGGTCCAAGCACATACTGCGGCGCTTCCATATCATACGAGAGATCGTACAGTGAGGAGATGTGAAGATTTGCAAAGTACCAACTGAAGACAACATAGTTGATCCACAGACTAAGGCCCTTTCTCAGTAGAAGCATGATGGTCATGCTAGGTCACAAGGACTGAGGTTCCTTGGTGACTGGCTCTAAGTGAAAGTGGGAGTCTGTTGGAATGTATGCCCATAGAGCAAGTCATATGATGATTGTAATGGGATACTTTGTAAAAGATTTGAATAATAATAAAGGCAATTTCTGATCTATATGTTTAAATTGTTTTTGAGATGATAGTGTAACATGATAGATGTCTAAAGAATGATTTTACTCAATGACGTATGCTTTTAGGTTAAGGACCTAAATGATGAGATCATACAGATGTTAAGAGTATACATTCTTGTTTAGTCCCTAGTCAGTTGTTATTGTGGAAATAACCATAGACATCAATAACACTTAAGACTAGATTGTGTGTTGGTTGATGACAGAATCTCATTAGTCATGATATAGTGATATCAAACCAAGCACATAGGTATTTGTTAGAGAACAAGGTACCAGACAGACCCACCATGAGAGTGACACATGGAACCATGACTTGGTAGTCACAGTCAACTCTCACAGTGATGGTGGTGAGTGTGATTCTTAGACCTGAAATCACTACACTCAACACATGTCATTGGGTACACTTTGACATCATCAAACGCAGTCCTGAAACATGGGTTGTTATAAAGGTGATGATTGGGTGTCTTTGACACATGCGGCTTTTGAGGGGTGAGTGATAGATATGGGATTTGTCCCTCCTAAGGGAGTTTGATGTCCTTGGCCACTTGATGAGTAGGATTGAGAAAGGCATGCGCATGCACATGTGAATCAATATGTGATATTGATGTCACACACATCTCACCCAATCTGCTCTGAGATCAAGGAAATGAATGAATGTTGACAGGATGACTATTCCATGCCTTGAGTTCATTCAGGATATCAGTGACAAAGGAATTATACATTCACTATAACACCATTCACAGATTGTAGGATTGAAAGTTGTTCTCCAACTTTCTATTTCACTTGGGTAGCACTGATGCATGACTAGGCACCACTCTTTGCTTGTGAAGTCATAAGTGTTATTGACTTTCACTGCCAACGTGAAATGGACCTACAGGGTCACACACATAGGATTTAACCTAGAATAGGAGTTTGTCCACAAAAATGTTTAGATTGATTACTAAAGGAGTTTAGTAGTTCAATTAAACACTCAATCAATTGATAGCTCAGTATCATATTGTTCAAGGTGTTGGACTGATTGATTAGAGTATCGGATTGATTGAAACTGTGATTGACTGATTCTGTACAATCTGTACTCCCAACCGATCGGATCATGTGATGAACCGATCGGCTGAGCTTGGTGAACTTATCAACTCAACTGATGAGTCGATCAGCTCATGGACAGGGTGAAGCAATTCGTTCAAGTGTTGAAACGATCAGTTCAACTGTTGCAACCGAGCAAGTTGGGAAAGTAGGATTGGTGAGAAATTTTATTTCGTTTCACTTGCGTAATTTGATTGGAACAAGGATTGGTATTTGATACCAATTAGAAACAAAAGAAGAAAAGTCAATCGGGAACTGATCAGGACCACGAACTGACTGGTTCAGAAGTGAACCGACCATTTCATGGGTCCCAACCGATCGGTTGAGGTGTCAACCGACCGGCTCAGATCCCCAACCGACCGTTTCAGTTGTGAAACGATCGGTTCAGGTTACGTAGTTGGTTGTTTTTGTGGAAAATATCGAACCCTTCTACTCCTGCATTAGTCTCGCATTGTCCAGGATAGAGAACCCTATCCCATGACCCTCATATATATAGGAGTATTGGGGGCTTCTCAAAGTATAACTCAGTGCAACCAATTGCTCTGTGAAGTTGTCGTTCTCTCTGGTTTTGGTAACTGAGAGAGCCCGAGCAAGTGCTACCCAATAAGGGAGGCATAGTAAGGGAAAGACAACTACAGAAAGCGACTGGTGGTAGGAGAGTGTGTTGGCGACTAGTACGCCGACAGGAGGGTGCAACTCCTTTTGATTCCTTGTGGTACAAGGAGAACTGAGTTCCAGGCAGTCCGTGTGGACGACTATAGAGGTGAGAGACCTCTTCTGCTCAGAGTACAACTATCAATCCCGACAGTCCTCGTGAGACTAAGAGTCTTCAGTCCCGGTGCGACCAGGAGCTGCACAGACACCGTCCAAGACCGGAGGTGAAGACTGCGCAAGGTGCGAAGTACTGTCGCAGAGCAAGCCTCGGGACAAGGTATGCATCCACAAACCATCTTTCCTATTGTATAGATGTTGACGTGATTCCTTTTGTTCTGGGTTTTGGGGAGAAAATTTTTGTTTCCGCTGCTTCTCTGTCTCCCTAAAAACCCAACATGCTCTTGGTCCAATGTTGAGGAATGAGAACAAGTATGACCTGCCATGGTTTAGTAGGTGGTCTACTTGTGCCTTAGTAGCTTGCTAGGGTTAATCATGCTCATGTCGATGCAAACCCTAGACATAAGCACGTTTTTGACCTTTGTTATCAAGGTGTGGTTTCCTCCCATCCTGGGAGAGGGACCCTTTGTAGGGTGTATACCAGTTTTGTTGGTTTTGAGGCCAATTTTCCATGGAAGTAACTTTGACATCGTGATGATTGTGATGGTGAGACATAAGTTGCACATTTCAACTTAGATTTGAAGGTGTACTAGCAAGGTGGGATGTACCATATCTACTCGTGGAACAGGAAGAACCTTGTATTTGGACTGCAGCCAAATGCTTATTTCCTCTTGTTATGGGAGTGAAAGATAGGACAGTACGCATGCCATATACCAAGGATAAAAATGATGTGAGTTGGAACGTTGTTATGAGGTATGAGGATAGAGATGATAACATACCCTTGTGGAGTGAACGATATGTGGATGATTTACAAATAATAAGTTAAATAAGGTAGTCATCTTATGAGGATGTTTTTATCATGATCTATGAGTTATACAAGGTGGAGTTCGAAAACTAAGAAGATGAGTTATGGGTTTTCTTGATGGAGATAGACTTAGAGTTTGAGATGAGAGGATAAGTGGAATACATGGAGGTGTATGTTTTCAACTTTTCGTTACACATAAGGATGTGAAGTGGTTGAGATGCAGTTGCCTAGTTAGCTAGAGGCTAGAAGAGGCTGTTAGGCTAACCCTAAGTTTGAAAAAGGAGAGATGTTTCGGCTAACACTCAGATGTAACGAGATCTATTGAATAAGTTAGTAGTTGTTTGGTTAGCCAACCTAGTCCTTGATGCAATAAAAGGATGGTTGTAGAACCTCAGATGCACCTCTCTAGAAAGGAAGGTGATGAAACCCTGACTAGAGTGGTTTAGGGTTTCTGAGGAATTAATCTTGAGGAATCATGACATACAGGATATCATGATTTTAAGTTCATCATACATCGTGGTAATACGAAGATAGTAAGTGACAGTAGTACTTCGGATGCTTAAGATGAAGTTGCATGTGGCTTGTCACCATGCAAGCAAGAAGGTGAAGGACGAACACCAGTGACCCAGTGTGTTGGTATAGCAGATGAAGAGTCCCCGAGAGGGAATGGGAGTTCATCACTATGATGTTGTGGTAATTCTCCCATGGACCTAGGAAGGTCGAGACGCAATATGGGTTATGGTAGATCACCTTACCTAGATGACATGAGAAACAAAGCATATTGTTAAAGGACAGATTCGGTTGAACTACATATGAGAGAGAGATGGTTCAACTACACCATAATGAGAGTTCAGAAGCTCTTTATAACCTAAAGATTCACTTCCATGCGGTGGAAGTAGGTACATGAGGAACTCGATATTAGTATAGTTTGTCACCCCTAACTAATGGTTAGTATGATCCAGAATAGAGGGTCTGATAAGAGCATATGTGCTTGTTTAGGGTAATACATGGAGATAGTTCTTGTCTTCTATAAGATGTGATGATAACCACCATAGCCAGTATCGGGATGTAATGAAGATCTGTAAGGGAGGTTGTGTCGGTCACCACTTCATTAAGATGATGTTGGTGAAGGGACCTTGCGAAGGTCAGGAGAAAGAACCACAATATGTGCAGATGAAGTCACTTTGATCGTGCAATGGCTGAAAGAGAGCCCGGGGGCGACATGAGTCGTGAGCTGATGCAAAGTAGACTAACATGCAGTTCACTATGGGAGAGTATGTGATGTGAAACTCCGACCCCTCTAAGTTATAGCTAAGAGAGTTGAGTCCTGACTGCATGATCCATTTGAGATGGATTCATGGAGATGGTTTTGTTTAGCCTTACCCCTCAGGATGACATGATGTATAATGTGTTCCATGAGTCTGATCTAGAGCATTATGTGAGGTACCCAAGCCATGAGCTGAGCCCTGAACCTATTCAGCTTTATGAGAGGCTGAAATGTCCTGAGTCACCTATGAGGGTACGATATACCAAGGTAAGAAAGAACTCAGATGGAAGAATATGAGATGATGAAGGTTCTTGGGAAGAACCACCATGGAAAGGGTGAGCCCACACAGGAGCCTTGATGGACATAAGTAAGTCTTATCCTATTTATTTGCTTGATGGAATTTTGAGGACAAAATTCTTATAAGAAGGGAAGGATGTTACAACCCCAATTTTGCATGTGTCTTCATAATTGAAATATAATGATTTTGTGAATTTGGACTTAATTGAAAAGGTTGAATGTGTTGCTTCAAAGAAGGGATTTCATTGCAAATCTCCCTTACATTAGGAATTTCGTGGTTCCTATTATTATATTAATCCAATAATGGATATAAAGGAGAAGAAAAGTCCAAATAATGGAAAAAATAAAAGATAGAGAATATTAAGCAAAGTATTTTGGAGAAATACTTAGAAATATCTAGAAAATGGCATTAAAGGCCACAATTAAGTAAAATTCGTTTACATATGATTTCTAATAAAAGAAATATGAAAAGAGGAAAAAGGAGATGAAAGATAATGAGAAATCCTTGCATAGGAATATTTTAATAAGAAAGATAATGAGAGATAATGGAAGTAGATGCATCTAGAAGGATAATAAGTATCCTTAAAAAGGAATTTCGAAATAATAGAAATTCTTGCGGTCCAAGGAGTCCCAATGAAGAAAAAGAAAGAGAAAATACCAATAATACAAAATAAGAGGATAATGTGATGCATAATTAATTAATTTCATGGTATTGTTAAAAAGGAGGTATTTTCTACTAAAAGAAAATATAAATTCATGCCAATGAATTAAAAAGTCAAGCATAAAGAGAATAGGAGAGAGAATTTTTGAATTCCTAATTATCCAAAGAATATAGTTATCTTAGAAGATAATGAAGAGAGAGAAGATTGCTTCTTAGTTAAGGAATATGGTTTCCTTTTTGGAAAGGAACTTGTTAATTCGTGGATGAACATCTTAGGGCATTGATACCCTCCCCTATATAAGGGGTAGAACCTCTGGTTCGAGTTCAAGAGAGTTCCACGCATCCCTCTCTCTCTTCTCCTTCTTCCTTACGTACAAACCCTAATCAAGAGGAGTAAAGCTTTTCCTAAAGTAGTGAGGGGTTGTGGAGGAGTTGCGATGGAGGTTTGCCACTCCCATGACATCATGGGGTGTTTGGGTGATCGTCCCCTCACCCTATTTGTACGCAGTAGTAGTAGCACGGCTGCATATGGTGGCTGTGAGTTGCAGGTTTACCCATCCAATCTCGGCCACCTTGGCCCCATCTGGGGACTTCTGCAGACTCATCAGAGAGTGGCGGAGGTAGGGAAGCAGTCCTTGCTACACTCCCGGCCTTGGGGGAGGTGGGAGAAGACCCCACGAGCAGCTGAAGCCGGCGGCTGCTACGGATCGGAGGTAGAAGATGACCTAAAGGTCGTTAGACAGTTCTACCCCAATGTGTAATAAAGAACGGGCTGCTTAAGTGTGGGCAAATATGTCATTCCATTATAATCTCAATCGAGCTGCGTAGCATGGAGAAAGAGGACGTGTTAGCTTCTGATTGGTCCAAGTAAGAAATTATTGCGAAATTCATATCTTTTTATTGGTTGCTCAGATGGATGCGTATAAAATATGAATTTTACTCAGAAAAATGTGAGGAATCCATTAAAAACGGTTTTATATCCTAATTCCTCTTAAAATTTGAAAAGTAGTGGAAGTTATCAACTTAAATACTTTAATGATTAAGAAACCCTAAATTGAGATGATTAATGTACTTAAGAAGGGTTTTATGGATGATTAGAGTTGATATTAGCATGTTAATTATAAAAAGGTACATTAAGATTAAAAAGGATAAAATGGTAATTTTAATGTAAAAGAGCATAATGGGCTTAATTGATGGTTAAGTATGCTTTTAATCCGAAATTAAGGTTATATGTTGCTAAAAGGGTAACCTTAATATCTTTCATGAAGAATAGATGAGATAATTAGGGTTTGTGAGTAATTGTATAAAATTAGGGTTTAAAATAGTAAAGAATGAAGTGAAACCCTAATTGCAATGGAAACCCTAAAAGTGGACAAGACACCCTAGGAAGTGAGCTAGGTTTAATAGATCTTGATGGCATGATCAATGATAGGAAATTGTATGCACATTTCAGGATCTCTTTGTGTGCTTGATTGCCTATTGGATTTCTTGCATTGATCAGATTAATTCTGTCTCAAGTCATCCTGACAGGTATGTGGTTAATTATGGTTAATCACATTAGTTTCCTGAAGAGTTTCTCAGATGAATCATCGCATTGAATGCAACCTATCAGTTTGGATGTTCATACTTACAAATCATAAAGTTACTATGATTATTACAATAAAAATAAAAGTGTGTATTCTCACACCTACATGCCACCCTGATGGATGATGCCAAAGGTCAAGCCCATGAGGGAAGACCAATGGGCA
The DNA here is from genome assembly GCA_963693085.1 of Alisma plantago-aquatica. Lineage (NCBI taxonomy): Eukaryota > Viridiplantae > Streptophyta > Magnoliopsida > Alismatales > Alismataceae > Alisma > Alisma plantago-aquatica. Next base: position 489,393,984 of record OY856409.1, on the reverse strand, counting down.
CCATGAGTGGTGACCCCAGACACCAAGCCCGGGATTGAGAAGGTGGTCTTTATAGGATGACTAATGGGCACTATGAGAGGTGACCCGAGGCACCAAGCTCAGGATTGAGAAGGTGGCCTTAAGTCATTGGAAAAAGAGAAACCCAAAAGGGTTTTGCCAGGGTTAGGGAAAAAGTGGTGGAGAATGTCACACTGAAAGCATTATTTGGCTTGTTAATTAACTTGATTATGATATTCAGATTGTTAGCCATATTTGCAAAATTTTTGGTTGTCCCCACATACCGGAATATTCATTTATGTTGACCGACGTTTTGTTTGTCGACATTTTAGGTACAAGATTGAAAAGGACAAATTGTAAAGTGGTGTATGTGGAATAATATAAGAATTAAAGTACAAAGGAGGATTAGTTAGAATAGACTCCAGATGTGGATAGAAGTAGATAAGAAAGTTTTTAAAAAAGGTATGCAAAGTTTTATTTTATACCAGATTTCAGTTTAGTTAGATAGAATTTCATAATTATTACTGATTAATTGTTGAACCTTTGATCATGTTAATTTGGATAATGACTCTGACCTCTTGGTCTCCCTTAATTGGGGGTTACTGGGAGGCGGGGTCGTTACATTTGGTATCAGAGCATAGGTTCCTCATTTAATCTTTAATAGTTATTAAATTTTACAAACTCTGTAGAACCCAAGGGAGTTATTAGAGGATTTTACAAAAGACAGGGGTGTCTAGAAAAGGATCACGTCTGGGGGGCTGGCAAGATTATCCTCTACACCTCTAGTCAGAATACGAGGACTCCTGGATTGGTGTGACTGCCTGGCCAATGTCTTAGGATTTGACTCGAAATAAGATACCTTTAGGACTCTCTCATCTTGTTCATCCCTTCTCAACTCAAATGTTTTTAAGGATTTTAAGTATTAGGGTTTTCTCTCTCTTCCTCACCCTCTTGAGGTATTTATAAAGTTGATAAGGTTTAAGGAATCCTCCACCAAATTAATGAAAAGCATGTAAATAAGATGTCATGGACATAAGCTTAATAGTTTAAGCGTAAACTAAAGAAAACTTGCATGCTTAGGTCATATGACATGAGTTTTCATGCCCTCAGGTGAGACCTGAGGCTAGACCTTCTTGTCAGGAGGTTGAGTGGAGAAAGTTATAGATGTAGAGACCTCCATTATAAGTAGAGACCTGGCACATCCTTTGAGGATGATGTTAACCCTAACCGTAAGTGGTGGTTAGAGAGATAGATGGCGTGATGAGCTAGATATCATGATAGACCAGGGGTGTTCGACATGCTTTTGGATACCCATGACAATATGAGCCATGTGAGGTTGGATGACCTTGTACCTTTAGCAACCCAACCCTGGAAAGAATCATGCATGTTAGAGTGAAGGATAGCTCCTTCGATGATGGGGTTAGTGAAGAACCTATAGAAACACTATGGGATAATGTGAGTAGGGCATAACATGCACCCAGAGTACGTCATTAGTGCGGGCAGTAGGTTGAAACTCTGGCCAGGAGAGTATGTTGGAAGGCTTATGAGATAAGCATGAGGATCTCTGGATAATCTTGAACGAACATAAGTTTGAACATAGGCTTCACCCATGTAGGGGTATGCTTGTGAGTTTGATCCACCTTCATGAAGAGAGGACCTCTGGTAGTACAGTTGTTTGATAGCTCTAGAGAGAGAGTAGGACCCAAGCAAGAAGGTTGGAAGCTTTCACTCCGAGATATGAGGAACAGTGGGAGTTGAGGATGATTCGACCTAAGTGGATGATAGTGGTTTCCTCATGTATGTTTCCTAGAGGCTGATGGTATCTTGGTTGCCTTTAGAGGAACCAAACCCTAGAGGGAGGACGAGACTTCTATGTGCCTATGGTATGGCTGTTTACCATCTAGGGACAGGAAGAAGAGTTCCTTAGACCTGGAGGAGGTTTAAGTAACCGGTAATGAGGCCTTATACCTTGTTGGTTGTCCTTGAGGAGGACTCGACTCTGAAGTGTTTTTCAAGTAGAAGGATCATGGGAAGTACATGTCATACCCTGTACATACTAGGCTAATGGTTAAAAAGTTGAGCAGACAATTGGACATTAGAAAGGTGAACCTAGGGTTCCTAGGCCTAAGCGGGAAAGTGGTGTATCTGATGCTCATGATGAGATTTGAGTTTTTATAGATTCAAGCATGGTACTACTCATGTTTAGAGTAAAGGGAATCCCATTAAGTTTAAGGTATGTTTGGTGAACCTCCCACAGCTAAGTTGGTGACATGGGAAGGTATGTTCTTGGTCCAATGTTGAGGAATGAGAACAAGTATGACCTACCATGGTTTAGTAGGTGGTCTGCTTGTACCTTAGTAGCTTGCTAGGGTTAAGCATGCTCATGTGGATGCAAACCCTAGACATAAGCACGTTTGTGACCTTTGTTATCAAGGTGTAGTTTCCTCCCATCCTGGGAGAGGGACCCTTGTAGGGTGTATACCAGTTTTGTTGGTTTTGAGGTAACCTAAAGAAGTCTCAATACACTAGTACAGAAATGGGTTATAACGTCACTACATGTAGGGTCGGTTTTACCAAATAACTGACTTTATATGTCTAAAAAAATGTGGGCACCACTTAAGACCTCTTAGGTCAGTTTTTTTAAATAAACCGACCTTGTAGTGTAACTCTATAAGGTCGGTTTTCCAAATAACCGACCTTATATGTCTATAAAAAATGCGGGCACCACTTAAGACCTCTTGGGTCACTTTTCTTAAAATAACCGACCTTATAGTGTATCTCTATAGGGTCGGTTTTCCAAATAACCGACCTTATATGTCTATAAAAAACACGGGCACCACTTAAGACCTTTTGAGTCGCTTTTTTTTAAATAACCGACCTTGTAGTACATCTCTATAGGGTCGGTTTTTCTAAAATAAGTGACCTTATAGACAATTTTTCCAGCGGCAAAAATTTTCTTGATTTTGGTTTCGCGCCTCGATCTATAGCGTCGGTTTTACCTTATAACTGGCCCTAAAGGGCTCCTCGGTCGACAAATTCGTCGACCGAATAAGAGCTAAATTTCACATATACAAGCACCTATAGGGTCAGTTTTTTCTTTATAACCGACCTTACAGTCCTCCTCGGTGCAGCACCTCTAAGGTCGGTTATTCCTACAAAACGACCTTAAAGGTCTTCTCAATCGACAAATTTGTCGACCGATATCTATTGTGGATCCAGATAGTTCACGCATGTATAAGCACATCTAGCATCAGATTTGCACTTATAACCGACCTTAGAGCCTTCCTCGGTCGACCAATATTTCGACCGATTCACTCGGTCGACAAATTCGTCGATCGATAAGTACCTCTAAGGTCGGTTTTTTCCTTAAAACCGACCCTAGAGGTACTTATGCGAAGGAAATCTGGCTCTTTCTCGATCAACAAATTTGTCGACCGATATCTATTATGGATCCAGATAGTTCACACATGTATAAGCACCTCTAGCGTCAGATTTGCACTTATAACCGACCTTATAGCATTTCTCGGTCGAAAAATTTGTCGACCGATTAGGAGTCAGTTTTCAAGTGTATAAGCAACTTTTAGGGTCGGTATTTTCTTTATAACCGACCTTAGAAGTCCATTCAGTCGACAATATTGTCGACTGAGATAAACTAGGATCCAGTTTAGTATTTCACACATGAATAAGTACCTCTAGGGTCGGTTTTTTCCTAAAAACCGACCCTGGAGGTACTTAAGCGAATGAAATCTGGCTCAATCTCGGTCGATGAATTTGTCAACTGAGGAACGGCTAGAAAATCAACCATCGTAACGGCTAAAAAAATCAACTGTCGTAACGGCTAAATTTCAACCGTCGTAATGGCTATAAATACGATCGTTGGCCGACCAGGAGAACGGTCCAGAAAACGACCGTTTCGGGCGTCAGTCGACAAATTTTCGACCGAAATTGACTCTGTTTTGCTATAAATAGCACACAAAATGATCCATTTCTTCACACCTTCACATTCTCACTTCTCTAGCTCCTCTCTAGTGTATTCTTGTGAAAATCTTCAGCTTCTCTACATCCAATTCTTGCTTGCTATTTCTCCATTTCAAAGCAACGAAATGGCTTCATCATCTACGCGCGGAAAGAAGCAAGTTGCAGGTAGGAAAGGAAGGACAGTCTCTTCAATGTTGTCGTTCATCAACGACGTCCCTTTCATCGACGCAACTGCAGGTGACCGCTACCTCAGGCTCTCATAAAAAACTCCTCTTCCACGACGGCCAGTCGACGTCATGGACTTCCAAAGCATTGTCAATTTGGAGGAACTTTTCAAGGTGCAACATTTGACTAATTTTCTAAATCCCTCCTTCCATTCCTACTCCTCCAAAGTAGTTAATGGATTCTATGCCAATTTAGCCGAACATCCTAAACCTGATTCCTTCTTGTCTATGGTTGGTGGGTATGGATTCCATTTTACTGAGGAGGGTATTCTTGATATGCTTGACATAGATATAGAAGAATATAAAAATTTTATTGATCTCACTAGAGGAAATCCACTCAACAAACTCTCCCAAGATGACACTACAACTAGCCTTAGTGATGTCAAAAGAGCCATCTTTCAATCAAATACGACTTGTCATGAAGATAGGGGTACCTGTTATGCCATAAATTTAAAACCTGAAGCTAGGATCATAAATCTCATTGTTGCCACCAATATACATTCTAGAGCAAACAAATCTGAAGTACCCACCATTCGTATGTACCTTATCTATGCCATTCTCAAAGGTATTCCCATAAACTTTATTTGTATCATCCTTAAGAATATGCTTGAGTTTTCTGGCAATCCACCTTATGCTGACTTTGTATGCCAAATCACTCAACATTTTCTTAAGAAGAATATTGAGGATGACTTAGGTTACACATGGGATAGAAAACCCAAAAGATAAGTAAAAATATGGTGGAAAAGATGGGAATCGACTTTGGCCACAAAAGGGCTAGGACTGAAGGGGATACATCCACCCAAGACATACCTCCACCACCTCCTCCTACCAACCTACCCCATGATCCTATTACAAATACCTTGACATACATTGCTGGCTCCCAATATCACCTAAGTAGGCAATTGGATTATAATCACCATGGCATGACTTATTTAAACCAAAGGATGCAAGATCTCTCTCCTAACCAACCTGATGAATATCCCTATTCCCTTAATCCTGGCATGATAAATCCATACAATCCTTCCTACAACTACTATCAAATTCCACCTCCACCATCTCCTGATCTCACACATACTCAGTTTTCCCCAATTCAACTTCAAGACATTGCTGCCAACTTTCGCTTTGATCGTGTTCCCACCTTCTTGGAGGTTTATGCCTTAACCATGACAGGTGCCTTGGAGTGGCAGACACTGGTCAAATATTATGGAGCTGAGCCCTTTCTTGGAAAAGACCCAGACATTGATGTAATCCTTCGGTCTTTCCAGTGAGATTATGCGATATCTTTGTAATGATGTAATGTATATCTTTTTATAAAGCAAGTATGTCATGTTTCATCTTATAAAGTGTATGGGCATTAAATTGTTATGAATAAAAGTGTTTTCCATGGCTTCATTTGGACATATACATGTTATATAAGAATATTGTTATTTCAAATGATTGAAAAATAAATTATGGCTAAATTTGACAAAGCATCACTTGGTTAATCTCATACACACACACTTGGTACTTAATTTAAAACATTGAAACAGGGTTAATCTCGGTCGAAAATATTATCGACCGAGACAAATTCGGTCGACAATATTGTCGACCGAGGATGACTTTAGGGTCGGTTTTTTCCTTATAACCGACCCTAGAGCTCTTTCGGTCGAAAAATAGTCGACCGACAGAATTTTTTAATAGAGTTTAGTACTTTTAAAAACATTATAAAGCATTGGGATCTCAATCTTTTGTCTCATTGTTGGGAATTCACATCCCTCAATTACACCATCATCACATTTGTTGATTCTGGGTATTCAAACCCTTAGTTCATCACTAAACATGGTTATCACTTATCAGGTAACTATTACCTTCAGGTCATCTGACCAAGGTATTCAGGATATTTGTTACACAATCACCTCAATTTCATATTAACCATATCAATTTCATATCAACATCATGCAATACAAAAATAACATCTCTATTCCCTCATTAGGGTTAGAGTTTCCCATCTTTATCAATTAGGGTTTCACATATCATCATCCCATATTGAAATTTCACATAACATTATCCCATATTAGGGTTTTTACACAACACCACCCTATATTAAGGTTTCACATAACATTTCCATATTAGGGTTTCACATAACATCATTCCATATAAGGGTTTCACATAACATTATCCCATATTAGGGTTTCATACGACATCACCATATATTAAAGTTTCACATAACATCATTATTAGGGTTGTGGAAGCACTTTAGAGCTCCTCGGTCGATGAATTTGTCGACCGAGCTAGAGTCAGATTTCACGTGTATAAGCACCTATAGGGTCGGTTTTTCCTTTATAACCGACTCTATAACGCTCCCCGGTCGACAATTATTGTCGACCGACATGAATTTTCGATCCAGTTTTTCACGCATCTTCGGTCGACAAATTTGTCGACCGACACACATTCGGTCGATGAATTTGTCGACCGAATGAAGCCAGATTTCTTTCTTAGAAGCACCTCTAGGGTCAGTTTTTTTAATAACCGACCCTATAGGGGGTCTCGATTGACAATATTGTCGACTGACAATATCCAGTTTAGTTTTTTACACATGTATAAGCACCTCTAGGGTCGGCTATACGAAAAAACCGACCCTATAGGTGCTTGTACGAAGGAAATCTTGCTCCTTCTCGGTTGACAAATCGTCGACCGAAACGAGCCAGATTTCTTCGTATTAGCACTTGTAGCTTCGGGTTTACCTAATAACCGACCCTATAGGTCTTTTCGGTCGACAAATTCGTCGACCGAGTTTGAGTTTGATTGTTATTAAACAACCCGACACGGGCACCGTTTATCTGTAGAGTCGGGTTTTGGTTGTTAACCGACGCTATAGTTTTTCACCCCGTGCAAAAAGCCGAAATTTTAGTCTTTCTTCCTCCCGCGAAACCCTTTTCTCTCTTTAATCTCTCTCCCGCGGTGCCGCGAAACCCCTTTTCACTTTATCATTTCGCCGTTGCCGCGAACGCTTCTCTGTGAAGCCGTTGCCGCCTCTCCACGCCGCCAAGAGGATCGTGAAGCTCGTCGTCGCCGCGAAGAGGATCATGAAGCTCGTTGTCGCCACCTTCACAATTCCTCCACAAAGCTCGTCGTTGTTGTGAAGCTTTTCATTTCCGTGAAGCTCTTCGTTGCCGTGAAGCTCGCCATCGCCGCCTTCCACTCTTCCACAAAGGTCGCTGCCTCTCCGTGAAGTTCTTCTCTTCCTCCACGAAGCTCGATGCCATTTCCAAGTAAGTTCGAGCTTCCTTCATTCCTTGTTCCCCTTCATTCCCGCCTGCTGCCATTGCTGCTTCCAGGTCCATCTCGGTCGACAATTAGTCGACCGAGAGCCCACATGCGTGCAGCGTCCAGGTCCACTCTCGGTCGACAATTTGTCGACCGAGAGTGGACCTGGACGCTGCGCGCTGGTGGGCTCTCGGTCGACTAATTGTCGACCGAGATGGACTTGGAACTTATTTATGTTGGAGCTATAAATGTTTTAATCATATTTGTTGTAATGTTCACAGATAGTTCTGAATATTATAATGATTTCAATCTTTGGACTGTTGGAAACGGCCTTACTTTGCTAATTTGTACAAGTATTTTCCATTTTATATGATTTGATAACCCAATAATAAAAACATGCATGTCTTTTTTCATATGTAATCATTATATAAATTTTAGAAATTAATACTATATTAGACATGTGTACTCCTAGATTGACACTTTAGGGTTGATGCATGATGTTTAACTTAATATATAAATATGAAAATAATGCATTTATATATTAACTTAGAAACCCGTTCAAAATTTACTCATTAGGAGTAAACTTTGGATAGTCCCCGGTTTGGGACTATTTTTGGATATTTTAATCTCACTTAGGACCTGTATAATGTATGTTTAGTTTTGTAGATTATTTCAGTAGGATTTCTCCATTTGTTCTCTGGGTACATATGTGAGTGGTTATTTTCCATTTACATCGGTGTACTTGGAGAACTTAGGGGAAATGCTGCTAAAATTTTATTCAAAACTAAACATACATTATACAGTTACTAGTGAGATTAAATATTCAAAAATGGGATAGGTGGTACACTTTAGTATATAAAATTAACTTTCTATCAATAAAAACTTATAGATTATTATAGTATCAATATTAAACTGTTAGTTTTAAAATTAATTTTAATGTGATATATAAAATGGATCGAAGTTGGATGTCTATCAAGAACCGTTGCAGTCCAGAGTTTGCCAAAGGTCTTGATGAATTTATCAGATTTGCTGAGGAACATAGGAAACTACCTACAGATAGGCTATATTGTCCATGTAGAAATTGTTGTAACAATTTGAAAGTTGATACTGGTGAGGAAATTAAGAATCATGTCATATGCAATGGGATCATACAAGGTTATAATGAATGGTATTGGCATGGAGAGAAATTGAATTATGGAGCAGAAAATGTCGATACTAATAGTTGTGGCATAGAAGATATAGATAATGATGATAATTTTAATGATGAACCGATTCAAGATGACCAGATTCAGGATGATATGATTGATGAGATGCTACGTAGTTTTCAGTACAATGTCATTGATCCACCTTCTTTATTTGCAAACATTGTCCATGATGTTGAAAAACCATTATATAAGGGTTGTACTAAGTTCACGAGGTTGAGTGTTGTGATGTGATTATATACTCTTAAAGCTCAAAACCGGTGGAGCGATAAGAGTTTCACTTCACTGTTGTCTTTGTTAAAGGAAATTCTTCCTAAAGGCAACGAGCTTCCAATTTCAACATATCAAGCAAAGAAAATAATGTGCCCAATGGGAATGGAGGCTAAGAAGATTCATGCATGTCCAAATGATTTTGTGTTATTTCAGAAGGACTATAGTAATTTGATAAATTGTCCAAAATGTGGTGCGTCAAGGTATAAGACTACAAATTCATCTAAGGCTAAAAATGGCCCTCCTACCAAGGTGATGTGGTATCTACCAATAATACCATGATTTCAACGCTTATTTGCTAATGCAGAAGATGCGCAAAATTTGTCTTGGCATGGGGAGTTAAAGGTCAATGATGATGGCATCCTACGACATGCATCTGATTCACCACAATGGAAGAAAATTTATTTATTATACCCTCAATTTGGTAAATAACCAAGAAACCTAAGACTTGGACTCTATACAGATGGAATGAATCCCTATGGTACATTAAGCAGCCAACATAGCACGTGGCCTGTTATGATTGTTATATAAAATCTTCCTCCTTGGTTGTGTATGAAAAATAAGTATGTGATGTTGTCAACATTGATATCAGGGTCCAAGCAACCTGGAAATGATATTGATGTTTACCTTCAACCTCTAATTGATGACCTAATGAAACTATGGGAAGAAGGTATTATGACATATGATGCTTCACGTAAAGAGATCTTCAGTTTGCGTGCTATGTTATTTTGCACGATTAATGACTTTCCAGCTTATGGAAATTTGTCTGGATAAAGCATAAAAGGATACAAAGCATGTCCTGTTTGTGAGGGAAATACTGATTCAATCAGACTGAATCATGGTGGTAAAATCGTATATCTTGGTCATCGGAGATTTCTCCCACCAGTGCATCCTTATCGAAGGCAACGTAAAACCTTTAATGGGTCAACTGAGGAACGAAGTGCTCCTAAACCTATACCAGGACATGTTGTATATGATAGGGTGAAACATATTGTTAATGAATTTGGAAAGATTTCAAGTAGTCATACACTCGCGTGTGAAAAATCTCTATACAAGAAGAGGTCAATATTTTGGGATCTTCCTTATTGGAGATCTTTGGCAATTAGACACTGCATTGACGTCATGCATGTTGAAAAAAATATTTGTGATAGCATCATCGGTACACTATTGAACATACCAGGAAAGACTAAAGATGGCATCAAATATAGAAAAGATTTAGAATTAATGGGTATTAGAAAAGAATTATCAGTGGAGATCAGGGGTCACCGCACATATTTGCCACTGGCTTGTTAGACTTTATCAAAGAAATAGAAAAAGACTTTTTGTGAGTTCTTGTATAATATTAAGGTTCCACAAGGATACTCTTCTAATATTCATAGATTGGTATCAATGAAGGATTTGAAACTGATAGGTCTCAAATCTCACGATTGTCACACCTTAATTCAACAAATTTTACCTGTGGCTATTCGATCTATATTGCCGAAGCATGTAAGGTTTGCAATCACAAGACTCTGTTTCTTCTTCAATGAAATATGCAACAAAGTGATACATCATGATACTCTCGATAAATTACAGAAAGATGTAATTGTTACCATGTGTCAGCTTGAAATGTACTTTCCTCCTTCATTTTTTGATATCATGGTTCATCTTGTAGTACATATTACAAGGGAGGTGAAGATGTTGGGTCCAATTTTCTTACACTGGATGTATCCATTTGAACGCTACATGAGTGTTTTTAAAGGTGATGTTCGGAATCGTTATCGTCCTGAAGGGAGTATTGTTGAGGGTTACGTGGCTAGGGAGTTGATGGACTTTTGTAATGATTTTTTGAATTGCAATGAAACTTGTAGCGATCAAAAAAATTCCCATCACACTGGATCTTATTGTGGCAAAGGAACTCTGGGAGGACGAGTGAAAGGAATCAGTCGTGAGTTGTGGGAACAAGTGAATTTGTATATTTTACACAACATCGATGAAGTTAGTAGCTACATCACAGAACACAATGATCTTATCAAGAGAAATCATCCGTGATCCAGTTCAATGTGGCTTGCAAGAGAGCATAATCGAACATTTATTAGGTGGTTTGTAGAGAAAGTATTTAATCAACTATCTGAATCACCAAATAATGTTACTGAGAACATAAAATGGCTCGCCTTTAAGCCAAAAATGGATGTCATGTCATATGAAGGTTATGACATTAACGGATTTTCATACTACACAAAGCGTCAAGATGAAAGTAGTTTAGTTCAAAATAGTGGGGTCACTGTTAAAGCTTGTTCATTGTATTTTGCTAGTGCCAAAGATAAAAGACCACGCGAAGTTGAGATGTCATATTATAGCGTCATTGAGGACATATGGGAAATGGACTATACAAATTTTCGAGTTCCTATATTTAGGTGTAATTGGGTTGACAACAATAAAGGAGTTTCAGTGGATGAGTTGGGTTTCAAATTGGTGAATTTTGAAAATATTGGTTTCAAAGATGAGCCATTCATCATGGCAAACCAAGAAAAACAAGTATTCTATATTGATGACCCGGCAAATAAAAATTGGTATGTCGTTCTTAATGGAAAAAGATAGTTTACTGTAGATCCTATAAATGAAGAAGAATACTACGAAAAGTATGATGATTCCAGTCCATTCTCAGTTGGTTTGCCAAGTGTAATTGTTGAAGATAACACCGATGAATATTATAAACGTCAAGACCATGCTGAAGGAATTTTCCTTGACTAACAACTCAACCAATACTAAAGGCATGTATTCTTTGAATTATTTATTTTATTATCATGTATACCTTATCACTTGTGCTTTTATTATCACTTTTTTTTATCATGTATACTTGCAGGTTCTAAAATGGCGAGTGAAGGTGAACATTTTGAGCATGAGCACCATGAATATGAACATTCTGAGCATGAGCACCATGAGGATGGTAGTGGTGATGCTAAGAACAGTAGAGGTCCTACATTGATGCGTAGGCTGCAGGAGCTCAGGGCTAAAGGGGATAAATTGCCAGTCCAGTTTGATATGACAGGAGCACCTGTTGGGGAACATGCTAGTGCTTTCAAGCATTACGTAGGGGCGACCGCACGCACTAAGGTGCCAATAGATATAGAAAATTGGCATGATGTTCCTAATGCCAAAAAAGACCTCATATGGAAAGATATATCTGTGAGTGGAAGTGATATGTTTTTTATCTATTGATTCTAATTTAGTTTTCTTGGAATTAATTCCTTTCCAAAACAACATTATTAATTGCTTCTTTTGTATGTATAGGGTGTTTTTCATCTAAATGAAAAAGATCACAAGAAAAGAGTGCTACAACGTTGTGGTGTACGATGGAGGGGTTTTAAGACATATCTTGTAAGGGAATTTATAAATAATCCTAAACAAAAGAAGAAAGCTACATATGTATATATTTTTATTGATCCTGAGGTGTGGGAAAGATTTGTTGCAGCTAGGAGATCGGAAGAGTTTCAGGTAATAAAGATTGTGATGTATTGTATGAATATTTAATTTTATACAATTAAGGAGGTGAATCTTTTTATACATGTTTGCCAAGTCTAAATTGCAATACCTCATTTTAAATGATCAGGCTATTCACCAGGCTAAAAAGGAAAGATGGGCTAAAAATGTGCATGATCATCGCTTGGGGCCCGGTGGTTATGCCTTCCACTGCCAACTACAAGAGAAGCAATCATCTTCTGGAGAAGAATCTAGTACAACTCAAGTTGAGCGACCACCCCTACACATGACATGGATTTATGCTAGAAAGAATCGAGTCGGTGAAATTGTCAACCCTGCAACTAAGGAGGTGGCACAAAAGATGGTAGGTTTATCCCAACTAAGTAAAGAGTAACTTCCACAAACTTAGATTTATTTATATCTAATTGATATTGTGATTTAATATTTTTATTAACTATGAATAGATTGATCTCCACGAGCAAAGGAAGGAAGGAAAGTTCATCCCAACTGGCTACATGGATGAACTAGCAGTTGCTCTTGGTACGAAGGAGCATCCTGGCCATGTTAGGGGATTAGGAGTTGGCATAGGATTCAAGTCTTATTTTGGCCCTTCGCAATCTAAAAGAGGTCGTGTAGGAGGTTTTACACAAGAGGATCTTGAAGCATTAGTAGCGCAGAAAGTAAAAGAAATAATGTCTTCATTTCAGCCTACTCAACCTTCTCAACCTATTCATACTACACGTCTCTCAAGTGATGAGGTACAAGCCCATGCTATAGTTTTATAAGGTCATGGGAGCACTCCCGATGAACCACCACAACAATCTGCAGTAAGTTTTTGTTCTATATATGTTGTGTTATTAGTATGATAAATATATGATAATATATATAGTTGTAACATGTATCTGTTCTACTATTTCTTATATAACTTATATTATTTCAATCTAGGTTGGTATGAACTGTAAACTTGCAGTGGAGGTTCCAGAATATAATGTTGTGGCAGTGGGCAAAGTGTACAACCTTGGTGGTACATTGCATTGCCAACAAATTACTAATGACATCTGCTGTGTGTCCATCCATCTTGTGTATGACGGAATGGGGGACAAACCACTACCCATACCTAATCCTAAATATAGTACAGTTGAAGAAGTTGAGGGTGCTATGGTGGGTTGGCCTAGACACATGGTTATCAATGACAAGGTATACCTTATTTCTACCATATTTTTCATATTTGACTGCATATATGAACTCATGTAATATAAGTATGTAATTTAATTAACAGGTTTGTAAACCAAAAAGTAAAACTTCTTCTAGTCATCCTCCTATGCCCAAGCCATCTTTCATTCCCGAAACTACATTCGACGAATTGGGAAGCAAATCTAAATGTTTGTGTCGATACTTAGCCAACCAAAGATCGGGATCACATATGATGGTCAAGTTAACAGAAGATGCGGTAGGGAGGGACTTTGAGAATTTTATTTTTCTTGATGATATTATAGAGTTGTTCCGGTATGATTGGTTGAACACTTCGATAATAGAAGTATGGATAAGGTAAGGATCTATCAATATATATAGAAAATTCCAATACACATTTTTAGCTTATTTCTACATATGAAAATAATTACAAATGTTTAACAGCCATTTATATACCGAGGTCACCAACTTTGATATAAAGAATATTGCATTCTTAGTTCCTTCGGTCACTAGTCAGGTGGAGACAAATATTGAGGATGTGAATGAGTACTTCTCTGATGCATTCAAATATTTTGCTAGTGAGGGGAAGGAAATTATCCTAATTCCTTTTAACGTCCAGTAAGTATTATTATTCAATATAATTTTAATAATGAATGAAACTATTTATTTTAATGTTTGTTTTATTCTTACTCAGAGCTAGACATTGGGAATTACTGGTGATTGTCCCAAAATTGATGACTCTTTATTATCTTGACCCAATGGGTAAAACAACAAGGAGTCATAAACTGAAATTGTCAGCTATGGAGTAAGCATAAATTTAATCAATTGCTTCAACATGATATTTCTATTTAGAATTTCTATTTTACCAACTATCATTTAATTGATAGGGGTATAAAGGCTTTTCGTGAAGTTGGAGGATAAATACCCACAAAATTAAAGACATTGACTTTGAAAAATGTCAAGGTAGCTACTTTGACAGCTGCTTACTCTTTATGTATTAATTTTCAACTGTAATATGTCAACTCTTATACTCTTATCTCAATTGTTGTTTATAGTAGTTTACTAACATTAAGTATAATTTTTTATTTGTAGTGTCCTATGCAAAATAATGACTGGGCTTGTGGCTACTATGTAATGAAATATATGCAAACTATTGTCAAAAAAGCATCACATGACATTCAGACTATAAGTCAGGTAATAAAGAATAACATCATAAATTTACAAGTGATTGTAGTCATTTTTATAAAATATTCACATGTGCATTTTCCATTACAGATCTTTACAACTCAGCCTTACACACATGTGGACTTGAATGAAATCTGAGAAGAGTGGTCAAAGTGTTTTATAAGTGAAGTCGAAATAGCATTGGATTAAATATGTCAGCTCCATTTATGTATGTGGTTTGAGTACGTACTCTTTCATATTTTTACTTTTGTAATATATGTCATCTCAGACTTGCACTCTATCATTTTGTAAATTATGATATTTATTATCATTTTTGTTATGAATGTGTGGTTTTGAATGGTGACGATTGAGCATCAATGCTCCCCTCTCCCAGAATATATGAATCTTCTTGTTCTTCTGTTCTATATCAATTTCTGCAGAAATTTAAAAAAAAAATCATAACTTTTAGCGTCGGTTTTTTAAATAACCGACCCTAAAGATTGAATTCAGTGTACACTCTTCAGTCGAGAAAATTTTCGACCGAAATATAACTTCTAGCGTCAGTTTTTGTAAAAAACCGAGTCTAAATGTCCTCTATAAGGTCGGATTTTTGAAATAACCGACCCTAAAGATTGAATAAAACATTTCAGTGTAAGACTCGGTTGACAAACTTCTCGACCGAATTACTATCGGTTGAGAGGTTTGTCGACCGAGTCTTACACTGAAATGTTTTATTCAATCTTTAGGATCAGTTATTTAAAAAATCCGACCTTATAGAGAGTTCTCGGTCGAGACCGAAATATTTTCGGTCGACAATTTTCTCGACCGAGTGTTATCACTGAATGTTATTCAATCTTTAGGGTTGGTTATTTCATAAAAATCAACCCTGTAAACGTTCTCGGTCGACAATTTTCTTGACCGAGAATGTTTACAGGGTCGGTTTTTATGAAATAACCGACCTTACAGTCTCCTTTTTTCTCACCTAGGTCAGAATTTTTACAACGTTTTGTGTCGGTGTTTACTCTGTAAGGTCGGTTTTATGTGGTTAAATAATCCGACGTTATAGACCAAATTCTGTAGCGACGGCCACCTAGGCGTCGGTTAAAAAGTGACGCTACATGCTTTAAAAAACTGACGCTACAGACCATTCCTATACTAGTGATAGGATCTTGAGAAGCTAAGTGAAAAGTACATAATGAACCTATAGACTAATAGATAACCATCTCTAAGTGCATGTGGGTGTGTTACCATGGAGGTAACCGATATGGGGACTGACCAAGGTAAGAAGGTCGCCATGACCCCTATGAAAGGATGGAAGTCAGCCCATGAATGCAGAGAGAGAGATGATGGAGACTTGGGTAAGGTTCTAAGTTGAACATGTACTATGTTAGAATCCTAAGTCTATCCTAGGGTCAAGTATGGATAAGACCGATGGAAGTAGGAGTTGCTTAATTCCCTAGTTGCACATGACCATTGGGTCGGGAGGAACAACTATCATTGTCTGAGGGCCATGGATTAGGAGATTGATCACCTTCATGAACTCATGGGACCCAAAGGGCGGATGAGTAGGGCACTCTCTGGATGCATAAGGGAAGAGGGATGACCCTAAAAGTGTCGGCACCCTACAGACCTAGAGGAGATGACCAAGGATTGTGTGGTGACCAAGTAGGTTTGAGGCCATTTTTCCATGGAAGTAACTTTGATATCAAGATGATTGTGATGTTGAGACATAAGTTGCATGTTTCAACTTAGATTTGAAGGTGTACTAGAAAGGTGGGATGTACCATCTCTACTCTTGGAACAGGAAGAACCTTGTATTTGGACTGCAGCCAAATGCTTATTTCCTCTTATTATGGGAGTGAGAGATAGGACAGTACGCATGCCATATACCAAGGATAAAGATGATGTGAGTTGGAACATTTCTATGAGGTATGAGGACAGAGATGATAACATACCCTTGTGGAGTGAACGATATGTGGATGGTTTACAAATAGTAAGAGAAATAACGTAGTCATCTTATGCGGATGTTTTTATCATGAGTTATTAGTTATACAAGGTGGAGTTCGAAAACCAAAAAGATGAGCTCTGGGATTTCTTGATGGAGATAGACTTAGAGTTTGATATGAGAGGATAAGTGGAATACATGGAGGTGTATGTTTTCAAATTTTACTTACACATAAGGATGTGAAGTGGTTGAGATGCAGCTGCCTAGTTATCTAGAGGCTAGAAGCGGATGTTAGGTTAACCCTAAGTTTGAAAAAGGAGAGATGTTTTGGCTAACACTCAGATGTAACGAGATCTATTGAATAAGTTAGTAGTTGTTTGGTTAGCCAGCCTAGGCCTAAATGTAATAAAAGGATGATTGTAGAACCTCAGATGCACTTCTCTGGAAAGGAAGGTGATGAAACCCTGACTAGAGTGGTTTAGGGTTTACGAGGAATTAATCTTGAGGAATCATGACATACAAGAGATCATGATTTTAAGTTCATCATACACCGTGGTACTACGAAGATAGTAAGTGACAGTAGTACTTCGGATGCTTAAGATGAAGTTTCATGTGGCTTGTCGCCATGCAAGCCAGAAGGTGAAGGACGAACACCAGTGACCCTGTGTGTTGGTATAGCAGATGAAGAGTCCCCGAGAGGGAATGGGAGTTCATCACTATGATGTTGTGGTAATTCTCCCATGAACCAAGGAAGGTCGATATACAATATGGGTTATGGTAGATCGCCTTACCTAGATGACATGAGAAATAAAGAATACTATCAATGGACGGATTCGGTTGAACTACATATGAGAGAGAGATGGTTCAACTACACCATGATGCGAGTTCAAAAGCTCTTTATAACCTAAAGATTCACTTCCATGTGGTGGAAGTAGGTACATGAGGAACTCGATATTAGTACAGTTTGTCACCCCTAACTAATGGTTAATATGATCCAGACTAGAGGGTCTGATAAGAGCATGTGTGCTTATTCAGGGTAATACATGGAGACAGTTCTTGTCTTCTGTAAGATGTGATGATAACCACCATAGCCAATATCGGGATGTAATGAAGCTTTGTAAGGGAGGTTGTGTCGGTCACCACTTCATTAAGATGATGTTGGTGAAGGGACCTCGTGACGGTCAGGAGAAAGAACCATAGTGTGTGTGGATGAAGTCGTTTTGATCGTGCAATGGCTGAAAGAGAGCCCAGGGGCGACATGAGTCGTGAGTTGATGCAAAGTAGACTAACATGCAGTTCAATGGTAGAGAGTATCTGATGTGAAACTCCGACCCCTCTAAGTTATAGCTAAGAGAGTTGAGTCCCAACTGCATGATCCATTTGAGATGGATTGGTAGATATGGTTGGGTTTAGCCTTACCCCTCAGGATGACATGATGTATAATGTGTTCCATGAGTCCGATCTAGATCACTATGTGAGGTACCCAATCCATGAGCTGAGCCCTGAAGCTATTCAGCCTTATGAGAGGCTGAAATGTCCTGAGTCACCTATGAGGGTACGATATACCAAGATAAGAAAGAACTCAGATGGAAGAATATGAGATGATGAAGGTTCTTGGGAACCACCATGGAAAGGGTGAGGCCACATGGGAGCCATGATGGAAATAAGTAAGGCTTATCCTGTTTGTTTGCTTGATGGAATTTCGAGGACAAAATTCTTATAAGAGGGGAAGGATGTTACAACCCCAATTTTGCATGTGTTTTCATAATTGAAATATAATGATTTTGTGAAATTGGACTTAATTGAAAAGGTTGAATTCTTTGCTTCAAAGAAGGGATTTCTTTGCAAATCTCCCTTACCTTAGGAATTTCATGGTTCCTATTATTATATTAATCCAATAATGGATATAAAGGAGAAGAAAAGTCCAAATAATGGAAAAAATAAAAGATAGAGAATATTAAGCAAAGTATTTTCGAGAAATACTTGGAAATATCTAGAAAGTGGCATTAATGGCTAAAATTCAGTAAAATTCGTTTACATATGATTTCTAATAAAAGAAATATGAAAAGAGGAAAAAGGAGATGAAAGATAATGAGAAATCCTTGCATAGGAATATTTTAATAAGAAAGATAATGAGAGATAATGGAAGTAGATGCATCTAGAAGGATAATAAGTATCCTTAAAAAGGAATTTCGAAATAATAGAATTTCTTGGGGTCCAAGGAGCCCCAATGAAAAAAAAGAAAGAGAAAATACCAATAATAGAAAATAAGAGGATAATATGATGCATAATTAATGAATTTCATGGTATTGTTAAAAAAGAGGTATTTTCTACTAAAAGAAAATATAAATTCATGCTAATGAATTAAAAAGTCAAGCATAAAGATAATAGGAGAGAGAATATTTAAATTCCTAATCATCCAAAGAATATAGTTATCTTAGAAGATAATGAAGAGAGAGAAGATTGCTTCCTAGTTAAGGAATATGGTTTCCTTTTTGGAAAGGAACTTGTTAATTCGTGGATGAACATCTTAGGGCGTTGATACCCTCGCCTATATAAGGGGTAGAACCTCTAGTTCGAGTTCAAGAGAGTTCCACGCATCCCTCTCTCTCTTCTCCTTCTTCCTTATGTACAAACCCTAATCGAGAGGAGTAAAGCTTTTCCTGAAGCAGCGAGGGGCTATGGAGGAGTTTCGATGGAGGTTTGCCACTCCCATGACATCATGGGGTGTTTGGGTGATCGTCCCCTCACCCTATCTATACGTAGTAGCAGTAGCACGGCTGCATATGGTGGTTGCGAGTTGCAGGTCTGCCCAGCCAATCTCAGCCACCTTGGCCCCATCTTAGGACTTCTACAGACTCAGCAGATATCGGCAGAGGTACAGAAGCAGTCCTTGCTACGCTCCCGACCTTGGGGGAGGTGGGAGAAGACCTCACGAGCAGATGAAGCCGACGACCGCTAGGGATCGGAGGTAGAAGACGACCTAAGGGTCGTTGGACAGTTCTACCCCTCTGTGTAATAAAGAACGGGAAGATTAAGTGGGGGGGGCAAATATGTCATTCCATTATAATCTCAATCGAGCTATGTATCATGGAGAAAGAGGATGTGTTATCTTCTGATTGGTCCAAGTAATAAATTATTGCGAAATTCATATCTTTTTATTGGTAGCTCGGATGGATGTGTATAAAATATGAATTTTGCTCAGAAAAATGTGAGGAATCCATTAAAAATGGTTTTATAGCCTAATTCCTCTTCAAATTCGAAAATTAGTGGAAGTTATCAACTTAAATACTTTAATGATTAAGAAACCCTAAATTGAGATGATTAATGTACTTAAGAAGGGTTTTATGGATGATTAGAGTTGATATTAGCATGTTAATTATAAAAAGGTACATTAAGATTAAAAATGATTAAAATGGTAGTTTTAATGTAAAAGAGCATAATGCTCTTAATTGATGGTTAAGTATGTCTTTGATCCAAAATTAAGGTTATATGTTGCTAAAAGGGTAACCTTAATATCTTTCGTGAAGAATAGATGAGATAATTAGGGTTTGTGAGTAATTGTATAAAATTAGGGTTTAAAATAGTAAAGAATGAAGAGAAACCCTATTTGCAATGGAAATCCTAAAAGTGGACTAGAAACCCTAGGAAGCGAGCTAGGTTTAATAGATCTTGATGGCATGATCAATGATAGGAAATTGTATGCATATTTCAGGATCTCTTTGTGTACTTGCTTGTCTATTGGATTTCTTGCATTGATTGGATTAATTCTGTCTCAAGTCAACCTGACAGGTATGTTGTTAATTATGGTTAATCGCATTAGTTTCCTGAAGAGTTTTCCAGATGATTCATCGCACATACCGATATATTCATTTATGTTGACCGACGTTTTGTTTATCGGCATTTTAGGTACAAGATTGAAAAGGACAAATAGTAAAGTGGCATATGTGGAATTAAATAAGAATTAAAGTACAAAGGAGGATTAATTAGAATAGACTCCAGATGTGGATAGATGTAGATATCCAAGTTTTTGAAAAAGGTATGCAAAGTTTTATTTTATACCAGATTTTAGTTTAGTTCGGTAGAATTTCATAATTATTACTGATTAATTGTTGAACCTTTGATCCTGTCAATTGGGATAATGGTTCTGACCTCTTGGTCTCCTTTAATTGGGGGTTAGTGGGGGGGGGGGGGGTCGTTACACTTCTTATATGTGAAATCACCAATATGGCATGAGATATCAAAAGATCCAGGATCTTTCTATTTCTTGGGCATCTTGCTTTAAATAATATTGGAAGTACTAGTTGTCAGTTTAACTGTCTCAACTTCCTCAGTTCTTTATTTCCTTGTGAGGAGAGACTTCAAGTACTTTGTCCAGGCTGGTATCTCTACTAGTGCATCTAGAAAGGGTATATCAACATGAAGTTTCTTCATAGCTTCCTTGAACTTGTTGAAACAAGTATCAAGCTTCGTTTGCCTTAGACGAGCTGGAAAAGGTATATGAGGTTTATATACAAGGATATCAGGTTCTGGTGTTGCTTCTTCCTCTTCTGTAGCAGGTTTCACAGAATTTTCTTTGTCTAAGTTATCATTTCTTGGCTGCTCCTTCAGAATAAATTCATGTTCTTCATCAACTTGATCTTTCACCTGGTCTTGTTCATCTATGACAACCATTGGTGTCTTGACAGGAGGGTCGGGATATACATTACCAGAACGAGTCATAACAGCCTTCAACTACTTAGGATGTTTAGGGTTGTTCTCCAGTTGACCAGCAAAAGCTCAAGCTGGAGGCTTGAGACTGGATGACAGTTGGGCTAACTGATATTTAATATCTTTATGGTTGGCTTGTTGATTAACTATCATAGTTTGTTGTGCTTGTAGCATCTTATCAATGGTTGATAGTTTTTCATCAGGAGAGATGGGTCTGGCTTGTTTCCCTTGTTGTTGATTCTGGTAGGGGACTTGATTGGGGTCTTAAAACTGATGGTTGTTCTGGTAATTATTATAGTTCCTGTTCTGGAAGTTACCCCTAAGGTTCCCTTGATTCTTGAAATTCTATTGTTGGTTGTTTGAACCAAATTTATGTGAGTTTATCACTCCCAAAGGATTTCCATACTGAAAACTGGGATGGTTCCTATTCTAGTTCTGGTTGTAATATCCTTGACCAGGGATAGTGTTGACAGCATTCAGACTTTCCATCTAGCCATCATCTCTTTGTCTGTTGACTTTACTTAGGACAACATCATAGAGAACATTGCAGGACAAAGTAGAGTGATCAGTTCATTTACATGCTTCACAGAATAGTGAAGCTGACTTAATCTGTTCTTGTTGTCAAGGGGGTGAGTGTCTTCTTTCATAGGCAGCTACAGTTGATTCAATATTGTCTTGCTTGGCAACTAGGAGTTTGAGGGTTTCAAAGATAGACTTATATTCAAAAATAACTTCAACCATATCTACCTTCAACACTCCTTTACCTACAGATCTACCCCAATTAGCTTGATTTTCAGCTCCAAGGGTGACAACCTTCCATGTATTATCATAACTTTCACGCATGAAGTTTCCTCCAGATGAGAAGTCTAAAAATCTCTTGATATCGTCATCCACACCCATGTAGAAGATCTCAATGAGTTGATTCTTAGGAATTTCATGGCGTGGACACTTGCGTAGAATCTCTTTATATCTTTCCCATGCTTCCGTAAGGGTTTCTCCAGGGACCTGTGTGAATTGAGTTATATGTCCCCTGATTTCATATGTGAGAGACGGAGGGTAAAAATTTTCCAGGAAAACATTTCGAAGTTGTTCCCATTTAGTGATGGGCTCGTATTGCAAGGAGTTGTACCAACTTATAGCTCTATCATCAAGCGAATACTTGAAAAGACAGAGTCTAATGGCATCGTCGGACACTCCATTTTGCTTTGTCATGGTACATAGATCAATAAACCTTAGAAGATGTTCTTGACTATCTTCTCCTTGTTTACCATAGAATGGGCTTTTTTGAAGCAAGGTAATCCAATGTGCTCGTATCTCAAAGTTGGGAGCATTGATGGGAGGAGGTTGAACTGGGTGATGAACATCAGCAGCTTTAGGGATTGAGAACTCCCTAAGGTCTTTTTGCAGTTCTGCTGCTTGTGCTGTTGCTTGAGCTGCTCGGATATCTGTTTCAACTATGGCTTTGGCTTCTTACATAAGCCTATCTCTTTGTGCAGCAAGGGCTTGAGCAACCCTTCAAGCTATTTCCTCCTCTTCATCCATTCTTTCTTGATTCTCTCTGTTCTGACAAAGAAAGGTTCTGTCGATCTCAGGATCAAAGCTAGCAGTGAGATTGGGACTGTTTGAGCGGTGCATGCACTAGTCTTTGTTGGCACCTGAGATGGGAAAATTTTTTGGCAGTGAGATTTTCAGACTAGAAATGAATTCAAGTGGATGATCAATAGTTATCAAAAGAAAAAGCAAAATCCTAGATTAGCCTCGAAAGAACTAGATTTGACTAAATGGTTTTGTTGTCCCTGGCAACGGCGCTAGAATTTGACGTGGTCTATTATCGCACGAACAAATTCACTCAGGGTTGAAATCCCTGAGCTTTTACCAAAACCTTGTGCAATAATATCACCCGCAAGCGGACAGGTCTTATCGTAGTATAGTTGAGGATCGAATCCCAAGGGACAACATTTTTAAGAATCATTGCTACTCCAGTCTAGTTCAAGTAAGGCTAATATTTAGAACGATTGGTTGATTTGAGGTTAATTAAACTAATTTCAAGAAAGTAAAGAGCAGAATTAAAGTTAAATCTAGATTAATGATATAGAATCACTGGGATGATCCTGGGTTTCACCACCACTACACATGCAAACACATCCAAACATCAAACATCCAGACAAGATATAACCATCCAAATAGAGTTGCTACAAAACCCCCCATATGGGCGTTAGGCTTGCGTAAGCATCATCTTAGATATCAGATGTCTTGTCACCATCCAGATCACTCACTTATGACTCTGAAGATACAGAAATCCAACTAAATTTGTGGGCCCCCTATACAGGTGTTAGGCACACAGAAGCGTCATCGTGGGCTAGATGACTCGTCCCCTCATGGATCATACACTTATGACCTCAAGGAATCCCATTCTATTTCTAGTTTGGGAGTCAACCACATTAATCGACATTCTATCCTACATATTGAAGTTCTCACAACATAGGAAAGAATAAGATAAAAGCAATCAGGTGATCAATCTATAAGCAAACATCGACGATTAACAACGAAATGAAAAGTTACATACATTGCCTTGGAATGTTAAAATGAAAAGACATGAAAGCATGGGCAGCGGGGCTAGTTCCTGCACCCCAGCAAAAAGGAACTACTCGCTCATGATGCGAGAAACAAGAAGAACAAGAGAGAGGGATGATTCCTCCATGAGCATGATGCAGAAGGTAGTCACAGCTCGGTGAAGATGATGCGGTCTTCTACATCGTGTCGGAGAAGATCTGGACGAGGAACGAGGGACACCAAGACAGACTGGGTTGTCTTTCTCACTCCTCCTTCCTTCTCTTCTCGGTCTCCTTGCTCGCAGTAGGAAGAGCAGGTGAGGTGATGGTAGTGTGGATCTGGATTGAATCTTATGTCCGGGCATCCTGGCGGCATCTCGGATCCGATGCCTCAAATGAGGATCCTGTTAGTCCTATTTATAGGCACTGGTTGGGGTCTTCACGATTTGGGCCCATTTGCAATTTTCACATTTTTGCTCTTAATGTTTTGGGAGACCGCATAGTATTCTTAACAGTCTAGGACTCTTATCCAAACGGTCTTGGAGACCTTTTAACATCCAAATGGTCTTGTATTAAGTTTTCTCCAAACGGTTTTGCTTCTATCAGTTTGCTAAGTCCAACCGGTCTTGCGTGCTTTCATCCAAATGGTTTGGAATGCTTAGACATCCAAACGGTTTGAAGTTATGTTTTCAAATGGTCTTCAGTCCTTTTGGTTTGGGGCTTTGCCTCTAAATAGTTTTGTGAAGTCAATAGGCGCCAACCAGTATTCACTTGTGTTGGCTCCAAATGGTGTGTAAGACCTATTGCGGCCTTCGTAGAGTGTGTCACCAAACGGTTTGCTCTCGAACAGTCTGCAAGACCGTTTACAGCCCTACGGTCTTGAGGACCATTTGCCGCTGATCGGTTTGGAGGGCAGAGGGTGTGCGATGGTGTCTTGTCTGGGCTGCGGGCGACGGCGATGTGGTTGTGTTGTAGAGGATGGACGGAGGCATGGAGTGGCGCTGAGATATAGGTTTGCAGGTCGGTGGCGGTGCGGCTGTGTCTCAGAGCGGGCGGCGATGACAACAGCCTCCCTGGGCAATGGGGGCCAAGGGTTTGTAGGTGGAGGTAGGGTTTTTGTGGTTGAAGATGACGAAAGAAGATGAAGGCGGAGTCAAGTGGGTGTTGGGCGACGTTTTTGGTCATGGTTTTGATATCCTCACGGTCTCGACATTTTGCTGGTGAGTAGCGATCGTCCAAATGGTCTTGAGGGTTCCTGCTGGCCAACCAGTCTTGAAGACCATTTGTCGCCATACGGTCTTGAAGATCGTTTGGAGGGAAGAGGCCATATCGTAGAGATGGGAAGGGTGCGAGAACGTAAGGACCTGATTGTTTGGGTGAAACCGATTGACCAAGACCGTTAGAGTCAAGACTGTTAGGGTCAATTGGCGATTGTGGTGATGATGGTGGCTGAGTATGGAGAGGATAAAAGGATGATGTTGGTGAAGATGGAGGTGGAAAGGGTGAAATGGAGGTGGTATTGATGGTGAAGTTGATGAAGATAAAGGTGTAATGAGCTCATGGTTCCAAGACCAATGGATCAAGACCGATTGGATAGACCGAATGGGCAAACCGTTTGGTTAGAATCGGTTAATCAGGACTGAGGCTGAGAGGCTTGAGTGAAGGTGAGTTCCAGTTGATTGTAAAACCTCATCATGACCTACATAAAATCGACATAAACTCAGTTAATAATCTTGATAATTGAACCAATTAAGCAATTTTGCATATTATGATATTTAGAAGATGAAATCGGATGCATTGAGTCGAATTGAGCCCAAGATGACGATTGAATTTCATGATGAATATGCATTCATCATTGCTATATATTTTGGGGACTACTACTAGCCTTATTCTAAGGATCATTATTCTAATACTATTATGTGATCATCATATTTAGAATTCGTAGATTATATCTATCATCCCTCGACTATTGTTATAGACTTATCTACTTCACATCTATTATATGTCCATTGAATGATATGTCATCTGCCACTTTTGCTATCAACTTTATATCGAGAGGCTTCATTGCTACTAGTGCTATGATGAGTAAATTTTATTTGATGCTTTGTGCTTTTGGGCTATATATCATTCGACTTTTCTTTATTTGCATGTCGATTTTGGACTTGTGCATTATTTATGTGCACATCGATTGCCACCTACTTGTGACCCAACATTATTTAGATTGTAACGCAACACCTTTTGGACTGTGGTATCTGCTACTATGATGGAGATTTTATGAAGAGAGAACATGAAGAAGATTTATGTTGGTGACTTACACTTGCAAGTATTACATATACATGATGGAATTTGATTTCTACTGCTAGTATGCATCTTGGAGTTTTGTGTATGATTGATTCTTCGTGCAATGGTTATCCATTCCAACTATGTCACCTTTGTTTCTTTCTATTTATCCATGCTTTTATTTTGCATGTTGACTCTTAGTACCTCTTGTATTTCAACACTCTCTAGTCAACATGTGTTCCAGCACTATCTAATCTACTTCTTGACAATGATGACTGAGATGAAGACCATGGTGCTTACCTGATCCAGATGCCACTTCTTTTTCATCAAGAAGTTCATGCTACCTACCTTAATACCTGCTATGGATTATCTGTTTGAGGGCAGTGTTTGAGTGTTGTGTGTGTGATGTAATATTGAGGCAGAGTAATATACTTGTATTAGTATGGTTTATCTTTCTATTTTGTTTAGTCTGTTTGCAAGATGTTTTGGGATCCTCTCAAACTCCAACTTGAGCAGGGTTTTAGAGGTTTATTATTTATTTAATTAAGCAATCAAGTTTTTTAGTAGTATGGGCACAATTGTGTCTTAATTGATTGAGATTCTGCATGAGTCTTCATACTTCCATTTACCTATATATTGGAGAGAGGGATGCCCATATATCAATAAGAAAGATAAAGGTGAATTCCCCCACTATTCTTCTTTTGCACATTGTAACTAGGGGTGTCAAAAAACTAGTTTTGGGTCGATTCCAGGTCAGACAACAACCAGATTGATGCATATTAGCTCAACCCGGAACCGACCCAGAATCATTTTTATGAGGTGGCATGTCCGGAACCGAACCCGGTTTCATAATGTGAAACCCAAAATCAAATTTGATCTATAATTTTATTAATTACGCATGATATCTTGTAACTTGTACATGATAAGAACTTATTTTTTATAAATTTGTTAACCCAGACTCAATCTGGGTTGAACAAATCACCACCAAGAACCTAGCCAGTTTCAATTCAGACATCAATATCCAAACCTAAATTTTTACGGATCGGACGGAATCAGGTTCACGGATTTGGACAAAATTTGACAGCCCTAATCATAAATTTGAATTAATGTTATTAACTCGACTATGGTCGAAAGGAAAAAAAAACCAATCGTAAGAACTCGAAGAGGAGATTTTGAATCTTTACGTATTAATTAGAATGTGACCCATGAGAGAGTTGCTATACAGTCATATAATTGGGATTGAAGCTTATATGATAATGATGTTAGTGGTATTCCATCTAGAAAAAGAAAAAAAATCCTCATCAATGCATCCGTTGACGAACGACTATCTAAGCCATCAGGCATGTGTACGGTCAGTATCAGCTGTTTAAATATTCTGAATTTAGAGTTTAACTAATCATTCTTATGATCGCATGCCATTGGTGAGACCCGGTCAGGACGTTAGCCGAGATGCCGGGCACCGTTACAGTATCGATTAAAATGCTGAGATGTTTTCAACTCGTATAGGTCATGGTCGCTAATATTCAGTAAATCATGGTCCGGTTAAGGCTTATATGGTGACGATAGAGACAGCTAATGATAAACGAATGCTTGACTGTCAGCCATTAAATACATTCCGGACTTCCAGTTGCCGATTGCGAAACGAGTAGTGCCCATTGCAGCAGCGAGACAGCCACTCCAATCAGGTTGTAGACATGGTTCGAGTCAACGAAGGTTATCTGTCCGTCGCCCTCCTCCTCCTCATTGCAGCAGCACCAGGCGCCACGGCGGCGGACGCAGAGATTGCCGCGGATTACCTACTGCCGAACGGGGTGCGGGAAGCAACCCCTGCTTTCTTCACGTTCCAGGGCTTAAGGGAGGCGGTCCTCGGCCCGCCTGCTCGTGCTGCCCCGTTCACTGTGACCAAGGCCTCACTGGCGGAGTTCCCGGCCTTGGCGGGGCAAGGCGTCTCGATGGCTGTGCTCCGCTACGCCGCTGGCAGCGTGAACCCGTTGCACACCCACCCACGCGCGGCGGAGCTGCTGCTTGTGCTGCAGGGGACGCTCGAAGTGGGTCTTGTTGACTCCGGTAATCGTCTGTTCCAACAAGTTCTCCGTCCAGGGGACGCGTTCGTGTTCCCCAAGGGCCTCGTTCACTTCCAGGCCAACTGGGACCGCGACACGACAGCAATCGCCGTGTCTGCGTTCGGCAGCGCCGACGCCGGCACCGTCTCACTCCCGAGGACGCTCTTTGCTAGTGGCATCAACCAGGGCGCGTTGGCTCAGTCGTTTAAGGTCGACGGTGGTGTCATCCGCACGCTCGTGGATGCCAACAGAGGATGATAAGACTTCACCATTCTGATATTCGGCACTGCTGCGTTTTTCTATTAATTATGTTTTAGATGTTTCTGTTCATTTCGATTTTTATCGGTTCATCAAGGAGATATCCGCCTGTATCAACCTCACAGCAATGACGTGGAACACAGGAGAACGTCCGTGACTCGCCAGTACGCGTCTCTGATCGTCGTCTTGATGGTTCCTTCAACTCTCTTTCCGCGTTATGTTTTCAGTGTATATCCATGTGTTTTGAGTGGTCTGTTGTTGTGAATGAAGCACCAATGCCGTTGACTTGAAACTCCTTGTTGACAATTTTATCTAGTAGACCAATTATGTTATGTTCGCTGATATGTAGCAATGTCAAGCTTGTACCCATTGTTCAGCCTAATAGTGGACTTACGATCTTCTGGGCTAGAACAGTGAGGAACGCTAAAATAATAGTTTCTATCATCAAAGTGAGACCAGACATTAGCATGTCCTAGACAACCGAGTAATTGGTCTTGATATCATTCCCGCCCTCTCTGAAATCTAATCTTTGTTGATTTGTGCTATCACGTGTCTCGCTGGACTCCAAGACGATGGTATTTATTGACGATGACATTTCTCACAAATCATATTCTATAGTTCACATCCATGAAGAACAAGGTGAAGACTAAACAGCCAAGCTTATTTATAGGTTGTGGATTATTTAGATTCCTTCAAGTTTCATATTAGTTACTCCACAACTTAAAGGCATGTTATGGGATATCTCCTCCAAACAAATTTGAAATAGTACAGTTGAAACAATGATGAAATAGATTACTAGGAGGTCCAAGCCACTCAACTAATCCAAATCAGAGACGATGACATTTACCACATAACATACTCTCCAGAATGGATCCATGAAGAATAAGTTTAAGACTAAATGGCCATAACTATCCATAGGTTGCGGATTATCTAGATTGCTAGAAGTTTGTTATGAGCTATTCCACAACCTAGAGATATGTTATTGGGAGCCTCCACCAAAGATATTGTTTACTTTATATTTCCATCTAGCTACTCTCACACTATAATTATGTTTGCGGTATTTTTTTTTATGCCTAAACACAAAGACATAAAATTATATCCCTCTTTTCATGCAACCAATTTCGTGGTTATGATATCGGATTAGCCTGATACTTAATACAAGATATTTATAATAAAAAAGAGTCTCGCCGGACTCCAATTTCAGGTCTTAGAAATTTTTGTTGTCTTTAGTTTTTGTTTCTAGAAAAACTTAAATATCTAACCAAAATTAGATTATACTCAGTATGAGTAGTACCTAATCACGAATGTTATAGACATTACTTTTTGGATGTGTTGTCCGTAAGATCGTATGTAGTGCATTTGAGTGTGTCTGACGGTCATGTGCACGTCTAGTAGTTTGTCATGTGTGATTTTGTATCTAGTTGAATACATATACAGTTTTGTGTATGTAGTGGAAGTTATGTTCTGTCAGATATGACTCCTTTCTTTTGGGTACAATATCATGTAAAGCACATAAATTTGTTGTTGCTCATTCACAAAACATGAGAGTGTATGACTATAAGGGCTTGATTCAGGTATTATTAAAGCACAAATAGGTGATTAGCATTGACAACTCCTCTACATATTGTTAACTGTGCAATGGTGGCTTCTATCTGAATGATTCATTCTCTCGCATTGTGACATTGTCATCTCTATGCATGCTCTGATCATCTTCATGTGACTCGGGCATGACTAAAGTTTGTTCATACCATGGTAAATGTCTAGGACGTGTGAGTGTATTGACTTGATGGAGAAATGTATTGCCCTATCGGACAAATTGTGCACAACTTACATTTACTGATTGTGGGCCATTAGTTTCCCTAACATATACATACATATATGTTAATTGTGTCTTTGGATGTGTGTGTCTATATATATATATATATATATATATATATATATATATATATATATATATATATATATATATATATATATATATATATATATATATATATATATATATATATATAAGAGAGAGAGAGAGAGAGTAAAGATAGAATACAATTGAGTGTATTCAGAGCAGAATACACTCAAGTAGTTTTTCATGATGTAATATTTTTTTCAAAAATCTAATATGTTGATTGTAACATACTGAAATCTCCTATGTACCTCTTTGTACTCTTTTCTATAAGCTTTGACCTTCATTTTCGTTCCTTTTGTCCTTGGTTTTGATTTAAAAGAAATTAAGATGGTTATTGGTTAAATGTTTCCTATATATTCTTATTTCAGGGTTGCATGCACAAATGCCTCAGTTAGAATTAGATAATGGGTTTAAAATGCAAATTCACATTAAGTAATAAAAAGAGTAAAAATGATTCGTCCTAGAATCTTCTAGTGTTTCCTAGAATATAAGAAATAAGAAGAAAATCCGAATGTTATAAAAGAAAGAAGATAAATATAATAAGTAAAGGAAATATGAGAAATTATGGGTAAAGAAGATAATTACAAAGATTTTTGCAATAAATATTATAATCCGAAACCATCATGATAATTTGATAGTTTAATTCGTTTCCTTGAGCAAAAAGTAACTTAAGAGTCAAGTATTATTTAAAATGAAAATATTAATAACATAATCAATAGAATATAGGAAATAAGCCAATAAAAAGAAATAAAATACTTAATGTTCTCAAATCAGTAAAATTACTTCAAATTCGTATTCTAAGCATAAAAATAAGCCTCTGTGCAAATTTGCAACTAATTTGGATAATATATGAATAATGAGAAAAATAGGAGAGAGAGAAAATGTGTAGAATGTTCTAATTAATTTAATAAATAAAAAGATAATTTCAACTTGGGAAGATAATTGCAAAATCGTGTTCCACACCTTTAAGGAGACTTACGGGTGAAGTTACATTAATTTTAAATAATGTTATCACCTCTTTTGAGGGAGGAAAGAGAAAATGACATATTAATTATTTCACCTAATAAACTTTCTCAAAATGAAAAACTAACTCCATATTTGGATTCTACGCGTCGAAATAAGTCAGGATATAAATTTTCATAATTTTTGGGCAACGCTTGAGCCTCCAAAAGAAGAAAGAGAAAAACATTTAAAATCTAATAGTTTTTAATCGACTTTTGCTCAGGAATATTTCCCTGAGCTAATTCGCGATCGAACGGCTCAGATTGCTTGATGGACCCGCGTCCACCGATCCGACGACGCACGGTCGTCTCCTAGCTCTAGACGGATAAGGCAACAGGCCTTTGTTTTTCGATTTTTTAAAATCACGTTATCTCGAGATTTACTCGATGGTTTTCACCCAATTAACTTGCGTTGGTTTCCTTGCGATATTGCGCACAGTTTTATCCCAAATTTGGTGGGCTTTGACGCGTATTTGCAAAACGCCTAATGTGGCCGCCGACTCCCTCACCTTGCCCCTAGCTAAACCCTAGCCTAGGGCATGTTGTCTATATATATCTAGGTACCTAGAACCGCCACGACCTTAGCAACTCACCTATACCTTTGATTTCAAGCTTCGTGGACGTTTGGACCACCATCGAGCCGCCGGTTGCTCCTGCTCTTGCGGCGCCTTTTGCTTCCTACTCGCTTCATCTCCGTCTAAATTGAAGGTACTACCATCTTCGTCTCCTCTTTCTCTTTCTTTTGAGTACCTATTTGTCGAGTTTCGTCAAGTATTGTGAATTTGCCCAAATCGGCCGAGCAAGCTGCTCGCGCGCGATCGAGGAAGAAGACGACACGCATATGACCGTTTTGCCCTCGCCTCTCTTCTTTTCTGATTTTTCGTGCAAGGGCGTTTTCGAATTTCTGTCCGTCTTCCTGACTTCACCGCTCGGTCGGTCACGGGCGATCGTGAGGCGCGGATCGCCGCTGCCAAGCGCCCGTCACCGCTCGGCCATCCGGCCTTGCCAACGTGGCAGGCTGTGATTGGTCGAGGCGAATTAATTTTTATAAATTATTTCGTTGGTCAAAAATAATAAATTAATAGTGTTTTGAAATTAGGAAAACGAGATCTATTTAATAAAAATGTTTTGAGATTTGGTTTTGAGTTTTTCGAAAAGGTGTTTTTAAAATCGATTTAATTAACTTAAAAATCATAAAAATTAACCCTAATAATCCATATTTCTAAAACATACAATATTATATGTTATTTTGATCTAGGAAAACCTAACTAAGACGATTATGAGGTTTTTGAGGTCTGAATCGAGAGTTTTTGCAAAAAGTTAGTAAATTAGGGTTTTCAATCTTTTAAATGAATACATGTAATTCTAATATATGAATATAATGATGTAATAGGAAGTTTGGGTTTATAGTTCGTGTGAAGAGTTGAAAAAGGGAAACTTAGGACACCTGTGGCCAAGGTATGTGTTTAGTATGAGTTTGATTGTGCATCTACCTATCAGTTGGGAAATACTTAATCCAATACCTAAATTTCTTCTATGAGGTTTAACTTGATCTAAACCATTGAATTCTTGAAATCTAAATGTCTTATTTGCCTCAAAAATTAGATATAGTATTCTCTTGTTTGGGTATTCATACCCCACTGCCATGATATATATTCTTTTGTTTAATCTTGCCATAAATCTCTTATTAGCATGAAATTAAATGTTCTATTTAAATTTTAAGTAGTGGTACTTATGTACAACCACCCATAGAGGGCATGTATAAAATCGCCCTAGTGGAATGTTTATTATTCTCCCCATTAAAAATTTGTAGGTGATTTGGAAATGTTTATAATTTTTCCCTCACCTAAGGTTAGAGGTCCGGTAGGTGCCTCAACCCTACTTAGTTAGATAGACATATTAATAAACATGCTAAAACCTTTAATTATTTTGTTAATGGCAAGTTCTCTTATGAAAACCTCATACCCGTTGATATCTTATTACACCAAATATCAAGTCTAGTTTACTCGTTACATTTTCCTTTGCCTTTGATAGATTATTAGTGTAACACATAGTTTTCTTGTTTTCCCTCTTGCTGGGTGCCTTCCCAACCACCCAGGTGTTGGAGCTGTGCAAGGTGAAGGAAGGGCTTGAAGAAAGATTCCTTTGCTGAGATCGTTTGCTTGACAAGAAGGATGGCTAGGTTTCTATAGCTAGATCCTCTATTCTATCTTACCTTTTCTTTTAGAAATCCATGATGTAATAAACTATAATGCCATTAGAAGGCTTGTTATTTCTTTCTTTCCGCTGCTATTGACATTTTATTATGTATCTGGAATCATGCTTATTTATTTGGAATATTATGCAATCATCCTCAAAGTCTAATTTTTTGTTAAAATTGTGGATGTTTGTATTTCCTTTAAATTTTAGTAAGGAGGTGATCTCGCCTCTTTACATTGATCTTCTTAATCATCTTGTGAATAACTCATATAAAAAATTTGAGCACATTTAGACATCTATATGTCATGTTATAAAGACCGCAAAAATTATGCATTTCAAATTAGTTTCGTGCGTCATTTTTATTGCCCTCGGATGAGTGACTTACGCTCATCCAAATGGGCTCAAAATTTGTATGTAGCCTAATTATAGTATGACAAAAAAGATCAATGGTTTATATCTTACAAAAAAATAGTCTTGATATGCAAACACACTTGAGGGTATCCGAGTAATTTGTATGCTCGAGTGTATTCTAGCCTGACTCTCTCTCTCTCTCTCCCCCTCTCTCTCTCTCTCTCTCTATATATATATATATATATATATATATATAAATATATATATATGTGTGTGTATCTATATATATATATATATATATATATATATATATATATATATATATATATATATATATATATATATATATATACTCGAGTGTATTCTAGCATGACTCTCTCTCTCTCTCTCTCTCTCTCTCTCTCTCTCTCTATATATATATATATATATATATATATATATATATATATATATATATATATATATACGCATATATAGATATATATATATATATGCATATATATATATATATATTGGTGTAATATATATATTGTCAAAGTGTTGTTGTTGAAATATACCTGATCTCATCATTAAGTACTACTATATATTTTCAATTTTTTTGAACACAACTCCTAGGTGAAAGTGTTCTCATATCATGTTTCCAAGACAAACCTGATGTTCAATGTCAAGAATTCTAGGGTACTTGGACTCTTCTCACCCCCACCTTATAAGGTTGAAGAACATATTATTGACTTGAGAGTTATACATTGTCCATATTTTGATAATGACTTAACCATTCTATTCATATGTATCTAATATGTTTGTTCAAGATTGATTTCAGGCTTTAGGTAAATGAAAAGGATCAAATTACACAATCCCTAGCTCGTCCAAGTTCAAATCAAAAGCAATGCAAGTGTGCTTTTTGGAAAATCACTCCAAATAACCTTAGATTAATTTTTTAATCACTTTTGTATTTATTATATGACTTGTAACTAAGATGAGAAAAAATTAGGGACACTTAATTCCAATGTTTGGTCACTCAAAATTCATTTTCAAAAAAAATTCACAGGCACTTTGTCAGTCGAGTTGGAAACTTGACCGATCCAATGATGGATTTTCTAAAATAATCAATCGATCGAGTTGTACACTCACACAAGTCGACCGACCGACTCACTAACCAAAACTGATTTTAGCTCATCGGTCAAGTTTCCCAGAACAAACTTGATCAATAGTTTGAAAATTGATTTTGTCGATTAGTGGATCGGTCGAGTTATCTTTATTGAAACTCAACCAAATGTACTATACTGAAAATGTAGAAAAAGTAATTATAACTGATGGAGAGTTGTTGTAAGAGAAAATAGATCCATTGCAAAATGTAAAATGAATATTTTTCATTCTTAAGTGATCCCACACTCAAAGGAACACCCCCAACTATAAATAGGACCCCTTGAGATTCATTACAAGTTTTCTTATTCATGCTATTCTAAGTCCTTGTTATATTTGAGTGTGTTGCAACCCTTTAATCCCTTTTCTCTCTCTCATTTATAAATAATTTCATGATTATGAGTGAGCTAGATATG
The DNA here is from genome assembly GCA_963693085.1 of Alisma plantago-aquatica. Taxonomy (NCBI): domain Eukaryota; kingdom Viridiplantae; phylum Streptophyta; class Magnoliopsida; order Alismatales; family Alismataceae; genus Alisma; species Alisma plantago-aquatica. The sequence continues at coordinate 489,358,429 of OY856409.1, read as the reverse complement.
TTGTAAGAGATATACCTCCATGTGCTTGTAATGCTCTCATTCGTTCCATCTTCCCAATCCCCTTTCTCAAAGAGCAAAGGTTGAAGCAAGCTACTCCCGGTGAAGGTGAAGTTGTTGTTGGTATTCTTCAAGGTTGAAGAAGAGGTGAAGATCTTCTCCAGGTGAAGGAGAAGGGTAAGGCCAAGATTTAAGAAGGGTGGGTAATTCCTTCAAGGGCAAAGACTTGATGCAAGTGTGGGTAAGTATTTAGTGAAGGCTGAAGACAACTTGATCAAGTGGGTAAGTCCTTGTGTAGGTGAAAAACTCTTGTCTTGAGTAGGTAAGTCCTTGGATGTATTGTGGTCTCCTTGTATCTCTTATGATGGAATATAAGTATACACGGATTGCAAAGTCCTAGAGGTTGACCTCTCTAGGTAGTGGATTGACTATCTCCTAGTTTTGAGATTGGAACGACTCTAACCACCTCGTCCAAGTGCATGTTTCAATTTCTCTCATCGTTGCTATGTGTGCTTAGATAGGAATTCAAAATGATCCTAAGCATTTGATTTCAATTGATATAATTTGAAGGTCTAACTTTTCTTATGAGAAATTTGAAGCTCTATTCACCCCCTGTAGAGCCCTATATCCAACAAGTGGTATCAGAGCCAAGGATCTTCTCCAACAATCTCCCACGAGACGAGAAGATGGGTGAGAACCTACTTGGTTCACTCAACCTAGAGGGAGGATTCTCCATGCGTCCTCTGATCTTTGACGGCACCAACTTTTTCTATTAAAAGAGGCATATGTAGTTCTACATTCAAGGGATGAACTTTGATATGTGAAAGGTGACGATCACACCATATAAGGAGCCAATCAGAGTTGTGTCAACATGGAACAAAGCTGCACTAAAAGAAGCCCAGCTCAAGGCCAAATCTATAAGAACCTCTATGCAGTCGTCACCCCATCGGAGTTTGATGGCATCTCCTCATGGGATACAGCCTATGATATATGGGATAAGTTGTGCATTACCTATAAGGGAACAAAGCAAGTTAAGGAGGCCAAGATCTACATGTTGAACAGCCTTCTAGAGAACTTCAAGATGGGAAAGAAAGAAGGAGTTTCTAAGATGTACTCTAGACTCAACATCATCATCAATGTCTTAGCTGCTTTGGGACATGCCTTGGATAGATGAGCAATCAACTCCAAGATCTTGAGATCTCTACCAAAGAGATGGGACTCTAAGGTGAACTCCATTTAAGAAGTGAGAATCCTTGGTGACATCCCAATCGAAGAGCTCATTAGCAATCTACAAGCTCATAAGCCAACTCTTGACAAGTAAGAAGAAGAAGCCAAGAAATAAGAGAAGGAAGCAAGAAAGATCAAAGATAGTGCCTTCAAACTCAAGTGGAGGTTGTCATCCTTCAACAACAACTTACTTATTGGACCTCTCCCTCCTCCTCTAGTGAAGATGATGGCCCTAGTGAGCATGAAGCCAACTACTCCAAGGGCAAGCACTTCAAGGGAAAGCAATCCTCCTCCTCTACTCTAAGATGCTACAAGTGTGTCCAAAAGGGACACTACAAGAGTGAATGTCCTAAATCAAGAAAGTCACGCCACAAGGGCAGATCCAAGAATGAGAAAGAGTAAAAGAAGGAGAGCAAGTATAAGAGGAAGGAAAATATGGAAAGAAGACACAAGAATACAGCTCATGTAGCTTGGGGAGCATCATTCTCAAGTAGCTCTAGCTCCGATGAATACGGAGAGTGCCACCTTGCACTCATGGACTCACAAGTGAAGGAAATTGGTGAGGTAAGTGAGGTAAGCTTGCATAAGTTAGCTAAAGAAACTCTTATTGATATGCTTTTTTCTAGCTGTTCTTCTTTTGTTAAATGTAAATCTAAAGAAAGAGGTTAGGAAAAATTATTGATGATTTGTATACTAAACTTGAGATTCTTGAGAAAAATGAGAAAAACTCATCTTGAGAGCATTGATAACTTGCAAGGCCAATTTATTGATCTTGAGCTCCAATACAATGGAGTTGAAGTAGAGAATTGTGTTTACCTTAAAAACATTGAAATTCTTAAGGAAGATAACCAAAAGTGCCTAAATGAGCTTGAAACTCTTAAAACTGGAAATGTTGAATTCAAGCTTATTGTTGATGCTCGTAGAGATGAGAGGTATGTTTATCTCAAGGAAAATAAATTACTTAAATATGAAAAATGCCAGATTGCTTGGTCAAGTTAATGATTTATCTTCTAGACCTATCTTTCCTAGTAATGATGTTGCTTCTTTTTGTCTTGAGAAAGATTCTTATTTGACTAAAGCCCTCTATTTTGAGGTTGACATTGTTCATGCTAGAGATGAACTTGCTAGTTTTTCTTCTACTATCATATCTCTTAATGATGACAATCATAGACTTAGAGCCTGTCTGTAGAAATTCCTCAAAGGGAAAAACTCCCTAAATGAAATCATTGACCATTCTATCAAACAAAGTGGTACTAGTGGTTTAGGATTTTTAGGGGGAGAACCTAAGGGAAAGAACAAAGATAAAGGTAAGAAAAAGAGTAAGGAAACCTCCTTTTTAATTGGAGATTCTTCTGGCACTTAGAACCCTATGATTTGTTCTCATTGCAAATGTGATGATCACTATTATACTTATTTTCCTTACAAGCCTAAGGGGACCAACCCAAAGATGAAATGGGTCCCCAAGCTAACTTTGGATCCTAGAGTTTGAGTTGAGAACCGACATTCTCCTTTCTTGTAGGAAAAATGAAGATGGATTGTTGATAGTAAACACATGACAGGTGATATAAGTCATTTAAACAACTTCACTAAGAAGAAAGAGGTTCGGTTACCTTTAGGGACAACAAGAAAGAACTCAACATCACCCAAAAGGGAAAAGAGGTGGTCACTCAAGAAGAAGAGAAAGATGAAGAGAAGAAGGATCCAACTCCCCACTTTGCAAAGAATCATCTAAAAGAGCTTATTTTAGGTGACCCTTTTGAAAGAGTGAAGACGTGGGATGCCTTCAACAAAGAACAAGCCAACAGTGCCTTCATCTCACAACTCGAGCCAAAGAACGACAAAGAATCTCTTGGGGATGATGAATGGATCCTATCCATGCAAGAAATATTGGAGAAATTTGAGAAAAAACAAAGTGTGGACCCTAGTGCCAAGACAAGTGATAGAAAGATCATTGGAACCAAGTGGGTCTATCGCAATAGGCTAGATGAAAGCGGCAAAGTGGTAAGGAACAAAGCAAGGTTAGTGTCTCAAGGCTACAATCAACAGGAAGGTATAGATTTTGATGAAACATATACACTTCTATCTAGACTTGAGTGCATTCGTATGTTGCTTGCTTTTGCTAGCTATAAAACTTTCTTCATTATCAAATGGATGTTAAAAGTGCATTTTTGAATGGTATAATTGAGGAAGAAGTGTATATCGTACAACCCCCGAGCTTTGAACATGATAGCTTACCTAACCATGTTTTTTGTTGCAAAAAGCTCTCTATGGACTCAAACAAACACCTATAGCTTGGTATGAGAAATTAAAGAACTTTTTGTTAGATCATGGGTCTATCATGGGCAAAGTAGATTCTACTTTTTTTCTCAAACACACTTCTAATAATTTTCTTGTCATTTAAATATATGTTGACGATATCATTTTTGGTGGAACTAATCTTGATAAGTTTAGTGATCTTACGCAGAGTGAGTTCGATATGAGCATGATGGGTGATCTTACATTCTTCCTTAGCTTTCAAATCAAGAAAACTAAAGATCAGAATTTCATCAACCAAGGCAAGTACACAAGTGAGATACTTAAGCACTTTGGGATGGAGAACGCCAAGTCGATGGACACACTCATGTCAAACACCGCCAAACTTGATAAAGATGAAGAAGGTGAGAAGTTAGATGAGAAGCTCTATAGAGGTATGATTGAAAGTTTACTTAATTTAGCAGCCTCTAGACCTGATATAATGATTAATGTTGTCTTGTGTGCTCACTTTTAATCAAATCCCAAGAAATCACATCTTATAGCTGTTAAGAGGATTTTAAGGTACTTTGCCAAAACTCCAAATTTTGGACTATTGTATCCCAAGTCAAGGGACTTTACTCTTATGGCTTATAGTGATGCGGATTGCACAGGTTGCTTGATTGATAGAAAGTGCACAAGTGGCACTTGCTTTCTCCTAGGACCATGCTTGGTGTCTTGGTTATCCAAGAGATACAACATAGTGGCTTTATCAACTACTGAGGCTTAATGTGCATTGCAGCTGGAAGTTATTGTGTCTAGGTCCTATGGATGAAGCAAATGCTCCAAGAATTTAACATTCATTTTGATGCTTCTCATGTATATTGTAATAATACTAGTGCAATTAATTTATCTTACAATCCTATATTGAATATTAGAGCCAAGCATATAGAGGTTCGTCATCATTTTCTTCATGACCACATTGCCAAAAAGGATATCTATATTGTGCATGTGGACATAGAAAATCAATTGGTGGACATTTTCACTAAACCTCTAGCTAGAGAGTAATTTAATTTTATTAGATCTAAACTGCTCATAATTGCTTTGAATAAATATGATATGCCTTCTAGCTAGTTGTCATCTATCCAATGTGCTTTTCTTATGTCTTGATCACTGATGTGATGATTTTGAGTCGCATTTGTAGACTTGTTTCACTCGCGTTTTATGCGTTTTTTTGGTCATTTTGGTGGTTAATATTGCATAATTCATTTACTTTAGTCTATGATCCTTCTCAGCATCAATTCTCCCTTATTTTATTGTTTTGAGCATAAATGATTACAATAATATGTTTTATTTCGGCTTATGTGGTTTTGTGTTGCAATTTTAGGAAAAACGCATATCTGCAGTTGTCGATACCATTGACATCTGTCGATACTATCGACACAGCCACAGGTTGTCAGCCGCAAGGAGAAGCACAGAGTCGATACCATCGACAGGGAAGTCGATGGTAGCGACATTCCATCAGGTTGCTGGCGAGTAGCTAGTCGATACTATCGACCCAAATGTCGATACTATCGACACGTGGTGTTTCAGTGATGGAAAAGGACAAAACCGATGCCTCAGGGTGTCGATACCATCGACCCGCATCGATGGTATCAAGTCAGCATCAGGCGCAACAACAAAAAGAAAAGAAGACTTGCCGATATCATGCAGTGTCGATACCATCGACATTCAAAAATATGAGAAAATAGCTGTAATGCAAGACCTATCTACATGGAGATGACACATGACTTAAAACATCCACAATTACACTAGATAGAGTGTGGATCCTACAAACAACTAATAACTACAAGAAATAAATGACAAAAAAACAATAAACTTAAAAACTGAGAAAACTAAAGGATAGAGTTGTTCCACTCCCCCCCTAAGCTTGAATTCGACTATGGCCTCATAGTCAAAAACAACCTTAAAAGGTGGAACATAGATACCAATCATTCTTCAGGAGGAGGCGGGTACTGCGGGGCCGTGGGGTCCCAAGATGGGTACTTCCCCTGAAAGCTCGGATCATACTGGGGCATGGGCGGAGGTTGTGGATACCCCCCAAAGTAATTTTGGCTCCAGTAATGATCGTAGAAGGGATGCTGCTGCATCTCCATCCTATGCAACCTGTCGTGGATGTGTTTTTGGTTGTCGAGGAAGAGGTGCTCATTTTCAAAAATGGCCCTCTGATTATCTAACAGTCAGTTCATCGTATCATGAATACCGGCATATGAAGTTGTGTGCTGCAGCTGGGTGTGTTGGATCTCTTGCAGCATTGTATACATCCCCTGCATGGAATAGACATCCTCTCCTTGAGGAGAAGGCTGAGGTGGCGGAGGCTGTGAAGAAGAAGATGCACCCGGATGCATGCAGGGACGCTTCCTAGGTGCCACTCGTGCACGAAGAGGGGTGAATGTCTCCTCTTCCTCTTCAGGCTCGTCTCCATCATTGTCATTGTCGTCATTGCCGCCGTCTTCATCCGAGTCTTCAATGGCTATGATAGGCCATCTGAAATGTTAAGCGCCCGCGATGTGGAAGATGGGGTCTGAAAGTGAACACTCTTGATATGCTTGATTGACATGGCAGTGTGCATATGCCAAGCCATCACGAAGCAGGATGAGGTTGGAGCGGTGCAGATGCTGCAAGTTGACCTTGCTCCTGTTGGAGAGGGGAGTAAGGTGGGAGAAATTTAACCCAAGATAGGAGGCCAGCGGTGTGATGAGCCCTCCAAAGTGGATTGGAGCCTTCCGCGTACTCCTCTTTACAACCAACACGCGCGTTAAGAAAAATGTGCCCCAATTACACTCTTCTCGCTTCAGCAACTTGTGCAGGAAAAACAAATTTGTCTCTTGAAACTTGTTGAGAGATAGGTCACCATGAGCAAACAAGGTGGTGCAGAGCATGCGGTGAAGAACTCGCACAAACGGATGCTCAAAATCCACAACCGCCGCATTATGGTAGCTGACGGATTTGCCCAGTGGCGCAGTCACAAGCTGGGTGAAGATGTCATCATAGTCCGTCCTGTTATCTGGCCTCCGGTACTGGTCTCTCCCATGATTTCAGTTGTAGATGGAATTAAACTTCCTGAGGGTGAGAGTGTAATCGTTGTTGTACAGTCGGAAAGAAACGCGGCCCTTGATCCATTCCCGATCAGTGGCGATGACGTCGTTTGGCACGACGCATATGTCCAGCGATGCCATGAACTCCGCCACTAGCTCCTTGTATGTGGGCCATTCACCGAAGAATGGCTGGCCTTCGGCATGGAATTCCATCTCATCGGGCCTCCTGCTTGTATGCCTTGCCGACCCCTTGAGAACGTAGCCAAGATTGGCCTCGAATCCAAGATTGCGGATCATGTCCCGGTCGACGTAGCGGGTCGGCTCAATCTTGTGCTTCATCAGTTCCTCATAGACCTTCTTGACCTCCGCGGAAGGATGAACAATCCACGGGCGAGGAATATATGCGGTAGGCAAAGGGATGAACTCAGGGATCTCCATTGGAGCCGCATGTGAAGAAGAAGCACCGGTTGTACGCACCATCGTCGCCGAGAAAGAAGGAATATAAGTTGGAGCTCGGGGAATATCGGAGAAGGAAATCTCCGCTCGGTGAAGGCTCGGGGAAGAACTCGCTCCTTGGATGCTCGTAGCCGAGCTCCGATTGCTCAACAAGACACACGGCAGAAGTCGAGGAGGAAAGCTCTGAAGGTGTGATGTCATATGACAACAATCCATCCCTTTTATAGTCGTGGCCTTCGTTGTTGTGTGCCCGTCGATACCATCAACGCAGGTCGATGGTATCGACACCTGTATCACAATCTGGTCTTCTGCTAGTATCGACGGTTGTCAATAGCCTGATTTGGGGGTCTGAATCGATGACGCATCGATAACATCGACGGGTGTCGATGGTATCGACCAATCCCACAGATTGGCTCTCTTGATGCAGCGATCATCGTTGATTTCCTCTCGCGGATCGGTGACGTGTCACGTCGATACTATCGACGCAAATCGATAGTATTGACTTCTGCTTAGGGCAAACACCCTCGCGAGGCACGACCGCCGCTTTCTGTCTGTAACTGAGTCGATACCATCGACAGGCCCGTCGATGGTATCGACTTCACTAAGACAATTTTTGTCTGAATATCTCCAGAGATCTCACGAGTATCGACGCCGATGTCGATACTATCGACCTCATTTTTGCGATCAACCTGATGGTGTGTCGATACCATCGGCGAGGCCGTCGATAGTATCGACACAGAGAGATTGTTGCAGTCGCCTACCTGTACCCCTGTCGATACCATCGACACAAGGGTCGATAGTATCGACCCTGCCTCAGTCCTGCACATTGAACAAACGATCATGGTACCTTGTTTACACTAAAAAAAATCGAATCAAACTAACTTACTAATGAAAAAGAAACTAAACAAAACTACCAATGGTTGGGTTGCCTCCCAACAAGCGCCCTTATTTAACGTCTTAGGCTAGACGAATCAAGCTTCATCACTTTGGAGCTTTGGATAGTATGCTCAGGGGATCATGCGGCAGTTTGAACTCAACTCGATCCTGGCCAATCCCCAACGTCAAAGTACCTTTTCCAATGGCAGTAACAACATCGGCCATTTCTTGAAACGGCCTACCTAATAGCATCTCACAACCTTTAAGTTGTGGCATGTCCATGACGATGAAATCCACCAGAAAGATAAACTTGTCTACTTTGACAAGTACATCCTCGCACACTCTGTATGGCTTCACAATGGACCCATCCGCCAGCTAGATAGTCATACTAGACTTCTTTAGTTCGTTCAACCCAAACTTTTGAAACGTGGATAGTGGCATAAGATTAATATTGGCCCCTGAGTCACACTGTTCTTGTGGAAAATGTTGACCGCCTATAGAACATGGGATGTAGAAACCTCCCAGATCTTTCCTCTTCTGTGGTAGACTCCCATGGATAATTGAGCTAACCATCTGGTTCACCCGGAAAACATCTGTGTCTTTGATCTGCCTTTTCTTGGTGATGATTTCTTTAATAAACCTTTCGTAAGCTAGAATTTGCTCTATCATTTCCACTAACGGAATATTGATATGGAGTTTCCTGAACATCTCCAAGAACTTCTTGTAGTGTCGATGCTCTTTTTTCGGCCTCGGGATGTCCGGAAAAGACACGACTGCCTCATTTAGACGCTTATGAGGTGGCACATATGGGCTTTTCGGGGTCTCCTCCCCCAAGTTGGCTTCAATGTCACCCTCTGGCATAGGCTTTGGTACATCATTTACAACAGGTGCAACTTGTGGTGGCTCCTCTCTCGCAGTGAATGTAGCTTCACCATGACACATGGCCTTCACCTGCTCTTCTTGCCTAAGTGCGGGCGCGACTGTGATGGGCTCTTGGTGGGTTTTTCTGAATGGAACATATCTGCCTGGTAGACCATAATGACTGTGAGGATACGGTATTTTCAGTATAGCCTCTGTATCAAAAATCATTTTGCTTTTATCCTGGACCTCCACCACCGAGGGCTCTGCCTCAGTAATCATAGATATGTACTTTACTTGATGATGTGCTTGAACAACCTCTGCATTCCCAGTCTATCTTTGTTGATTGGCATGCTTCATGGCCGCCACTTCATTGGAAATTTGGGTCACATTCATCTCTAATGCCCTCATCTGTGCTCCATGGCTTTGCAATGTTTGCCCAAACTTAGTCAAGATCTCACCTTGGGACTACAACTGCTTACTAAACATGCTCATCATCTCCTAATTTTGTTGCACCACTTGACTAAGCAACTCGGTGCTTTTGTCGTCAGCCCTTGGTTGTGGCTTTGCATCTGGATCTTGTAGGAAGTTGTTTGGATCCTTCCATGAGAATTTCTTATCCTTCCTCCAAGCATAATCATTGTTTCTATAGCCCTGTTGTTGTATAAATTTTACCTGGGCTTCCTCATCATATTCTGCATCTTCTTTGGCAAGCAATTTTTTGGCTAAAAGGTCTAATTTATCATTCAGCTCCTTGATGGCCCTGGACTCACCTGCAACTTTCACTTGTTCTGGTGCATCCCTGTCGCCCCAAGATAGCTTCTTTGCCATATTTTCCAGAATCTCCTAACACCTCGTACCTTTGTTGTTTAGGAAGAACCCTGAACCTGTTGAATCTAGATTACTTCTATCATGTTTGGAAAGAGAAAAATAAAAGATTTTAACTTGTTTCTCCTTTCCAAACCATTGTGTGGGGACCTCCTCAGCATAATCTGAAAATGCTCCCAGGTCTCTGAATAAGTTTCTCCTGCTTTCTGACTAAAGTTATGAATTTTTCTGATCATATCATTTGTCTTCTCGGGCAGAAAGAACCTTTCAAAGAACACTTCCACCATGTGGTTCCATGATTCCACATACTCATCATCAAGATTTTGTAGCCATTCACGTGCATTTCCCACCAAAGAGTTGGGAAACAACTTCAAGTATAATGTCTCCTGTGGGAACCTGTCTATTTTGATCATATCACAGTTCTCCACGAACTGGCTAATGTCAGTCACCGGGTCTTCGTTCTTTAGCCCATGAAATGCATTTGACTTGACCAAGTTGATTAATGCAGGATCAATCTTATAAGTCAGAATGTTTATCGCCTGCTTCTTGATTGGCCCCTTTGAAGCGGATGAGGAAGAAGCCTTTATCTTCTCCCATATCGTCTGCTCTTCTGCCATGGCTTCTTGTTCTGAGTCGGAATCTATATCTTCCAGTTGGATTTGAATGTTGTTCTCCTCGTCGTCAGGTCTCAGAAGTGGAACCTCTGGTGATTGTTGCGTGTAGTTAGTACTACGCGTCCTCACCATGCACCAATACCTTCAAAATGGTAATTTCAATTCAGTACCGTGCTGGACGATTACAAAATGTGAAAGATAAACTATGAATTTTAAAAAATGATTTCAGAATAATAAAAATAAAAAATGGCCTAGAATGGCCGCTTGCAGCACTCGTAGTGCCGACAATTGTCGTGTCCCCGGCAATGGCGCCAAAAACTTGATACGATTTTACCGTGCGTCGAACGCAAGTGAACGCGTCAATGTAGTATAGGCCCTTGTGAAGCCCGAGTCGAACTCAGGGACACTGAATTATCGGTAGACTACTACTAACTGTTTGCGATCAGCTAAACTGATTAAAAGAGTTTGAGAGTTGTTGTAAAAATAAAAGAAAATAAAATAACATAAAGCAATCGATTAAGGGTTTAGTTTAATCAATTCAAGTGGAGATCGTTAGGATTGCGGTTTCACCACGGGTTTTCATTGTATGAATTTCCATATAATAGTTCAGGTTCATCTCTCGATCCGAGTAGTGGCCTGTAGTCAGAATTGCCCACTGTCGTGGTACAATTCACTACCTATGTCTAGGTCGGTTCCACCGTCATAGTAACCTATACCCTAAACTAGGTGCATTAGAATCGACCTCTAGGTTTCCACCATTAACCGTACATCACCTTGTTCAAGGGATTTGTTAATTAATGTTAATTTTGTCTCTTTTCAACCGTTAATTCTTCTTTCAAAGTAATTAAAGATATTATATTATCATTATGGTGATCAAGCATAACAATATAATTGAGAAAACGAAATCATACCACAGATTTAAGAGATAAATGATGAACTACTATGATAAAAATGTCATACAATGCTTCCCCGGGCTACTCTCGGTCCTAAAGATAAAGGGGATTATCCCCACATGTTCATCTCAGAGCAAGACAAGGTTGAGAAAAGGGGAAACATGGAGAAAAACATGAATAAGTAATGAAACCCCTGAACGGAGAAGATCCAAGCGTTCCTCGGCGTAGAATGCGCGATCTACAGCCTTTCGGCGGTGGAAAACATCTTCTTCGGCTTTCGGAATGCCTGGGGCGTGCTTCTGGCCTCCGTTCTTCTCTCCACACCTTCTCGGGACGTGTGCAGTGTCTAATGATGTGATCCCTGGCTCTTGGCCACCATCATTAGGTATAATCACTGAGTTAGGTTGCAAAAATATCACATACGTCAGATTTAGATCGATCTGAAACAAACTTGCATCTGACGGTGTCGATACCATCGACGCGGGTCGATGGTATCGACATTGTACAATATCGATAAGTCTTCTTTTTTTTGTTGCTGCGTCTGATGCTGAATCGATACCATCGACGCGGGTCGATGGTATCGACACCCTGAGGCGTCAGTTTTGTCCTTTTTCGTCACTAAAACTCCACATGTCGATAGTATTGACTATCTACTCACCAGAAACCTAATGGAATGTTGCTACCATCGACTTCCCTGTCGATGGTATCGACTTTGTGCTGCTCCTTGTGGCTGGCAACCTGTGGCTGTGTCGATAGTATCGACAGATGTCAATGGTATCAACAGCTGTAGATATGTGTTTTTCCTAAAATTGCAACACAAAACCACATAAGCCAAAATAAAACATATTATTGTAATAATTTATGCTCAAAACAATAAAATAAGGGAGAATTGATGCTGAGAAGGATCATAGACTAAAGTAAATGAATTATGCAATATTAACCACCAAAATGACCAAAAAACACATAAAATGCGAGTGAAACAAGTCTATAAATGGGACTCAAAATCATCGCATCAATCACCCTTGCTTGCTTAGTGCTAAAATTTTCATGTTCATATGCCTTGTTTTTCTCTTGTTTTGGGTATTCTTCACAAGTGCTTGTTTTATCCCAAAATAATATCCAATGATGAGTGATACGTGCCTAAGTATGTTTAAAATACAAAATGGACAAGAAAAATAAATTTGATTAGCACTCTAAAGGCTAGACATTAAAATTTCTAGAGTTGGTTTAGGTTGACCATCGGTCGAGTTTCCAACTCGACCGATCTGTGGCCGAGGGCTTTTGTAAAGAATCATTCGGTTGAATTTCTCAGTCACAGAACTCGACCTATGGCCAACTGGAGTAAACTTAAGTATGGTTTGGCTGACTTTTCTCCCTCTCAACTAGAGAAAAATCAATTGATTCACTCTCCATCTCCCTCAATCTCACAACCCTAGCCTCAACCATCCTCTCCCTACCCCTAGTTTGACCTTATTCGACCTCCCTTGACCACCTTCTCATCAACCCTAGGTGTTTGGTCAGTTTGCGGTGGTGTCTCCTACATTTTTGACCTCTCAATCCCCTTATCTCACCTCCATGGCTTCCAATATGAGAAAGAGAGCGGCCCCATCCAGAGCACCATCCTCCTCCTCCAACTCGCACCTTTTACCCTTTTGATGATACCTTCTTTGTCTCCAATGATGCTCTAAATAGGTACAAGGAGCTCCTTCCTAGGAACCCCTTTCCTTGTTGTGCCCTATTTGAGCCAAGCCCACGTAGACAAATGGTTATTGATCAAGTAGCTGAGTTGTTGTATTACCACCACCTCTCTGCCTTGAGTGTTGAATGTGCATGCTACCACAACTCTGTCACAAGCACCAAAGTCATTTATGAATTCTATGCAAATTTACAATGGAATTATGACACTCTCGTACCCATGCCTAATGCTCAAGTAGTCCTTACTTCCATGATAGTTGGGAAGAAATTCCAAGTCTCCCAAGGATACCTTGAATATCTTTTTCTCACATACTGAGGTGAATGACACTTGGAGGAAGGATTACCCTGAGTATTTTGACCTCCTTGACCTTGAGGCCTTCTATAATAAATATGATCTCACTATCCTAACATCCATAAATTCTTGAAAAAGTCTCAGTTTCCCTATAGGAAGAATTCCACCCTTCCCTCCTCATCCTTAGACCTCAAGAACCACATACTCGCCCTAGTAGTCAACTGCAATATTCATCCAAAGAAAAACCAAAGTGAAATTGTAGAGAATATTGTGGTGATTATGTTCTGTATCTTGAAGAACAATAGAGTCAAGTGGGACAGATATGTGCTCCACCACATGACCTTCTTTGACTCTGGTAAGAGCACCCGTGTCACCCACCCACCCTATCTAGCCCTGATTTGTTGTCTTTTTCAGACTGCCACTGCCATATCTCTTTTCCATGACCATCATTACAAACCTGCCCAAAAAGAAGTTTGCATCAGTGAAACCACAATTCAAAAGAGTGTGCCTACCCCTTCCTATACCACACTTGAAGCCTCTATCTCCACTTGTTCACCCCCACCACCTCAGCCATCCTGACGTGCCCGCTCCTCTTTCCATGTATCAAATGAAACCCTCATGGGTTACATGATACATCAGTAGGCGTATAACCTTTAAGTTCAGGAGCACATGCATCAGGATCTTTGTGTTATCATGTCTACCATGAACCTTTCATGTACACATCCTTACCCTACCTACCAGCCCTACCCAGGAGGTGATTATGCATCTTATGCATACAATCACTTTTACCCTACCCATCCACCTGCTGCTTCATCTACTACACCCTCTGTTGTTGGTGGATCTATTCTTGTTGTGCTTCATCTCTCTGATGGTCCTTTAGATACCTTGCTTGCAAGAATTTGCACTTCTTCTCGTTCTTATCCTCAAGCCCAAGAGTTACATCATCTTGGTATGTCTTGGGCTGAGAAAAATGCCAGGTTGTCCGGTCGTGGTTTTAGTTCCTCTATCAATAAGGAGATGCCAGATCAGGCTGATGACAAAGTTGTTGTCATTGATGAGGAGGTGTCTGAGGAGGATGGCGATGATGGTTATGATGGCTTTGCTGGTGGCTCTGGTGATGAAGGTGACGTTTCTATCTCTACTGCACCTTCAGATAGAGATGATGACTATGAGCCAGAAGCCTCTGCTGATGATATTAATGATGACGATGATGTGTACATAGATATCCTAGATATTTAGATGTTTTAATTTTAGTCTATATATGTTGATCATATATATATTTCTAGACTATTTTGTACTAAAAACATCTGGGCGCATTATCTGAGATGTACTATTTTCATCATCATGTTGGTTTCATCATTTTGGTTTGTAGTTGTTTTTTAGGACATGCTTTTTGTGTTGTAATCTTAATCATATGTACACTTACTCTTTGATTTACTATATCTCATGAGTTGATGTGATGCTTCCCATATTTTGATTATGACTTAAATTTCTTGTTTCTTCTCATCTTTGTTTGGTGTATGCTTTGGGATTGCATGTTTTATGTTGTGGATGTATGTTTTGGTTGTGCTTGGAGAAGACTTTTTTTTTGCTCTTCTATCCCCATTTATTTTTTATAATGTCAAAAGGGGGATAGAAGTTTAATGTTTTTAAGCTAAACCATTTTGCTTTTATTGTCTACGTGATCCTTTTCTTGTTCATTATATGCTTTATCATGTGACTTGCTAAAGGACCATATAGTACACATGTTATATTGTTTTGTGTAGAAAGACTAACTATGCATGTAAGAGTAAGCATAGATTGAGGGGGAGAAATTTACATTGTTAAAATCATGAATCCCGTACAATTCACAAGGTTGAGGTATAACTTTACATATCCTTTTCAATATGATTGAGGAATGGTTTGTCATTGTCAAAAAGGGGGAGAATGTTGATTTGAGAGTTATACATTGTCCATATTTTGATAATGACTTAACTATTCCATTCCTATGTATCTAATATGTTTATTCAAGATTGATTTCAGGATTTAGGCACATGAAAAGGATCAAATTACACAAGCCCTAGCTTGTCCAAGTTTAACTCAAAAGCAATGCAAGTGTGCTTTTTGGGAAATCACTTCAAATCGCCTTATATTAATTTTTTAGTCACTTGTATTGATGATATGACTTATAACTAAGATGATAAAAAATTAGGGACACTTAGTTCCAACGTTTGCTCACTCAAAATTTATTTGGAAAATTTGTCACAAGCACTTTGTCGATCGAGTTGGAAACTCGACCGATTCAGTGATGGATTTTATGAAATGATCAATCGGTCAAGTTGTGCACTCACAGAACTTGACCGATGGACTCACTGACCAAAACTAATTTTAGCTCATTGGTCGAGTTTTCCAGAACAAACTCGACCCATAGTTTGAAAATTGTCTTTGTCGGTTTGTGGATCGGTCGAGTTATCTTTATTGAAACTTGATCGAATGTACTGTACAAAAAATGTAGAAAAAGTGATTATAACCGTTGGAGAGTTGTTGTAAGCAAAAATATATTTGTTGCAAGTTGTGAAATAGCTATTTTTTGTTCTTAAGTGATCCCACATTCAAAGGAACACCCCCAGCTATAAATAGGACCCCTTGGAGTTCATTCTAAGTTAGCTCATTCATTCTATTCTAAGTCCTTGCTATAGTTGAGTGTGTTGCAACCCTTTGAGCCCCTTTATCTCTCTCATTTACAAAGCATTTTGTTATTATGAGTGAGTTAAGTATTTTGTAAGAGAGCTACCTGCATGTTCTTGTAAAGCTCTCATTCCTTCAATTTTCCCAATCCCCTTTCTCAAAGAGAAAAGGTTGAAGCAATCTACTCCGAGTGAAGGTGAAGTTGTTGCTGGTCTTCTTCAAGGTTGAAGAAGAGGTGAAGATCTTCTCCAGGTGAAGGAGAAGGGAAAGGTCAAGATTCAAGAAGAGTGGGTAATTCCTTCAAGTCTAAAGATTTGATGCAAGTGTGGGTAAGTCCTTGGTGAAGGCTAAAGACATCTTGATCAAGTGGGTAACTCCTTGTGTAGGTGAAAGGCTCTTGTCTTGAGTTGGTAAGTCCTTGGACGTATGGTGGTCTTCTTGTATCTCTTATGATGGAATATAAGTATACATAGATTGAAAAGTCCTAGAGGTTGACCCCTCTAGGTAGTGGATTGACTATCTCCTAGTTTGGAGATTGGAACCACTCTAACCACCTTGTCTAAGTGCATGTTTCAATTTCTCTCATTCTTTCTATGCTTGCTTAGATAGGACTTCAAATTAATCCTAAGCATTTGATTTCAATTGATATAATTTGAAGGTCTAACTTTTCTTGTGATAATTTTGAAGCTCTATTCACCCCCCTCTCGAGCCCTAGATCCAACACATATATAGAACTGTAGTTATTTGATAATATTTTCCTTTATCTTAGGATTTACATCTTCTAGTTCTTAAGCACTAGGGACTTCAGAATATAATATTTACTTTTTAGAAAGAACACACTACAAGTATCCCTTGATCCATATAAATCACATTATGATGGTGTCTATGTTATCATATAAATTTTTAAATTATGTCCAATGTCTTTATTATTCACTATCATTGATACTACATATAGCTTATGCAACCTATGGAATCTGATTTTTACTTATAAAGCTAGGGTATGACCCTTACAAGTGATCTCATTACTAGATTAACATCTTAGATCTCTATTATCTCTAGTCACATAGTATGTTTAATATCTATAAATATGGATGGCCAAACTGTCTTCTAGGGTTTTCTTTATGCCATACTCTTGCCTTACATTTTTTGTTTCAAATAATTTTATGAAGTTGTATACAATCAAAGATTCTTTTTCACCTTTCTATTTATGAGAATCTTTCTCTTTTTAATGTGAGACTATATAAACCCTTATCCTAAGATTAGTGATGTCCCCACCCTCTCATGAGAACCTCTTGCACTATCTCTAGGTTCCCTCTCTGGTCTAAGATTTTCCAATATGTAGGAGGGATTAATTTGAGATACTAAAAACTTAAACCAAATTTGATAGACCTTAAAATTGTATCACGACATAAGTGAAAGAAGTAGTGAAAGAAAGGAAGATAAAGATCAAGAAAAATACAAACTAAACATGAGCCTTTACGGTGTTTTATGACTTGAAATATTGTGGCTTCACTACCCAGAGATGTCAACCTTTACAATTTTCAATACCTTAAGTACCACCATTTATCAATCACCACAATATCTTAGACCAAGAAGGCCTATGTTTCCTTATCAAGAGTAACTATCTTCATCTTTTGAGAAAGGAGAAAATGACCTTACCTAAGGGACAACCTTTCCATATCTAGGGCCACCTGGACTACACCTTTCTTAGACAAGGAAGAGATTCAATCAACAATAGAAAAAAAATTTGGAAGGGATGAGATATTCACAATATTATAATTAGGGCTAGCTCTTGTACAAGAATCTTATTCACTCTAATTGAAGTAAGCAAGTAATGGAGATGAAGGAAGTGGATAGGATTTATTTAAGGAAAAATCTCTCAACTACAATATAGGGGCCCACATGGTAACATTGGCATTCTCTCAAGTCACTCCTATATATAGTTTTGGGTGCCTACTAAGCAGTAGTCTTGATTGAGATGAATTATATCTATTTTAATGGGGTAGGTAGGAATCCAACGTATATTCATACACTCTTTAGCCCCATCTTAAGGGTTTTTTGCACTAACTAAAAGCTACAATAACAATACAGTCAATTGAGATTCACCATGTGATTCAAAGTCAATGAGTATGAATTAGAAACCCAAATAGGTCATCTAGATTAGTTTCTCCTTTAAAACTAAGCCAATGAAATTTTATGATTGTTAGCTATTTTTTGGTCATTTGATTTTCTAGGTAAAGCAACTAAACTAATGTATGTAGTCAGGAATACCTCAGTAGTCTATTTAGTTGAGTTTCCTTAGGGAAACTTGAATTGTGTAGCTATCTATTTGGGGTATTTCTAATGTCCAAAATTGTGTATAATCTATTATAAATGAATATAGTGAAATTTTGAGAAAAAAATATAGGTCATACAATCAATAAAAGTGATATGCATTAATGATCCATATAGGTTCTACGTATTCTATAATCTTTGATCTTTGTGGATGACTTGACTTGAACTTTCCAATTTTAGGGTTTGAAATTTGAGGAACTAGAGAGTGTCACAATCTGATATAATCTTAATCAAAGTACTACACACATGAATGAAATGGTGAGACCATCATAAAAATATGGGCAATGTAGCCTTTTGGGTCCACATTCTCTCCCTTTTTATAATCACTAACCATTCTAAAATATATTTAAAACATAAAAATTGAAATTTCTATCCTTTGAAATCAAGGGGTTTTTTGTGATTTAAGTTAACAATCTCCCCCTCAATTTGTTCTTTCAACCATGCTGGTTGGTTCTCAAAAAGTAACATAAATCTGAAAAGTAATGTCTAAAACAATGTACTACTCATGATCTTTGCATCATTCAGTCAAAAGTATATGTAATTTGAATATATGTCAATATAGTCTTCTCCCCCTTGTCATATCAAAATGTGGGGGTAGAAGAGAAAGCTAAAAAGGTAATTCCCAAGTAGTGAGATAAATAAAGATCAAAACTACCGAATTAAACAACCCTAGATGCATTCTCATGAAGTAGCATTAGAATATGCAAGGATTATAATAAACAAATAGATTTGACATTAAAAAGTAGGGTTTGAATATGTAGAAAACAAAGGCAAGGTACAATCATAGAAAATAGAACACATGACATAATGTAGTTGTCCAAATAAAATATCGCTTCATATATTACTTCCCTTGATATACAAATTTGAATCCCAAAAAATGCATTGTCCAAGGATACTAACACTAGATCTTTTAACTAATCATTTTAGGATCATAGTCTTCATCTTATATCTCCAAATGAGGGATATGAGTGTATAGTGCAAGTTGTTACTCATCTTCATCATCCTTAAGCTCTTCTCATCACCTTCTT
This sequence comes from Alisma plantago-aquatica, assembly GCA_963693085.1. Lineage (NCBI taxonomy): Eukaryota > Viridiplantae > Streptophyta > Magnoliopsida > Alismatales > Alismataceae > Alisma > Alisma plantago-aquatica. Next base: position 489,339,337 of record OY856409.1, on the reverse strand, counting down.
ATTATTCTTATTCACCATCATCATTCATAGCCACATAATTCTGGACTTGATTCTTGGGCATCTTTCATTGATGATCTTCCATGTCACAACACCATGGTCTACATATTATTGGGCCTCTTTGAAGGTAGAGGTACATGTTAGATATATGCCATAAGAGCCATCATGTGATGGTGATGATTCTAATGGGAAACCCTATAAATGATAAAATGCAGTTTTCACTTGTAAAGTTTGTTTCAATATTAGGATATTAAAAATAATAATGTCCAATTTTTTTGAATCAATTCCATATGGTTTGGGTTGAGGACCTGAACATGAGATCATATGTATAATTAGAATATTCATTCTTGTTATGTCCCTATTTGGATATTAATGTGGATATTATAGGAAAACAATTATACATAACACTAATGGGTGTGTTAATTGATGCCTATGTCTCTTTAGTGATGATGACAATACAATTGAGACACAGTGGTACTTTTTTGGGAAAGAATCATGCATGACTAACCTATTGGTATGTATGCTCAGAGAGCCAATCATATGATGAGTGTAATGGCATATCTTGTAAATTATTTGATTAATAATAAAGGCAATCTTTTCTATATGTTTGTTCAATTTTGAGATAATGATATAATATGATAGATGTCTAAAGAATGATGTTACTCGATGTATGTCTTTAGGTTGTGCACCTGAACAATGAGATCATATGTATGATAAGAGTACATACTTTCTTGTTATGTCCCTAGTCATATGGTATTGTGGAAGCTAATAGACATTAGTAACACATAAGACTAGAGTGTGTGTAGGTTGATGACAGATTCTCATTAGTCATGATATGTGATATCAAACCAAACATATAGGTACTTGTTAGAGAATAATGTACTGGATAGACCCACCTTTAGAGTGATACATGGAAACCATTGAATGGTAGTCAGAATCATCTCTCATAGTGATTGTGGTGATTGAGGTTCTTAGACTTGAAATCACTATACTCTCCACATGTTGTTCGATGTACTTTGACATCATCCAACATGGCCTTGAATAAGGGTTATCAGAAAGGTGATGCTCGAATACAATATGACACATGGGGATTGACTGTGAGTGATGTAGATGGGATTTGTCCCTCATACAGGAGATTGATATCCTATCCACTTTATAAGTGAGACTAAGAAACATATGGAGATACTCATGTGAATCAATATATCATATGTGAGCTCACATGCATCTCAGATAGTCTACTCTAGTTCAAGGAACATGTATTCAACGTTAAAGAGGATGATGATTCCATACCTTGAGTTCAATATGGATATCAAAGATAAAGAAGTTATACAATCATTGTAATACTAATCATAGATTGTAGACTGAAGTTGTTCTCCAAATTTTCAATTACTTAGATAGAAATGATGTTTTGTTAGATACCTCTCATTTCTTGTGATGTCATAAATTGGTTATGGACACTCACTGCCAATGTAACATGGGACTTATAGGATCACACACATAGGATTTACTTGGAATAGGAGTTTACTCATGAATGTGATTTAAACTTGATTACTAAAGTGTTAGGTATTCGATTTAAACAAGATCGACTGTCAGAAATCTAAAACGTCTAGTTCAGGAAGTGAACTGACCGGTTCAGATGTACGAACCGACTGGTTCAGGTTGTGAACCAACTAGTTGGATGGTCAATACAATTGGATCACGGATTGGTTTTGACATCATGTTGTTCATTAATCATCATAACAAAAGCCAATTTGTTTATGAATAGGAAACATAGTGAATCAACTGGTTCAAGCCCATTTGTTGTGTATAAGAAACATAGTGAATTGACTGATTCAAGTGTTGAACTGGTCATCTCACACATGAATCAGTCAGTTCACTAGTGTACTAACCAAACTGACCAGTTCGACATTTGCAGTTTCCAAAAAATTCATGAAAATTTGTCTCTTCAATTCCTTGATGATCTGGAAACCCTGACCCTAGACATCCTATATAAAGGGGGTAGTCTAGGCATTTAGAGATACAACAATAAGCTCTAACAATTGTTGCCTTCTCAAAGTTGTGGTAACTTAAGAAACTGAGCAAGTCTTACCTTTTAAGGGGAGATACAACAAGAAAGAGACAATAAGGAGAGCAAGTCAACACTAGCACATTGACATTCAAAGGGACAATTCCTTCATGTCCTTTCTAAAAAGAACAACATGAGTTTCCGGTGGTCCACGTGAACTATGTAGAGGCGTGGAAGCCTTTACCACCTACTAGGAGGACATCGTCAACACCATCTGTGGTTGCTACATAATGAGGTTGCAGCTAACAGTGATCCAAGTACTTCTTGTAAAAGAAGCATGTTGTTGTAAGGATAGTCGCTAGACTTGCTACATCACTAGGTATATGCCTTGCATCCTTTTGTCCCAATCTATAGTTATTGAGGTGATATGATGTCGAAGGGGAATATGGCAAGAAAATTTTTATTTCTACTATGATATTTTTCGATATATTTCCCTATAGTGGTATCAGATTCACGTTCATTTACTATGTTTTTGGATTTAATCAATATGATCAGATTTTTTATCATTTATTTATTACCTTTGATGTGGATATTTAAATGTTTAATGTGCATATCTGATTAAATACCACATATGATCCCTATATATATATGCAATTTATAAGTGTCACCCTAGAATTATTTTGGTGGTGGATGTTAGCATGGTTATGGCCAATACCTCTGAATTGTTGTGCATGGTTGAATGGTTTTTATTCCTAATTTATAATTCAATTTGCATACTGAGCCTCTCTCTCCTTTCCCATATGTAAAATTATTAATGTTTTCCTTCCTATGCTCTCCTCGAATGTAACTCTATTACAATGTAATAAGTGAAACAAGAATAGGGTAGTTTTATTTCCTATTATGGCAAAGAAGGTGTTTTGCACCAGACGAACTGACCAACTTAGAAGTTGAATCGATTGACTAGAGGACCGAGGAGGATAGATGATAGGAGGATCCAACCAATTGGCTGGTGGTCCAACCAATCAACTGGAGGAGTCCAGACATCTCTTGAACCAAAGACTAATTAACCAATCTAATAGACCAACCGACTGACCAGGAGGCCAACCGATCAGCTCAAGAGTTGAGTCAATTGACCCAAACTGGTTCCAACACAGATCTTCTTCAATAATAGGTTTCTACATATGATGTAGACCTTAGGTAATAGCAATTACTTGTGGCTCCAAGGAATTGCATTCGTGTGGCCATAACCATCACTTGCATTTTATAATTGCATGTTTTCTTTGTAGATATAGTATGTATATGATACATATTATAAGTATGGGATGATTGGATATGTATATGTATTTATATAAATATAAATTCCTCAATCCAATATTAAGTCTTAGATGGTTCCATAAGCAACACACATGACAAGCTTGATTGACTAAGTCTGGGCATGCCAAGCATGGTGCGCCATCTATCTCATGGAAGTGTGATGGTAGTTATGTGGGGGTGCCAAGAAGGGTGCATTACTATTGTGTTGGCTTTTGGTTCAGACTTAACTAGGTGACCTTAATGAGATTAAGTGCCTAGAAGCATGTTGATGAATGTGACAAAGAGTTTTGCACACCATCTATCAAAGAATTGCATGAGACACAATTGGCAAATGTTGTATGTCTTAATAATTTGTTGTGGACGTTGGTGTTGGCCCGATAATAACTTAATTGTTTTGGGTTTTGGCTCACTAGAAGGTTGTATGCTACAATCTTCCAAATTTATATGTGAGGACTATCAATTTGAAAAAATAGTGGGAGCGATAATTAATTATAGTCCTAATTAAATATTGTCAAATTTTCTTTAATCAAATCATATCAAAAGTAACAAATAGTAAATTTTCCTTATAGAAACAAATGGCAAACAAATTATCATTGAGATCATCCCTGAAGAAGGACAAACCTAATGGAAATTTCCATTACTAGTTTTAGACTTTGAGAAGAGTTCACAATGATGAGCATAAGATATATGTCCTAGATACATCAGTGCCAGAGGAACCTGCTCCTGATGTGCCTAGGGTTGAGGTGGGTGCTTATTGGAAGCATGCTAACAATGCCTTACACATTAAGCACCTTATTCTATGATCTATGAACCAAGAGTTGCATGAGCGACATGAAGATATGGGGATTCTTCAGATGGTAACACATCTTAAGAATATGAACCAGAATCATGGAAAGCAAGAAAGGTGCAATGTCTCAAAGATGCTCTTTAAGTCCAAGTTGACAGAAGGAGATTCAGTAGAGGCCCATGCCTCAATATGATTGGACATGTGGAACATCTAGAGAGATTAGGATTCCCTTTGATCCAAGAGTTGGCCACGGATATGATTTTGTAATTTTTTTTTGAATCAAATAGTTAGTTTATCAAGTGTTATTACTTGAGTAACATGGCTAACCACTGTCAGAATAACTCGGCATAATGATAAATGTCAAAGCACGGATGAAGAAGGACGAATGGTGATGGTGATCAGTGAAGTGGATTCCAACAAAAAAAGCAAGGTCAAGAAGAATTCTGAGGCTAAGCTGAAATCCAAGTCTTCAACGCTCAAGACAAGGAGAAAGGTAAGTGAAAAAGGAATTCACCCTTTGCACTTAAATGGAATCAGGAAGATGAAGCAGGGGATAGAGATATCTACTTTTGGTGTATACGTAATTGAGATAAATATGCCTACCCCTTCATCTTGGGTACTAGATACTGGATTTGGATCTCACACATGTTCAAATATGCAGGATCTGAAAAGAAGTAAGCCTTTAAAAAAGGGTGAGGTCGAACTATGAAGTTGCAAATGGAGCAAGAGTTGTTGCCACTGCAATTGTAACCTATAATTTATCTCTATCCATGGGCTTGTAATAAAGTTAGAGAACTACTATTTTGTACATGCCATCAATAGAAACATTATCTATGTATCTTGTATGCACAAGAACGTATTTGAATTCCATATAAAGAATGGTCAATGTTCTATTTTAAAATAAGAGATCTTTTATGGAAGTGACCCAATGTCCTTTGGTCTTTGTTTGTTGTATCTGGAGATGAATTTTAATAACGTAAATACCAAAACATTAAAACTCAATAACTCAAACAAAACAAAATTTTGGCATTTTCGTCTAGGGCATATCAATGAGAAATGCATTTCTAGACTCCATAAAGATGGATATCTAAACTTTTTTTATTTTTAAATCAACAGAGACATGTGAGTCTTGTTTGTTGGGCAAGATGACAAAGACTCCTTTCACTTGTAACAGTGAGAGGGCTAGTGATCTATTAGGACTCAAAACTGGATAGGTAAGTAAATTTCTTGTTCAGATATGTACTTACGTATAAAAGAATAAACCTCAGTTCCAAGAAATTATATCTTCCACAAAAACATTCACCCAAGTGGTATGGATTCACAATCATAAATTTTTCATAGAATTTAATTTAGAATTGATATACATATTGATGTTTGTGGCTCTTTTAGAACAAATGCTAGAGGTGGTTATCAGTACTTCATTACCTTTACTGATGATTATATAGGTATGGTTATGTTTACTTCAAGAAACATAAATCAGAAAGTGTTGATAAATTCAAGGATTTCATGAATGAGGTACAGAACCAACTTGGTAAAAGTATTAAGACATTTCATTGTGATCAAGGTGGAGAATACTCAATCTAAGTGTTTGAGAACTTTCTGAGAGACAGTGGTATCGTATCACAAAGGACTCCACCTAGAACTCCATAGCACAATGGTGTGTTAGAAAGAAGGAATTGCACATATTTCTTCAATCCAGGCCACCAATACATGTCTTTTAAGTTATGATACTTCTTGGTGCTCCCTGGATGCATAGCATACATCGAAGAATGAGCTTCTTCCATAACTAACTTTCTCAAGTCATTGGCATCAGGTACTACCATCCTACCATGGTAACAGACTACCTGATCCTCTGACTCATGAAAGCCATCTCGTTTCTCACTACCATATTCTGTCATAATCTACTGAACTACAGAATTAGCTTGCTGGGCTTCTTTAATCTGCTGTCTCAGAGTTGGTTTTATGTGCATCTTAGCTAACAATCCAGCTAACAATGATACTTTAAACTATACATTGTTTTGCCTCAAGGATATAAACATATCCCTCTTATAGAACACTAAAGAATTCAACGGCGCTTTATCTAAGGCTAGTGTTGCTGATTTTCTACTTAGTGCATCAGCTACTACATTAGCCTTCCCTGGATGATAATCAATTATACAATTTTAGTCCTTGATTAACTCCATCGAGCGGTGTTGTCTCATGTTCAACTCATGCTGAGAGAAGATATACTTTAGGTTCTTATGGTCTGTGAAAATCTGTAATGTCTCTCCATAGAGATAATGTCTCTAGATTTTCAAAGCATGGACCACAGCAGCTAGCTCTTGATCATGTGTTGGATAATTCTCCTCATGTTTCTTAAGTTGTCGAGAAGCAAAAGAAATCACTTGCTTATCCTGCATCAACACACATCCTAAGCCATTCTTAGATGCATCACAGAAAACTATGTACCCTTTTCCTTGCTCAGGTAACACCAACACAGGTGCACTTGTCAACCTTTCCTTCAACAGCTAGAATGATTGTTGACACTTGTCATTCCAGACAAAAGGAACCTCCTTTCTGGTTAACTTGGTTAGGGGTAAATCTATAGAACTGAAGTTCTTCATGAACCTCATATAATAACCTGCCAACCCTAGGAAACTACGTATCTCCGTTGGTGTTTTAGGTTGTTCCCATTACAGGATAGATTCTACCTTCTTAGGATCAACATGAATACCTGAGGCAGATATTACGTGTCCTAGGAAAGAAACTTCTGGTAGCTAGAATTCACATTTTCTAAACTTAGCATAAAACTTATGCTCTCTTAGCAAAGTTAGAGCCTGACGGAGGTGCTTCTCATGTTGTTGAGCATCTCTACTGTAGATCAAGCTGTCATTTATAAAGACTACTACACATTGATCAAGAAAAGGTCGAAAGATTATATTCATGAGTTCCATGAATGCAGCTGGTGCATTAGTTAGTCCAAACAACATAACTATGAACTCATAGTGACCATACCTTGTCCTAAAGGCACACTTACGTATATCACTTTCCTTGATATGAAACTAATGATATCACAACCTTAGATCTATCTTAGAGAAGATAGTTGCACCACACAACTGATCAAACAAGTCATCAATCCTTGGCAAGGGATACTTGTTCTTTATAGTTACTTTATTCAATTGCATGTAATCAATGCATAACCACATCGATCTGTCTTTCTTCTTAACAAAGAGAACCAGAGCACCCCAGGGTTAAGTGCTCGGTCGGATAAAGCCTTTCTCAAGAAACTCCTGAAGTTTCTTCTTCAGCTCTGCCATCTCAGTAGGTGCCATCCTATACGGTGTTTGTGCTATAGGTTGTGTACCCATAATTAGATTAATCTCAAAATCAATCTCTTTGGGCGGAGGTACACCTAGAAGTTCTTCAGGGAATACATCCTCAAACTCCCTAACTATCAGAACTTCAAAAGGATTAGAACTCTCCATAGTGGTATCTACCACATGTGCCAAGAATGCAAAACATCCTTGCCTCATCAACTTCTCAACTACCATAGCTGACACAAGACATGTTGGAAGAATCTTTCTATCTCCTCGAAAGATCCATGTATCACTATCATCTGTGAACACAACTTGCTTGGACTCACAATCCAAGACAACCTTATATTTTTCTAGGGTATCCATTCCAAGAATTATATCAAACCCATGCATCTCAAGTGGTATAAGATCCACTTGAATGTGATGTTCAGAAAAGAAAAGAGTGTAGGAAGAACACACCTCCCGCAACACTGCAGATCCCATCAAAGGAGTTTCTAACTTCAAACTCTCTGCTCTATGACCAACTGTCATATTGCAGTCAAGAATCACTCTTTTAGTGATGAAAGAATGTGTAGCACTCAGATCAATTAAAAGAGATACGAAGTAGGATGTAGACATATTACAATAAAATAGTTCCATCTGACCTATCACAACCCTAGGGTTGACTACTGCATCAGGTTGATTCATCGCATAAAATCTCATTGTCGCCTGCGGTTGACTCGGTGCTCGATTATTGAGTGCTGACAATCCAGGTTGGGATGCTTGTCCACGTCCTCTTGCACCACTTGGAAATTGTCGCCTCTGAGATCCTTGCTAACTCTGCCTCTGAGGTTGAGTCACACTTGCTTCTCTAGCTCGATAATCCTTCATCAGATGCCCCATCTTTCCACATATAAACCAACCTCTGTTCCCTAGTTGTGGTCTAGATGGTCCTATTACCGATACTGATGCTGCATTGTGGGCTCCTTCTAGTGGTAAACTACGGCCTCTACCCCTATTATACGTCCATTGCGTCTGGGTATTAAACCTTAGTGGTGCTATTGGTGCAGAAAACCTCAGTTTCTTAAAATTTTTGGACCCTTGTCCATGAAACTGAGTATACACCTTCTTGTTCTTAGTCTGTCGCTTCTCAGTCACAGACCTCTCTATGTGTCTGACAGACTCCACAAAAATATCAAACCTCTCCCTGTTCTCTAAAGCAGACACAGGAGTGGTCAGATCGGCATTCAATGCCTTCTCAAAATGCTGAATCCTTTCTTCATCAGTAGCTGCCATATGCGGACAGAACCGCAAAAGCTCCATGAACTTAGCCTCATACTCGCTAATGTTCATTGGTCCTTGCCTTAACCTCTCAAACTGAGAGATTTTCTCATCAAGGAACGTCTTAGGAAAGTATCTATTGACGAATTCTCGTCAGAATACTTCCCATCCGATCTCCACACCCAGCCTATTGCCTTCTTCTATGGTCCACCAATGGCCAGCACTCCCCTTAAGAAGGTATATTGCATGTCTAACCTTCTCAGCTTCGGGGATATTGAGTATTCTAAAGGCCTTGTCCAACTCAGTTAGCCACATGTCAGCATCTGCTGGGTCATTTGTACCAGCATACTTTGTGGCCCCAACCTGGCGAAGTCATTCAAATGTCTTTCTGGCTCCCTATCCTTCATGGTGATCTGGTGCCCTAGGTGTAGGTAATGTTATCCTATCTGTCATATGAGTCATGGCCGCCATAAACTGTCCAAACATGGCTTGGAAGGCTGGGTTACCCATATCTGCTTGATTAAACTGGGGTTGTTCAGGTACAAGCTCCTCCCTATATTGGTCTCTTGCACCTCCTCCTGATGCAGCAATGTTGCTCTCAGTAGCATGTTCATCGTGTGATCCAGACACCTTTAGTTTTTCTTCTCCTCCTATATGAGCAGAAGACACTATCAGATAAACTAGAAGACACTAGAACATACTCAAAAACCTTAATCATATGTCTCTGTAGACTCAGCGAACCTAGAGCTCTGATACCATTGAACTGTGACATCTGTTGCCAAACATCGACTAAGATTAATGCGGAAGCGGTCGTTAACAGTGGAATTACTGAAAATCACAAAAAATTAAAACTTTTTACAAAGAGATCCATAAACTGAAAAACTCTTTCATAAAGAACCAAAGTATTTCAAATACATTTTGGTTTACTAGTACATCTCTTGTACCATTTCTTCTCGAGAGTTACAAACATCAACTGCCTTGTTAGACTATACATAGGCAGTATAAAAATCTCAAGGCATCAAGCCAAAATCTCATATCAATATCAAACTAACTACTGACTCCTAGGACCTAAGAGTACAGAGATGACACATAGGACTTTCTATTAACAGGACATGACATCCAATGTCTCCACCTGTGGATTCATTGTTGTCCTTGGTGCTGCTACTGCTACTGTTGTTGCTGTTCTTCCCTTGTTGTAGGGTTCCTGCCCCTTCTTCGGTATCTACCTAAAAAGTTGAATCCCACGGGGGTGAGACAATTGAAAATTGCCCCAGAGAGAGATATAACTCTCCGCCAGAAACATTATTATTACAATTAATGGTATAAAACTGAGCAGAAGAATCATAAGCATTCAGCAGCAGTTAAATCAATGTATAAACAGATTAGAGAATTATTCTTTACTCAAAGCATTTTACTTATAAATTGATGAAGCAGCATATTACTTATCCAATAAGGAATTTAAGAGCATAAATAGCATTTGTCCATTAGAACATACTATGTAAAGTAACATCAACCAATGATTCTCATATTTCAACCTTAAGCAAATATGCTACATGGCTGATTACATTATACAATCATACTTAAGCCCAGAGGAAATGAGGTATACCGCTCATACTCCAACTGACCATTGCAAAATCGAAATCGGTACCATACATAGGTCAATAGAAGAGCTAGATTTCCATGACCTCATCTTCCTCAGTCGGTGTGAGGACCAAATGCAGGACATCTTGTATCTCTGCTAAATAGCTTTCTAGGGTATACTGGCAACTTTGCTATTAGAGTTACAGTGGCATGTTGTACTCTATTCACAATCGAGAGATATTATATTTATCTCACATCGATCTGGAATTAAGATCATCAGGAGATTAATGATACATCCATCCCGATCTTCAGGATATTAGTGGTACATCCATCCCTGCATAAATAATGAAGGATTGAGAGATTTAATGTTTACCTCACATCAATACCTTCATTAGGGCGTAAGGATATTCGCGCCCATAACCCCTACATACTCAAAAGCATGCCCTCCAGGAGTTCCCATAGGAAAACATGTTTCACCATCACCAAACTACTAACGATGATGGATCTATGGTCAGGGCTCTACATGATACCATTTCACTTGATTAATTAAGTACATTACAATATTCTTTTAGCATCAAACATGTTTTCAAACATAAAACATTATAACAATTGCTACAAAGAATGAGTATTATTTCTATCAAGTTCTTTTCAAAGCTTTATTAAACATTGGGACCTCAATCCCTTATCACATCAGGGTATTCTCATCCCTTATCATCTCATCACCATGATCATGAAATATGGGTGCTCATACCCTTAGTTCATCAAAACTCTTGTTACCACTTTATCAGGTAACTTAATGCCTTCAGGTTATCTGATCGTTGTAAACATAATAATTGCAATGCAGGTATTTCACATGGCTATTAAAGCCCAATAATGTCTCTTGTTACCTCTCACTAAGTAACAGAGCATATATGGCTCACAAAGCCCATAAAGCAATTTCAATAGTAAAACATCATAGCTCATACCTGGCTATGTCCACCATCTCATGTAACCTGCATAATTAGTGCACATGATAACAATTATATCAATTACAAAGTAGCACTATGCATTGTAAGAGTAACATCACTATTTCCTCATTTGAGCTAGTATTTCTCAATTTATGTCAATTAGGAATACTTTATCTCATTACCCAGATTTGGGTTATGATTTATCATAATATTGCCGAAAATTAGGGTTTCATACCCTATAACCCAAGATTAGGGCTTCACATATCTTTATCCTATATCGGTGTAGGATTTCATATTAAAGTGTCACATATCAGTACATAGTGTTGCCTTGAATCAAGTTTTACATCGCATCATTGTATTAAGGTTTCATTTTGACCTTACCCTTGTCTAGGGTTCCACATGACATCACCCTCACTTTAGGGTTTCATATGGCTTCACCCTTGATTAGGATTTCTCATAACATCATCCTCAATTAGGGTTTACTATTCACATTCAATCAGGGTTTATTATTGAAATACCCTAAATTAGGGTTTCTCATGTCATTACCCTAAATTAGGGTCATACCATTACCATAGATTAGGGTTTCACCTATCATTGCCCTCAATTAGGGTTATACCATCACCATAGATTAGGTTAACTCAACTTGATTGTAGAGATGACACATGTATTGTGTCATTACTTCTATAATCATTAAAGATTAATTATTCAAAAGGTACTAATCCCCCTATCTTATTAAGAGTACAATTATCATAATCATCCTTGAATTCCATCATGTAATGATCAATTAAACAATTGACCTTTAATCACCTTAATTGTCCATACGGTTTTGGTTAATTTTTTCCCAAACGGTCTTGGTCACTTAGACCCCAAACGGTCTTGACCAACCAAACCTCAAACGGTCTTAGTCTTACGGTTTGAAACCGTTTAACAAAGTTGGTGCTTGAAACCGTTTAACAAAGTTGGTGCTTGAAACCGTTTAACAAAGTTGGTGCTTGAAACCGTTTAAGACATAAGTACTTGGGATCGTTTGAGTCTCAAATGGTTTGGGATCGTTTGGTCCCAAATGGTCTTGAGACCATTTGATCCCAAATGGTCTTGAGACCGTTTGGTCCAAACCTCCTCAAAACTGATTGGACCAAAAATGGTCTCAACCACTCAAATTGATTTAAGTTTTCCAAGATTAATTCCTTCATCAATTGAATCCATGTAATTACTCATCAATTGAACCTAAGCACCATACTTCAATTGAACTTAATGAATCATCTTTCAATTGATTAAACTTTCAATTGATCATCAATTAGGGTTTTGAACCCAATTAAATTAGGGTTTGAAATCGATGAACTTTCAATATTAGTAATTGTGGAACTAATTGCTTTGAAATTATTGGACCATCATTCCAATTGGGCATGACCTGACCTCAAACGGTATTGAGGTTGTTTGGATGACCTCCAAATAGTCTTGAGACCGTTTGCCCCATCCCATCACTTAAAATTGTGAAATTCAATTAGGGTTTGGATCTGATCAACAATTGAACTATTGATTGCATTACCATTTGCTATCTTTGGACCCTCACATACTCAACCATACTCAACCCTAGACCTCCAAACGTTCTTGGTTGACCTCCAAATGGTCTTGAGACTGTTTGGGTGATCTCCAAATGGTCTTGAGACCGTTTGGGTTAATCAACCCAAAGATTTAATCCATTTAATTGCAAATCAGCACTTAACCCGATTAGGGTTTCTAATTGGATGATTGTTCATATATTGATTCAATCAATTGGAACCATTAGATCCCCATCTAACATATACTAGGGTCCTGACCTCAAATGGTCAACCCATCCAATCGGTCAACTCATCTAAATGGTTTGGGGTTCAAGACTCTAAACGGTTTGCAAACCGTTTAGTCTCCAAACGGTTTGGTGAAACCGCTTGGACCAAAGTCTTAAAACTGTTTGCAAGGGAAACTTGTTGGAATATATACCTAAGATGATGTCATCATCATCTACCTTCGTTCATTCAAAAGCTACTGCCGTTTTCAGGGTAATTACAGCAATGGATCAAGGGAATTTCAAATAAAACAAAACGTTCAACAAATAATGGAGATTTTAATGCAATAACAATATTTAAGGGTTTGAGTTATATAACCCGCCTCCAATTGAGCTTCAAATCTTGGAGATTCACATCAAAATTGGTGGAGGAATCTTTTTCAACTCTCCCAAGGCTCGTCCTCAAGCTTTGGAGTGAAAAGATTGGCTAGGATTGAAGATGGAGTGAAATGGAGAAGAAATCATGCATTGTTTTGTGATTTCCACCATGAAATCAAGGTGAAAGAGGATCAAGAATCTTACCAACAGGTTGGGGGTCGTCCTACTTCTGCTCCTAGCTCCCTTGGTCGTTTTTGCAAGCAAAGAGAGGAAGTGGATTCGAAAAAAGCCTTTGATTTGGGTTGTAAAAGGTGTTTTTATAAGAAAATCAATGAGAGAGAAAATGCCTTATAAAAATCTTTTAAATTCCAAAATTAATGCTGCCTCTTCCCCCTCAATTCCTTGACCACGAAGCCATATTCTCCCACTTGCAAAACTTCTTCATTATCCAAGAATTAAAAGAAAATAAATTAAGCACCTTAATCATATTATACTAATATCCCCTTTTTAGTGGATATTTCTTTTTATTAACTTAATGTGGGTGGGCTTTCCACTCACTCAAGATATTTTCGTGCCTTTTCAAGGCATAAGCTCGTCCAATACTTTTGCAAATTCATCCCTCACCTTTTTGGTTGAAGGGCTCTTCAATTAATATATTTCTTTTTGCATTAAATTGAAGTAAAGTCCCTTTTATACTTAAATCTTGATTATTTTAATATCAAGATTCTCTCTCCTCAAAAATAAATCAAATGAGGCGCCCCTCTCATTTTCTTTACACTACATGATGACAAGAAACATGGGGGACCCTCTAGAAGTGGTATTTTTCATATTGAACCCTAGGTTTTGGGTAAATTACATATTACACCAAAACTAGGTTTTGATGCACAAGGATTGCTCAGCAAGCTTTATCTCTGTGCTCAAGCTTGTGGAAACCATAACATTGCATAATTCTCATTCTTATGATGCTTCATCATCTGAGAAACATTTTATCATGTACAATTTGCAAGTTAACCCCTCAACTTGGGTAATTTGCACTTTAGTCCAAAACTAACAAAACAATGTTTCAACATTATTCAAAAAGGACTAAAATTGAAATATAAGTTCCTCTTAAGCCTTAATTACTTCCCAAGAAATATGAACAAGCATCTAATAAATCTTATTAAACAAAACATCTAGGGTTAAAGCTTAACCCAGGTCAGGGATGTTATAGAAACCTTTTCTCCAACTACAATGGTTAAGTCCATCAGGATCATGATTGCCATTGCCGCTTATTATGGCTATTAGATTTGGAAGATGGATGTTAAAACTATACTCCTTAGTGTGAATTTTCTTGAGGATGTGTACATGACACAACCCGTGGGTTTATAAATCCAAAGGACGAAAAAGAGTGTGTAAGCTACAAAGGTCAATCTATGGATTGAAGCAAGCATCTCAGAGTTGGAGTATTCAATTTGATAAAATAGTCAAAGAGTTTTTTTTTAGTCAACATGAATATGAACCATATGTTTACGATAAGGTTAGTGGGAGCATGATTGTATTGCTCATATCGTATGTAGATGACATACTATTGATGGGGAATGACATTCCTACTTTACAGATGGCAAAAACCTAGCTAGGAAATACATTCTCTAGGAAAGACTTAGACGAAGCATCCTATATCTTAGGAATTAAGATCTATAGCGATAGATCTAGAAGGCTTATTGGCCTAAACTAGAGAACATACATTGACAAAGTGTTAAAGAGGTTCAACATGAAAAACTCAAAAAGAGGAAACTTACCCATGTCTCATGGTGTTAGTATCTCTAGAGCTCAATTTCCTAGTTCTTCTAAAGAACAAGAGCGCATGATCAAGATTCCATATTCATCTGTAATTGGATCTATCATGTATACAATGTTATGTACTCATCCTGGTGTCTTGTGTGCCTAGAGCATGACGAGCAGATATCAGTCAGATCTTGGTGAAAGCCAACTGCACTACCATAAAGAACATCCTTAAGTACTTGAGAAGAACTAAGGATTAGTTTTTTTGTCTATGGTGGTGATAAATAGTTGGTGGTAAAGGGTTACACTGATGCAAGCTTCCAAACTGACAAAGATGACTATAGGTCACAATCTGGATTAGTGTTCAGCCTAAACAACAGAGTTGTAAGCTGGAAGAGTTCCAAGAAAGAGATGGTTGTTGATTCTACAATAGAAGCTGAGTATATTGTTGTCTCTGATGTAGCAAAGGAGTTTGTTTGAATCAAGAAGTTCATTTTTGAACTTGGGGTGGTTCCAAGCATTAGTAATGTAGTAGATCTATATTGTGACAACAATGGACCTAATGCACAAGCTAAGGAACCCACATCGCATCAGTGTTTCAAGCACATATAATGGTGGTTCCATCTCATACAAGAGATTGAATAGTGAGGAAATGTGAAGATTTATAGAGTACCAACTGAAAGCAATGTAGTTGACCCCTTAACAAAAGAACTTTCACAAAAAAAGCATGAAATTCGTATTAGATCACTTGGGATTAAGTTCATGAGTAATTGGCTCTAAGTGCAAGTGGGAGTATGTTGTTATGTATGCCCAGAGAGCTAATCATATGATGATTGTAATGGAATATCTTGTAAATGGTTTAATTAATAATAAAGGCAATCTTTGTCTATATGTTTCTTTCATTATGAGATAATGATATAACATGATAGATGTCTAAAGAATGATGTTAATCGATGAAGTATGTCTTTAGGTTGAGGACCTGAACAATGAGATCATGTGTATGATAAGAGTACATACATTCTTGTTATGTCCCTAGTAGGGTGTTCGAAGGGACAACTCCTTCCTATCCATTCCAAAAGAACGATAGGAGTTCCCAGTGGTTCTCGTGGTCTATGTAGATGTGTGGAGTCTTTTACCACCTGTTAGGAGGATGTTGTCAACCATCATCTATGGTGCTACACCAGGAGGTTGTCGCTGACATCTATCTAGGTGTTGCTTGCAAAAGAAGCATGTTGTTACAAGGATAGTCATTGGACTTGTTCCAGGACTAGGTATATGCCTTGCAACCTTCCTTCCTAATCTATAGTTGTTGACACAAACTACTATATAAGGGGTGTATGGCAAGAAAATTTGTGTTTCTACTGCCATATGTGACGCCATATTTCCCTACAAGATCCACCTTGAGAATGACACATACAAGCCATGCCATGGCAGTCAGAGTCGAGTTCAATATGGTTGTGGTGAATGTGATCCTTAGACTTGAAGTTACTTCAATTGTCACATGTTGGTCTATGTGTTGTAACACTACCGAACCTGACTTGAATAAAGGTTTCAACATAGGTAGTGATTGGGTACATTGTGACACTTTTGGATTATTATGAGCGATGTAGATGAAATTTTCCATGCTATTGAAGTGATATCCCCAAATGCCTGTTGAGTGGTATAATGAAATGCATGATCATTCTCATGTATGTCAATATATGATATTGTACTCATTGAAACTCAATACACTACTCTTGATCAAGATACATAGTGTCAATGTTTAGACAATGGCTAACCCATGCCTTAGGTACAAATTGAGATATGTGTGGGATTGTACAGTCACGGTAACATTGGTCACTTATAGTTGAAGTTTTTGTTGGGTTTTAGGGGAGGCAGAGAAGGCAGCAAAAACTAAACAATTTCTCCTCCCCAAACCCAGAACAAGGAAATGTGACAACGTCTATACAATAGGAAAGGATGGTTTGTGGAATCATACCTTGTCCCGAGGCTTGCTCGGCGACAATACCTCGCGCCTTACGCGGTCTTCACCTCTGGTCTTGGACGGTGTCTGTGCAGCTCCTGGTCGCACCGGGACTAGACGACTCCTGGTCTCACCGGGACTGTCGGGATTGACAGTTGTCCTCCTGATCGGCAGAAACCTCCTGCCTCTGAAGTAGTCCACACGAACCACCTGGAACTCCAATATTCGTGTCCCACAAGGAATTGGAAGGAGTCGCACCCTCCTGTCAGTGTACTAGTCACCAACACACTCTCCTGCTACCAGTCGCAACTGCAGTTGTCTTTCCCTTGTTGTGCCTCCCTTATCGGGTAGCACTTGCTCGGGCTCTCTCGGTTACCAAAACTAGAGAGAACGACAACTTTGCAGAGCAACTGGTTTGCACTGAGTTGTACTTTGAGAAGCCCCCAATACCCCTATATATATAGGAGGGTCATGGGACAGGGTTCTCCATCCTGGGCAATGCGGGACTAAAAGCAGGAGTAGAAGGGTTCGAGATTTTCCACAAAAACAACCAACTCGCAACCTGAACAGATCGTTTCACAACTGAAACGGTCGGTTGGGGATCTGATTCGGTCAGTTGACACCTCAACCGATCGGTTGGGACCCATGAGCCGGTCGGTTCACTTCTGATTAGTTCCCGATTGACTTTCCTTCTTTTGTTTCTAATTGGTATCGAATACCAATCCTATTTCCCAATCAAATTGGGCAAGTGAAACGAAAGGAAAATTCTCACCAATCCGACTTTCCCAACTTGCCCGGTTGCAACAGTTGAACTGATCATTTCAACACTTGAAGCAATCGTTTCACCCTATCCATGAGTCGATCGACTCAACACTTGATCCGACCGGTTCACCAAGCTCAGCCGATCGGTTCATCACATGAGCTGATCGATTGGGCAATTGCGATTTCAATCAATTTGATACTCAAATCAATGTGTCCAACACCTTGAACATTATGACATTGAGCTATCAATTGATTGAGTGTTTAATCGAACTACTAAACTCCTTTAGTAATCAATCTAAACATTGTTTGTGGACAAAACTCCTCTTCCCGGTTAAATCCTATGTGTGTGACCCTACAGATCCATTTCACATTGGTAGTGAAAGTCCATAACACTTATGACTTCACAAGCAAAGAGCGGTGCCTAGTCACACATCAGTGCTACCCAAGTGAAAGTAGAAAGTTGGAGAACAACTTTAAATCCTACAATCCGTGAATGGTGTTATAGTGAATGTATAATTCCTTTGTCACTGATATCCTGAATGAACTCGAGGCATGGAACAGTCATCCTGTCAATGTTCATTCACTTTCTTGATCTCAGAGTAGATTGGAAGAGATATGTATGACATCAATATCACATACTGATTCACACATGCATGCACGCCTTTCTCAATCCTACTCATCAAGTGGCCATGGATATCAAACTCCCTTAGGAGGGACAAATCCCATATCTATCACTCACCCCTCAAAAGCCCCATGTGTCAAAGCCACCCAATCATCACCTTTATAACAACCCATGTTTCAGGACTGCGTTTGATGATGTCAAAGTGTGCCCAACGACATGTGTTGAGTGTAGTGATTTTAGGTCAAAGAATCACACTCACCACCATCACTGTGAGTACTGACTGTGACTACCATGTCATGGTTCCATGTGTCAAACTCACGGTGGGTCTGTCCGGTACACTTGTTCTCTAACAAGTACCTATGTGTTTGGTTTGATATCTCTATATCATGACTAATGAGATTCTATCATCAACCAACACCACAATCTAGTCTTGTGTGTCATTGATGTCTATCTACCTTCCACAATGACATCCGACTAGGGACATAACAAGAATGTACAAACTCTTAGCATCCGTATGATCTCATCGTTCAGGTCCTTAACCTGAAAGCATACGTCATTGAGTATTGTCATTCTCTAGACATTCAATCTGTTCTATCACTATCTCATATGACTGAACCAGAAAGAATTGGAAGCTTTCCTTTGATGTTTATCAAATCAATCTTAATGTATCCCACCAATCATCCCATGATTGGCTCTTAGGGCATACATACCAACAGTTTTTCTCCAACTTATTCCAATTATTTGGTTAGCAATGATGTGTTTCTAGATACCGCACATTTTTTGTTAGGTATTTTACATCACCACCAATGTAATGTGCAATCTATGGGGTAACACGCATAAGGATGTTTATGGGAAAAGAAGTTTCAAAATACACTCACAATTAGAATGATTTTGAGTTATGCAAAGGTTGAATAGTGATTTATATAATCGGTTGAACAAGATAGTCAATTGACTCAATGTTTGGTAAATCAACAAATCAATTGATGTGTCGATCGATCGTCTAATTAGCATTTTTGAAAGTAACCAACCAACCGACCGAATAAGATATCAATTGATTGGGCATCTACATTGGTGAAAATTAGTATAGGAAACTCAAGTGATTGGGATCATGATGGAATGATTGACTCTAAAATTAAGGTTCTAAAATATTTGAAATGATTGACTACACTTCCTAGCTTAATGAATGGAATGTTGTTTGATTATTGCCAATTTTAAATCTAATTGAGGATTGCAACTAGTCAAAGGATTCAGGTTTTAGGAAAACCAAACCCATGACTCACCTAGATAAAGGGGCGGACATCCATTAGTTACATCACATAAGCTTCCCATGAATTTCTTCCTTTGATATAGAGAAAGAAATCCCAACGGCAACACCAACAATAGATGGAAAGGAGGAAGTGAAGATATCACATTAACAACACCTACCCCAATAGTTTGCTTCATTTACATGAATGATGTAGAATCATAGACATGTGTATGAAGGCTTGGAAAAGAAGATCCATTATCAAGAATAATGAGTTCTTTTTCTATAGTTGCTACAATCACAATTTTTTCACTACAGTATACCAATGAGTTCAGATCCAGAAGCGCAAATAACATTGACATAATTCAACTAGTTTTGGACAACTAGTTTGATCTAAGGTATATTCAATATCCCTTATATGTCATTATTATACTAACCATTTATGGCTATGAAGGATCTATATCTTAGGGTTTTGTGGAGAAATTGTTGTTATTATGTAAGGCCACCTTTCTGAAAACCCTATAATGATATCAGATTCATGTAATAAGTCTTTTTTGTTGGTTCTAAGTTTTAAAGTGTTATTTTGAATTGAAAAACTTTTGCAATGAATCCTCAATAATTACCTCTATCATATATGACATGATATATGTATATTACATAAACTAATGTGAAGCCCTAATTTGTTTGATGGGTGGAAATGGAAATCAAATCATTTGTGATGTATGCAAGATTTCTAAAACATGTAGTTATAGTTTTTTATGATGATCCAAAACTTCTATCATGTATATGGATTATCTATCATAACTTCCTCTATATATTCTCCTTGATTCAATTTATGTCATTAGAATCTATTGATGTAATGACATCTTAGGTGGACAATGGTCGAGATGAGGATATGATCAAAAGCATACATCAACAAGGAATATTCTTGGGGCATTCTGATGAAGATGAAGCAACAACACCATCCAAGAACTAATATTTCCCACAAAAGGTTTTCCATTGATTGAATGGTTTACTAGTTGATCAAATTGAAAGTCTAATAAGGAAACATAGGGTTTTAAGACATGTGATGTGTTTGATGTTTGATTATAGCACTTGTTGGCCCAAGTAGTTTTCTAGTTGCCATATAGTGTTTTCTCACATGCATGATTGTTAGAGTATATGATATGAATGTATATTTAGTTATGATAGGATGCATTTGAATGTTATACTAGATATATCAACGTAGTATTAATTTTAAGATGTATTATGTTGTGTAGAACACATGAAAACATAGATCACTAAGTGTGGGTACACGAAAGCATGGTGTGATATCTTAGGGAAGTGTGATTAAAAAGTATGTAAGTCTTATACAGAAGGATACAAATCTTATTGTATTGGTCTTTAGTTTGTACTAAACTAAGTAATCTTGATATGATTAAGCACATAGACACATAAAAATGGTTGATACTTCATATATGGATTATTTACAACAAGTTGTGCAACCATCTATAGATGAGTTGCATTGGATGTAATCGGTAACTGTTACCTACCTAAAAAATTAGGTTGTGGGTGATTAGCTAAAGTCGAGGCTAAGAATATTTCTCACTATAAATCTTTTGAGATAAAATAAGGGTTGTTTCTAATAACATAGGGGGAGTGGTACTTGCTAAAGCCATATTAATATTGATATGAAAATCAAATTGAAATTGAAATAGTGTAAATAATTTCTTGTAGATCAAGGAAAAACATGCATAATAATTACTATTGTGATCTCTTCTTGAGAAAAAATGTTGAATGGGACTAATTGTCTTCACTGGTATAGGAAGTTGACAATTGTTCTCACTCATGAGAAAATTTTCTCTATCCTTGAGACACTATTACTAGAAGAACCAAGGCTAATGTTTCCAGGCTAGAAAAGTAATCATTTTGATGATGCCATAGATGCCAAGTGCCTTATGTTATGCTCCATGAAACATGAGCTTCAAAAGAAATATGAGAATATGAATTCTCTAGATATGGGCATATGTGTAATATGTACCAAGAATAAGAGAGATGAGAGTGATATGATGTCTCAAAGGTCTAGTAAAACTACAAAATGACTGAAGATGAACCAATTGGGTCCCATGTACGTAAGTTTATTGGGTATGTGGAAAGTGTATATATCTTGATATTTCCATTAATCCAAGGTAGAGGTGGATATATTTGTTGCAAATGGAGCAATATTTGCTATTGTAGTAGTTACCTATAGTTTATCTCTTCCCAGTGTGCTTGTAATAGAGTTAGAGAACTTCTAGTATGTAATTAACATTAATAAGAACTTCTCCTATGATCTTGTTTGGATAATAACAATCATAAATTTCCAATAAAGAACGATCATATTTTTATTTCAAGTATGGTATTTATTCATTGCATCATAAGATATGTGTATAAAGCATAAATGCCAAGAACTAAAAACCATATGCCTCAAACAAAACTTATCTTCTGCACTTTTTTTCTAGGGCACATAAATGAGAGGTGCATTGTTTGACCACATACAAATGATTATGCAAACTCTTTTGGTTTTAAACAGATAGAGCTATGTGAGTTTTGTTTATTGAATAAGATGAAAAGATCACCTTTTACTGGTTATAGTGAGAGAGAGAGAGTGTGATTATTTGGACTCATACATACTTGTGTGTATCGACCTTTTAGCACAAATGCTAGAGGTGGATGGTAGTACTTCATAACATTTATTGATGACTTCAGTGGATACATATATGTGTATCTAAATAGAAACAAATTAGAACACATTGCAAAAACAATATGATCTAATCATGGTGAAGAATATATATTTTAAGATTTTGAGGCCCTTCTAAGTGACACTGATATTGTGTTATAGTTGACTCCACCTAGAACACCACAACATAGTGGTGTGTTAGAAAGAAAGAAAGAACACGTTGGATGTGGTATGATCAATTTGATATCAGCCAAACTAGTGACTTCATTGTGCGGATATGATCTTGAAACCATAGTGTTTACACTTAACTATGTACCTTCTATATCGATTCAACACACCATATGAGATATGGAGTAAAAACCATCCCAATATGACTTTTATGTATATAAGGGGATGTGAACCTTATGTCACAATAGTTTTCCTAAAAACTTAGATGCAAATCTAATAGTTGTTACTTTTTTGAATACTCTAAGGAAACTAAGGGATACTACTTCTATATTCTATTTGACAACTAAGGTCTTTGTTGTTGCAGTTATTGTATTCCTTGTAAAGGAATTTATTTCCAAAGGGAACAGTGCAAGTAAATAGATCTCAAAGAAGTTTTGAGTCTAACAAAAGAACATTGAACCTATGAAGATAGATGAGGAATAAGGAGAATCACAAGATGTTATGGAATATCAAATTCATCATGAATCAAAGAACCTAAAATGTATAGTAGAACACCTCTAGATCCCCAGAGATTTGGATTTCATATGATCAAGTTAAGTGATTTTTTAGTCACCAATATGAGCCAAGAGACCTACAATGAGGCCATTGAGGGACCATATTATCAAAAAGGGCTTAAATCATGTAGATATGAGATGAACTCCATGTATGTTGACAAAGTATGGACTTTGGTGGATGTACCCAAGGGGTTAAAATTTGTAGTGTGTAAATGGGTCTACAAGAACAACATTGGCATGGATGGTAATGTAAATACAGATAACGGGAGATTGGTGGAAAAAGGTTTCACATAATTTCAAATTTTTGAGTATGATGAAACTTTCTTACCTATTTCCATGGTTAGATCTATAAGTACCATGCTTCCCATTGTTGCTTAACATCACTGTGTGATTTGCCAAATGGACTTTAAAATTGCAATCCTTAACTGGAATCTTCTAGTAGATGTGTACATACACGGCCTGAAGGTTCCATCACTCCAAGTGAATTCAACTAACTATGTAAGCTATAAAGGTGAATCTAAGGATTCAAGCAATCATTTGTAGTATGGAATGTTCATTTTGATTAGACACTCAAGAGTTTGTATTTATCAAAAATGAAGATGAACCTTGTGTTTACAAGAAGGTTAGTGGGATCACAATTGTATTTCTCATAATGTATGTGCATACATTAATTGATGGGACATGTAATACCTAACACAATTGGTTATGACTTGGTTAAGCAATACCTTCTCCAAGAAGATCTTAGGAGTTAGGAATTAATGTATAGAGATTCATCTAGAAGGCTTCTGGGCCTAAGACAGAGAACATTCATTGACAAGCTATTAATGAGCATCGTCATGTAGGATCCTAAGAGAGGAAACATGCCCATGTCTTGTGGAATAAATCTCTCTAGAACCTAATGTACCATTTTTTCAAAGAGTGGGCACCAATGATTAATATTTCATATGGCTCGACAATTATATCAATCATGTATGTGATTTCATGCACATGTCCTAATGTCTTGTATGATTAACTATGACTAGCAGATACTAGTCAGATCCTGGTGAAGGTCATTGGATTGCATTGAATATCCTAAAGAACCTGAGATGAACTAAAGATCAATTCTTGATATATGCAGGTGAGGAAGAGTTACTTGTTGTTATGACCCACGTTGAGGTTAGCCAGTAAATACCTCTATTAGCATGAAACACCTTGATTAGTGTTGAGTATATTATTTAATAGCATGGTTAATCAAGATAAGCTAAGTCATGAATTATTAGTTGAGATTTAATCATCTGAGGTAATTAATGATAATAGTAATGATGATTATTAAGTTGAGTAAAGTGATTTTTGGATGCAATTGGAATTTTTAACTAGTAAAATAGTATAATTAGCATGCTTCCATTCTTTAGTATTGTAGTGGGCCTCATTCTTGAAAAGTTGCAAAAGAAATCACGCTATTTGAACCTCCGAGGAAAAAGTTATAAGGATTTTCAGTTCCTGGGGTCAATTTGCAATTTTCCAAGTTTTTCCTTTTAATCATTTCCTTTTTTCTAATTTCTCGCTTAAACCTTATCCCCTCTTCTCCTGTTCTTCTTCCCGATGGAACAGGACCCGCACAGAGCGGCGCCCAGGTAACAGGTCGACCGACCTGCAGCAAGGAGGAGTGGGCGGCCGATTTTCGCTCCCTAGCCCCAACTCCGCGGTCTTGTCCTCCTCACCTTCCCTCACCCTTCTTTCTTCCTCCACCTTTTCCACGCCCTAGCGGCGCCATAACACCATCCTATCCGCAGTAGCGCCTCCCTACCGCTGCAGTAACTACATGCCATCGCAGCAACCAGGGAGGTAGTGGCGGCCGATTTTTGGAGCCTGTGAAGACCCTCTCTGCTGCGCCTCGCTTCTCCACTATCTTCTTATCTCCAACCTCGCCCCAACCGCAGCCTTGACCTGCAGGGCGACGCCCCTAAGAAGAAGGCGGCTAGCAGCAATAGATGCACTTGCAACAGTGCCGGTCAGGGGCAGTTCTGCCCGAGAATCGCCACAAAAATGGTGCCAAGGAGCTCGGCCACGAGTCCCGAGTGCAGATCCGCAGCCATCAGCTTGATTAGCCACCCATCCGAGCTCCTCGTTCAACCTGTTTGTGAAAAACACGATCTGCTCTTTGCAATTGTTCTGAATAGATCCGAATCGGGGTTCGATTGGCGCACAAAAGAGCAAGGTAAGACCAGAACGGAGCTCAGTTTTGAGGATAGAACTAGAATCTGTAGCTTAAGCCAAGACTTAGTTTTTGATCAAGTTCATTTTCAATGAGTTTTACGTTTCTGCACAGGTTGCACGGCGTGCAAATCAGTTTGCACGGCGTGCAAAGTTACAGGAAGCGGAACGAGTTTCTGCCCAGGTTGCACGGCGTGCAAATCAGTTTGCACGGCGTGCAAAGTTGCAGAAAAGTAGAACAAAGGTGCACTGAAGGTGCACGGCGTGCAGCCCAGGTGCACGGCGTGCACGTTGCTGTAAAGGGCAGAATTAGGCGTGTTTGTGGATGTTTTCGGTGGTTACGAACACACCGAAGTGGGTGAGTAGTAGTTCATTTAGAAATCATTATTTAACTCAATTTAAATGCTTAATTACTTCTGTATCAGTTAGTATAACTTTTAAACAGTGTAGTACATACAATAGAGTATGTTAGATTCATTGGAACTTGAAATACTTGATATGCTTAATGAAAATGATGAAATTTCCTGTATTATAGTTGCAATGTATTTGCTGATTTAAAAGTAGACGTTTAGCATTGAAACTGGATAAATGATATTGAATCATGTTTAAGGATGACAAAGGATATACATGTGTTTCAAGTGAATATTCAGAATGTGCAATATGCATGAAATGTGGTATTTCTGTTTATATGGTTATATGTTAATCAGTTAATAGACTTAGGTGCCCTCCGTAGAATCCCTTCTGAGAGGTCTGCATCCAGGGGGTGAAACTCGTGTTGCAACAATAACTGTGCTTGTGTCACGGTGGCACGAGGATAGAGAGAGATAGTGTTGCAACAAGAACAGTGCTTGTGTCACGGTGGCACTGTGGAAAAATAGGGGTTATTCAACATTAATCCGTGCTTGTGTCACGGTGGTAACCCGGTAAGACTCTCCGCCTGTGTGCTCAGGTTTGAGGAGGAGTCTAGAGTTCACTCTTTTGAGAGTGTAGTGAGGCCTTGTGAGCCTGAGGCCTTGTGAGCCTGAGAGTCCTGCAGCAGACCAGGGCTGGCAGTCAGACTTAGCATTCCCCGGGTGTGTCGCTAAGTCTTGTACGGTGGGATCGTAGTTCGCTACGGATCTTTATATGCAGAGTACACTGCATATGATTAGGGCATAATAAAAATATAAATATGAATCACATAGGATCACAGTAAATTTAATATGTTAAGAGATTTGAACTTCTATGCCAATTCTCTATAATTGTTTAATTGTTTAAGACATCTGATGTTGCGTAGAAATGAGATAG
This sequence comes from Alisma plantago-aquatica, assembly GCA_963693085.1. NCBI lineage: Eukaryota > Viridiplantae > Streptophyta > Magnoliopsida > Alismatales > Alismataceae > Alisma > Alisma plantago-aquatica. The sequence goes on along the minus strand of OY856409.1, from coordinate 489,312,759 downwards.
TTATCTGTAAATCTGCTGTGACATTTGAACTGCCCTGTTTAATATTGCATTTATGCTTTATTTCAACTTTATATAATTGATGAGTTGTTTAGTGATAGCTAAATGAAAGGCTATTCACTGAGCGAGTAGGCTCATACCTCTACTCAAAACATTTTCAGGTCGTCAGCAGCAGGAATCTGAAGGATCCTTTCATCCTAACGCTTAGTCTGTAGAAGGTATATGTAGTTAGTAGTTAGAGGTCTCTTAGTCATTTCCCCTCGATCCTTGGGACATGGTGTGGGTGAGAGAGAATGTGTATAAAGATGTAAATTAACTGTCATGCTTTATTTTATGTCGAACAATGTAATATGTTGTAGATTTTCTATATATTGCTAGTCAGTTTAATAAAAATGCTTCCGCAGTTTGTTTAGTTTCATTTTACAGCATAAATCAGATTTTTCTATTAATGTCTTTAAAATGTTTTAAAAAGTGAAGAGAGGTTGGCTTATGTGTAAATCCCATCCTGTCGCGTCCTAATCTTAGTGATTAGTGGGTAATGCGAGATCGGGGTGTGACATCTTTTGGTATCAGAGAATAGGTTGAGTAAATGGTTACTCTAAGTCAAGGTCAGGGGACGATAAGAGACCAATAGGATTAAGGTTTAAGAGTTTTTCTTCTATCTGTAATTTTCTAACAGGAAGTGTTCTGTTATACTATTACAGATGGCAGGAAAAGGATGTGGTCACGAGAACCAAGTAAAGAGTTTAAGTTGAGTCGTTAAGAATCATTAAGGTCAAGGGATAAAGTTATAAGTAAGGAGAATAATAAATGATGTGTTTTAGCTCTGGAAGGTCTGAGTGTTTAGATACCCTGGCCAGGTGTCTGAATACTTAGATTGACCAGTATCAAGCTACTCTGTCTGTTCTTCTCTGGATGCCCTGGCCAGGTATGCAGAGGGAGGATAGGCTAGAGAGAAACCCTAGAAAATCTTAGGGTTAAGAAATCAGAAATTAATGTAGGAGTAAGAGATTAAATAAAGGATGTGATATAACTCCTACCTTATATTGCTTATTTGATTAAAGATCACTAGAAACGCTCTTATATGCATGAATTTAGACTTTCAGTTTGAACAACAAAGATGATTCTTTTATATTGTTGTGACATGAAGTGAATTGTTTAATGTTTGTTTTCTTTGTATTAAAGTAGACCCGAAATTATGTTTAATTGAGTTTTCCCTAAGTGGATATTCTTTCCACATGTTTAAGATTAATAGGGGTTGATTAATCCCGATTAGCTCTTGGCTTCAGGACTACAGGTTCGGCCTGGTCCGGCTGGCAGGATGCGTTACTGGGATCTAATGACTCCTATTAACAATAAAATAAGAATAGACTCTGGATGATTTAGACCCATAACATAGTGAGAATGTATATACACTAGGATGTTTTAACTATGGTAAGAAGTCTAAATGTTCTTTTGTCTTGAGATTTAGGGTTTGAGAAACATAGACCCTAATTGGCCCAAAATAGGGTTTTAATGACATATGAATACAGAATTTGATAAATAGAATGTCTCACTAAATGATTTTTAGTATTTTATGTGTAACTTTGATTTAGCTCCAATTTGGATATGATTTGGATATATAAAATGTAAACAACATTGGAAAATATCAGAATTTTTAAAGAATGTTCTGACATGTTTATCGGCTGAGTTTCAAACTCGACCGATTACATTTTCTGAATGATATAGCAGTGTGGTAATTGAATTTTATCTTTTTATTGGTGCATCCAATTGATCTCAAATTTTAACTGTTCTTGAAAATCATAATTTTAGACACTCTAATAATTTGGCATAATTTTTGGATGACTTTTGACCTCTACAGTGAGGGTGTCGGCCGAGTTTACAACTCGACCGAATCTGCTGCAGACTGCAATATAACAGTGCACTGTTTGATTTTTAATTATTTATTGGTAATTCTAAATGATCTCAAATTTTTACTGGAGGTCTGAAACTTCATTAGGTATAACATATAAAATTTCCAGAATTTTTGGAGCTTCTTTTAGCTATTTAATAAACGAATTACAGAAACTATTGTGAAAACTGAATTTTCAGCCAGCATAATTAAAGTTGAGTGATGGGTTAATATGCTATGGACCCAAGCAGCTCAAATTGATCTATATGATCGATCACACACACAATAATGCTATGATACTGATATGGACCAAAACCCTAGAATGATTAAAGTTGTAGTAGTTTAAGGGATATCACTAGTGATGTAACCGTGAATACTAGTATCTTTGTAAAATAAGACCTTGAGATTTGTTCTATGAAAAGTAAACTGGCTTTGATAGTGATCTAGGGTTTTGAGGTAGATAATCTGAACGGTACATGAGTAACATGTAATGACTTAGAGAAAAGAGTAAAACATAAACCTAAAATGTAACTATAAGAAAGTAGCATAGAAATCGGAGTATTACCCGATATATGATCTGCAGAAAGCTGATGTAGTTCATGTTTTTTTAAGACATGGCGTCACTATCTTTATGATGTGACAATAGATTACCACCCTGATAAAGAGAATGTGGTGAATGATGCTTTCAGAAGAAAGTTAAGTTCAACGGTTAATGCATTCTCTATGGCAGGTTTCAATTGAGATCTGTTAGTATAAATGTGGAGGTTGAACTTAGACTTAGGGGTGACAACACAAAGTGATTTGATTGTACAGATGTAAGTTAAGCCTACTTCTTATGATCAGATCAAGGAACTACTAAAGGATGATAGTGAGTTAAACCAGACCATGCATGATATGATAGGAGGAAAAGAGACCAGAGTTTAAGTTTTTAAGATGATAAGGTGTTGTATTAGCATGACATGTTGTGTGTACCTTGAGATAGTGAATTGAAAGAAAAGATTCTTATGGAAGTGTATGTATTGATGTATGCTATGTTTTCAGGACACACTAAGATGTATATGAATCTCAAGAAGTTGAAATGGATGGTCAGATATGCAGAAGGATGTAGCTGAGTACGTGGTTAGAAGTAGTGTGTACCAGTAGGTTAAGGCTGAATCCTAGAAATCTATAGTTACCTTGTAATCTTTTTCTATGCCTGTATGGGAATGGGAATTTATCACAATGGATTTTGTGGTAAGATTACCTAGGACACCTAGAGGTTGTGATTTGATATGAATGATTGTGGATAGACTAAATTAGTCTGCTCGCTTTCTTCATATTAAGTCAACCTTTGATGTCTCGAAACTTGACTAAGATATACATGGATAAAATAATTAGGTTGCATGGTAATCTAGTTTCAATCATATCATATTGAGATCCTAAGTTCACATCTAGGATTGTAGAAACAGTTGCATCGTGCTTCGGGCACAAAGATAAGATTCAGTACAACCTTTTTACCCGCATACGGATGGTCAGTCTGAGAGAACCATTCAGACTCTTAAGGACATGCTGAGAGCATGTGTTATGCATCTCAGTGGAAGTTGGGAAGAACATTTAAGTCTTATAGAGTTTGCTTAGTGTGAATGTTGAGTTTAGAAATACACAAATGATAATGGTTCGGTTTGAATATAAACACGGGCAATACAAATTTGGTAAACCATTAGGTGCATGATTTCAAGATAGTAAGATAGCATTAAAATATGCAAATAAACCTAGTTGCATGCTTCATGTTATGTTAATGTGTGTGACCTAACATTTACATGAATTGGCACATTTCTCTGAGATATTATTAGAAATTCTCAAGTACTATTAAATATTTGTGATATGATACGAAAATAACTCTTAATTGAGTTATGTGGTGCATAAACCAGGAATTTGGTTAATATGCACGTACTTCGAGAAATTTCAGATAATTGATAAATATTACAGATGGTTTCTTATAAGTGGAGTAAATTACTCTTATTGATGTAATAAGATGTTCAATTACATGAATTCAGTATGTATGTGTCGAAATTTGATTTGAGTTTGGAATATTTATGAATTTTAAATCTGTCTGCATGCATGATATAAAGATTTCTCAGTAATTACAATGATTTTGAATATACTGCTCTGCCAGTTCTAGAATGATACCGTATTGTTATTTGAACTGCAATCAAACAGATGAGATAATGGAAACCCTAAGAGTAGGGTGTTGCCATGTGATTAGTGAATGAGATAACCCTAAGAGTAGGGTGTTGGCATGTGATGAATGAACAAGAAAAATGAAACCCTAAGGATAGGGTGTACGATGAATCAAGTATCTTGATATCAATTTTCATTAAAAGATGTGATGATGTTTAACAATTAAATTGCATGATTTAATTTTAGTACCAAATTGGCATGCATTCTGTTTATTTAAGAATTTCAGTTTGTCTGCATGTATACTATAATAATTTCTCGGTAATTACCGTGAATTGAGATACTGTTATAACAGTTCTACAAAGACAATGTATTGTGATTTGATCTGGGATCAGATCAGATGTGTCCCATGTTGAGGGACCAATACCGATAGTTGATCAGTGGATCAAGAAACTCAAGAATCGTGATATACCATTAGTGAAAGTTCTGTGGAGAAATCTTAACCTAGAAGAAGCTATGTGGGAACACGAGTCAGAGATGAGTAACAAGTTTCCTTTCTCTTTTAGGAATTTCGGGACGAAATTCTTATAAGGGAGGGAGATTGTTATGACCCACGTTGAGGTTAGCCATTAAATACCTCTATTAGCATGAAACACCTTGATTAGTGTTGAGTATATTATTTAATAGCATGGTTAATCAAGATAAGCTAAGTCATGAATTATTAGTTGAGATTTAATCATCTGAGGTAATGAATGATAATAGTAATGATGATTATTAAGTTGAGTAAAGTGATTTTTGGATGCAATTGGAATTTTGAACTAGTAAAATAGTATAATTAGCATGCTTCCATTCTTTAGTATTGTAGTGGGCCTCATTCTTGAAAAGTTGCAAAAGAAATCACGCTATTTGAACCTCTGAGGAAAAAGTTATAAGGATTTTCAGTTCCTGGGGTCAATTTGCAATTTTCCAAGTTTTTCCTTATAATCATTTCCTTTTTTCTACTTTCTCGCTTAAACCTTATCCCCTCTTCTCCTGTTCTTCTTCCCGATGGAACAGGACCCGCACAGAGCGGCGCCCAGGTAACAGGTCGACCGACCTGCAGCAAGGAGGAGTGGGCGGCCGATTTTCGCTCCCTAGCCCCAACTCCGCGGTCTTGTCCTCCTCACCTTCCCTCACCCTTATTTCTTCATCCACCTTTTCCACGCCCTAGCGGCGCCATAACACCATCCTATCTGCAGCAGCGCCTCCCTACCGCAGCAGTAACTACATGCCATCGCAGCAACCAGGGAGGTAGTGGCGGCCGATTTTTGGAGCCTGTGAAGACCCTCTCTGCTGCGCCTCGCTTCTCCACTATCTTCTTATCTCCAACCTCGCCCCAACCGCAGCCTTGACCTGCAGGGCGACGCCCCTAAGAAGAAGGCGGCTAGTAGCAATAGCTGCACTTGCAACAGCGCCGGCCAGGGGCAGTTCTGCCCGAGAATCGCCACAAAAATGGTGCCAAGGAGCTCGGCCACGAGTCCCGAGTGCAGATCTGCAGCCATCAGCTTGATTAGCCACCCATCCAAGCTCCTCGTTCAACCTGTTTGTGAAAAACACGATCTGCTCTTTGCAATTGTTCTGAATAGATCCGAATCGGGGTTCGATTGGCGCACGAAAGAGCAAGGTAAGACCAGAACGGAGCTCAGTTTTGAGGATAGAACTAGAATCCGTAGCTTAAGCCAAGACTTAGTTTTTGATCGAGTTCATTTTCAATGAGTTTTCCGTTTCTGCACAGGTTGCATGGCGTGCAAAGTTACAGGAAGCGGAACGAGTTTCTGCCCAGGTTGCACGGCGTGCAAATCAGTTTGCACGGCGTGCAAAGTTGCAGAAAAGTAGAACAAAGGTGCACTGAAGGTGCACGGCGTGCAGCCTAGGTGCACGGCGTGCACGCTGCTGTAAAGGGCAGAATTAGGCGTGTTTGTGGATGTTTTCGGTGGTTACGAACACACCGAAGTGGGTGAGTAGTAGTTCATTTAGAAATCATTATTTAACTCAATTTAAATGCTTAATTACTTCTGTATCAGTTAGTATAACTTTTAAACAGTGTAGTACATACAATAGAGTATGTTAGATTCATTGGAACTTGAAATACTTGATATGCTTAATGAAAATGATGAAATTTCCTGTATTATAGTTGCAATGTATTTGCTGATTTAAAAGTAGACGTTTAGCATTGAAACTGGATAAATGATACTGAATCATGTTTAAGGATGACAAAGGATATACATGTGTTTCAAGTGAATATTCAGAATGTGCAACTTGCATGAAATGTGGTATTTTTGTTTATATGGTTATATGTTAATCAGTTAATAGACTTAGGTGCCCTAACACCGTAGAACCCCTTCTGAGAGGTCTGCATCCAGGGGGGTGAAACTCGTGTTGCAACAATAACTGTACTTGTGTCACGGTGGCACGAGGATAGAGAGAGACAGTGTTGCAACAAGAACCGTGCTTGTGTCACGGTGGCACTGTGGAAAAATAGGGGTTATTCAACATTAATCTGTGCTTGTGTCACGGTGGTAACCCGGTAAGACTCTTCGCCTGTGTGCTCAGGTTTGAGGAGGAGTCTAGAGTTCACTCTTTTGAGAGTGTAGTGAGGCCTTGTGAGCCTGAGGCCTTGTGAGCCTGAGAGTCCTGCAGCAGACCAGGGCTGGCAGTCAGACTTAGCATTCCCCGGGTGTGTCGCTAAGTCTTGTACGGTGGGATCGTAGTTCGCTACGGATCTTTATATGCAGAGTACACTGCATATGATTAGGGCATAATAAAAATATAAATATGAATCACATAGGATCACAGTAAATTTAATATGTTAAGAGATTTGAACTTCTATGCCAATTCTCTATAATTGTTTAATTGTTTAAGACATCTGATGTTGCGTAGAAATGAGATAGTTATCTGTAAATCTGTTGTGACATTTGAACTGCCCTGTTTAATATTGCATTTATGCTTTATTTCAACTTTATATAATTGATGAGTTGTTTAGTGATAGCTAAATGAAAGGCTATTCACTGAGCGAGTAGGCTCATACCTCTACTCAAAACATTTTCAGGTCGTCAGCAGCAGGAATCTGAAGGATCCTTTCATCTTAACGCTTAGTCTGTAGAAGGTATATGTAGTTAGTAGTTAGAGGTCTCTTATTCCTTTCCCCTCGATCCTTGGGACATGGTGTGGGTGAGAGAGAATGTGTATAAAGATGTAAATTAACTGTCATGCTTTATTTTATGTCGAACAATGTAATATGTTGTAGATTTTCTGTATATTGCTAGTCAGTTTAATAAAAATGCTTCCGCAGTTTGTTTAGTTTCATTTTACAGCATAAATCAGATTTTTCTATTAATGTCTTTAAAATGTTTTAAAAAGTGAAGAGAGGTTGGCTTATGTGTAAATCCCATCCTGTCGCGTCCTAATCTCAGTTATTAGTGGGTAATGCGAGATCGGGGTGTGACACTTGTATAGGAATATACTGATGCAAGCTTCCAAACAATTAGGAAGATTATCATTTGCATTCACTTTTTTTTAAATGGAAATGTTGTAAGATGGAAGAGTTCTGAGCAAGTGATAGTAGATATACAATTGAGTTCAGATATAGAAAATAAATCAATATGGATCAATAAGTTTGTTACTAAAATTGGGGTGGTTCCAACCATTGATGATGTTATAGAGCTTTATTGTGACAAAAATAGAGTCGTCTCATAAGATAAGGAATGCAGATTGTATAAACATTTTAAGAACATACATAACATTACTATATTTTAGGAGAGATTCTATATATGAGGAGATGTGTCACGACACTATTTACCTAAATCCTCACTCCTAATGTCTTGACAGTCAAATGTGAGAGAAATTGAGCATCCATCTTTAGAATGGAAAATAAAACCATAATAAACCACATAAAAGAACCAAGGCATTGAACAACATGACATATCAAAAGAAACTAAACTAATACTTGAGAAAAAGATCTTCGTCCCATAACCATATAAATTCCATTTGCATGTCATTTGTTTTCATCAGAGTAAGAGTGCAAGATAATCATATAAGAGAAGAAGCAATGATCATTGTAATATCATCATTATTTACCTGATACCTAAAATCATAAAATGGGTACACCAACACAACTATGTTGAGTATATTAAGAAAACATATAGAAGTCACAGGTTTAAGGGAACATATATTGCTTAGATAAAACTAAATTGAATTACAAGAAAGAAAGAAACACCATTAAATATTTTCCTTTTTACGTGCAAGCATGTTGTAAGTGCATTTCCATTATACTAAATAATATCATATTGCCATTGATAGTCTTCAAAAAGGAAGGGATTGTGAGTTTCATTGTAGCCAAGGCTACGAATGATACATGTTTCAATGTGAGGGACTACTTGATGAAAAGTCACTAGTTAACCATTTTATCACCATAAGCCACCCTTACTTAACAAATCAAGTGAGACCCAACCTTGTAACCTTACCCCAAGAATACATGTAGGTGCACAAGATTTGTATAATGAAAAAGTTTGATTATGCTTCAAGTTTGTTTAACGTAGTATGATCAAATTGAAAGCACTAATAAAAGGGAATAAATATCTCAAACAAGTATATATACCAATCGTTTTAGATTACATACATATAAGAAATTTTTAATAGCACTAGTCTGACCAATAGGAGGATAAAAATGTACCTTGATTAGAGCATGAGATTAACCATTTGATTCAGAAAACCATATATAGCAATCTTGACTAGATATTCAAAATTAAATCGATGAAGTGATTCTGAGATCACAAATAATTGTTATTGGATTAGCATCAGCAATGTTAGGCCTCATTAAGCATTTTCATGGTGGTTGGATGTGTCACCTAGGTCTAGGTTCCAATTCCTTCAATATATCAGAATAGGTCATGCATGTATATTATACAGGTTGCATCATACATCATGGTTTCACCAAGAACCTAGGGTGAGACATCACAACAGAGATTAGGGATTCGTAATTAGGATTAAGAGATATTATAGGAGCAATCATAAGATTTGAGCAAGATAGTCAACACAAGCATAAACTTTGTCATTTTTCAATTCATTTCATGCAAGATAGTCATCATTAGAGTATGAATGAGATCCACATGGATTAGGTGTCCAAAGCATCATCAAGCTACTGATTTAAACGCATTATATAACATGGATAATCATTAGTATGAGATTTGTACAAGGTTAGATCTCAAGTTAGCAGTGTGTGCATTAAGGCCATGTTTCATTCAATATTTAGGCCACATAGTCACAAAAGGGGTGCAAGAGTTATCCACATGAAGTTTTAGGGGTGCAAGGCATCCAAAGTCACTGATTTGGAGTTCACATAATCATTTTGAGCATTATTGATCTAATACTAGAACAAGGTTCAAAGATCATCAGGAAGAGTCCATAAATGTCCCATATTATGGTACTTTCATATCACTAAGTCAAACTAGAGTATAAGTATGAAAAAGTTCGAATCTTTGCACATCAAGAAGTATCAGTTACTGATTTAGATGAAACATAATGATTTTGTGAACAAATGATTAAGTTTGAGCAGGAGGTCAAGGATGCTAGAATTAAAGTCCACATTAAGTATTGCTTAGAGTCAAAAGCTCACTTTAGGTACACATTTGAGATCGGGGTTGGAACTTTGCTTATTATTCATCAAATCTTACTAGTCTATACTTACCACAAAGATTTGGAGCATATTGGATCAAGGTTGAGTGTGAAATATCATTAAACAATATAAAAATGTATCATTTTTAGCATTTCAGTAGAGCTACGAGTGAAATCAGGACATGAAACTATTTTTAATGCATAGATCTCATTTTATGATCAAAGTTTGCATATCGCATGACATATTTGTCCCATGGATGTATTTTTTTATTTTTGTAATATTAGGATTTGTGTCACAAATTTCTTCTTCTTATACAAAAAGTTAGGATCCTAGATGATGATAATTAGGGTATTCAATATTAAAAAAAAGTGTGTTCTAGTTGTAGTTATACACTCAACTTTAGTTAACAAAGCTACATTTGACATTTCATTAAAACTAGTTAATCAATTGAGCAGAATGTGACTCAAAGTCATCCAATTTTTGGTAAGAGAGGTTATTAAATGAAATTGAGAATATTATGACCATAGAAGTGCATTGAGTACTTTCATATGAAATCCCACTTTGTCACATTCTCCCCACCTGAAAAGGAATATTTTCTCTAAAATTCAAGAAAATACTCAAAAATTATTTGGACTTCACATTCTATATCATAACCATAATCATGACTTCAGTTATCAATATTTTTCTAATATCAATAAACCAACCATTGATGTCCAAGCATAGTCACACAGATCACCAAGAGATCACAAATTGGAGATATCACCATGTAGGCTAAGCAATTAGGTCTCTTTGACTCACAAACAAGGTCATGACTTTCATCCCAACATTTCTCTTTCTAGCTTCTACATTGTCATATGTGGGGTTATACATCCATGATTGTGATTTCATATTCCAACAATTTGAGACAAACATCATATTTAAATATTTGTGGTTTCATATCAAAAAGTGGAAGGTCCCAACCTAGTCCACATGAGAGTTTATCCATAATTCATAAGCCAAGAGGTCAATATAATCATTTATTTAGAGATATCAGAACATGAAAGTCATCAATAATATCAAGGCTGATCTAAACATCCAAATATGGTGATCATAGGAGTCAAATCAATACCAAAATCAATAACCATGAGTTATAATTTCATAAGTCAATATCAGAGTCAGAATTTGGACAATGAAAGTCATACGTCCAAACTTTTGAAGCTAGGGTTTGTGATCATTCATCCATATAGAAAAATTGATCAACACTTGGTTAATATTTGAGCAACATTTTGAGACAATGAATATCGAGCTCATTATTGTGGTATTATATGTTGATGAATAATTTAGACCTATTGATTCTCATAAATTAACTGCAAGCTATAGACAACATCATTATATTTCAAGATCATCATTAAATCAAGATTCAAGATCAAGTATCAATATCATCCTAGATTTGACATATTAGGGACGCAAGTCAAGAAGTCAAAATTGTTTGGAAGGGTTACCTTTCCAAAAATATAAATATCCAACAAGGTGAAAAATTAGGAATATTCCTAATAGGTATATGACCTAGGTTAGGTGGTTATAAGAAAAGCAACTACCCTAATCTAGCACATTTGTCCTCATAGTCATGAACAATCAATCTTATCAAAATAGGAAGAGTATGAATTATGAAATCTTATTTCATAAGGTCATGAGACCAAAAATTGATATCATCACAGGGTGAGAATGTTTCAAGATTTTGCAATATCAATGTCATAATTGCATTTCATTCCTTTCATGATCAAGGTAAGGGTATATTTGGAATTTGGAAGTCAAATTGGGCACTCCAAGAGTTATAGCATAATAATGCAAGATTGAGATACATATTTATAATGTTATTCAAAATTTAGTTTACAAAGAGGTGTTGGGATAAATAGGGAAAATCTCTCTTGTATAAAAGTTTGTCATCATGGTTTTGAGAGTCTAAAAGCATAGTCATTTCAAAACATGATCACGGTACAAACAGGGTAAAAGTTTTCTTGGTCATGTTGGAGGTTTGATCAACTATAGGGGGAATGTCGACTTAATCAATAGAGACCTCACCAAAAATGATGTGATAAAGCATGAGTTCTCCTCATCTCGTCATATTAAGGATCACTATCATATACCTCAAACATAGGAAGCCCATAGGTAATATTTAGTCAATGGAGTTTGCATGAACTGAGGGGTTGTACCTGAGTACTTAACTTCAAGAGTACTTTCATTAGTCTTAATTGGGTTTCAATTTACAATACGAGCATGGCATCATTATCATCTTAAATGAATTTTACCAATTTAGTTTTATTTTCCCCATACATAGGCTACCTAAAATTGAGTTATTATTGAGAAATGTTTACTAGAGTACACTCACATTTAGAAGCTAACTAATTATCACTTAATTAGGTGGATTAGTGTAGTCCTTAAATAAGAGACAAAATAGTGCCATGCTATTATTACTTATTATTCATATTCTATATGGAAAAGGCATAGTCTTCTTTTTTTTCAAATTATAAGACTCACTAAGCATTGTAGGGAAAAATCATTAATCCATTCTTGGATTCACATTGGCCAAGTAGGTATACAGAGGAGACCTCAACCACTGCATCTAGGGGGATAGGAGTTGTATCAACCCCTCGACATTGACTAGCCTCAACACGTCAGCTTCACCATTATGAAATTAGGCTTTCCCTAGGATCTTATGAGCAATTGAGCTTTAACCATACATACTACATATGTGATTTCTCTGATACCGTTTGTCATGGAGCCATTTGTGACCTAAATCCTCACTTCTAATGGCTGGACTGATCAAGGCGAGAGGACCCAAGCATCTGTTACCAGAATAGAAAATATCACATCACATATTCATTAATAAAACCACAATCCAAAACATAGAAGAACCAAAGGTATGAAATTTCATGGAATATCAAAAGAAGATAAACTAGTAAAAATATCTTAGTCACCATGATCCAAACCATATGAGTTCCATTTGCATGTCATTTGTTTTCTTTAGAGAAAGAGGAATACGTTATCATATAAGATCAGAAGAAATGATCATGTAATAGTGTGATTGTGTACATTATACCTAAAATCATAAAATGGGTACACATCAGCACAACTATATTGGATACACTAAGAAAACATATAAAATCGTAAGTTTAGTAGAACAAATATTGATTGGCTAATACTTAATAGAATTACAAGAAAGATAACAAAAAAATTCAACACTTCATTCATAACATTCAAGTGCATTTCCATTATACTAATCAACATCATTTGCCCATTGCTTCCTAATGAAAGGGTTTGTGAGGGTTATTAAAGCCAAACCTAATCATGACACATGTTCCTACGTGAGGGACTACTTGAAGAAATGTCAAGAGTTAACCCTTTTATCAAAATGTACCACCCTTACTTGACAACTCAATTAGGGAACCAACCATTGAGTCCTTATGCTGATAAGAATACAAATAGGTGCACAAGGTTTGTATAATAAACAAGATTCATTTTGTTTCAAGTTTGTACAATGTAGTATGAACAAAAACAAAGTACTGATCATAAGGAATAGGGCATTCAAACAAGTACATATATCCAATCATTTTATATTACATGCATACAAGCAATTTTTAATGCCACTAATATGGCCAATAGAAGGAAAAAAAACATACCCTAATTAGAGTAGAAGATTAACCATTTGATTTAGAAAATCATATATGATAAGATTGACTATGTTATGGCAATTAATTTGAAAAAGTGATCCTGAGATTACAAAAAAGTTTAATAGGATCAACATCAGCAAGATTAGGTCTCATTAAGCATTCTTATGGTGGTTATATGTGTCACCTAGGCATGGGTTCTAATTCCTTCATTACTGTTTTCAATATCTTAAACTAGGTCATGCATGTGTATTATAAAGTTAAATCATACATCATGGATTCATCTAGAACCTAGGGTGACACATCACAACTGAGATTAGGGTTTCATGATTTTAGGGCTACATGATCTTAGAGGAGAAATCATAATATTTGAGTAAGATATTCAACATAAGCATCAATCATTTTCATTTCAAGACATTTCATGCAAGATAGTCATCATTAGAGTATAGAAGACATCTAGTCAGATTAGGTTTAAAAATATCATCAAGATACTTATTTGAATGCATTATATATTATGAATGATCATTATGGAGAGGTTTGTATAAGGTTAGATCTCAAATTAGCAACATGTGCATTAAGGTCATATTTCATGCAATATTTAGGTCACATGGTCACAAAAGACGTACAAGAGTGATCCGCATGACATGTTAGAGGTGCAAGGCATCCAGATTTCCTATTTTGGAGTCCACATAACCACTAAGAGAATAATTGGTCTATTATTAGCACAAGGTTTAAATATCATAATGAAAAGCCCATAAATGGCCCATTTTATGGTAGATTTCATATCCTTAAGTCAAAATAGAGTACAAGTGTGAAAAAGATCGAATATTGGCATGCCATAAAGTATAAGTTACTGATCTAGATCCGGAATTACTTGGGGTACAAGTGATCAAGTTCGAGCATAAACTTAGGGATATTAGCATTGAAGTTCACATTATGCATCATTTAGAATCAAAAGCTCACATTTAATTACACATATGAGATCAAGGTTAACACTTGGATTATTACTCGTCAAATATTAATAATCTATAGTAAACAAAAGGATTTGGAACATATTGGTTCAAGGTTGAGCATTATATATGATTAAAAATATCAAAATTGTCATTTTAAAATATCAATAGAGATACGAGTGAAATTAGGCCATTCAACTACTTTTAATGGATAGATCTCATTTTTTTATCAAAATGCCCATATTACATGTCTTATTTGGCCCAGGGATGTATCTATTCTAATTTTTGTAAGATAAGGGTCTTTTCATGGATATTGAAGAGGGAGGGGAAAGAAAGGACAAAAATCATGGGCCATTGGATCGCAATCAAACTTGATTGAATTGCACCAATAGATGGTATGGGTCGTGGTTGGGTTGGCCCATGAATGATGGTGAGAGAGGGGCGAGATAGAGGAATGGGTACTGCTTATGGGGTGTTGGATTGAGCATCATGATGACTCGCCCCACATCCAACGACCGTGAGTCATCATCCCCACTAGTGTTGACCCCCAAAGAGGGGTGGTCCGGTGTGGCGGCACTGTGATGGCATATCTCAATGGAGATGAGTGTTTTTGAGAGAGAGGGGAGTAAGTCAAGAAAATAGGCTCACTAGCTTCACATCATCCTTGTGAACTTGATAGGGTCCTTGTCTAGGAGCTGGGTGGTCTAGAGGCATGGCTACACTTTGTCAAAAGTGCTTCCAGGTGTGGGAATATGAAGGAGAAGAGGAGAGATCTAAAGAGCACAAAAACATGCACAAAGAGGGTTTAAAGAGTGAGTGGTTAGGAGAACTCATTGTGGGGTCCAAGTGAGAATGAGATGGTGTATATGGTGGTCAGGCCACCTAATCTAACCACCTTCTCATGTCCTTGGGAGTAGGTGGGGAAGAAGACATGTTTATCATTCGATCAAGGTTGAATCTATGGCCTCTTGATCAAGACACATGATTGATCAAGTGAAACTAATGTGGATTGATGACATGGGAGATAAATATCCTCCAATCTGTGCTCTCTCGTTAGTCAAGAGAGGGGGTGGTGGATCTCTGACTCATTTGAGTCAATTTGAAAATAAAAACAAAATTGTATTTCTTGAGAAAACTTACAAAATTCATAACTTTCACATGTAACTCCAGTATGCATGAAATCTTCACCTTGTGTTAAAAATTTCTTATACTTCTAATATAAAGAGTTTGGATCCAATATAATGATATTGAGGGTATTCAATATTCAAAAGCATGTTTAGAAATGTAATTATATAGTCAACAAAGTCAATTAAGCTAAATGTGGCATTTATTCAAAACTAATTCATCAATTGAGTGTGATGTGATGCAAAGTCATCCAGTTTATGGGGAGAGAGGTTATTGAATGAAATTCGGTATATTATGATCATGGAAGTACATTGAGTACTTTAATATGAAATTCCACTTTGTCACATTCTCCCCACCTTAAAAGGAATTTTTTCCCCAAAATTAAAGGAAATACTCAAAAGAGATTGGGACTTCACATTCTATATCATAACCATAATCATTACTTCAATCATCAACAATATGCTAATATCTAGAAACCAAGCATCAATGCCCAAGCACAGTCACATAGATCATCAAGAGATCACAAATTGTAGAGATCGCATGTAGGCCATGAACACAGATTGATAGTATTTTCAATATTAATTCCATGTGATATTTCCTACATCAAATCCAAGGAACTCCTAAAACTAACTTTAAATGATAAATTTACATTTTGGGGGATATACACCAGAGTTACTAATGTTTTACCCCGCATTTATTATTAAAAACGAAGACTAACATTTTGACTATAATATTCTTTATTAAGGAATTGTTTTTTGTCTATATATAACTAAAAAAAGTTTTGACATGCTACCAGTTGTTTGATAAAGTATCCAGAATCAAATTGTATTCCTAATTGAGAAAGTAGTGGTGATTGTTGTTTGTCAATTTCTAGAAGGCATTAATAAATGTATTAGATTATATATCATTAATCTAGACTTATACTAATGGGTAAAATGAGTGAAGTGGGTGAGTTAAATATTTTGCCTTTTTTGTCATCTTTAGAAGCAGGTAGATCAGGTAAATAGTAAACCAGTGGTGGATAATGAATATGCTTACCCTTACCTACACTGTTGGGTATGGGTAGTGTGTAAACAAGTTATATCATACCCATTTGTACCCAAAATCTCAACAGTCTATTACAGATCAAGAAACATAGATTGAATGTTCAAAGGATGACTATTATGTGTCTTGAATTCAATCGAGATACCTATGACAAAGGGATTATATAATCATACTTACAAGTTGAAGTTATTCTCCAACTTATTACAATTACCTAGGAAGTAAAAATGTGTTTCTAAATACTGTTCATTACTTGTGAGTACTTTGACATCACTTCCAATGTAATATGGAACCTAAGAGTTCACACACATACAGACCCATAAGAGAAATCAAGCTAGATATCACACTCATAACTAGAATGGTTATGGATTATGAAAAGATTGATATTGATCTAAACAATTAGCTGAACAAGTCATCCTATTACTCCACGGTAGTACATCAACCAAATTGATTGCTTGTCAATAAATTTGTTGATTAACCATTTGGGAAAATAAACAGCCAAATGAATGAACAAATCATCCAATTGATTGGTGTTTGAAAAACAAAAATAGGGAAGTCGAGCAATTGGGATTCCAGCTGATCTACTAACTCAATTTTGAAAAGGTTGTAGAATTTTGAGATGATTTGCTGGACTTCCATCTGATTGGCTAGAGTAATTTCTAATCATTACCTAATTTGACATTTTAGTGAGATTTAACTAGGAAGTTATTTGGGTTTTAGAAAAACCTATCACATGAGTCACCTGTATAAAGGGGTGGACTTTCAAAACTATTTATGGATATGGAGCATCCATGTCCTTGGGTTTTTGTTTAGAAATTTTTGTATTCTATTGTGCCTCCTTCTTAAAAACCCTAAAATTGACACCAATAATAGCCAAAAAGGAAGGTAGGCATTAGCATGAATGGTAATTTCAATGTCCTATTAAGTGCAATATCTTTTTGTAGAGAGAATGAATGGTGGATGATCATTAGTAGTATCAGTGGATGAGTCTGGGTGTGCACCTAAGAAATATTGATTCTATGCATAGTATGCATAGTCAATAAAGGAACAGAGTCGTTGATATGCACTAAGGTAAGAAGGAGAGGAGTAGGTGTTTCACTGTTCATGCTTTTCATCATGTGGTATATGGGAGGAGTCTTGGCGGATATAGTTGGTGATTTTTCCAAAACAATTGTTGTGATGCATCATTATAACTCATCATTTTCTCATTGAGCTCAAAGAAGGCATCTCGATTAGCTAAGGTATTTTTTTGTGTGGTGGAGGTTGGGTGGTTGGTGAAGGTTTTGATTAGCTAGAATCATGAAAAGGGTAGAAGAGGAAGATGCCAGGGATTTATCAATTCACTCCTTAATTTAGGCTTCACAAATCATGGTTCCCTTCTGGTTTGTCTTACATACAAGATCTCCAAAAGGAACTTTAGTTGTTTGCTCGATGTAACCACTAATCAAGTGTGTCTAGAGTAAAGAGGTGTTGTTGTGTTTTCAACTGAATCAAAGAAATTACATATAATGTAAAAGAATACCCCTTACTCGTTTCACCTTATCATTGTGAAGAAGACAATATATGAAAATTATAGTGTTCTTAGATATGTCATCAAGATTATGTTTAGGGTAAACATTGTAAGTGAATATAAGTGCAATGATTCTATATCTCTAGGGGATGGAGGACTATAGGGTTTTAGTCTTGTAATAAAGTGGATTGGGTTTTTATCCCCATTTTCATGTCATGCATTTTTGGAGAGGGTTGTAATACTTATAGAATTGTCAGAGTGTTAATATCTATAGTTGTGGCATACACTCTATTCCCAGTCGGTAACCTATTTGATTCAATGATATATTGATAGGGGATATTTTCATACATTTGAACTCAGATCCCAACATCACATCATAGAGTATGACTTTGAAGTTTTCTGGGTGGTAAGAGTGGTGTAGCTCCATGTTGGGTTTGCATAAAGATCATCCCAATTGAATGATTCATACATGGTTGTTATAACATGTTTAAGGAGGTGAAATATTCAACCTTGAGGGAGGAAAAGTTTTCATATGTATTTTTCCTTCAAAACACTACCATCATAGGCTCCAAAATGATGTGTTGATCAACCTAACAACTTTGTGTACCTCTTGATGGCTTAAGCATGTATAAATAGAATTCCATCAAAATATATAGATCTAGAATAAGTAGGGTTGGTGTTATGTTGCATCTCCTCCCATAGGTTCTTCCTAGGATTGGATATTCTCCTTTTCACAACATTCACGATGTTGAAGTGAGAAACATAAACTAGAATAGAAGAAATAGGGTTGGGGAAGTTGTGTAGTAAGGCGAAGGGACCAAGGAGGTCAATTTTAGGGCTAAGGTTGAGGATGGTGAGATGAAGGTGCCAAGGTAGTGGTGTCTATTGACTCAAGGTTTAAATTTACTAATCTCTTATTTTTATGATGACCAACCATTCCACTCATTTGTGTCTAACACTTCTACTTGAGTTGTTTCAAATTAGATAGACACACTCCAAATGCCTAAACTTGCACATCATAACTAGGAGAAATCAAGTCATACATGCATAAAGATCAAGATTGAAGAATAGATAGTTTCCTCCATATATCTTTTATGTAAATCACATGTAATGATTCTATGACTTATAATTAAGCTTAGAGTAAATTAAATCACTTAATTTGAACGTTTAAGCACTTTTTGGACATTTGTCAAAAGAAATTAAAGATTGGCCCATAGGCCGAGTTTGTCCTGGTGACAACTTAGTCGATAACATGTTTGGCTTTTGGAAAATGCCCAGGGTTAGTGGAGTTTGTCCTGGTGACAACTCGATCGACATCTACACGTTGACTTGTCATACAGTGCCATCGGTCAAGTTTCCCAAAAGACAGCTTAGTCGACAACATTGTATCGAAAAGTACAGAAAATTATTTCTAGCCATTGGAGTGTTGCAGGAGTCGAAACTATATCTGTTGGAACACCCAAAATGGCTAGAATGTTTTCTGAAGTGTCTCTAATGGCTATTAGGCAATCTCAACTATAAATAGGACTCCTTGGGCTTCATCCCGTGGTTAACCAAGAACTATGAAGGTCCCTATATTATAATTGAGAGAGATTTGTCTCCTAAGAGCCTCCATCCACTTTCATAAGCTTAATTACTTGCTACATCCATTAGAGTGAGTAGGATATTTGTAAGAGATCTAGTCCTACATGTATATATTGTGAGGCTCTCACTTCCTCCACCTCCCAATATCTCTTTCTACCATGAAGATGAAGAATCTCTCCCTTGGATATGAGAGGTGAAGAAGAAGGGAAGGAGTCCCTTGGTGAAAGCTTCTCCCTATTGAAGGTGAAGTCAAAGATGGAAAATCTAAGATAAGAGTGGGTAAATCTTTGAAGGTGGAATACTTGTTGCAAGAGTGGGTAAGTCCTTGGAGAAGGCGAAAGACTCATTGCAAGAGTAGGTAAGTTTGTGGTAAGGTAGAAAACTCTTGGTCATGGATAGGTAGATCCTTTGTAAGGTTATTGTCTCTCTTGTCCTCAAAGGGAATGTTAGGTACCCTTTACCTTGAATAGGGAGGTTTTATGTTGTAAGTCTTATAATGGAATTTAAGGAGTGAGACACGATTGAAAATCTTAGAGGTTGACCTCTCTAGGTAGTGGATGCACATCTCCTATTTTGGATGTTAGAACCACTATACATAGCTTGTGTTATCTTGTGCTTGTTCAATCTCTTTCTCCCTTGCTATGAATGTTTAGTTGCACTCAACGTTCTTGCTTGCAATATTTCTTAGAAATATCTTGAAGGTCTAATGAATTTTGTTTAAGTGGTTTTATCTATATTCACCCCTCCCCTCAAGAGGTAATCATAGATCCAACAGTGTGCAAATGTTCAAATACAAATATGGGCCAACACTACTTTTCTTAAAATGTGGTACAATGTTGTCAAAATGAATTTCTGGGAGGAAATCTCGGCTGAAAACAATACTTACACGTTCCCTATATGTATCATTGGATGATCTCCCTCACAACAAACTCCACCTAAGTCTTATATTAAATGCATCATGGCATTCATAAGCACAATGTGTAACTTCGAGGTACAAATATAAATATAAATATATATATATATATATGTGTGTGTGTGTGTGTGTGTGTGTGTGTTCTACATTTATTCAAATGAATATGAAAATCAAGATAACAAGGTTCTTAAGGGGTTTAACAATATTCTCAGTATGATGTAGAAATGTTGGTGTTGTACATGTGGTAAGTTATGTATGATTGTCATGATAAAATTGGATAATTGGATCCTAATATATATCTACAGTCTAATACAAAGCTTTAGGTCACCTACCTAAATGTTGGGGAGAATAGGGATTGTTAGATTCTGAACAAAGTCTCCCCTAAGTGCAAGGAAAGTAATCCCTTTGAATTGTGGTAGGTAAAAATACATGTCCCAGATGCATCAAAGTGTGAGAGTTTCTAGAAAATGTAATGATCTCCAAGAATAAAAGAAAATTTGTGACTTATAAATAGAACTAATATTTGCATTATTTTTAATCATTACAACTTTCAAAAAAGATGTCAAAAAATTATTAAAGTTTGTAATACGAAATTTTTGTTGAATTGATTCCCTATTAAAATAGGTTATACTCTAGAGTAGTAGTTTTATAGGAAATCAAAATACATATGACATTTAGATCAAGTATATAGGATGTATTATGTATGGCTTAACAGAAAATATGTTTCTTCGATAATAGTTGGTTCTAAGAAGATGATGGAACTGAGTAGTAAAATGTGTTTGGAAAAATTCTAGAGTCTAAAAACAAGTAGCACTTGAAATGTTGGTAGTAGTCATAGTTCCTACTGACAAGATACAACTTATTGTGGTGTATATTATTGAAGAAATCCATTAACATTGGAATATTTAAATATTCTAAATCAAACTTAATAACTTAAGGATTTATCTCTTGGTTGTATTATAACTAAATGCAAATGGAACTTCAACAAGCAATTCAATGTGAAGCAGATCTAATAATGAGTACAATGCCAGATTAGTTTAGAAGGGATCATACAAAAAGGCAGGAATGTATAAGTTTGATATGTGTTCTTTTGGTTCATAGATGACTATATACTCATAGAGAAAATACTTGTGTCTTTGAACAGAGTGAATTTATCACAACGCACAAGGAAGGATGTACATGTATCACATTGAATTTAAGAACAACATGGTGCAATACATCATAAAATCTCTAGTGTTAAGGGGTTTTTATTAGCACACCTTAACGAGGATATGGGTCACTCATTTGGCATCATGGTGGTATTTTGGTGGTAGATTTCTATGTGTGGCCCATATCTTTGCATGGGTGTTTGTCTAAAACCCAAAAATCTAGAGTGTAATGATCCATCTGTAGCACGTTGAGACTTCCAAAGCATGTAATATTATGTTTTTTTGCTCTAAAATACAACAATATTGTACTAGTATCCTGGTGATAGGAATGTTGGTTCCCACCAAGTAAACCCTAGATATTGGCTTGCAAATTTTGTTTACATACTCAACCTATCATATTTAAAAATATATAGAATGTAAGGTGAATATATTTTTCCTCTAGGAGTCAAATAGTGTATAGGAATTAAATTATTACAGTAAAAGATCAAAATGGAGTGTGAGTGGATGTGATTTGCTAAGCGTGATAGAGGAGAGAAAATCAAGATTTTGTGCAACGATTGGACTAAGTTGATTATGAGAATTTAAATAAGGCATTCATAATTATTTTAGAATTGTGCGCATGAGGATCAAGATAAGGTTTTCACAAGGTAGGAAAATGTTGCACGCGAGATTCAAATAGAGTGTGTACAAGGATTCAAATAAAATTGAGTGTGAGTAAAGGTGTTATCCTCTAAGTGTGTTAAAGGAGAGTAAATCAAGATGAAATGTATAGATTGGATTAATGTTCTCATGAGGATTCAAATAAAGTTTTCTTGAGGATTTGGGTAGTGTGTGCACGATGATTGGAACAAGGAAGAGGACTCAAATATGGTGCATGTGATATTCAAATAGAGTGTGTCTGAGGATCCAAATAAGGTTTAACTAAGATTCACTTAATTTGCAGACCGGGATCCAAATTGTGTGTATGAAAACTAAATAGAGTTTGTATGGAGATTCATAGAGAGCACACAAGAATTCAAATAAACTGTGTATGATGATTTGAATAAGGTTTAACTAGGATCTATATAAGGTGTGCATGGTATTCATATAAAGTGTGTACAAGGAATCAAATACAATGTTTATTAAGATTCAAATAGAGTGTGCATGAGGATGAAAATAAGATTGAACCAAGATTTATGTAGGGATGCATGGATCTAATTAAAGTTGAACGTTGATTCAAATAGTGTGCACAACATGATAAGAATAATATTGAATCATGATTTGAATAAAATTGTACTATAATTCAAATTACAAATATAGTGCACATCATGATTTCCATGTTGTTACATTGTGGTTCACATGAACATTGTAGTAGAATTCAAATATGGGCGTATTATGATTAAAATTGATCCTAAAAACCTAGGCACAATTTAATCTTAGATTGAAAATATTCATGTTTGGCAGTCTAGATGGTACCCCACTGGTATGAGTGTTGGTTCTCACCTTGTGCACCTATGTTTGAATTTCTATATTGTCTAATTATATTTTGTGTTCTACTCATCCCAATAGGTTTTAGAAAAAATGTAGGCTCACTAGGATTCAAATATGTTTTAGTATTCAAATAGTGTGAAGTAGGATTGGAATATGGTGGTAAAAGATATAAAAATTGTGGGTGAAGGTGTTATTCACTAAGTGTAATTAAAGAGAGTGAATCAAGATTTGGTGGAAGGATTGAAATAAGATGATAATGAGAATTCAAATAAATTGTATGCACACATATTCATGTATATGTGCATGAGGATTCGAATAAGGTTCTTACATGGATCCATATATGGCTCTTATGAGGAATCAAAAAGAGTGTGTACCATGTTTCAAATAAGGTTGAACTAGGATTCACATAATGTGCACACCAAGATCCAAACTATCTATATGAGTAATTGAAAAGAGTGTGAATGAGGATTCAAATAGATATCTCACAAAAATTCAATTTGAGAGTGTATTAGGACTCGAATTAGGTTGAATTAGTATTTATAGAAGGTGCACATTAGGATTCAAAAAGAGAGTGTACAAGGAAATAAATATAGTGTTTATGAGGATTCAAATAGAGTGTGCATGAGGATTCAAAGGAGGTTGTACCACGATAAGGTACACAAATACATCTGAATAAGGTTGAACTAGGATTTGAATAGTTTGTACAAATTAATAAGAATAAGATTGAACTAGGATAAAAATAACAAATAAGGTTCATAAAATGATTAGAATTTTGGTACACTATGATGTGAACAATGTTTTAGAATTTGAATATGGTTGGACTAGAACTCAAATATGGGTTCACTAGGATTTAGGCTATTATATTGCGTACAAAAACTAGATGGGGAATTTCAAAAAAAATACTCACACATAATTTAAATTTTGGAGTGAAAAGACTCGTGTTGAACGGTCAGAATGGTAGCCCAATTGTAGGTGGTTTATTTTTCACCCTGTGCACCTAGTTTCAATTCTCTGTATTAGCTAACTAAATTTTGATTTTTTACTCTTCCTATAATGACTAAAAGATGGTATGTGCACTAGGATTAAAATAATTATTCTTGGACTCAAATAATGTCGAATAGGATTTGCATATGGTGAACAAAGATTAAAGTAAGGTGTGAGTGAATTTGTTTCCTCTAAGTGTGATATAGGAGAGTGAATCAAGATTTGGTGTGAGGATTAGAGTAAGGTGCTCACTAGCATTCAAAAAAAGGTGTGCATGAGGATTAGGATGAGGTTATTTCAAGTTCTCTGACCCATCTTAACCTCCTAATTATGTTTTGTTTCTCTAATCATCATCTTGATTTCTGAATGGCATGATTTGTTATCTACATAATTAGTTGGTTGATGTTTTGTTAAGGATTCCATGTGTAAATTTCCATGGTTGTGGTTCTTCTTGCAAATTTTCACATAGAATATTTATCCCCCTTCTCCCTCTTGTTTGGATTTGGTTGGGTGGACTTACATCTCCCAATTAGGCATCATGTCTTTCCATCTATTAAGAACCTATGGAAGTGTTCTATATTTTCATTGGTTGAGGATCGATGAAGAGTTCCTTGTCTTTTCTTTATTTGAGAATCAACAGCGTTGCCTGCCTTTCCATCAAAAGAGGGCCTATGGAAATGGTTGATCTCATTGACCTATTGTTTCTTCATTAGTTATCTACTTATGGGGCATATGTCTTGTTGGATGTTGGATTTTCATTGGTTGAGTACTAATAAAAGTTTACACTGGCATCAATAACTGAAGATAGATGGTGGAGTGCCTTTCAATGAAAATACCAGGCTGAGAACTAATGATATGATGATGTTGATATTGGTATGTATGCCCACAGAGCCAATCATATGATGATTGGAATGAGGCATTAAATACCTAATTTGATAATAATAAAGGTAATTATGTCTATTATGTTTGTCTCAGTCATAATATGATGACACATACATACCATATGTCTAAAGAATGATCTCACTCGATGATGTATGTCTTCAAGTATGTGACTTGAATGATGAGATCATAGGGATGCTAAGAGTACATACATTCTTGTTATGTCCCTGGTCAGATATTACTATAGAAGCAAAATAGACAATAGTAATACATAAGACTAGAGTGTGTGTTGATTGGTGTTCGAATCTCATTACTCATGATATGTAATATCATGTCAAGCACCCAGGTACATGTTAGAGAATAGTGTATTGGACAGACCCACCATGAGAATGATACATCAAGACCATGGAATGGTAGTCAGAATCATCTCCCATGGTGATAGTGGTGATTATGTTTCTTAGACCTGAAGTCACTACATTCATCACATGTTGTTCATGTACTTTGACATCATCCACCGTGGTCCTGAATAAGGATTGCCATAAAGGTGGTGCACAGGTTCCCTGTGATACACATGGGGATTGAGTGTGAGTGATGTAGATGAGATTTGTCCCTCCTATAAGATATTGATATTCTAGGCCTCTTGGTAAGTGGGATTGAGAAATGTATGGCCATACTCATGTGATTCAATATGTGATATGTGAATTCACATGCATCTCAGACAGTTTACTCTAGTTCAAGGAACATGGATGGAATGTTGAGAGGATGACAATTCCATGCCTTGAGTTTAGCCCAGATACCAGAGACTAAGGAACTATATGATCGTGATGAGAATGATTACAGATTGTATGTTGAAGTTGTTCTCTAACTCTCTAAATTACTTGGGTAGAAATGATGTGGGACTAGGCACCACTCTTTCCTTGTGATGTCATAATTGGTTATGGACATTCACTACCAATGTAATTCTTGACCTATAGGGTCACATACATAGGATACACTTGGATTAAAGGAGTATATTCATGAATGATGTTTAGATTGAATACTAAAGGTGTTTAGGTATTCAATTAAACAACTAAGGTTCAAAATTGATTGACTAGACTCTGCATTGACCGTTTTAAGTGTTGAACCAATCAGTTGGAGTGTCATGTCAATTGGAATATATATTGGTTGAACTTTTCCTGAACTGGATAAGTGAAATGACCATTTCACTTGTGAAACAACTGTCTCACAATGTGAAATGATAGTTTCACTATGTGAGACGATCATCTCACCATGTGGGTCACCCGATTTAGTTGTCAGTTTGATTGGAACAAGGATTGATGTTGATGTCATATTTAGCATTAATCGGGCATTGAATGCCAATGTGATTCAGAATAGAAAACTACACGAACTGACCAGTTCACTTAGTGAACCAACCAGCTCATGCATTAACTGAGCGGTTGGGTGTGTGAACTAACCAATTTTCCGTTCATAGGTTCTAGAAAATTCATGATTCTAGATCCTTCTACTCCCACATAGACTGGGAAACCTGACCCTGGCCTCTACTACAATTAGAGTGGTACTGGGGGCTTCCCAACACACACAATTGAGAATCAGTTCCTTTCTAATTATGGTGACCAATAGAGAGCTCAAGCAAGTCCTACCAGTTAAAGGGAGGGATGGCAAGGGAGAGAACAACTGAGAACGATTATGGGAGAGCATGTCGGTGACTAGTATGCCGACAAAAGGGGACAACTCCTTCCTGTTGACTCTAGTAGCGCAATGTGGAGTTATTGGTGGTCCACATGGACTTCTCTAGAGGTGAGAGTCTTCTACCACTAGTAGAACTCTGTCAACTACCGTCTGTAGTGGCCAGACTAGGAGGTCGATGGAGATAACCGTTCGAGTGTTGTTGATGAAGAAGGAGCGAGTTACTGCCTAAAGAAGAAGCATGATGCTACTACAAGGATAATGTCATTGGACTTGCTCCAAGACCAGGTATAGCCTTGTATCCTTTCCTTCCTGGATACATTATTTTTTATACAATCTTATTATTTTGAGAAACGGGCATTTAATTTTTTTGTTTCTTCTGCCTATATTTGCGTCTGATTTCCCTGTAGTGGTATCATAGCCATGTCATTTTATGGTGTATCTGGGATTTAAATTGATATGATAGGATTTATTTTTATTACACATGATGTGAATATTAAACTGGTTAATGTACATATCTGATTAATTACCACATACACTCCATAAATTAATATATATATGATATATATGCACTTTACATGTGTCACCTTAAAATCAGTTTGATGGTGGATGTAAAGCATGGTTATGGCCAATAACCCCAGATCTATGTGTGCATGGTTGTGGTTGTTTATTCCTATTTTTAATTGGTATGTGTACTGAGCATCTATCTCCTTTCCAAATGTAAATTAATGAACTTCTTCCTATTTCCCCTTGAATGTAACTCAAGGTTTTCCCTTATACAATATAAAAAGAAATAGGATAGTTTTAATTTATGTTTCTTCTTAGGAAGATGTTCTACACTAGACAAACTGATTGAATGGAGGACTGAGGAGGATAGACAATAAGAGGTGAACCAATCAGCTGGTGGCCCAACTGACTGGCCAGAGAAGTTCAGTCACCACTTGGACCTGAGAACCAGATGATTGTTTCACAACACCAACTGAATCACCAGGAGACAAGTTGACCAGTTCAAGAGTTGAACTAATCGTCCCAGATTGGTTCAGCACATATCTTCATCAATAATGGGTTGCATATGATGTGGACCTTAGGTAGTAGTAATTCCTAATGGCTCTAAGGAATTACAATAGTATGACCATAGACATTGCTTGTGTGTTTTAATTATTACATGTTCACATTTGTGGTTATGGCATGTATGTCATACATGCTAAGTATGTTGTTATTGGATATACATATGTATTTATATATAAAATCACTCAATACAGTATTAAATCTTAGGTTGTTTCCATAAGCAGCACACATAAAAAGCTTATTGACTAAGCGTGAGCACCCCAAGGGCGGTGTGTTGTCTGTCTCATGGAAGTGTGATGGTAACAATGTTGGCCTGCCGAGCGGGGTGCATTACTATCATGTTGGCTTTTGATTCAAGCTTAACTATGTGGTCTTAATGAGATTAAGCACCAAAGGCATACAAATGACTATGGCAAAGAGTTGTGCATGTCATCTATCCAAGAATTGCATATGATACAATTGGCAAAAGCTGCCTACCTTAATAATTGACTATGGATGTTGGCATTGGTTGGGTAATAGTTAAATTTGTTTCGTATCTTAGTTCACTAGAAGGTTGTACATTGCAATATTCTGAATTGATACATGGGGGTTATTAATTTGAACAAAATAGTGGGAGTGATAATTAATTAAAGGTTTAATTAATATTTTTGACTTATCAAATCAAACAAATCAAAAATGTTTTGAAAAAGTTACAATATTTCTTTGTAGAATCTAATGTCAAACACAAACACATTCACATTGCAATCAATCCTTCATAAAGGATAAAATGGGATAAAATTCCACAATTGGTTGAAGACTTTAATAATTGTTCTCATCAATGAGCAAAAGCTCTACTCCTTGAAAGACCAGAGCTAGAGGAACCCAGTCCAAATGTGCCTAAGACTAAATTGGATGCTTACTTGAAGCATGCCAGTGATGTCATTAGACATTAAGCACCTTATGATATGATGTATGAACTATGAGTTGCATGAACAACATGATAAAATGGACATTCTTGAGATGGTAACACATCTTAAGAATCATGTAAAGCAAGAAAGTTATAATGTCTTCAAAGCATTGTTTGAGTGCAAACTAACAGAGGGAGATTTAGTAAAGCCCCATGTGCTTAATATGATTGGGCATGGGGAAAGACTGGGATTTTTATTAAGTCAAGGGTTGACCATAGATATGATTCTGCAAGTGTTTCCTAAATCATACAACCAGTTTATCAAGTGTTACTACTTGAGTAACATGGTGAAACCACTATCAAAGTTGCATGGCATGTTGATGCAAAAGCAAAATGAAGAAGGATACATCTGTGATGGTGATCAGTGGAAGTGAGTCCAAGGGCAAAGGCAAGGCCAAGAAGTATTGTGAGGCTAAGCTAAAGTCCAAGTCTTCAACACTCAAGTTATGGAGAAGGTTAAGTGCAAAGGAATTGTTCTTTTAACTTAAAGGATCAAAGGAAGAACAAAGAGATAGAGATCTCTAATTCATGACCCAATAAGAAATAAGCTAGAACTATAAGGAGCAAGAATTGTTGCCACTGTAGTTGGAATCTATCATTCATGGGCATATAATAGAATTACTGAATTGCTATTCTACACTTGACATTAATGAAAACATCATGTATCTTGTATGCACAAGGATAAGTGAATGTTTCATTTTAAAAGATGAGATCTTACATGGAAATGCCCTATGTCTTATAAACTATACTTGATAGTTATAGAGACAAATGTGTATGAAACCTACTGAATGACTTGATGACTCAAACAATGAATGCCTATAGCATTGTCATCTAGAGCACATAGATGAGAAAAGCATCTCTAGAATCCATATGGTGGTTATCTAGACTCTTTTGGTTATTGAGCCAATAGAGATATGTGATTCGTATTTATTGGGCAATATGACAAAAGCATCTTCAATAGATGTAGTGGGAGATCGACTATTCCATTAGGACTAGTACATACTTATGTACATAGACATTTTAGAATAAATGCTAAAGGTAGGTACCAGTACCTCATTATATTCACTGATTCTATCAGTAGGTATGGAAATTTTTATTTAATGAAATGCAAATGTGAATATTTTGAAGTGTTGATGGAGATTATAAATGAAGTACGTAACTAAATTGGTAGAAGTATTAAAATACTTTGATAGGATCGATGTTGAAATATTTAACAAAGACTTTGAGAACCTTCTGGAGATCATGATAATGTATCATGATGAGCTCCATCTGAAACACAGTGATAGTGTATCATGAAAGTGTATCAGAAAGAAGGAATCACACCTTGTTAAGTCATGGTGTGATTATCAATAAAATCTAGCTAATCTTCCAATTTTCTTTTCGACATGTGCTTAACACTAAACTATGTACCATTAAAATGGTTACAAAGACACCATATGAGATATGGCATGGTATGCGTCCCGATGTATTTTATAGTAATTAATAATGTAAAGCTTATTAAAGAAAATAGTTCTTGAGAATCTTTGTTCACAAATCACATAAATATTATTTTGTTAAATATTACTCTTATCCCAATCCAACAACAAAGTGTTTGTTGGTCTGGATGAATGCATTCCTAAGAGGAACTTAGTTCCAAAGGAATCGGTGGGAGAAAAGTAGAGATCGAAATGCTTGAGACAAATAAGATGAGATTGAACCTAAAAGAGGTACAGTAGGAACAATGAGAATCATAAGATGTTGTGTAATCTCAAATTCCTTATGTAACACAAGACCTCATAAATCTATTATAACACATCTAGATCTTGAAAAATAATGACATCTTCAAGAAGGTGGTAGCTTGATCATATATGATGAGTCAACTACCTATCTAGAAGCTATTTAGGGGCCAGAATATGAAGCATGGCTTGAGGACCATGAGATCCAAGATGGAGTCCATGTCAACCAACAAGGTATGACCTTGATGGATTCATATGAAGGGGTAAAACCCATAAGGTGCATTTGGGTCTTTGAGAGAAGACCAACATGGAAGGGTATATTGGTTGCAAAGAGTTTCAAGTAAGTTCAAGGTGTTGAACATGATGAAGTGTTTCACCAATTACCATGGTTAAATACATCGAGATCAAGCTTGTTGTTGTAGCTTATTATGACTAGTGAGGTTTGTCATATGGATGTTAAAACCACATTCCTTAACTGTAATAATTATAAGGATGTGTGCATGACACAACCTAAAGGTTTTGTAAATCCAATATTGCAAATAAAGTCTATAAGCTACAAAGGTCAATATCTGGATTGAAGCAAGCATATCATAGCTAGAATCTTATATTTGACAAGACAGTCAAAGGGTTTGACTTGAGTCAAAATGAAGATGAAATATGTGATTAAAAAATATTTAGTGGGAGCATATTTATATTCCACATGATGATGGGGAATAACGTCCTTATCCTATAAATGTTAAAACCTGGCTGGAAACACCTTCTCTATGAAGGGTTTAGGGAAGACATCCTATGTGATAGTGTTGATATCTATAAAGATAGATCTAGAAAGTTTCTTGACCTAAGAAATATCTCATACATTGGCAAGATGTTGAAAGGTTTCAGCATGCAAGAACTCAATGAGAGAAAACATATTCATATTCCATAGAGTTAGTCTCTCAAGGACCTAGTGTCTCAATTCTTATGAAGAATAGGAACACATGGAATAGATGTCATATGCATTCGCAATTGGTTCTATCTTGAATGCAATGTTATGTATCTCGTATGTATTGGATATGACGAAAGGATATCATGTTATCTCATATGTATTGGACATGATGAGAGGATATATATACCTATTTAGCAATCTTATATGTATTAGCATGACAAAAGGGTATATGTTAGTTGCTAGTGAGAGTCACTGGACTACCATAAAGAACATCCTTATGTGCTTCTGAAGCACTAAAAGGGTTGGTTCCTTGGTTATGGTAATAAGTAAGAGTTGGTTGTAAAGGGTTACACCGATACAAGCTTCCAAAATGACAAATAAATGATCACAATATATATTTATGTTTGACTCTAAAATAAGAATTATAAGTTCAAAAGGGTTCCAAGCTAATGACAGTTGTTTGAATCTACAATAGAAGTTGAGTATCTCCGTGTTACAAGAACAGTAGAGGATATTGTATGAATCAAGAATTTCACATGGGTGAACTTGTGCGAGGTTCCAACCATTGATGACACATTACAAATACTAATGACAACAATGGAGCTACGGGTTAGGTTAGTAATCTCATATAGCATACTACGGTACTTTCATATCATGCAAAAGGTTGCACGGTAAAGAGATGTGAAACTTGAAAAATACTGACTTGAAGAAAATGTTGCTAAACCCGCTATAAAAGTTCTTGCGCAGCAGAAACATGATGGGCATGTTAAGATCACTCAGAATAAGATGTGTGGGTGATTGGTTCTAAGTGCAAGTGGGAGTCAGTTGGTATGTATGCCCATAGAGACAAACATATGATGATTCGAATGAGGCATTAAATACCTAATTTGATAATAAGTAATGTAATTTTGTCTATTATGTTTGTCTCTATCATGAGATGATGGCACATACATACTAGTTGTCTAAAGAATGATGTTATTGGATGGCGTATGTCTTCAAGTACGTGACTTGAATGATGAGATCATACAAATGCTAAGAGTACATACATTCTTGTTATGTCCCTAGTCATATATTACTATGGAAGCAAAATAGACAATAGTAGTACATAAGACTAGAGTGTGCATTGACTAATGACAGAATCTCATCAGTCATGATATGTGATATCAAGCCAAGAACACAGGTACATGTTAGAGAACATGTATCAGACAAACCTACCATGAGAATGATACATGGAGAACATGGAATGGTAGTCGAAATCATCTCTCATAGTATAGTGGTGATTGTGGTTCTTAGACCTGAAGTCACTATATTCATCGCATGTTTTTCATGTACTTTTACATCATCCATTGTGATCCTGAATAAGGGTTGTCATAAAGGTGGTTCTCAGGTGCACTATGACACATGGGGATTGAGTGTGAGTGATGTAGATGGGATTTGTCCCTCCTATAGGAGATTGATATCCAGGGCCTCTTGATAAGTGGGATTGATAAATGTATGGTTGTACTCATATGATTCAATATGTGATATGTGAATTCACATGCATCGCAGATAGTATGCTCTAGTTCAAGGAACATGGATGGAAGATCTATATGATGACGATTCCATGCCTCGAGTTCAATCTGGATATCAGAGACAAGGAACTATACAATCACAGTAACACTGATCACAGATTGTAGGTTGAAGTTGTTCTCCAACTCTCTAAATTACTTGGGTAGCAATGATGTGTGACTAGGCACCACTCTTTACTTGTGATGTCATAATTGGTTTCCAACGTAATTCTAGACCTATTGGGTCACATGCATAGGATACACTTGGACTAAAGGAGTATATTCATGAATGATGTTTAGATTGAATACTAAAGGTGTTAAGGTATTCGATTAAACATCTGAGATTAAAAATTGACTGAATGGACTTTAAACTGATCAGTTCAAGTGATGAACTGATCGGTTGGAGTGTCAGGTCAATTGGAATCAATGTTGATTGAACTTTTACTGAAATAGACAAGTGAAGTGACCATTTAACTTTTGAAACAACCATTTCACTATGTTAGATGTCGGTTCACCCTTTGGGTCACTCGATTCAGTTGCCAATTCGATTGGAACAAGGATTGATGTTGATGTCATATTTAGTATTAATCTGGCATTGAATACCAATGTGATTCAGAATAGGAAACTATGTGAACCGACTGGATCATGCACCAATCAACCGGTTGGGTGTGTGAACTGACCAATTCACCATTCACAAGTTCTAGAATATTCATGATTTTTGACCCTTCTACACCCACACAGACTAGGAACCCTGACTTTGGCCTCTACTATAAATAGAGGGGTATTGGGGGCTTCCCAACACACATAATTGAGAACCAATTGCTCTAACAATTATGTCCTCTCTGGTTGTGGTAACCATTAGAGAGCATGATCAAGTCGCACCCATTAAAGGGAGGGACAGTGAGGGAGAGAACAACTGAGTACAATTGTGGGAGAGCATGTCAGTGACTAGTACGTCAAAAAAAGGGGACAACTCATTCTCGTTGGCTCTGGTAGCGCAACGTGGAGTTATTGGTGGTCCTCATGGACTTCTCTAGAGGTGGGAGGTTTTTGTCACTAGTAGAACTCTATCAACCACCATCTATGGTGGCCAGACCAGGAGGTCGGTGGAGCCAATCGTTCGAGTATTGTTGATGAAGAAGGAGTGAGTTGTTGCCTGAAGAAGAAGCATGATGATATTGTAAGGGTCATGTCACTGGACTTGCTCTAGGACCAGGTATAACCTTGTAGCCTTTCCTTCCTAGACATATTATTGTTGACGCTAACTTGGTGTTTTGCAAAATGGGCAGTTAAATTTTTTTGTTTCCGCTACCTATATTTGCACCCGATTTCCCTACTGTTGACAACAAATGAGGTTCCCGTGTATATCTTTGGATGGATCTATTGCATGTTTGGAATGATGACAAGGACTAACAATGTCTACCGATGGAATTATTTCCCACCTCTTCCTACAAATTAATGGGTTTGTTTACAGAATGTTGTTTCTACCTTCGACTTCTAGTGGAAAATGATGTTGTCTTCTACTGATGGTGTCATTGATGGTTGGATGGATTTGACACCTATTTTATATCCTCTAGGCCTAAATATATCCATCCTTTCTCTTACTTAATCACCTCATTTGTGTGAGAGGATCTCATCATGCTAAATCGATGTGAGACACCATTAGTTGACATTAACCAACAAAAATTCAGTGCCCACTGACCTTCGTCTACATTATTTCTTTCTTCCCCTTTATCTATAAATATCAACACCCTTACTTGCGTAATCAAACCTAGAATAATGTAAATAGAGTTCCTATCTTTGTGATCATGTTGATACTTCACTCTCTTATTCCTTAGATTTGTTTTCTTGATGGATTCTCTTTAGGGTTTTGTCTACAATGATCTTACGCAATTCTTTCCTCCCTTAACCTTGTTCAAGTTGTCTTTAGAATGTGGATTTGTTTTTTTAGCGGTCCTTGTGTGAAGAAAGTTCATATCTTGGATATTTTATGGTTACCTTCAGTCTTGTCTTGGAGCTTGAAGTTTTCCATGTGTTCGCTTTGAGTGGACTCATTTCCACGACAGTGAGGAAAGTTATATCACTTTTAATGTATTTAGTACTTATTTTATACATGCAAAATGTTATTTGAAGTGAAAATGATAAAAAGGTGAAACATTGTGTTGTTCTAATCTTGTATCATCAGGACGTGAAGTTGCATGTTGTATCCAGACTTTAGAAAGTTAGCTCCTATATTGTACATTATAGTTTAGTACAATCATGTGTTTATTCAGCTATTGATGAAAGGATATGTTTAAAGGTCATACCTTTACGTAATGGTGACATCATATAAGTAAAAGGAATGTTAAATTATATGTCACTTCTGATGTCAGATTCTTCTTTAAAATGTTTCAGGGATCTCTTGCTAGTTGTTATGTTGCAAAGATTTATATGCACTATCTCTGATGTAGCGTCAACGCAATCTTTCTATATCTCAAAATACTACTTTTACATACTGTCTAATGACAAAGAGTCTTTTGATGACTTAGCATGATATCCTTCAAGTGGATTTGACTTGGGTATGGACTTGATACCCTTAGAACCTTTAGCCTAATACCTTATTATAGGCCTTGTTGGGGCTGACAGACGTGAATGTATGTCATGCTTTGAGAAGTTAAGACCTTATATTTGTATGTTATATATATTATGGGGTGGTATGAATCAACTTTGTAGTTTGTTTGTTGATCATTTTATGTAACTTAATCAATGGGTAGTCATTAAGAATGATGGACCACATAATCAAGTACAACCTCAATCTTTAGATCCTTGAGTCCATAGATTTATTCCCTTGGTTTGTTATAATGAATAGTGAGATGAGTTAATCTTGTAGCAATATAAATTGTGAAAAGATTCTTAGATCCATATATTAGTGAATATATGGGGATGTTTAGTGATATCATATACCGACATCTATAAAGATTGATTGGGACTCAATGAAGGTTGATGGTTCAAAAAGAAATAGCAGATGATGTTGTGATGTGTTAATACCCTAATATTGACACCTCTACCAGTGTACCTCATACGGGTGTTTATTCTTCTAAAAAAATATCCATGGTAGACTTAGATTGTGAGCATTCTACCTTTTGGTTACCTCTCTTGGACCTGAGGTTATGCAAAGAGATATATTGGAATTTGTATGCCTCTAGATATTGTATGGACTTCTAGTAGGCTTAGTAGCATCTAACCAGTAGTTTGGGTGGTACGAATTCACATGCCCAGGGCATAATAAAAAAATACCCTCGTCTTGTCAAATATATGATTGGGATTACTTAGTGATAAATATGAATGTGTTTATGATATGTGGTTTCTTTTCTGGAACAAATATATTTCCATAAATGTTGTTCAAGTATGATGTCGATACAGGTATAGTTTTGTATGAGTGAACTTTTAATTACATTGTTGTAGTCAAATGATGAACTATATACCATTCAAAGTATGTGTTCATTACCTTGATAATTAATATATGTTTCAATCATCATATCATATTGTTGGGACTTGGGGTGTCACCATTTGGCTTTCCAAATCTATTAGGTGATTGTTAGGGATTCTCAAGCAGGGGAGGTGAAGATTAGTCTATAGGAGGCAAATCTTAGTTTTGAGGTTGGTGACGTTTGCGTGAAGTGATCCTGGAGGTACGTGATGTTTGTATGAACTCCTCCTAGAACTAAATGAAGCTTATGTATAGTGGTTAGTGGTCTAGTATCGTTCATGTACTCTTAGATCTAGTCATATGTACTTTTCTTTTTCTTTGATGTATGTCTGGTCTACAATTTGGTTATCCATGCACAACCTCTTGATCAGTAGTTACATGAGTTGTAAGGATTTATGCTTATGCCCTAGGCCATGCATGTTTATATAATATAATAAGAACCTTTACACAAGTAGGATGATGTATATCAACTATAAGTAATTTTTGTATTAGACATAAAAGCTTATTGTTATCGTCCCTTTTCAAAATGGAAAAACTTTTATTAATCCATGGCCTTATGTTATGTTTTATATGTTGACAATGATCGTTGGTTTTAAATCATGTTTTTTTTAGTAATATCATTTTTTGATGGTAGGATGTCACAAGTTTTTAGTATCAAATCCTAGGTTCACGGAGTCTACATGGACATAGGATTAGGTAGTTGTGCCTATTATTACCATTCCACTATATCTAACCATTAATTATGGTTATGAAAATATGGATGGACATTCTAAAGAGCATGTGGAGAGAAGTTTTTTTCCTCCATGAGGTGATGAAATTGTGTGCCTACCCAAGGGAGGGAAACCTGGACAAAGCCTGGGCAGCCTAAGGGGGCAACCCCAGATCCAAAAATGCCTATTCACCCAGCTTTTTAGATTATGTTAGCACATGTAATGTCAATGTTTTCTCATTTTTATGAGAAGGTACTGACTCATCACTAAGGGACCTTCCTAAAATATTGAATATATGGGTCAGAGTAAGAAGTATGAATGGATAAATCAAGTAGGGGACTTGGAGTTCTTAGGTACAATGGATCAAGAGAATGTGGATTGTTGGATGATGAAGTTGGAGAAGGCTTCCAGTTACAAGACATACCTAAAAATGACAAGGTGAAGCATGAGATTTATCTACTTAAGGGTAATGTTCGCCACTAATGGGCCACTAAGGAGGAGAAGAGGCTCATGAGGTCATATCATGGGTAGAATTTAGGAGGGAATTTGAGAAATGGTACTTCCCTTAGTTCTACCTAGATGAGAAGATTGTGCAGTTCGATCATTTAAGATAGTGGAAAATGACAATGAATGTGTATGAAGCATATTTTGTGGATCTTTTATGGTTTTTGCCCCCACATGGAACCAACAGAAAAGGAGAGGATAAGGTGGTTTTAGAGGGGGATGAATATAGAGTTTCTAGGATGGGATCAACTTTGAAGTCACGTGAGAAGTTTCTACCTTTATGGAGATGATAAGGGGGATAGAGAGGACATGGCTTGGCATTTATGGCAATGATGCCAAGAGGGGCACAATCACCTAAATAGTTTTCTGGTGGATGTAAGAGACAAAGGTTTTCTGGGCCACTAAGGCAGTAGTTCTGGCAGTCCCAACAAAGTAAGGCTACGTCAGAGTTGATGGCATAATAGCTATCATAGTGGTCATTGATTAAAGGTAGATGTCGAGGACTCCCACCATCTGGAGTGTACAGTTTGGGATATACATCTATGACAGAGCCATTGGGGCCAGACGTCCCTACAAAAGAAGTGTTTCTATTGTCATCAACCTATGAACCCGAGGATGTACTACTCACAGTTGAATCAAGAGACATCCCAACACCAAGTTTTGAGAAAACAAGGCTCACAACATCATGGTAGTGGTGGTGTAGAAGAGGACTCCAAGCTTCGCAAGCATGATCATCAGGAACTGCAAGTAAAAGTCAAAGATGAGCAAAATCACAGGTGATGGCCCAATTTTGTGCCATGAGTTAGCCTAAGTCTATTTTCACCCGCAAGTCGGTATAGGTCAGATGGAGCTTTTTCATTCTAATTTGTGTACTTCTACATATGTGATTGTTTTGGTTGATCGGGTGTGACATGCTCCTTTATCGCCAGAGAGGTAATTATATGGTGTAACATGCATGTTATTTGAAGCTCCGAACCTCTTTTTCTTGAAACCCTTCTAGTTGTTTCTAATGTTGTTCAGGTAGTGTTCCCATCCTATGCTCGTGTCTTTTCTATATGCAACATCCAAGTGGATCTTATACCACTTGATATGAATGGTTTCACTGTGATCCTTGGGTTGGATACATTACAGAAGTATAACATAGTGTTGGATTGTAAATCCAATGTAGTGGAGTTTTGGGAGGGAGACGTCTCTTTGACTTTCCAAGGAGAGTGGAAGATTTTCCCTACATGTCTTTTGTTTGTTGCTATAGTTGAGAAGATGTTGAGAGAGGATTGTGAGGCTTTCCTGGTGCATGTAGTTAATACTAAGGTGATTGTCCATTGTTTCTAATATGTATCCATAGTGTGTGACTTTGAATGTTTTCTCAGACAAGTTTTTTGGTGTTCCAACCCTTTGAGAGATTGACTTTGACATTAAACTTATCCCTAGATGCAACCCACAACACATACGCCATGTAGGATTGTTCCAACATAGATGAAGTAGTTGAAGAAGAATCTTTATGAGTTGCAATATAAGGGTTTCATATAGACAAGCACATCCCTGTGGGGTGCTCTAGCTTTTTTGTTAAGAAGAAGGATGGTTCCATGAGTCTATGTATAGACTATTGATAGTTGGAAAAGTTACACTAAAGAACAAGTACCCCTTGCTGAGGATCAATGATTTGTTGGATCAGTTGAAGGATGCTAGATCCAGATACCACCAGTTAAGTATCAATATGAATGGAATACCTTAAATTGCCTTCACGAGTAGGTATGGTCATTATGTGTTTGTGATTATGTCATTTGGGATAACCAATGCACCTACTTCTTTCATGGACCTAATGAACACAGTGTTCAAATAGTACCTAGATAAATTTTTGGTTGTTTTCATAGATGACATCTTAATTTACTC
This sequence comes from Alisma plantago-aquatica, assembly GCA_963693085.1. Lineage (NCBI taxonomy): Eukaryota > Viridiplantae > Streptophyta > Magnoliopsida > Alismatales > Alismataceae > Alisma > Alisma plantago-aquatica. The sequence continues at coordinate 489,273,347 of OY856409.1, read as the reverse complement.
AAAGGATATGGAACAACATGAACAACATACCAGCATGACATAAGAATTTCTTAGGCAACATTAGTTGTACGAAAAGTTTAGTAAGTAAGTGTTTTGGCAGAAAGAAGTTTTCCTCAGTCACATCATATCTAGCATAGGGATTTGTGTAGATTCTATAAATGTAGAGCTAGTGTTGATGTGGAAACAACCCAAGATGCCAACAAAAGTATGGAGTTTTTATGGCTTATATAGTTATATATTGTTTACCAAGGACATTAATGCAATAGCCCTACCAATGTCCTGACTAACCAAGAAAGTTATGCATTTTGTGTGGATGGAGATATGTCAATAAAGTTTCCATCTATTAAAGGATAATTTGATCTTTACACGTGTTGGTATTGCTAGATCTCAAAAAGGTTTATATAATTTTTTTATGCTTCATAGGAGGGTTTCATATGTGTGGTGATGCAAGACAAAAATGTGATTTCTTTTACTTCTAGACAGCTCAAGAAGCATGAGAAGAACCATCAGACGTGTGACCCAAAATTAGTGACAATGATTTTAGAGTTGAAGATTTGGGTGCATTATCTCTATGGGAATAAGTGTGAGATCTTCACATACCACAAGGATCTTTAGTATCATTTCTGCAAGTAGTTGAACATGAGGCAAAGGACATGGCTCGAGATGATAAAATATTATGACTACAAAATAGAGTATCACCCAAGGAAGGCAAACATGGTGGGAGATGCATTGAGAAGAAAACCAACATCATTATAGTCGTCGTCAAGAGCATCATATTTGTACTCTTTGATTTGAAAAGGATGGGACATGTTAGCATCACTACGTCAGATAAATGTACATATGGAAGTCTCCATCATTGGGGGATTGTTATCTCAATTATAAGTCAAGCCAACGGTTGATAAAATAGATTAGGATGCACAGTAGGATGATATTGTGATACATAATATCATGTTAGAGCTAGGTATGGGAAAAATGATGAATTTAATATATTTCAAAGAACAAATGTTATGTTATCATGAAAGAATGGCAGTTCTTGATGTCAATGATCTATGGACTATGTTTCTTGAGGATACACCAACTTCAATGAATGTGACGCATCCCGAAAGCACCAAGATGTACCATAATCTCAAGGAATTGTTTTGGTGTCTAATTAAAGAAGGATGTAGAAGAATTGTGATTAAGTGCCCTATCTATTACCAAGTCCAAGCAAAGCATTTGAGACCAGAAGGAACATCATATCCTTTGTTGATTTTAGATTAAGAATGGGATCATATGTGACCACATATTGCATGGTTGGTCTCCCTATGACAGCCAAGGGTCAATTCCATATGCATGTTGTTTGATAGATTGATGAAGGTAGTTTACTTTTTTCTAGTCAAAATCACCTACACCACAGAGAAATTTGCACATGTATACATCAATGACATAGTGTGCATACATGGAGTGTCTGCAACAATGGTATTTGATAGAGGACCATAGTTTGCAAGTAGGTTATGGGATCTCCTGTAGATGATGTTAGGCACATAGTTAATGTTCAACATTGTCTTTCATCCGCATATAGATGTTAAATTGGAATGAAAGATACAAACACTAGAAGATATGATGAGATCATAGGGTTTTCAATTCCTTGGAAGTTGGCATGTGCATGTCATCTTGATTGAGTTTAGCTACAACAACAACTACTATCATTGAAGCTTGGAATGGCATTGTATGAGGCCCTGTATGGAAGGCATTGTTGATCGCCTCTACATGGGTATGAGGTAGGTGTGTATCAATTTCTAGGCCTAGAGTTAGTTCAGAAGATGACAAAGAAAATCAAAGTGATCATACAACAGTTGAATGCAGCAAAAGATAGATAGAAAATCTTATGTAGATTATTATCACAAGCAACTCCATTTCCAAGTAGGAGACAAGTTGTACTCAAGGTGTCAATCTCAAGAAGAGTCATGAGGTTTGGTAAAAAGTGTAAATTGGAACTTATATTCATGGGGGATTACCTTATTATAGCTCATGTTGGAAAGGTGGAATATATGATGGAACCTGAGATGCACATATTGCATAATGTGTGTCATGTGCCCATGATGAGGAAGTTCCATCTATTGATAGAGCGGATAATTCAACCAGTTGAAGTTTAGCTTGATGATGATGATATATTATATGTACAACGTCTTGTGCCGACCTTGGAGAAGTGTGTGCAAAAGTTAACGAAGAAGGATACAATTTTAGTGAAGGTGTTTTAGCGTCACCATGGAGTGGAGGAAGATACTTGGTAGCTTGATAAGAGAAGTACAAGAAGTACCCAGCCTTGTTTTCACAGGACTTTGGAGGCAAAATCCTATTAGGGGTTTATAATTGTAAGACCCCTGACACAACTTAACCTCCTAATCATGTTTTTTTTCTATAATCATCAATTTGGTTGAGCACTTAGCTACATAATTAGTTGGTTGATGTTTTGTTTGAGGTTTCTATGTGAACATTTCCCATGGTTTTGGTACTTCTTGCAAATTTGCACATAGCATGTTTCTATCTCTTCTCCCTCTTGTTAAGACTTGTTGGGTGTAGTTAGATCACCTACTTCTTGGAAATTGAGTACCGATGGGGTTGCATACCTTTCCATTAAAAGAGGGTCGATGAACTGATCTGGTTGACCTCATGTGTCTTCATCTGTTATCTACCAATGCAATAGTTGGGTTGGACGTATACTAAATATTAATTAGAAGTATAAATGGAAGATGGGGTCGGCACTAACTACCAACAAAATCTATTGGAGAACCTATCGATGTAAATGCCAGGCTAAGAACCAATAATCTAATGATGTTGACAATTAAAAAGTTTCTAGTATACATATTTCTATTAATGTCCTATGTGCTTCAATATATGATCGAGACTGACGATGTCTACCAATGGAATTCTTGTCTATGTATATTCATGAAAGAATAGGGTTGTTTACAAATATATTTCTGACCTTGCCTTCTTACGGAAAGTGATAGTTATCTTTTATCCGATGGGTGGACATCTTTGACCACCCTTTTCTGTCTCGTATGGGCATATAAATACCCCTTATTTCTATGATTTCGAAGCCTCATTTGTGTACATGATCATAGAGTCTTAAAGTAGTGTGAGATGTCATTAGTTGACATCTACCAATGAAAGTTATGTGACCATCAACCTTCATCAACATTATCACTTTTTTCCTTCCTCTTCATCTATGAAGAATGGTACCATTCCTAGTGTCCTCCAAACCTAGAATCTTGTAAGTAGAATTCTAATCCTTTGTGATATGGGTATCTTTACTCTCTTCTCCTTAGACTTTTTCTTGATAAATTCTCTTTAGGTTTTTGTTAACCACAGACTTAAGCCTTAATTTCCTCCCTTAATCTTGTTATAATTGTCTTTAGAACATGGATTTGCTATTATCATGTGTCTTGTTTCAAGAGAGTTCAGATCTTGGAGAGTTTTTTGTTACCTTCAGAGTTTGTCGTGAAGATCAAAGTTTTCCACATGTCTCTTTGAGTGGACTCATTTCCATGACTACCGAGGTGGGTGATGTAACTTTTGAAGCATTTAGTACTTATTTATACATGTAAAATGTTATCTTGAAGTGATATATCTTAAAAAGATGAAAAGGTGAAACCTTATGTTGTCCTAAAATCGTATCATGATAATGTGAAGTTGCATGTTGGATCTAGACTTCACAAATTAAGTTTATAAAATGGAAACATGATACTTTAGTATAATCTTATGTAGACTCAATTCTTTATGAAAGGATATGTTTAAAGTTTGTATCTTTAATTGATGGTGACATCCTATAAGTAAAATGGATGTTAAATTATATGCCACTTTTGATGTTATAACCTTCTTAAAATGTTTTAGGGATCTTTGACTAGTTGTTATGCTGCTAAAATTTATATGAACAAGGATTTGCAATGTAAAGTCGCCATGTTATTTCTATATATCAAACCTTTTTCCCATACTCTCAAATCATGAATAGTCTTGTGATGACTTAGCATGATATCCTTCAAGTGGATTTGACTTGCGTATGTGCTTGATACTCTTAGAACTGTTAATGTATGATACCTTATGATAGGCCTTGTTGGGGACGAGAGGCATGAATGTGTTCTAGATTTGAAAAGTTAAGACCATATATTCATACTTTTATATCTTTTGGAGCTACATAGTATGAACCATTTTTGTAGTTTTTCTATTGATTATTTAATGTAACTTAATTGATGTAGTCATTAAGAATTATAGACTTATCAACTACAATCTTAATCTGTACAGACCTGAGTCCATGGATCTATTCCCTTAGGAGGAACAGTGAAATGAGTCAATCTTGTAGCAATATACATTGTCAAAAAATGATTGGATCCACATAGTAGTGAATTTACCACTACGTTTGTGGGTATTATATCCTGACATGTTTGAACTTAATAGGGACTCGATGAAGGCCAATGTCCTAAAATACATGGTTTATGATGTTTTGATGGGTTGATACCCAAATATTGGCACTGCTACTTGTGTACCAATGATGGGCATGTGCTTTTTGGATCCTCTTCTAAGAAAATATCCATGGTAGACAGCATGTGACAACTCTAACTTTTGATTATTTTACTTTGACTTGACATTATATGGGGGTATAGTGGAATATGGATGTCCTTAATCTTGTATGAAATGCTAATATGCCTTAGTAGCATCTAGTTAGCAGTTTAAGTGGTATGACTTGTACTACACATGGAATAATAAAATAACTTAGTCGTACAGCATATACCTTACATATTTGCTAGGGTTTATTTAACAATAAAGGTGAATGTGTTTATGACATGATATTTCTTTTCTAAAACAAAAATATAACCTTATATCTTGTTTAGGTATGATGTTGATATGTTTATAATATGGTAAGAAACCCCTTTTGATTACACATACATCGTCGTGAGCTTAACAATGCAGTACCCAAATTAAGTGCTCATTACCTTTGATATGTAATAAATTTTACAATCATTATATGATATCATTGGGACTTGGGTTCTCACCTATGATTTTTTACATCTTTTAGGTGATTGTCAATGTTTCCCAAGAGGCAAGGAGGAGATCAATCTGAGGGAGGTGGATTTTAGTTTTGAGGTTGGTGATGTTTGTATGAACAGTCATGGAGGTAGGTGATGTTTTGCAACCTCCCCCTAGCATCGATTGAAATTTATGTATAGGGGTTAACGATCTAGTGGCATCCTTCTACTCTCATATACATGAATGTGTACTATTTTATTTATTTTTTTGTGTCTGATTTATAATTTGGATATCCTTATGGCCCCTAGATTAATATTTATATGATTTCTAAGGTTTTATTCTTATGCCCTAAGGCACGCAAATTTATGAAATGTAATAAGAATCTTAGAACAACTACGATGTTGTATATGAACTATAAAGAATTTTTTTATCAAACATAATGTCTTGTTTATTAGCATCCCTTCGGATAATAGCAAAGATTTTTAATACAAGTTTTATGATGTGATTTATATGTTTATTATGATTATTGGTTTTAAATTATCATTTGTTTTGAGTAATCTCATTTTGTAGTGGTGGAATGTCACAGTTCTCACAATGAATGGGAACTGGTGCTCATGAAAATTCAAATAGAGTGTATTTGGGGATTCAAATAGGGATGAACCATGATGTGCATAAGGTGTGCATCAAGATCCAAAATGTGTGTACAAGAAGTTGAATAGGGTGTTTACAAGTATTCAAATAGAGAGATCACATGAATGAAAATGAAGTGTGTACAAGGATTTGAATAAGGATGAACCATAGCATGCATCAGTTGCACACTCGATTCTATTAGAGTGAGTATGATGGATTAAATAAAATATTTATGAGGATCTAAATGGAGTGTGCATGAGGATTCAAATAAGTTGAATCCAGGTTTGTGTAAAGTATGCACATGGATTTAATAAGGTTGAACTAGGATCAACATAATAACTATAAGAGTTGGATGTTGTTACACTACCATGCACATGATCATTGCAATATAATTCAAATATGAGTGTACTAGGACCCAAATATGGATGCAATGGAATTCAAATTAAGGGTGCATTAGGATTTAGGGTGTCAAAATACATAAAAAACATCAGAGGGAATGCTCCCACAATTACTCCCACCATACCAAACTTGGATTGGAAAGATTCACATTGGGTGATCTGGATGGTATTTAGGACATCCTAAGAAAATGATAGTTTATCACATAATTTCCATTGGTAATATATGGTGTTAGCTAATGTTTTGAAAGTATAAAATGGTAATCATGCGGACAACACCTTGTAATTGTTTAAGCACTATGTGAGCACACAAGTGGGTAATTTTGAAAAAGTTGGTTTTAGTTTCCTATATTCTTTTATGCAAAATCACACATGTATATGAATAACATGTTTTTTTGTAATTTCTATAATGTATATAAACACTCTACATGAAAATGTAAAACATCTAAATGCTTTATAACACAACTATGAAATATTTATCATATATATAGTATAGTAAATAATAGACTTGTCATACATAAAACACCCTTATATAACAAATAAGTGCACATACATGATACAAAAAGAATTGCATCACATCCTTACATAGATGTAGAATATAGACCTATCACAGATACCTTACTCACTCATTCCTGCATTTACATGTCATCAATTAGTTCGGCATCTCAATAGTACAGTTAATCAAAGCATGCAATCTAAATTAGATAATAGTTACATATAATTTCCTTGGATACATCACAAAAGTACCCGATTATTATGGATTACATACAAAGTATGCATTCAAAATTAGAACTATGGTTTATCATAGAACATGTAATATATAGGTTGAATATATATGGTCAATATTACTGGGACCATATAATTTAGTTAATGTTATAGGGTAACAGTAGTTACTAAAAATAAGAAAAGGTGGGGGAAAAGTGGGCAAAAATTAGGTGAAGCGGACAAAAGGAAGTTGATTTTTTTTCTATTTCATTGGTGTTTAGGGGATATTATAAGGGTTGTGGCTGGGCTGCTCAGGCTTTTTTGTCATCTCATTGGTGTCAGTTTTTTCAAAAGTGAAATTGAATCCACTAAGTAAGCTTACTTCTATTATACTAGACCTGGGCCCAATCTAAAATGTATATAATATAAGTTTCAATTCATATCATAATCTTGAACTTTTGGTTCTTTCTAAACCTGTCAAAATGTGTCGAAATCTTCAGGCACCATGGTTTGACCTTTTTAAGTTGTGTTTGGGTGATAAAACTTTCCACACACATAAAACCACAAAACTCACCTTCAAATCGTGTGTAGAAGGATTTGAATATGGTGATCAAAGATTGAAACACAGTGTGAATGAATGTGTTGTTTTCTAAATTTGATAGAGGAGGGTGAAGCAAGAGTTGGTATCAGGATTGAAATAAGGTGCTCATGAGAATGCAGATAAGGCATGAATAAGGATTTAGTAGTGTGTGCACAAGGATTGGATTATGGTTCTCATGAGGATTGAAATATGATGTTCAATAGTATTCAAATAGAATGTGTATGGATATTTGAATATGGTTAAACCAGGGCTTGTATAAGTGCACATTGGGATTGAAAATATTTGTATGAGAAAAAAAATAGAGATTATAGGAGGATTCAAATAGAGAGTCATAAGAATTCAAATGTGCTTCATAAGAGGATTTAAATAAGGTTGAATTTAGATTTGCGTAAGGTGTGCATCATGACTCTATTGGAGTGTGTATGAGGAATTGAATACATTTTTATGAGGATTCAAAGAGACTATGCATCAGGATATAAATAAGGTTGAACCAATATTTGCATAAGATACACACATGGATTACAATAAGGCTTTATTGGTATTCAGATAGTGTACGCAACGTGATAAAATTTAGATTGGACCAGGATTTGTGAAAAGAGTTGGACGTGAGACGGGATCCATGCCTTATATAAGTAATAAACTAATCTAATCCAACACACTCATCTTTGTGGTAGAAAATATTATTTTTCCAAGTATTATTTATTAAACTTAGTCACAATTTCAACATTGCTCTTATTACATAGTTCCTCACCTTGAGGTTGGTAGTTAGAAAAGATAAGGATACATCTACATATTACATAGGACCAATGCAGAGGAAACTTGGACATCCCAAGATATACTTCAAATTCCATAGTTTAGGTTCAAGGTCTTCCTGATTTGTCACCTCTAAGTCACCAAAAACTGGGTGTTTTGGGAACAACACATGGAGGAAGAGTAAAAGAATAGGTATACATTAGAAACTGTTGACTATGTTCATAAATTGAACATTTTGACATTATGGTTATGTTAGTACAATGTAGGTGCATGCAATAGGGGGATGTCAACATATAGGTAAGTTCAATTGAAACCCAACAAAAGAATAAATATCAAAAGAATGAGGCATGTGTTCATAAAAGTAATAAGAGACTATAAAGAGTCTTCCCGTTAATGAATATACAATTTTACTAAGTAATATAATTGCATACAGATAGAAGATAGACTAAGATACCAAAAATAGGGCCAAGGCACCATAGAATCTTAGACCTAAAAGTTTGGGTAGAAATGCACACCCAGATGGAAAACAAGTACCCTAAAATATAAATGTTATGCATAAGCATCTCTACTCTAGATATTTTAGAAAAACATCAAGCATGCTTAATGGAATGACAAGACATATTGTCTAGTCATTATTTAAAATCAAGTATCCAAATAACACAGTAATGTGGGGTCATAGACCCCAAAAAAGATGTTCAACATTTTGTATGAGTTTAGAGAAATATGATTTAGGAATTAAGAATTCCCAATGGAATGATAAGATGGATAACGTAGAAGGATAATTGCCTCACTATAGGGAACATATTTGTAGTCATATGAATGCCCCAACTTTAACGAATGTTGTGCATGCATGACCAGCAGACCTAACTATATTTTTAGGGGTGAAATTTGCAATTCAAACATTTCCAAGAATTGATGAGGAGAGAGATACTAGGTAGAATATTATATGTTAGCTTACAATAAACGGTTGTTCTATTTGTGTTGTTTGTGATTAGATTTTCCATCTATGATCAATATTCCCTAGTTTTCCCATCATTGTTGCTTCTAGATTCCAAATAGGTTATATAAGATCATTTCTACATACTCAAGTGTATCATATTTTTTCCAGATTAAGTCATCAATCATTATCATTTCTCTTGTCTAATATATTATTGGCTTAGAATATGGATTTTCATTGATTGGAAGAGAGTACAAATTTATTATGTATTGATTTTTTTACTCCATTGTATACATATATATCTCTATTTGTGTATACAATGCAATTATATGAATGAGAATTTATTGTCCACACTACTTGATGTGTTATCCATATTAGTATCATTATTAGTATTATCACCATATCTTTTGAGAACTAAATTATAGGAAACAAACTTGCTTACTTGTATCATGAATGCACTAGTATATATGCTAATGTGGTCCATATATATGTATCTAACTATAATGGGATGACTAGGTCAATCAATCACGATAAGTAATCGTATATTGCAAGATCAACATCTAGGTTAGTGTTTATTACATTAGTCTTAAGAACCTAATTCCATAGAATTTTTAAATGTTATATTTTCTTAGTACACTAGCACACAACATGCAGATATATGTATCGCTCTATTTTTGTTCATCAACCAAGTATTGTAATAGGTAATATTCTTATACTTAATATTCCTAATAATCTGAGTATCACTAGGTCATAGTTATCTTCTAATTTCATGACTAATACAATAAACAATTACAAACTTATAGTTCGTTCAAGGCATATTTGTCTTTAATGATCACTTCCTTGATTGAGCTTTGTAGGTAGAGGTATGTCTCCCTTCTTTGGTTTTGGTGAGCTTTGGTGCAGCTGTAACATGTAGTGGGAGTCAGTTCTCTATTGGTGATATTCTTAGATCATATATTTGGGAACTTTAGTTGATCACGCAATGGTTTCTTTAGCTTTATTGAAGAGGTATGCAGACCTTGATCCACTAGGGTGAGGAAGAGTTCTTGTAGGGTTGAAGCACTTAGTATACGGGTTTGTAGTTAAAAATTATGTTGTTGATGGGGTGGTATGTCGGACCTAAAGTTTTGAGGTTGACAATTTTTGGTGATGCTTGTAGGAATCCATGGATTAGAGGTGGAGTTTTGCTGAATTTGAAGTTTAGGTTTAAATTAAATTATAGGAGAGTTTTGAAATTATAGATTTACATCATTGAGGTAGAATGATGGAGAGGGCTGCTACTATGTTGTAGAGTGGCGAGTTTCATCAGGGGGCTCGGTGGTGGAGAACCAAGATTGCAAGCTATCAAACTATTATTGGAGTTTCTTTCATGGATATCATGCCCAGAATAAGGGTAATAGAGCTGGTAGCAAGGAAAATAAGAGGGTGATCCATGGTTGTGTGATGGTTTCTAGAGCCGATGACATACATTACAGTAGGTGGCGATGGTTTCTTATTATCATGGCTATCATTTCTAGGAAGAGGGACTGTGTATCTAGGGTTTTTGAAGGAGAGGGAAGACAATATGAGGATAAATAGGGAAGAGGGGTGGAGGGTAAGAGCATAATAATAGGATGAGAGAGAGAAAAAAACCATCATTCCAACCATTGTGGCATCCACATCTAGTAAGAAGATTGCATGGGTGAACAGTCACTGGGTGGGGGTAGGAGTGCAATGAAGGGATAATTAAACGGTTGCTTATTTTTAATCAAGTGCATTTATAGATATTAAATCTTGTATATTCAATCAATTTAATGAGGGTATATAATGTCTAATTGACCTGAAATTTGACCTATATGCTTAAAAAGATGTGAAGAATCAAATGTTAACCTTGGTTTTCTTTTTTGAAAGTATTTCATTTTATATTTCATTATATGTAGTTAAGTACTCATGTAATTCATTTAATGTCTTTTAAACAATACATTATTTTGTATTATCTTTCTTGTCATTAAATAGACTCATAGTGATTCTTGAGTGCCATTTAGGGTCAAAGTTAACTAATTGGTGAATTTTTATACTTAAACCCAATTGATGACTTAGTTAATCAATTTATCAATAAAATTTTAATTATTTATTAAAATAGTACATTATTTAAACTCTAAATACTCCTAAATTAATCTAACTAAAGGAAACATGATATAATTCTAACATAATTAAACACAGACCTAAGTAGAGGGAAGGTTGATCTATACACCCATATTTGAGATGTTACAACACTTCACCCCTTGAAGAGTATTCCACCCACGAAATCCACCCATTAATATCCAACCAACAATACAACTAACATCAAACAAATTACATATATTTTGCGTTACTATCTAATTTATCCATTGTGATCAAATTCATCAAGAGGGAATGTTGAATATATTAAATGCTTTTAGTTAGTGTTATAATATTATATGATTGATAATATGAGACATTAAGTTAATGATGATTGTAATGATGTATATTTAGGGTTTCTAGGATAATGATCATCTACATGTGTAATTAAGATTAAGAAATCAATGATATAACTTGTGATATGATCTAATGTTCATAATAACCTGATATGTTCAATTGGATTAGAATCTGAGTCCATGTTACATTTTGGATAATAATGATCATGATTAAATCACTTGAGTCATAATATGACAAATTAAGGTTTTGAAACTAAAGATCATAACTTTCTATGTCATTAATAAACATAATCAAATCTAGGTGTTTGTGATGCAAGTATATGATAAATCTGGTAATTAGGGTTTTACCTAATATATAAATAGGATTTATAACTCTAAAGAATCAGAGTGCAATAGGATTAGGTTTTCTATCCTTATTCCTTATCCAAACATGAGACAATCCCAAAGCCTAGTTTAACACATATTTTAGATTTGTATGATGTGTATAGTGATAATTTAGAGTATACATACATGCATATCATGTTGGTTGATTATGTTGAATGTTCAGATGTTTGGATATATGCTCGAAGTACATATTGCATGGTTTCTTCATGGAAATGAGGTATGTGGTAATGATTATTAATACTCACTCCTATCGACTTTTGATGTTTTTTGAAGTTTCACAAATGATTTGCAATTAAACTACTTCGTTGTTTATTTACTTCCTACAAACTATAAGGCCCTATGTGTTTCATCTTATATGAACATAACTTGCTCAAACCAAGATGTTATCAATGGAGGGTTGAATGTACATGATTGGTGATCAAGTCGGGAAAGGAAGGTCACTAATAGGCCAAGCCTGGAAAGAAAGGTATATATAAAATCAATTCCAGGAGAGGAAAGGCTATGATAGTCCATTATAGGGAGAAAACCCTCAGTGAAAGGGTACCCCACAGAGATTGCCCTCAGCAAGTGGGCATACCATAGAGATTGAGAAATTATGGGTTGAGAAGTTATAATAGAAAATGCATGTTTGATTATTTAATCAGAATTGTTGATATGGTTGTTATGTTGTTACTCCTACATGCACATATTTTGTTTAGTATAGAAATATGTTGACCACATTTTACTTTGTTGGCATTTTAGGTAATTGCCAAATATGAAGATAGCATAAGACACGGTGAACCAGATGAAATCAAAAGAAGATACTAAAGCTAAGTAAGGAGGATTAGTTAGATGTAATTTCTTATCATGTGTAATTGTTTTAAGTTGAAAATTCATGTAACTCCTTGGAAGAATCTCATAATACATTTTGTAAACAATATTTGTGAAATAATGGAAATTATTTGTTGCTATTTTTTATTTTCTAAATTTGGATCTAGGGGATTTAGGTAATGGCTCTAAACTTTAAGGTCCTTCCTTAATTGGGAGACATGGAAAAGTGACGTTATTACATTTGGTATTAGAGACCCAAAATTTTCAAATAACACTTAGTAGTTTATAATTTCTAGTAATCTATAGAAATATAAGGGAAATTGTTAAGGCATGACCTGATGATAATGGTCTCTACAAAGGATCATGTGTTTGGGGGATGGAAAATTTTTCCTATGCACAATTAAGTCAGTATACAGGGACTCCCTTGGGCAATGTGATACATGCTTGGCCAGAACCTAGGGTTTTCCTGAAGTAATATTTCCTCCTCTAAGCTTCTCATCTCTAAGTTCGTCCACTTCTCATCTCCTTGCTAAAATAAACCTTATAAGGAACTTCTCTCCTCACCTCAAGTTAGGGTTTTTTAGAAGAAGTGGGATTAAAGCATCCTCCACCAAATAATGTACACATAATGTGAGAATAATGATAAAGTTAAAGAAAAATGCTTCATGGGTTTGTCCTTGTAGGGGTAAACCCTAGATGGAGCTAGGTTGGTTTAGGAAAACCCCGAGTGGCTCAACAAAATCACAAAACCCTAAGATTTAGGGTGTAGTCCCTAACCCTAAACCTAACCCTAAAACCTAATCATAGGTAATGGGAGTAGTGTGGGTAAAATAATAACCCTACCCAAATAAACCCTAAGAAATGGGAAGGGAAAAGAGAAAGAACAATGAGTTTGGATATGCTAGTATCCCCATGCATGGTATGTGGAGTAATACATGCATGATGTATATGAGGGGTTTTGAATATGTAAAGATAAGACATAAGTAATCAAGGGTTACATAAAAAATGAGTATAAGACCATCAATTCAACTTTAGGGTTACTATCCGGACCTAAGGTAGGTCAACCCAAAAAAATGAGGAAAGGACCTATGGGGGAGGCAAAACCCTAAAACTGTGAGGTCAAGTTGTGGCTAGAAAGACTAGCCTCATCTTGTTAGGCATCTTGACATGAAAAGTATCCCCACACATGTATGACTAAGAGGTAGCCATGAACCTAAGTTAAAGTAAGTGACATCAGGCTAGAAGAGGGTTTAGTTCTAGATCAAATGTCTAAAGCCTTATTGGAATACGTGATGGATCGGATAGATGAAACATGTTTAGATGATTTATAATGATCTCAGTCGGATTTTGAGATTAGATTTTACTTTTGAGGATTTTACGTAAGATTTGATGATGCAAGTGTATGTGCTTCTTTGAGATAAAATAAGCTAAGTTTAGATAAGGTGTGAATCAGCAAGAGCCTCAACCTCTTCTAGAGAGGAGGATCTCTAGTGCTAGGACCATTTATAGGGATAACTCCATATAGAGTGAGACCTAGAGGGAGAAGGTTAGAAACCTACATTCCAAGATATGAGAAATCATGAGAAACATTTGTTGTGATATGTCCTAAATTAGACTAGTCCTGAGTGAATGGGTTGAGTTTCTCTATGCATGATTCCAATAGTCTTCATGTACCCTAGATGTCCCTAGGAGGACCACATCCCAAACATTGAGAAGGAGGCTGATTACATATATGTGAATCTAATTTGAGTATCTGCCATCTAGGTGAGGGAGAGAGAGTCTCAAGATCCTGAGGAAGCTAGGAATGTTAGTATGTTTTGAAGCCTCATGCTCGAGTTGGTGGTTCCCAGCATGGAACTATAGTGGTTGTTTATGAGAAAGAGATAGTTGGGTAAGAATATTTCATGAGTTGGAGAGAATTCCATATCATGTTCTTGTTTGGTTTGTGCTTTAGTGGCTATATCTTGTGGATTTTATGATTGTTGTTAATTAGGTAGACATGAGAACCCTAGACCAAAGAGGGAAGATAGAGCTAGTGCATAGAATATTCATAGAGTTGAGTGAGGTCATAGAGATTGAGCATGGCACTACCCTCAGGTAATGGATTAGGGGACCCTCAATTGGCCATTTTGATAATACTTGACAAACCCCTCATATAAGTTTGTGTAGCACAACCATAACATAATATATGTACAAAAATGATCTAACCTTGAGATGTGATATATGCATATGACATGATGGAAGACTAATAAAATGGTTTGATAGGTATGTATCTATAATTAGCTAGCCATATGTATGAATTAGGATAATGTAAAATAGTTGCCTAATCTCAGGAAGAACCTTTAATAAAGTTTAAAACCTAATAGGATAAAGTGTGATGATATAATATTTATGATAAACATTGAGTGTGGTTGTAATTGACATAAGGAATATGTGGTAGTTCGATTTATCTTCTTCAAGGAATGCTTTACCTCTTACATGGTCTACTATATAGTAATTGTGTATGAAATACTCGGCACATGATATCAGATGAAGTAATTGTTCTATGCTATCATTCTTGGTTTTCTAAACACATAATATATCCCTTCCATTGTATCTAATCACTTCAACTCTTGGGTAGTAAAGTGCTGGAAAGTAAAGTACTTCAACTCTTAGGTAGTAAAGAATGCCATCATGATCCAACTCTTTGGTAGTAAATCATAAGGCCTTAATTCATTCGACTCTCGAGTAGCGAATGAATGGATGATGTAAGGGAAAGCATGCCTAAAAGACACGTTCTCTTTTATTAACATACATCTTTGTTCAAGTATGATTTTGTTATCTTTTGGTTACTGTCAAGTATCAGTTTTATCTTATCCTAGGTTAAGATCTTCCCTAGAAGGGTGAGTTAACAAATCAATTTAAGAACTGAGGTAACCTTGAATATCACCTAAAACTTGAAAGATTAAGTATATGAATCATGAAAGCAGATATATTGAGTACAATTCTTTGAGCTCAATTATGACATCTCTAAGAGACATAAGGAAAAGTCACTAAGGAAGTGGCTAATAGTGTGTCACTAAGCCTGGAGGGGTACAACCCTATGAAGACCAAGCCCATGAGGGAAGATTGGTATGAGCCCAGGACAAGTACATAAAGGAAACTTCATGCATCCTAAGAGATTGAAAAAATCCGAGTTAAATAATTATACAAAAATAATGTGCTCAACTATTGTTGGAAAAAACCTCATGAAAAAATGTAATGAAACAAAGTAATGACATCTCAATAAACCCCAGGGAGGGTAGAGTCCTAAGTCAACCCTAAGGTCAAGTCATGATGGTTAAACATGCATAGGACCTATGAGGTTAGGAAATAATCATGCTTTGAGTGCATAAGACCATGGAATCAAGACATAGCCATCCATTTGTACCCAAGGCCCATGGGGTCACGAGATTGGCCATCTTCATGAGTTTATGAGGCCTAAGGGGTCAATATGAGTGGCACTCCATAAGTGCATGAGACCTTTGGGGGTCAACAAGAGATCACTCCAAAGGCACCATTACCCCTAAAGATCTTATATGACTAAGGATACATGACATGTAAATGTGAAGAGTACAAGAAGTGATGATGTTTGAATGGAATCTTAAAGGGCGGTGTGCATAAACTCATGAATAATGAGAAAACCACTTTTCATGTGAGGGCATGAAAGTCAATAAAATTGTGACATACAAAATTAGTCGTGGTTTGGAGTCATTTTTCAGAGTGAATCAACCCAAATTCATAATTGGAAGAAATTGTGTGAGTACACTATCTCTTCTCTTAGAAAGGGATGAAATTTGTATTTTGACTACATCCAAATGCATGTTTCATCTTTTTATGAGTGAGAGAGATTGGATAGACACATTTCATGCTTAAAGGAAAGAAAAAGGGATAAAATGACATATGAGAGTGAATACCCTAAGTTCAAATTTAATGGCATCATCTAGGATTTTAGGTGTTACTCACCCTCACACATAAATGAATGAATGATAATTTGGAAAGATAGGTGATAAGGTAATCACCACATGAGAAAAAATGAAATGCAAGTGAAAATATAATCACTAACTGACAATGTTATATAATGGATGGATTGTGGATATACCCTATATTGAATTCGAGTACCAACCTTAGTAATGTGAGAAATCACATATCCATAAAAGTTTTTAAGGATGATTTAGATAAAGATATGTAAGAAGGGTTGCTAACCCTAAGGTTTGAAGTTATTTTGAGTTATCATTCATCTTAAACTTACTAAGTTTGAATTTTAGGGACAAAATTCCTTTTAAGGAGGGTGAATGTAAGATCATCAAGTTTTGGTAATTTTAATTCTATAAATATAAGGCTTGAGTTGATGACAAAAATTCCTAATTATAATTGACATAATAATAATGTTATCTTTTTGGAATGGGTCCAAACCATGGCCCAAGTAAGGCCCATGAGCTTGTTTTCTTTGCAAATGGGTCCTTATGGCACAAGTTTAAGAAATAAAAGGAGATTCGTGCATAAATGAAAGATGATAACTTTTTGGTTTGTTAGATAATTGAAATTTGGGATAATATGCAAGTTTTTAAAAGAATCTAAGATGATTTGTAGTCAATGGAGTAATTATCTAGCATGGCTTTCAACACAAGTTGTGGGCATCAAATAAGTATAACTAGATCTAACTCTTGGAATACTTGAAGATAATAAAGAAAATAAGACAATTCTAGAATTTGAGAAGGAAATCACATTCCATATGATGTGGTAAATTAATTTAAGGAAATACTCAAAGCGCTAGTTTCATCTATGAGAATTATCCTAATAAATATCAAAAATTATACATACATTGGTAAAGGAATTAATGAGTTTCCATGAAATAAGGATAATTTATATAAGGAATATATCAAAGAAAGAGATAAATAATAATCTAGATTTCAAGTCATAAAGAGTTTCCTTATAGTTTAATGATCAAGTTATCCAATATGTGTCATATATTTATATGCATTCCTTAATGGATTTTGGTGTCTCAATCGAGTAATGTTGGTAACTAATTTAAGGAATTGTTTGAAGAACAAGTTGTGGATATATGTGTTTCTGAATTGGAAACCTATTAAATGTTTCCCTTTTTACAACCATGCATGCTTTCATAACCATGGGAAAGAGAGAGACCAGGAGGGGGGAGTAAATATGATATTCTAGTCAAGCCATATATACAAGGAAACTTAGAATTGGAAAGTCTTATAGACCAAAATTGAAATGAATCTGAGAGAAGGAAAGGCTAGCGGTTGAGTGCTATATAGATAGGGTTCCTCCTTCAACACATATTCCCTCTCCTATGTCCCCTCTCTGACATGATACCTCTATCTTTCTGGTGATGCCTGCAAGACTTCAGGGCTTCCCCAACCCCCGCTCGGTGGCCTATGGGTATTCCTCCTTCTCGGCCGAGTCAAGTTTCCAAACCAGTCCTATAGTCTAGGAGTGTGGATGATGGACAGCTTGAACCCCAAGTAGCATGGAGGTCGATGAAGTTTTGGTACACCTACACTCAATGAGAGGGACTATGGGTGGTCGACCCCTCACCAGGGGTCCCAAGAGTAGTGCAATGTGTGCTAGCAATAGGTGGAAGATGGAGTCATGGTCTATAGGTAAGGGAACGAGAAAGTATAGTAGAGACAAATAGAAAGAAAGTGTAGAATAGAGAGGGGGGATGGAGGCGAGCCATGTGGCACTGCAGTAGTGAGAGGATCAAACCCTAGCAGTCGATGCCATCAACCATGGTGCAGTGGGCGTCGGGGTTGCACTAACTATAGTTTCTTAGAAGGTGTGTGTGTGTGTGTTTGTGACTGCACAGAAGCATAATCTTGGGGGAAATGAGGGTGAGGGGTAGAATGGGAACCGATTGGGCCTAGACCAGCCAGTTTAGTTTCAGCCCCAGGTTTGGGTCGTTGACCAATCATCCATCTTGGTCATGAGTTGTAAGTCGATGGATCAATGAGGAGCCACCACACCACCCCATGTTTAAGGTATAAAAGTTTATTTTGTTTAATTCATAGAAATTATTAGGATTGCCCAAATTGGCAAAATTATATACGAAATTGATCTAGAGAATGAGTACGATCTAAATAAAATAGTATCATGACCTAGATTTGATCCTAATCCCAGAAAAAGGGCTAATATATGATTAAGTGGAGATTATATATATGGAAGCCCTAGGTCTGTAATAAAAGTGTTGAATATATTTAATGCTTTCAGTTGGTATTATAATCTTATATGATTGGGTATAATCAGACCCTAAGATAATGATGATGATAATCATTTATAATTAGGATTTCTAGGATAATGATCATCAACATGTGTAATTAGAATTAAGAAATCAATGATATAACTTGTGATATTTTCTATTGATCATAATAACCTGATATGTTCAATCTGATGAGAATGTAAGTCCTTGATACAATTTGGATAATAATGATCATGATTAAATTACATGAGTCATAACATGACAAACTAAGGTTTTGAAACCAAAGATCATAACTTTCTATGTTATAATGCACATAATTGAATCTAGGTATCCGTGATACAAGTATATGATAAATGTGGTGATTAGGGTTTCACCTAATATTTAAATAGGATTTATAATTCTATAGAATCAGGGTGGGACGGGATTAGGGTTTGCACCCTTATTCCTTATCAAAACCTGAGACAACCCTAAAATCTAGTTTAAGACATATGTTAGATTAGCATGATGTATATAGTGACAATTTAGAGTATAAATACATGTAGATAATGTTGGTTGATTATGTTGAATGCTTGTATGTTTGGATATATGCTTGAAGTACATATTTTCATGGTTCCTGGATGGAAATGAGATTCATGGTTATAATTATGAATACTCACTCCTATCGGGTTTTGATGTTTTCAAAACTTTCATGAATGGTTTGTAATTAAACTGCTTGGTTGTTTGTTTACTTCCTACAAACTATAAGGCCATATGTGTATCATTTTATATGAACATAACTTGCTCAAATCCAAGACGGTATCTTTGAAGGGTTGAATGTACATGTGAGACAAAGAAAGTCGTTGTGATGAATGGTCATC
This sequence comes from Alisma plantago-aquatica, assembly GCA_963693085.1. Classification (NCBI taxonomy): domain Eukaryota; kingdom Viridiplantae; phylum Streptophyta; class Magnoliopsida; order Alismatales; family Alismataceae; genus Alisma; species Alisma plantago-aquatica. The sequence goes on along the minus strand of OY856409.1, from coordinate 489,253,598 downwards.
AAGATGGCAAAGGAAGGTCACTAAAAGGCCAAGTCGGGAAAGAAAAGCTTATATAAACCAAGCTGAGAGAGGGAAGGTTGTGAGAGTCCACTATAGGAACAAAATCCCCAGTGATAGGGTAACCCACAAAGATTGCCCCCTGTGAGTGGGCATACCACAGAGATTGAGCAATTATGGGTTGAGAAGTTATAACAGAAAGTGCATGTTTTATTATTTAATAATAATTGTTGATATGGTTGGTATGTTGTTACACCTACATGTAGATATTTTGTTTGTACCACATACTCGGTATATAAATATGCTAACCACATTTTGGTTTGTCAGTGCTTTAGATAATTTCTAAATATGAAGATAGCACAAGACATGGTGAACCAGATGAAATCAAAAGAAGATACTAAATCTAAGTCAGGAGGATCAGTTAGATGTAATACTTATTATCATGTGTAATAGTTTGAGGTTGAAAATTCATGTAACTCCTTGGAAGAACCTCATTATACATTTTGTAAATAATATTTTTGAAATAATAGAAATTATGTGTTGTTATTTGTTATTTTCTATATCTAGATTTTGTGGATTTAGGTAATGACTCTCGACTTGAAGGTTCTCTCTTAATTGGCAGACTCTAAAAAGTGAGGTTGTTACAGTTATGATGGTAAAAGTTGAATATATAAACCTAGTATAAATTATGATTGATCACATGCATTCAATCCCTTCTAAGAGAAAAAATCATTCATAATGGGAGGGTAGGGGCTACTATTACCTTGGCCCTTGGGCGTGATGTAGAGGGTCTCACCAAAGTAGAAGGGATAAAAATATGTGGATTTTAATTATCTAGTCCGTTACAACATGATATCCTCTATAAATGAAAATATCATCTATAATATAAACCTCATGTACCCTAGTATCACCCTAGAGATTCCCTACCACACTAATGTTTTGGTTGATGACATAGGGATAATAGAAGATTTGATGGGAGAACTTGCAACTTGGGAGAGTGAGCATCCGATATATGTCTATAGGGCACCACTAGTGAATTTACCTAGGGGGAGGAGAGAAAAATGTGCCATAGTAGAAGTACACGCGACACCAATCTCGCTGCACAAGAAGAAGAGAAGAACATGACGCACAACAACCTTGAACAAATGCCTATGGCATATCCACTATTTAGGAAGAGTTGGAGGGGATCCACCAGACTCGTCAGCACAAGTGGCTAGGTCACAACATATGCATCATTAGATCAACCACATGTATTGTCACCAGCATGTAAAGGTGTAGATAAACCCCAATTGGAGGAGGATTTCTAGGGAGTTGTGCAGGGGTACTCAGTGGCATATCCACCTTCATGAGTAAATTACTAGGACAACTATTACCAGTAGCCTCCACCACATGAAGGATGGTCAGATTCACCACTTCTATAGTAGAAATAGCACCCTATCACTCCTGAAGTTTTGTTTCAAGTTGAGGATAGTATGATTTAAAATCTTGGGGTGGTAGGGAAGTATGTGTCCTTTCCTCTTCATTTTGACTCATGCTATGTCTGTCCCACCATGTTTTTGATGATTATGTTGTTTTTTCTTTTGCATCACCTCTATCTAAGTTATCTTTGTAATGTTTTAGTAAATGCATGCCACATAGTTTACCTTCTTACATTTTTGCATACTTTTGTAGGAAAAAATCTTTTTTCATGTCATGGCATCTATTGTGTTGCACTGCATGTAGATTTTTGTAATTCTTTGTCTGTTCTTAGATAGAATTTGCTTTCATACTATTTACTACTTACTAGCATAGATCTTGTTGTGAAAATAGGCATTTGGCACCCTTTTATCCAACTCTATCCAAACTTGAAATTTCTAGCCTTTGAACACATGTTTTAACTTAATGCTCTATATTTTTAATGAAATTTTGACCTTTTGTAAATTCATGTCATATTTTCAAGGTCTATTTCTAAATGGCCTCAATTTTTGACTTTAACATGTGAATCGCCTCTGTCGTTCTTGCAAAATATTTTCTTGAATTGGGATCTAAGCAAGCCACAAATGCTTAGGCTTGTTCAGATCTTAGAATAAAAAAAATTATGTTTTCTCATTCATGTGGTGTGGCATTAATTGATGAAGAATTTTGAAGAAATTTTCATGCAAGAAATATCATATTAAGACCCACACTAGTGACTCCCGTATTCATCCATCTTTCTTTCATCCTTATATCTCTCTACTCCATGAAAAGATGCTAAAAAGTACAAAAGAGTACATCTTAGCCACCTCCAATCACTTAGGGTTGCCAACACCCCCCCCCTCTTGTTTCACTCCTATTGCCATAGGCCCTAATTACACCAAGGGCAAAGAAAAATAAGATACAAAAAGAAAATAAAAGGCGTTCCTACATTGTAGCACATAAATAAAGAAAAGAAGAGTAATATAACAGCAATCCATATCTCTTACTGCAACACCCTTCCTTTAATTTCATGCACATGGAGCTAAGAAACATCAAACTTCGTTAATTTCACCTTTTTATAGACACATGGGTCACTTGGAGTGGATTGAAGTATGAGAATGAATGTATGAAGGTAAAATAGAACTCCTAATCATTTTGGTCATAACCATTATATAACATATTCACTCATAGCTATATAACAACCATATGGATTAAATGTGTATTTGATGCCTTGTATTAAAAATTTATAGGCTCGGTGCTAAGATCACAATTGGATTGTGAAAAGGAGAGTAAAGAAGCAGAGTACATGTATCTAGTCATTATTGAGTCCATCTAGTCAACATACATCTATTAGAATGCATTTGTCATTTCTTACTTGTTGAAAAATTAAAAAGAGATTCTGTTGGAGCATACATGAGGACAAGTATGTTGCAAGATTATGGCAGTGATGAAGGCTTGAATGGGCTTGATATATTGAGAATGTTTATTGTTCAAGTGTGTGGGATTGATTATATTGTTGTTATGAATGCCAATTTTATGTAATGCCCCCTTGAGTGCGCAAGTTATGGATAACTCAGTGTTGCTTCCCCTATGTGCATGTATGTTCTTAGGGAGGCATTACAGAATGGCATAGAGCAACATTATAGTTGGCCACTGGATGAATTCTCATGTTCTTACTTTTTCTCATCCTATAAGAAGTTAGTTGAGATTAGAGTACTGATTCAGGAAGATAAGTAGTAGCCCTGCGTATAGAAGAAGTAAGTGAAAGATATTAGAAACTAAACTAGAAGTGTAGTCAAGAGACAGAATCTTAGATAAGGTTTAGAGCTATGTGCCTACATGCTTTAGAAATTTATATTAACTCTATATTTGTATATAGCATGCTCTCTCTTTTTGTCACGTGCTTTTGATATGGACACAAACCTATGGCATTTCGTAGAGAGGGTGTTATGTGTATTATCATGATTGGTGTGTCCTTTCAAGTGCATGTGGTGTGGGATGTGTGCACTAGGGAGGTTTTAAGAAGTGTGATAAGACATGTCTCCATTAGATATATGACCAGCCCACATGTATCCAAAAGTGACGAAAAGGAGAGAGTTCACATTAAAAATTTTAAGTATGTAGTCACCTATGATATTTAAATACATGGTACGACCAAGAATGCATATAAAGAATATATATATATATATATATATATATATATTGACATAAATAAGTGAGTTGGTTTCTGAAGTGAACTAGAACCCTAATCCAGCCCCAGAAAGCGGCAAGATAGAATATTTTCCATGGTAGATGGTGAAGGTATAATTTATATTCAAGATTCATTAGTAGTATATGCACATGTCCACCTCATAATGATAACCATGAGAAATTCACACCATGATTATATTAATGAGCCACTAAGAAAATATTGGAGAGCTAGTGTGCATAGATAGAGTATGTAAAACACAGATGTGGGTAGGCTAAAAAAATTTAGGATGAAATTTATTTAAGGTGGGTAGAATTATAAAATCCCAAATTTCATAGCTAATTTAAACCTTTAATTTGGTTTTACCTAATAAGAGTCCATTAAGGGGTCAAATAAATCGAACCATAGTTCTACATGCAACAAGTTCATAAAAGATCTATTATATGCCACCTAGCTCACCAATACATAGATAATGGCTTAAATGTGTATAATTAATAATTATGTATGTATGAATATGAATGGATGTTTCATATGGACAATAATGTGACTAACATATGTAGTATGATAACTTGAGACATTAAATCAATTTCTAAGAGATTTCAAATATATTTTATAGTTGCCAAAGTAGTGGCACCTGAGTGGTAAAGTTGATGTTGTATGACCAAGAGGTCACAAGTTCGAACCCCCTGGTGAGGGATGAATGAAATATATTTTACAATTAAATGTAATGCACAATAGATTTAGAATATTGAGGATAATTAAGTATGCATAGATTTGATAATGTTTCAAAATATTGAAGAATATTTGATCTCAAACTTGAAGTATTCTCATACGATAAGATGTTAAGATTAATGGCAAACTTTGGGAAATAAATTATCATCCTACATTTTATTAGGGATAATTGAGGTTTAAACAACAATAGCTAGTTTACAAGTTTTAATTCTCAAATTGAGAATCTAAAGTAATGAAAATTTTCTATACACAATGTTAAGTTTATGATTTAGTTTTGGTCTAGTTTGAATAATCCTAGATATTTAAATTGATTTCAGGAAAAAATGGGATTCATTTACCAAAGTTTTACCTAGATATATAATTAATACCACTGATTTATGTAATTCGAATAAGTTGGACCATAGCCCAATCTATCACAGTTTCTTTCTCATAGGTTCATTGTACGCAGATCCTTCACCAGTCGTCAGATTGAAATCTGAGGGCATAGACTTCATCTCCCATCTCCCGCAGCTGGTTGGACTCTAAAAGAGTTGTCGACTCCCAAATCCTCTTTGAAATTCTTGCGATAATATAGATGATAATGAAAAGTGAGACTTCCATTGGTTTAAGGAGTCAATCATGATCCTTTTAAGCCCCGTCATGAACCCTGGATGGGGGTTTTGAGAAAACACCCAAACCTTAGTTTGCTCTTTTGTCAACAGAAGCTTATAGATTGAGTCACGGGTCATCACAACAATAGAGAATGATTTTTGAAGTATATATAGACCTCTAGAGAGCATCCTAGGCCTTTAATTTGGTTCGAGCTCCCCTGAGTTTCCACCATGACATTGACTTTCTTCTCTGGCGATGGTAAGCTTAGCACAATAGTTACGACTGTCTCAATTGAATTAGCTTCATGGTAAGTTGCCTTACCTCAATTACTCCCTTTCCCTAGGTAGTTTTTATTGAGTGTTTTAGCTGTGCAGAATCCCCAATCCCAGATACCTCACCAGAGATGGTGACACCACTATGCCATTTTAGTGGTGTTCTGAGCTTAGTTTTTGCATTGTTTATCTTCAGTAGATGTCAACAAAGGTAATCCATCCTTTGGTTTTGTGTTTCACCACTAATTTTGTGAAACCCACGTTGGTTCTAGTTTCTCCTTTTTGCACATGGAAGCCATCAAAGATCTAAGTTTTTCCATCATTCAAGTTTTCTAGTTTTCTTCTTGACTCAGTTAGGATCATGTAAAGTTGTTTCAAGGGTCAAAGCTTACCAGGAAATGTATGATTCCTTTAGTGTTTCCTTGTTCCTCTAGCATGGATACAAGCACATTGATCTCTGGAGCTCTATGAACCCTATACAAGGGCTTGCCAAGTCTAAGACATCCTGATAAAGGTGTTGGGAGGTCAATTTTGTGAGGCTGGTCATGTTTTTTTAGCTTTGATCAGAGGTTGTGTCTCCAGGAAGGACTGCGCGCTCCGTGACTCCACAAGCAAGATGATAGGTGTCAATTACCCTTTTGTCCTTGAAAAATGAATCTTCTGATTTATGTTGCAACAATTTTTCTAGGTATTCACCCATCCGTTTTTGTTTTGAGAAAGCATGGCCTTTTGATTGGCCCTAATTGGACCAGCTAGGCAAGGCCCACGGGTGTTGAAGAATAAGTTGGCCAATGTGGATTTATCGGAGTTTCTAATTAGCTTAATGAAGATTTATCTTTGAAAAAAACATAGTTATTAATTGGTATGTCCTATGAGGTCAAATTACATATGAAAGTTGATCTATTTTAGATCTAGATCATGGACTAAGTTTCAAAGTGTGACTTGGCTCCTCGTTTCCATTTTTAGCCAAGAACCATGAAACCCTAGACTACTAATGTGAATGCAATTTTAAATTAATGATTATTGAATGAACATGGTAATTAGTATTTCAATCACCTAAGGAAATTATTAGGGTTCTTCAATCTAACGAAAATAACCAAGATTTGATGCAATAGATGTAAGTGGTTCATGCCTATAAGTATTCATATTAATGAAGATCATTATATTTATATGTTTTATAAGTAAGAAGTACTTGAGTTATGTGATCCAATGTTGTATGATTATAATTTCATATATGCAAGTACTATTTTCATACTTTCTTGATTATGTTCTTGTATGTATCTAGTATCTCAACTAAAGATATGTCATCAATATTTCTTAGACGATTAAGATCTCAGAATTAAGTGCATGGTAGGATATAAGAGTAGAATGCATCAAGTTATAATTAAGTCTGCAAGATAATATTTTATAAGATTCATGTTTTAAGACTTAGGATTAAAGCGCATATGAATATAAAGATTCATGCTAAGATCATATTAATGAGACTTTATAGAGATTGAGTTATCTAGTCATAAATCATATTTTAGTTATTACATACTTAAGTTACTTTCATATACTTAGTAATTGTATATTCAATTTAGATAACTTTCTCAAGCCTTTAGACTCATATGTCATGTATCTAATATCACAATTGATTTAAGTCACCTATTAAATAATACCTTGAGATTAAGATTTATCTAGAATATAAGAATATCAAATTTCAAATTCAAAGTATAATTTAGTTCATAATCAAAGAACAAAGATATAGAGTCAGAGATTATTGATTCAGAGACAAGAAATTAATAACAGATTCAGAGATAATAGATTAAAATTTAGAGATAAGAAATCAAGAATAGAGATAGAAAATGACATCAGAATATTAACTAAATACATTATAGGATTACTCCTCACTAGAGAGTCTGAAGACAATTCTAAACACACTACAGGTGTCATAGAGGGCACATTATGCCAACATAGGGTGTGTTGCACTATAAAGGATATTGTTGTGTCAACAAAAGCTTTGTTGCACCATAGAGGACACTTTTGTATCACATAGGAGGAATTATCGTATAATGGTGTCCGCAGTCAGATAAAAGTCATAAATAAAAGATACCTTAATTCAGAGCATGCACATAATCTTATTTATAAGTATGAAGAAAGAATTTAAGATAAGAAAAGACATGACTTAGGCCCTTTATGCAAGACATGAGGCCCAAGCATCAGGTTGTAGACCGATTCAAATACATAACCTAGGCCCTTTGTGCAGGTTATGTGACCCATGCACCTTAGTGCAGATCATGAAACCCAAGTACCAGAGTACAGGTCTCCAAAGGAACATAAGTAAAACAGCAAGAATTAAGCTATAGAAAGAAGATATACTTATGTTTCAAATTTTCCTATGAATTTAATGTTAGTTTCATGTGTATCATGTTTAAATATATTTTATAGTATCCTTTACTCATTTTTTGCATATATAGAATACTCATGCCACTTATGCTAACGACTATTTTTCTAATGCATGGATAGGGATGAGATGTCCACATCTGAGAAGCATGAGCAAAAGTAGTACCCAGACACTTGGAGCACAAAGATAGAGTAGAATAACATATGTGGGTGCTAACTATGAGATGGTCCTCAACTTTATAGGTTCTAATATATGTTTCCATGTTTAGAACATTAGAGTAGAGACTCAAAATGTTAAATGAGTTTTTTGATGTGATAAACTTTAAGTTTCTTTTGTAAGAACAGTGATGAGAATGTTTATCTTTCAAGTTTGTGATATTGATTATATTGTTGTTATGAATGCTAGTTTTGTGTAATTCCCTCCACGAGTGCATGAGTTACGGATAATTTAGTGTTGCTTCTTCTATGTTCATGTGTGTACTTATAGAGGGCGTTACAAAATTCTATCAGAGCAACATTATAGTTGGCCATCAAATGAATACTCATATTCTTACTTAAAATCACCCTATGAGAAGCTAAATGAGAGTTGAGTACATATTCAGAAAGATAAGTAGTAGGCCTATGTTTAGTACAAGTAAGTGAAAGATATTATAAATCAAAGTAAAAGTGTAGTCAGTAGACAAAATCTTAGATAAGAATTAGTGTTATGTGACAAGATGCTTTGGAATTTTATGTTAACTCTAAAGTTGTATATAGGATGCTCTCTCTTTTTACCACATGTTTGTGCCATTAGACACAAACCCATGGGGTTTTGTAGAGAGGGTGATATGTTCAATAGCATTCTTGTCGCATCCTTTCAAGTGCATGTGGTATGGGACATGTGCACTAAGGAGAGTCTAAGATAAGTGCAATATGACATGTCACCTTTAGATATATGATCGATTGGCATGTATCCAAAGGTGACAATAAGGGGAGTGTTCACATTAAAAGTTTGAAGCATGTATTCACCTGATTTAGATACATGGTAAGACCAAGAATGCATATAACAGATAGATATTTTGATATAGATAAGTGAGTTGACTTTTGAAGTGAACCAGAATCCTAATCTAGTCCTAGAAACATGGCAAGCTAGAGTCTTTGCCATGGTTTATGGTAAACGTATAGTTTAGATTTCAAGATTCATTAGTAGTATATGCACATGTTCGCCTCATAATGATAACCATGAGAAAATTCACACCATGAGAATGCTAATGAGCCATTAAGAAAATATTAGGGAGATAGTGTACGTAGAGTATGTAAAACCCTAAGGTGGTTATACTAATCAAATTTCAATGATGAAATTTATTTAAGGTGGGTAAAATTGTAACATCCAAAATTTCATAGCTAATTTAAACATTTAATATGGTTTTTCCTAATAAGAGTCCAATAAGGGACCAAATAAACCTAATTATAGTTTAATATGTAATGAATTCATAAAATATGTATTATATGCCACCTAGCTCACCAATACACACATAATGGCTTAAATGTGAAAAATTAATAATTGTACATGTATGAATATGAATGAATGTGTCATATGGACAATAATCAGACTAATAGATGTTGTATGATAACTTGAGACACTAAATTGATTTCTAAGAAATTTTAGATATATTTTACAGTTAAATGTGATACATAATAGTTTAGAATATTCTAGATAATTTAGTATGCACATATTTGATGGTATCTCAAAATATTGAATTAAATTTGATCTCAAACTTGAATTCTTCTTAGATGATAAGATGTTAAGCTTAATAACAATTTTGGGAAATAAATGACCATCCTACAATTTATTAGGGATAATCTACAATAGCTAGTTTGTAAGTTTTTAATGCTCAAATTAAGAATCTAAAGTAATTAAAAAATATATACACAATGTTAAACATATGGTTTAGTTTTGCTCAAGTTTGAATAATCATATATATTTTAGTTGATTTTAGGAAGAAATGGAATTCAATTACCAAAGTTTGACCTAGGTATATAATTTATATCACTGATTTATCTTATTCGGCTAAGTTGGGTCGTAGCCCAATCTATCATGCATTTTTTCTCTTACGGGTTCATTGTACTCAGATCTTTCATCAGTCGTTGGATTGAAATCTAAGAGTAGAACCCTCATCCCCCACCTCCCACAGTCAGCTGGACTCTGAGGGAGTTGCAGAATCCCAATCCTCTATGTATTTCTTATGATAATGTGCATGATAATGAAAAGTGAGAATTACATTGGTTTAAGGAGTCAATTACAGTCCTTTTACGCCTGGACAAGAACCCTAGATGGGGGTTTTGATAAAATTCCCAAACCTTAGTTTGCTCCTCCATTGACGCAAGCTTACATATCAAGTCATGGGTCATCATGACAATGGGGGATGATTCTTGAAGTATCCTATAGACCTATAGAAAGTATCCTAGTCTTTCAATTAGGGTTGAGTTCCCCTGAGTTGCCACCGTGACATTGACTTTCTTCTTTGGCGACGGCAATCTTGGCACAATAGATACGGGTGTCTCACCTGAATTGTCTTTGTGGTAAGATGCCTTACCTCTATTATTCACTTTCCCTAGGTAGTTTTTGTTGAGAATTTTAGCTATGTAGGATCCCTGATCCCGGATACCTTGTCGGATACGGTGACGTCGCCGCGTCAATTTAGTGGTATTCAGAGCTCATTTTTTGCATTATTTATCTTTGGTAGATGTCAATGAAGGTAAATACATTCTTTAGTTTTGTGTTTTTCCACTTATTCAGTGAAACCTGCGTTGGTTATGGTTCCTCCTTTTTTCCCATGGCGGCCATCAAAGGTCTAGGTTTTGTCATAATTCAAGTTTTCTAGTTGTCTTCTCGACTAGGTCACGATCATGTGAAGTTATTTCAAGAGTCAAAGTCAGTTACCATGAAGTGTATGATTGGTTTAGTGTTGCCTGGTTCCTCTAGCATGGTCACGAGCACATGGAGCTTCAGATCTCTATGAACCCTCTACGAGGGCTTGTTGAGTCTTGGACAGTCTAAGAAAGATGTTGGGCAGGTCAGTTTCATGGGAGTGGTGGTATTCTTTGAGCTTTGGTAGGAGGTTGCCTCTCCGCGAAGGACTACTTGTACCATGACTCCATAAGGAAGATGGCAGGCATCGATTACCCTTTTGTCCTTAACAACGGATTAATTGCATGATTTGTGTTGCAAGGGTTTTTCTAGATCTTCACGCATTTGTTTTGTTTTAGGCAAGCCTGGCCTTGTGGTTGACCCTGATTGGACCAGCTAGGTAGGGCCTATAGGTGTTGATGGATAAGTTGATTCAACTTGGATTCATCAAAGTTTGTTACTGGCTGAATTGAGTTTTATCCTTGAAAAATCATAGCAATTAATTGGTATGTCCAATGGGGTCAAATTATATATGAAAGTTTATCTATTTTTTGAGTTCTAAATGATGGAATAAGTTTCAAAGTCATATTTGACTCCTAGTTTCCCTCTTTTAGTCAAGAACCATGAAACCATAGAATATAAAAGTGAATGTTATTATTAATTAATGATTATTGAATGAATAGGGTAATTAGGATTTCAATCACCCAAGGAAATGATTGGGGTTCTTTGGCCTAAGGAAAATAACTAGGATTCGCTCCAAGGTGAGTCGTTCATTCCCGTGAGTATTCATATTAATGAGGATCAGTATATTTATATGTTTCATAACTAAGAAGTCCTTGAGTTATGTCATCCAATAATCTATGATTATAAGTTAATATATGCAAGTAAGATTCTCATACTTCCATGATTATGTCCTTATATGTGTCTAGTATCTCAAGTAGATATATGTCATCAAGATTTGAAGATCTAATAATTAAGTACACAATAAGATATAAGAGTAAATTGTATAAAGTTATGATTAAGTCTGCAAGATAAGATTTTCTAAGATTCATATTTCAAGATTTAGGATTTAAGCTCATATGAATGCATCAAGATTCCTGCTAAGATCATATTTAATGAGATTTTATAGAGATTGAGTTATCTTTTCATAAATCATATTTTAGTGATTGATAGTTAAGTCACTTTCATATACTTAGTATTTGTATATTCAATTAAGAAAACATTCTCAAGCCTTTAGATTCATATGTCTTGTATTGAATTAAGTAAGCTATTAAATAAGAGCTTCATATTAAGATTATCTAGAAAATAAGAATATCAAATGTCAGATCCAAAGTTAGATTTAGTTCAGAATCAAAGAATAGAGATATAGAGTCATATATGATTGATTTTGAGAGAAGAAATTAATATTAGATTCAGAGATAATAGATTAAGATTCAAAGATAAGAAATTAAGAATAGAGATAGAAAATGACACTTGAACATTAACTATATACATTAGAGGATTAATCCTCACCAGAGAGTCTCTACAATGTAGGTGTCATAGAGGGCACATTGTGCCGATAGATGGTTTGTTGTGCCATAGAGGATACTTCGGTATCAATAGAGGGTACATTGTGCCAACAGATGGTGTGTTGCACCATAGAGGATACTTTGGTGTCAATAGAGGGCACGTTGTGAAAACAGAGGGTGTGTTGCACCATAGAGGATACTTTAGAATCACATCATATAATGGTGTCTACAATCATATAAAAGTCATAAATAACAGATACCTTAATTCAGAGCATGCACATAACCTCATTTATCAGTATGAAGAAAGAAATTAAAAAAAGAACAGACATCAGTGTGGCCTTTTGTGCAAATCATGAGACCCAGGCATCCAGATGCAGGTTAATTCAGATACATAACCCAAGCCCTTTGTGTGGGTTATGTGACCGGAACACCTTAGTGCGGGTCATGAGACCCAAGTACAAGAGTACAGATCTCTAGAGGAAGATAAGTAAACAGATAAGAATGAAGTTGAAGAAAGAAGATATATTTATGTTTCATATTTTCTTATGAATTTAATGGTAGTTCCATGTGTATCATGTTTAAATATATTTTATAGTGTCTTTTAATAAAAAAATTCACAAATAGAATACTCATTCCATTCCTGCTAACAACTATTTTTCTAATGCATGACTAGGGACGAGATGTATGCATGTGAGAAGCATGAGAAGAAGTAGCACCACCCAAACACTTGAAGCACAAAGATAGAGCAAGATAACATCTGGTGGGGTGCCAACTATAAGATGATCCTTAACTTTAAATATTATGATATGTGTTTCCATGTTTGGAACTTTAGAGTAGAGACTCAAAATATATAATGAGTTTTTTCATGTGATGGACTTTAAGTTTCTTTTGTAAGAACAGTGATGAGAATGTTTATATTTAAAGTTTGTGTGATTGATTATATTGTTGTTATGAATATCAGTTTTATGTAATGCCCCCTTGAGTGTGTGATTTATGGATAAACTGGTATTGCTTCTGCTATGTGCATGTGTGTTCTTAGAAAGGGCATTACAGAATGGTATCAGAGCGACATTATAGTAGGCCAATGGATGAATAGTCATGTTCTTACTTAAAATCACTCTATAAGAAGTTGATTGAGAGTAGAGTACAAATTTAGAAAGATAAGTAGTATCCCTGCATTTAGAAGAAGTTAGTGACAGATGTTAGAAATTGAAGTAAAAGTGTAGTCAGGAGACATAATCTTAGACAAGGATTAGGATTATGTGACTAGATGCTTTTGGAATTTATGTTAACTCCATAGTTGTATATAGCATGCTCTCTCTCTTTTTACCAGATTTTTTTGGTATGGGACACAAACCTATGGGGTTTTGTAGAGAGGTGTTATGTTCATCATCGTGCTTGTCGTGTCCTTTCAAGTGCATGTGGTATGGGACATGTGCACTAGGGAGGTTCTAAGATAAGTGTGATAAGACATGTCACCTTTATATATATATGACTGGTTGGAATGTATCTAAAGGCAACAAAAAGGGGAGAGTTCACATTAAAAGTGTGAAGCATGTAGTCACCTAACCAATTTAGATACATGGTAAGACCAAGAATGCATATAAAGGATAGGTATTTTGACATAGATAAGTGAGTTTATTTTTTAATTGAACCAGAGCCCTAATCAAGCCCCAGAAAAGTGGCAAGCTTGAGTCTTTTCCATGGTAGATGGTAAAGGTATAATTTAGATTTCATGATTCATTAGTAGTATATGCACATGTTTGCTTCACAATTCACACCATGAGAATGTTAATGAGCCATTAAGAAAACATTAGAGGGCTCGTGTAAATAGAGTATGTAAAGCCCTAAGGTGGATAGACTAATTAAGAATTTTGAGGATGAAAATTATTTAATGTGGGTAGAATTGTAGCATCCCAAATTTCATAGCTAATTTAAGCCTTTAATATGGTTTTACCTAATAAGAGTCCACTAAGGGACCAAATAAACCTAACCATAGTTTAATATGTAATGAATTCATAAAATATGTATTATATGCCACCTAGAACACCAATTAATATGGTTTTACCTAATAAGAGTCCACTAAGGGACCAAATAAACCTAACAATAGTTTAATATGTAATGAATTCATAAAAGATGTATTATATGCCACCTAGAACACCAATACACACATAATGGCATTTAATATGTAATGAATTCATAAAAGATGTATTATATGCCACCTAGCACACCAATACACACATAATGGCTTAAATGTGTACAGTTAATAAATGTGAATGTATGCATATGAATGAATATTACATATATACAATAATGTGACTGATAGATGTATTATCATAACTTGAGACATGAAATCAATTTCTAAGAGATTTCATACATATTTTACAATCAAACGTGATGGACAATAATTTAAAATATTGAGAATAATTCAGTATGCATAGATTTGATGATATCTCAAAATATAGAAGTATATTTGATCTCAAATTCAAAGTATTCTCATATGATAATATGCTAAGATTAGTGGAGAAATTTGGGAAATAAATGATCATCCTACTATTTATTAGGGATCATTTAAGTTTAAACAACAATAGCTAGTTTACAAGTTTTTAATGCTCAAATCAAAAATCTAAAGTAATGAAAGTTTTTCACGCACAATGTTAAGCATATGGATTAGTTTTTTATCAGGTTAGAATAATCTACATATTTGAATTGAGTTTAGGAAGAAATAGGATTCATTTACCAAATTTTGACCTAGATATGTAATTTATGTTGGTATGTATGCCCAGAGAGCCTATCATATGATGATCATAATGGCATATCCTTTAAACGATTTGATTAAAAATAAAGGCAATCTTACAATTTCTTCTATTTTATTCAGTTATAAGATAATGATGTAACATAATAAATGTCTAAAGAATGATATTACTCAATGTGGTATGTCTTCATGTTGAGGACCTGAACGATGAGATCATATGGATCTTAAGAGTATATGCATTCTTGTTATGTCCCTGGTCGGATGTTACTGGAGAAGGATAATAGACAGCAATAACACTTAAGACTAGAGTGTGTGTTGGTTGATGATAGACTCTCATTAGTCATGATATGTGATATCAAATCAATCACAAATATACTTGTTAGATAATAGTGTATTGGAAAAGCCCATCTTGAGAGTGACACATGGAAATCATGATCGGTAGTCAGAGTCATCTCTCATAGTGATGATGGTGATTTTGGTTCTTAGACTTCAAATCACTACACTCATCATAGGTCATCTAGTGTACTTTGACATCATGCATCATGATCTTGAATAAGGGTTTCATTAAGGTGGTTCTCGGGTGTATTGTGACACATGGGGATGATTGTGAGTGATATAGTGCAGGAGTTTGATATCATGGCCACTTTATAAGTGAGACTGAGTAATGCATGGCCATGTTGGTGTGAGTCAATGCATGATATTGAGCTTACATATATCTCAGACAGTCTGTTCCAGTTCAAGGAACATGGATTGAATGTTGAAGAGGATGATGATTCTGTGCCTCGAGTTCAATCTGGATATCAGAGACAAAGGAACTATACTGTCACTTAAACACCAATCATAGATTGTAGGTTGAAGTTATTCTCCAACTTCTCCAATTACTTGGATAGCAATGAAGTCTTTCTAGATATCAATCATTTCTTGTGAAATCATAATATGATTATGAAAATCACTCCCAATGTAATTTGGAGCCTACCAGGTCACACGCATAGGATGTATTGGAATAGGAGTATAATAGTAGACGTGATTGAAAATGTTCTGAATCAAATTGATTACTAAAATATTTAGATAATCTATTAGAATAGTATTAGAATATAATCTGAGTTAATTGGTTGAAATATTTAAGTCAATTATTAGATTTAAAATTTTAAGTCAGTTGACTAATCTCGAGGGATTGACTACAGCCAGGTGACGAAGGTTAATTAATCAATTAATATGATTAATTAGTTAATTAATTGATTCTAACGTATTCTTATAATAGTCCACGAGCGGCTTGTTTTTAACATAACCTCATCTTTTTATTTCCCTAAGAGTTTTGAGAAACCATGCTTCCTTTCCCCTGCTATATATAGAGACATGATGATTGGATTTGAGATATGTGCTCTTATACATGAACATGAGTTGTCAGTGTCCCCAAGAGAGAGATAAGGAGAGAAACCACGATGCTAGCACATCATCAAACAGAAGGTTAATCCTTCTCACTAGTTTAGGAAGCATGATGTGGAGTTTTAGTCCATCCGTGTGGATGAAGTACAGATGCGGACGCTGAGAAACTACATTCAGAGGACCTTGACTAGGACCGCATGTGCACGCCAGGGGCTATGCAAATTATCATGCAAAAGAACATCATCGGACTTGCTTCACGACAAGTTTATCCCACGCACCCTTCATTCCGAATATGTTGTTATCAACGAGATCTTCTAGTAGGACCTGTGAAGAAAAAATTTTGTTGTTTCTGTTGCACTTGTCACCTCCACAAAACCCAACAATTTATACCACTGACTTATCTTATTCGGCTTATTTGGACCATATCCCAATCTGTCATGCATTTTTTTCTCTTGTGGGTTCACTATACTCATATCTTTTATTGATCGTTGGAATGAAATCTGAGGGAAGAGCTCTCATCTCCTACCTCCCACAGTTGGATGGACTCCAAGGGAGTTGCAGACTCAGAATTCCTCTCTAGATTTCTTACAATGATGTGCATGATAATGAAAAGTGTGAGTTCCATTGGTTTAAGGAGTCAATCGCGGTCCTTTTAAGCCCCTACATGATTCCTATATGGGGGTTTTGAGAAAATGCCCAAACCTCAATTTGCTCCTCTGTCGACGCAAGCTTATAGATCGAGTCACAAGTCATCATGGCAATGGAGGATGATTCTTGAAGTATCTATAGACCTTCAGAAAGTAGCCTAGGTCTTCAGTCTGAGTCAAGTTCCCCTGAGTTGCCGCTGCGACATTAACTTTTTGCTCTGGAGACGGTGAGCTTGGAACAGCAGCTATGGTCGCCTCAATCGAATTGGCTTCATGGTAAGTTGCCTTACCTCTATTACTCCCTTTCCCTAGGTAGTTTGTGTTGTGCATTTTCGTTGTATAGGATCCCCGACCCTAGATACCTCGCCGAAGACAGTGACGCCATCATGCCAATTTAGTGGTGTTATGAGCTCAATTTTTGCAGCGTTTATCTTTGGTAGATGTTAACGAAGGTAAATCCATCCTTCAGTTTCGTGTTTTCCACTTCTTTAGTGAAACCCATGGTTCTAGTTGCTCCTTTTTGCCCGTGGAAGCCATCAAAGGTCTAGGTTTGTCATCATTCAAGTTGTCTAGTTGTCCTCTCGACTCGATAAGGATCTCGTGAAGTAGTTTCAAGGGTCAAAGCTAGTTACCAAGCAATGTATGCTTGGTTTAGTGTTGCCTTGTTCCTATGGAACGGCGGCAAGCACATGGAGCTCCAAAGTTCTATGGACCCTCTATGAGGGGCTTGCCGAGTCTGAGACAACTTGAGAAACGCGTTGGACATGTTAGTTTTGTGAGACCGGTGGCGTTCTATAAGCTTTGATCTGAGGTTACATCTTCAAGAAGGACTACTTGTTCCATGACTCCACAAGGAAGATGACATTCACCAATTATCCTTTAGTCCTTGACATATTAACCGCCTGATTTTTGTTGCAAGGTCTTTCTATATTTTTGTGCATCAGTTTTATTTTAGGTGAGCCTAACCTTGTGGTTGCCCTGATTGTGCCAACAAGGCAGGGCCCATGAGTGCTAATGGACAAGTTGATGCCAACATGGATTTTTCAGAGTTTTTGATTGGTTGAATGGATATTTATCTTTGAAAATCATAGAAATTATTTGGTATGTCCAATGGGGTCAAATTATATAAGAAAGTTGATCTATTTTTTGAGATCTAGATGATGGACTAAGCTTTAAAGCCTGATTTGACTCTGAGTTTTCCTCTTTTAGCCAAGAACCATGAAACCGTAGAATACTAAAGTGAATGTAAGTATTAACGAATGATTGTTGAATGAACATGGTAATTAGGATTTCAATCACCCAAGGAAATGATTAGGGTTCTTCAACCAAAGAAAAATGACTTGAGGATTTGCTCTGAGAGAGATAAGTGGTTCGTGCCCATGAGTATTCATATTAATTAAGATACGTATATTTATATGTTTCATAAGAATTTCTTGAGTTATGTGATGTAATATTTAATGATTATAAGTTAAGATATGCAAGTGATATTTGTTTACTTTCATGATTATTTCCGTATGTGTCTAGTATCTCAAGTAGGATACATCATCAAGATTTATTAGACAATTAATATATAAGAATTAAGTATACAATAAGGTATAAGAATAGAATGCATTAAGTTATGATCAAGTCTACAAGATAAGATTTTATAAGATTCATGTTTTAAGCTTTAAGATTTAAGCTCATATGAATGCATTAAGATTCACACTATGATCAAATTTAATGAGATTTTATAGAGATTGAGTTATCTTATCAGAGATCATATTTTAGATATTTGATACTTAAGTTACTTTCATATACTTAGTATTTGTGCATTCAGTTTAAAAAAATTTCTCAATCCTTTAGACTCATATGTCATGTATCTAATATCAGAATTGAATTAAGTCATCTAATAAATAAGAGCTTAAGATGAAGATTTATCTACACTAAGAATATCAGATTTTGTATTCAGAGTTAGATTCAGTTCAAAATCAAAGAATAGAGATACAAAGTCAGAGATAATAGATTCAGAGACTAAGAAATTCAAAACATATTCGGATATAATAGATTGAGATTCAGAGATAAGAAATTGATAATAGAGACATAATTTGACATCCGAACATTAATTATATACAATATAGGATAAATAATCACCAAAGAGTCTCAAGACAATTCATAAGACACTACAGGTTTTATAGAAGTGTCATAGAGGGCACGTTGGGCCAATAGAGGGTGTGTTGCACAATAGAGGATGCTTCATTATCAATAGACGGTAGGTTGTGCCAACAAGGGGTGTGTTGCAGCATAGAGGACGTTTCGGTGTCATAGAGGAGGACTTAAAGTATAATGATGGACACAATGAGATAAAAGTCATAAATAGAAGATACCTTAATTCAGTTGATGCACATAATTTTATTTATAATTATGATGAAAGAAATTCAGATAAGAGAAGACATGAGTCAGACCCTTTTTGCAAGTCATGAGGCCCAGGCATCAGGATGCAGGCCGATTCAAATACATAACCAAGGCCCTTTTGTATAGGTTATGTGGCCCAGGAACCTTAGTACAGGTCCTGAGACCTAGGTACCAAAGTACAGGGCTTTAGAGGAAGATAAGTAAAAAGACAAGAATTAAGTTAAAGAAAGAAAATATAGTTATATTTTAGATCTTCTTATGAATTCAATTCTTGTTCCATGTGTATCATGTTTAAATATATTTTATAGTATCCTTCACTCTAATTTTTCACATATAGAATACCCATGCCACTTACGCTAACGGCTATCTTTCCAATATATGGTTGGGGACAAGATGTCCATGTTGGTATGTATGCCCTGAGAGCCAATCATGGGATGATTGGTGGGATACATTAAGATTGATTTGATAAACATCAAAGGCAAGCTTCCAATTCTTTCTGGTTCAGTCATATGAGATAGTGATAGAACAGATTGAATGTCTAGAGAATGACAGTACTCAATGATGTATGCCTTCAGGTCAGGACCTGAACGATGAGATCATACGGATGCTAAGAGTTTGTACATTCTCATTATGTCCCTAGTCGGATGTCATTGTGGAAGGTAGATAGACAGTAATGACACACAAGACTAGATTGTGGTGTTGGTTGATGACAGAATATCATTAGTCATGATATAGAGATATCAAACCAAACACATAGGTACTTGTTAGAGAACAAGTGTACCGGACAGACCCACCGTGAGTTTGACACATGGAACCATGACATGGTAGTCACAGTCAGTACGCACAGTGATGGTGGTGAGTGTGATTCTTTGACCTGAAATCACTACACTCAACACATGTCGTTGGTCACACTTTGACATCATCAAACGCAATCCTGAAACATGGGTTGTTATAAAGGTGATGATTGGGTGGCTTTGACACATGGGGCTTTTGAGGGGTGAGTGATATATATGGGATTTGTCCCTCCTGAGGGAGTTTGATATCCATGGCCACTTGATGAGTAGGATTGAGAAAGGCGTGCACGCATGTGTGAATCAGTATGTGATATTGATGTCATACATATCTCTTCCAATCTACTCTGAGATCAAGAAAGTGAATGAACATTGACAGGATGACTGTTCCATACCTCGAGTTCATTCGGGATATCAGTGACAAAGGAATTATACATTCACTGTAACACCATTCACAGATTGTAGGATTGAAAGTTGTTCTCCAACTTTCTATTTCACTTGGGTAGCACTGATGTGTGACTAGGCACCGCTCTTTGCTTGTGAAGTCATAAGTGTTATGGACTTTCACTGCCAACGTGAAATGGACCTATAGGGTGAAATGATCTACACTTCCAACCGATCGGCTCATGTGATGAACCGATCGACTGAGCTTGGTGAACCGATCGGCTCAGGTGGTGAGTCGATCGGCTCATGGGAAGGGTGAAACGATTGCTTCAAGTGTTGAAACGATCGGTTCAACTGGTCCAACCGAGCAAGTTGGGAAAGTCAGGATGGTGAGAAATTTCCTTTCGTTTCACTTGCCCAATTCGATTGGAACAAGGATTGGTATTTGATACCAATTAGAAACAAAAGATGGAAAGTCAATCGGTAACTAACCAGGACCACGAACCGACCGGTTCAGAAGTGAACCGACCGTTTCATGGGTCCCAACCGATCAGTTGAGGTGTCAACCGACCGGCTCAGGTCCCCAACCGACCATTTCAGAAATGAAACGATCGGTTTAGGTTGCGCAGTTGGTTGTTTTTGTGGAAAATCTTGAACCCTTCTACTCCTATTTTAGTCCCATATTTCCCGAGATAGAGAACCATGTCCCATGACCCTCCTATATATAGGGGTATTGGGGGCTTCTCAAAGTACAACTCAGTGCAACCAGTTGCTCTGTAAAGTTGTCGTTCTCTCTAGTTTTGGTAACCAAGAGAGCCTGAGCAAGTGCTACCCAATAAGGGAGGCACAACAAGGGAAAGACAACTGCAGAAAGCGACTGGTGGCAGGAGAGTGTGTCAGTGACTAGTACGCTGACAGGAGGGTGCGACTCCTTCCAATTCCTTGTGAGACAAGGAGATTGGAGTTCCAGGTGGTCCGTGTGGACTACTTCAGAGGCGGGAGATTTCTACCACTCGGAGGACAGCTGTCAATCCCGACAGTCCCGGTGAGACCAGGAGTCGTCAGTCCCGGTGCGACCAGGAGCTGCACAGACACCGTCCAAGACCGGAGGTGAAGACCGCGCAAGTCGTGAGGTATTGTCGCTGAGCAAGCCTCGGGACAAGGTATGATTCCACAAACCATCCCTTTCGTATTGTATAGACGTTGACGCGTTTCCTTGTTCTGAGTTTGGGGAGGAAAATTTTTGTTTCTGCTACCTTCTCTGCCTCCCCTAAAACCCAACAGTCCACAAGTCAGAAGCAGGAGTATAAGTAGCACCCAAAGACTTGGAGCACAAAGATAGAGCAATAAGATCTGGTGGGGTGCCACTATAAGATGATTATCAACTTTATCGATTAAGATATAAGATATATGTTTCCATATTTAGAGCTTTAGACTAGAGACTCAAAATGTTTAGTGAGTTTTATGATGTGATAGACTTTGAAGTTTCTTTTGTAATAATATTGATGAGAATGTCTTCTTTAGAGTTTGTGTGATTGATTATATTATTATTATGAATGTTGGTTTTATGTAATGCCCCGTTGGATGAATGAGTAATGGATAACTCAGTGTTGCTTCTGCAATGTGCATGTGTGTGCTTAGAAGGGTGTTACAAAATGGTATCAGAGTGATATTATAGTTGGCCACTGGATGAATTCTCATGCTCCTACTTAAAATCACCCTATAAGAAGTTAATTGATAGTAGATTATAGATTCAAAAAGATAAGCAGTAGCCCTATGTATAGAATAACTACTCAAAGTATAAGCATAGTCAAGAGACAGACGTTGATAAAGATTAGGGTTATGTGACTAGATACATTGGAATTTTATGTTAACTTTATAGTTGTATATAGCATGCTCTCCCTTTTTCCCACATGTTTGTTGTATGCGACACTAGAGAGGGTGTTATGTGCATTATCATGCTTGTTGCATCCTTTCAAGTGCATGTGGTATGAAATGTGCACTAGGGAGGTTCTAAGATAAGTGTGATAAGACATGTCACCTTTATATATATGATCGCTCGGCATGTATCCAAAGGCAACAAAAAGGAGAGAGTTCACATTAAAAGTTTGAAGCATATAATCACCTAACCTATCTAGATAGATGGTAAGACCGAGAATGCATATAAAGGATAGATATTTTGACATAGATAAGTGAGTTGATTTTTGAAGTGAACCAGAACCCCAATCCCACCCTAGAAAAGTGGCAAGCTAGAGTATTTGCCATGGTAGATGGTGAATGTATAATTTAGATTTCAATAATCATTAGTAGTATATGCACATGTTTGCCTCATAATGACAACCATGAGAAATTCACACCATGAGCATGCTAATGAGCCATTAAGAAAATATTAGAGAATGTTTATCTTTTAAATTTGTGTGATTGATTATATTGTTGTTATGAATGACAGCCTTATGTAATGCCCCCTTCAATGCACGACTTATGGATAACTCGGTGTTTCTTATGCTATGTGCATATTTGTGCTTAGGGAGGGCACTATATATCCACCGACCAATTCCATTCCCATTTCTTCATCTTCCAAACCAAAATTCTAACTTTTAGAGTTTTAGCCAGTATTTGTTCTATTTCCAAGCCATTATCCCCTGAAGGAGGGAAGTGCTCAAGCGTACAACTTCTAAAAAGGATAATTCAACCACTACTTCAAGATGCATGACTTCTCTATCTCTTTCTTCTTCATTATTGTATTTTCAAATGTCATGAGTAGCCAAGTCCCCTTGGTGGGCTGCTTGAGAGAATAAATGCGACTATGATACCATTTTGGGAAAAATTATTGTAAAGACTATAATCTCGTTTACAAATGTTCACCTTCATGTTACTATCTCTTTTTCCCATCTTTTGCTATGGTGATTGATTTTTGAAACCACCTTAGTCTAGGAGAATGGTACACATGTGACTATTGGGGGAAAAAATCCTTGTCATTTTCTTGTCGGACGATTTGTTGAATCGCCAAACTTCAAAAGTCAAAAGTATTTCCGAATACACTTTACCAAATTCATTGTCCAGGATATCAACGAAACTGACATTGTCCTCATTCCGAAAACTGCTTCACCTGTGCGCATCTCCGAATACAGACCAATCAGCCTCTGCAATGTCTCATATAAGATAATCTCTAAAGTCATGGCTAATAGGGTGAAGCCGCTGCTGAACAATATGATAACTGAGAACCAGAGTGCTTTTGTGGGCGGTAGAATGCCCTTGTGGCGTATGAGATTTTCCATACCATGAAGAATAAAAAGAAAGGGAAGAAGGGCCTCATGGCGCTGAAGCTGGATATGAGCAAGGCTTATGATAGAGTGGAGTGGAAGTTTATGGAGAAAGTTTTGGAGAAACTCGGGCTGCCCGTAAAATGGAGATCGAAGGTTACCGAGTGCATGACCAGCGTTTCACACAAATTCATTGTCAATGGCACTAGGAGGGGATCTACAAGACCGACTCGAGGACTTTGCCAAGGTGACCCTATATCTCCCTACTTATTTCTTTTTTGCGCTGAAGCTCTCTCTCTTTCCCTTACTAAAGCAGCACAGGATAGCCGCATACATGGAATTCTTTTTTTTTTATTAAGCCAGGGGTCGTTTTTATTCATCCCACACCCCTCATGTGAGCACAATCAACCAAACAATTACATCTCATGCTTATAACTGCGCAGGTAAAAGACAAAGCCACCAGGAAGAAATACAGAACAAAATTAAACAACACCCCTTCGAACAACTATGTAAGGAACTCTACGTTTCTTCATAGCCGCCATACCTCTAATTCTCCGAGGTATATTCAGACAATCTGATGCTATGAAGATGTCACCCAAGTTGCAGCCCCATCTCCCTAATTCATGAGGTATCGAGTTGATAACCTTGTGAACCACAGATCCGAGCACCATGGCAGAATCAATCTCCTCTCTCAGCTCCCTCGCAAAAGCAGTCGTGTTCCAAGGTTCTCTACCTTGGCACCAGAGGATATCATGCACGTAGATCTCATCAATCTCCAAACACGAGACGACCATCGCATGGTCTCTCGCTATCTTGAGCCCCACCGCACAGGCTTGCATGTATGCAAGGACGTAGCCCGAACTCCTGAGCCATGTTCTGAAAACAAGACATATGTTAGCCTTGTGGTTTCTAATGATGCCCGCCGCCCACCATCGATAAACGCCATGGCCATCTCTATCTCTTCCAATCGTAAGGTTGAGTTTTAGATTATGCAAATCAGGGGGATGCCATCTAACTAAAGATATTTGTCTCATCAACAATCTCGGCTCCTCCATATCTGCCTCTCTCATCCGGGTATAGATGTCACGATCATATTCAAGCACAAAAGATCTTTTTCTCATCTGAATATTTAGTATCTCAATAGCCCATTTCCACTCCGTAGCAAGAAGTCTATGTCTCCCCTCGAATCTGGCTTGGCACCTCAAACGCCATATGCTATAAGGAATCACAGTCGCCATGTTCACGGCAAGCCAATCAGATAATCTCTTCCTCTTTCCCAACACACATATATCTAGTAACGAGTTCATGTCAGTAGGAGGAGGCATATCTGTCACCCTAGTAAATTTATCCCAGAAGAATTCGGCCATCTGTCCATGGAAGAGAAGGTGTCCAATACTCTCCTCTTGTGGCTCCTCGCAACAATTGCACCGAGATGTGATAGGAATACAGCATTTATCTTTTATATTATCATCTGTAGAGGTGGCCCCTCTAATAGCCTTCCAAATGAAGGCCGCCGCTTTGGGGAAGCATCCCTTCCATACCATCTCCATCCCGTCTGGGCCTTCACTACTATCCTCCAACAGTATCTTCTTGAAAGATCTCATGGAGAAATCTCCTCTCACAACCGGGCCCCGAACCATCTTGTCATCCACATCCGCAATTCTAGAGTTAGAATCACGGATTAAAGCCAGACCATCCTCGTCAACCATCATCCTCAGGAGATTCCAGTCCCATCCTTGGCCATCCACCCAAAAATCTTTAACAAAAAAAGGTTGTCTTCTGTCGCTTGCAAAATTAGCATAGTCCGCCATCCGCTGGTTACACCACCTTGCATCCCAAAAAGAGATATCACCCCTCCCTATCACACATCTACATCGCGGGAAGATCTGTGGCATCATGTCCCAAATACGCTTCCAAAACGGAGAAGGAGAAGACCCCAGTTTCAGAAATCCAAGATAAATATTATCACGACCAGGAATACTGTTTGCATATTTCCTCCTGCAGAACCTGGCCCATAGGGAGTTTGTTGTCAAAACCTCCCAATAAGCCTTCCCGACGAAAGCCTCATTTATTAGACGAAGAGATGGAAAACCAAGGCCACCTTGTGAAATAGGTCTCGCGACTCTGCGCCAGCTGATCCATGCTTTTCTATGGATATCATCTCTGCCTGCCCATAAAAATTGTGACATCTTCTTTTCAATCCGATCTGTGATCCCTCCCGGGACTCCAACCGCCGCCGCCACGTACATAGTAATGGATGCAAGAACATGAGCGATGAGCAGCTTTCTTCCCGCAAAAGACAGAAGTTTAGATCTCCAGGATGAGAATCTATCAACGGTTTTCTTCATGAGGAACTCAAAATCATTAAGTTTCATCCTTCCTTTGGAGATAGGAATGCCAAGATAAATAATTTGATCTTTTGCTGCCCCCATATCCATATGAACAGCCACGCTGTTCATCATCTCCATATTTCTCCCGCCTACTACACAAACAGATTTGTCTCTATTGATTCTTTGTCTGGTGGCTTTCTCATATGTTTCAAAAACCTTCCTCACCTTCTCCATCGATCTCTGGTCCGCATTAAAGAAAATAGCAATGTCGTCCGCATATAGAAGAATAGTAGGCGGGTTTGCCTGCTCTCGCATCTCGAATATTTTTATGGATCCATCCTCCTGTAGCTCTAGGAATTTTCTACAAAGAATCTCCTCGAACAGAATGAATAGGAAAGGGGACAAGGCACACCCTTGTTTAAGACCTCTTGTCATCTGGAAAAATCCTGCGGTCTCATCTCCGATAGTGACGGTAGCCCATGTGTTAGAAAAGAAACTGAGGCACAACTTCACGGTCTCCGTGGAAAAGCCAAAACGGTTCAACACTCTCCGAAGGACGCTCCAATCAGTTCTATCATATGCTTTCGACATATCATATTTCAGTATCACATTAGGCGTATCACTTCCCTTATTGATTTCATGCATAAGCTCCTTCGCAAGCCTCACGTGATGAGTAATATCAGCACCTTTTACAAAAGCACCTTGCACCTCGGATATCAATCTCGGCATCATAGGGGCCATCCTGTCATTAAGAATACGGGCCAAAATACGTAGAGCGACGTTCTCGATAGCAATGGGCCTAAAGTCCTCCGGCAGTCTCTTTGGGCAATCCACCTTCGGAATAAGCAGAATACGGCAACAGAAAAGACTTCTAAAACAAGGTTGTCCTTTGAAGAACTCTTCCGTCATCTTCATAAAATCCGCACCAATGATGTGCCATGCGGCCCGGTAAAACACCCCTGTGAATCCATCCGGACCAGGGGCTGTATAGGAAACCATATTCTGAAGAGCATTTATCACTTCAACCTCCGTAGGGACAGCGATAAGGGAACAATTATCATCCATAGAAACAAGCTCAGGAATGTTTTGTAGAAAGAAATCTAGATCCGGTGTGTTTGTCTCCACCACGTCATTGAAGAGATGTTTATATATTTCCGCTGCCTCCTCCGCAATTCTCTTCGGATCAGATAAATCTGAGCCATCCTGCAACACCACATTGTTGATGCTCCTACGCTTTCTTCTTACTTTGATCGTGGCATGATAGAATTTTGTATTACGCTCCCCGTCATGAAGCCGGTTAATCCTCGCTTTCTCTTTCCATACCGCCTCTTCTATATCAAGCAGATCGGTCAGTTCTTTTTCAGCCATCCTGAGATTTTCTTCATTCTCCGTGGTAGGATTTTCATCGAAAGCTATCTGTGTAGTATAAACCACGTCTTCCATATCGGTGATACGCTGTTTGATTGCCCCAAAAGATTCTTTACTCCACCTCCGCAAAGCTGATCTAACTTTTTTAAGTTTGTGACAGAAGATAAAAGACGGATGCCCAGATACTTGTTCGCTCCATACCTGTTCAATCACCTGCAAGCATTCATCATGTTCAAGCCATGCTTTCATGAAGGCGAAATGTGTCATCCGCCTCTCCAAAGTATGTTCGCCCGGGTACGTCGCTATCGGACTATGATCAGAAACTCTATCTCTTGTTAGGTGAACTGAATTCGTTGCGGGTCTAGCCTCCATCCAAGCCTCATTAACCAACACTCTGTCTAATCTCTGCCACATAGTAGGAGTAAGAATCTGCTTGTTCACCCATGTGAACTGGCTCCCTGCAAACGGAATTTCAATCAGCGCCACATCTGTTATCACAGTGTTGAAATCCAAAAAATCTTGAAAGCCCGGTGTGTTGCCGCTTCTTCTCTCACTGGCATGCCGAATCACGTTAAAGTCCCCCGCAATCATCCATGGTATATCAGCTGTATGCTCAGCTATTGTCATTAACTCCTGCCATAAGATCCTCCTCTCCAAGCTGTCACAACTTGCATAAATGGTTGTAATGAAGAAACTCGTGTCGTCTCTGCCCTCCATGCGCACCGTGATATGCTGTTTATGTTTTTTAAAAACAGTGGGATTCGTTTCTTTGTCTGCATAGAACCATATCTTCCCTTCCTCCTCCTGATTATCCACCGCCCAGTCAAGCCTTACGATGTCCATGAGTTCCTCAGCCATCTCAGCATGTAAAAACGGTTCGAATAAGCAAACCACCTTTGGTCTGTGTTTGCCACACATTCTACTAAGAACTCTTCTTGTAGGATTATTAGAATCCCCTCTGATGTTCCAGAATAAAGAGACAAAATCCATAAATAAAAGAAACGTCTTCACCAACAACGGTCCAGTCGCTTAGGGGCTATACCCCCCATCTCCCTGCTCTGTCCAAAACCCATCCCAAATTTCACCATCATCATCCGAGTGCCTCCTCCTGGATCGATATCGGTTGTTACCCCTCCTACCTTCATCCACCCTTCTGTGTCTACTAGCTCGCCTCACTAACGGCCTTCTAAGATCATCATATCTGTCGCCAGGTACAAAGAAATCCTCCAGTCGACTGTTTGACAAGAACCTATTGTTTCCTTCTCTATCCACGGTCACCCTCCTATGAGTATTATGACTGTGTCTGACTGGGGATGGGCTCCGTACCCGAGTAGTCACTCTATCCTCTGCTGTCTTGTCTGCCACACTCACCATCTCGTTCGATGTAGCCGATTTCTCACATAGGGATAAAGCCTCCATAGGTATCCCTGATTCTCTCCCAAACTCAGTCATCTGCGTGACGCTAGATCCCACCTGTCCTCTCGCCACCATGCATATTTGCACTGTTGCCCGACGATGCCCGTAGGTAAGAGATATGAATTGAGGAATATCTTCACTGAAGGCCTCCACCATAATGATCAAGCCCGATAGGTCATCTTTCTCCTTCTGCCAATCAGATATGAATCTCAGTTTGCCGAAAGGTGATATCATTTTCTCCATCATGTCATCATCTCTGCATGTGATGGGGATATCTGTAACCCAGAACCAGAATGCCTCCTTCCGTTGATGCTGCCCTCCATCGGTCATGTGTGTCACCGTAATGTTTCTTCCACGTATGTCCGGCATACCTTTCCTCTTCATCTCCTATGCTTCCTCACTGCAAGAGAAGAAAGCCACCGCCCTGCGATCCGCAAACCGGTATATATCCGCAGCATTGGGCCACAATAGTTTCAGCCGCGAGGATACCTCTGCATGTAGACACGGTCCACATGTGTCTCACTTATTCTTTGCAGATGATAGTATCGTATTCACCAGGGCTACTTCAGGAGAATGCTCCGCTTTAGCTGAAATTTTCAGCCAATATGAGAGGGCATCCGGACAGAAGATTAATTATGATAAAACTGAAGTATCCTTTAGTGGAAACGTTGATGCAGAGAAAAGGAACACTATCAAGAACATATTGGGGGTCAGGGAGGTGGATAAGCATGAGAAATACCTTAGTCTTCCCACTGTCATAGGAAGGTCTAAGAAGGTTGTGTTTGCTACCGTGAAAGACAGGATCTGGAAGAAGCTTCAAGGATGAAAAGAAAATCTACTATCTAGACCGGGCAAGGAGGTACTCATCAAATCAATTATCCAGGCGATCCCGACGTACCTCATGAGCATTTTCAAAATTCCAGATGGGACTTTAGATGAGATTCACTCTATGATTGCTAAATTCTGGTGGGGATCAAAGGATGGGGAAAGGAAAATTCACTGGATGTCATGGGAAAGGCTATGCAGGCCAAAGGAAAGTGGAGGAATGGGATTCAGAGATCTCAAAGCTTTCAATCAGGCTCTCCTGGCCAAACAAGGATGGCGCCTTGTTACTTCAAGCACATCTCTGGTTAGTCGTATTATGGGGCAAAAGTACTTTAAGAAATCCACACCATTACGAGCAGGCATAGGAGGACTCCCAAGCTATTCATGGCGGAGCATTTGGGGTGCAATACAACTTGTCAAACCAGGCTTCCTTTGGAGAGTCGGTTCAGGTAACAACATAGACCTATATGAGGACAGGTGGATACCGCAATTGGGAGGTCCGGTTCAACGTTATCTCATACATGGCCCAGTGGAGTACATGATGGTTTCACAATTGATTAGCGAGGAGACAGGACAATGGGATATTCATGCTCTCTCGGAAGTTTTCCCTCCACACATCACAAACATGATAGTGAATATACCCCTTGGGAGACAGGCAGGGGAAGATGTCCTTTGTTGGGAAGAGGAAAGCAATGGAGTGTATACGGTGAAAAGTGCATATGCATTTATCAAGACGGGGGCAGAGATCGCAGGAGAGGTGGAAGAGGGGGACTGGAAGCGGATTTGGAAGCAAAAATGGCCACCAAAACTGAAACATTTTATATGGCGGGTCATTCAAGATATACTTCCAACACAGCACGCACTTGCCCGGAAGCACATCATTGAAGACGACACCTGTAGGAGATGTCATTTGCAGCAAGAGGATGCAGCTCACGCTTTGCTAACATGCAGCCATTCTCTTCAAGCATGGACGTCGGGCACGTTCTCATGGCCGGCACGAGCACTTGGCAGCGCAAGGGACTTTGTTCAGGAATTGATAAGGGAAGACAACCAGGATACAATTGATGAAGGAGCAACGCTGATGTGGGTGGCGTGGACGGCGAGGAACAAAAGCCTTTTTGATCAGCGCCCACCCTACACGCCGGCCCTGGAAGCTGGGTTCCTCTCCATGGTGGCAGATACGAAGGCTTATACAGCGGCGACAACCAATCACAACAATGACAGCAGCACGGACGTCCACACCTCCTGGAAACCTCCTAATCGGCTATTTACAAAGCTGAATACAGATGCAAGCGTAAGGAATGATGGGTCAGGAGGCATAGGCGCTGTCCTAAGGGACAATAAAGGAATCATCCAAGGGACGTATCAATGCAGGATAGACCATACATTCTCGGTGCTTAGTGCGGAGGGAATGGTGGTATATTCGGGCATGGTATTTGCCTTGGAAAGAGGTATAACTGACCTCATGGTTGAAACGGATAGCGCCTTACTTGTCCATGCGATCAAGAGGGAAGGATGGGGAAGAGGTTACGTGGATCGTATAGTTCAAAACATTATCTGTTTTTCTTCACATTTCCTTTCCTTTAATGTAAGCTTTGTAAGAAGGCAAGGTAATGGGGTAGCCCACGCCTTGGCTTCGACTGCCTGTCAGCTTGAAGGCTCTCGTAGTCTTCTAGAGAACTTTGATGATGACATTGTACAACTTTCTTTTAAGGACATCAATATATAAGAGCGACAGGCACCCTTTATCTATATATATATATATATATATATATATATATATATATATATATATATATATATATATATATATATATATATATATATATATATAGAGTTACTTTTTAATACCCGTGCGGGTAACTTGTATTACTACCCGTCCGGTAAAAACACGGTGGCATGTTAGTAAATAGATGCAATATTTTCTTCCCGTCTTCAGTTTCTTCCGTCCCGACTCAGCGACTCCGCCGATCTCCCAAGCTTCCTTCGTTCAGTTGTTCTCGCGCACCGTCCCTCGTCGCGCCGTCCCCGCCGAAAGCAAAACCCCAAATCGTCGCTCCGTCCCCGCCGAAGCAAAATCCCAGATCGTCGCCGACAGTTACCTCTTCCAATATGACGAGAACAAAGCAAGCGTCAAGGAAGACCTCGACAGGGCCGCCGTGGCTAAGGCGTCCACGACCAGTGATTGAAGAAGATGATGAAATCGAAATGCAGCCTCAACAGGCCGAGCAGAAGATGGCCAAAGAACCAGAAAAAGCGGATAAATCACCATCGCCGGCGGAAAGGGAAATACTCGACCACACTACTCCGACAACCCTGAAAGAGGATAAGAAAGAGGCTACCAAGGACGCAGAAGCGGAAAAAGAGGGGAAAGAAGAAGCTGCGGGAATGAAGAAGGGGCTTGCTGCTGAGACTCCTCAGACAACTAAGACACAGGATAAAGGCAAAAAAATAGGGGTTACAGCTCCCCCATGGATCAAACCTCCATCAAAAAGTGCAAAGCGCAGTAATGTTGCTACTGCTCGTCGTGGAGTCAACATAGCAGCTGAGAAGAAAGAATGTACGCGCAGCAAAGCGGGAGAATTTGAACAACAAGGTAATGCTCGAGTAACTATTACATACTGCTTCTTGAGTAACCGACAGTAATGCTTGAGTAACCGATATTAATGCTTGAGTAACCGATGTTAATGCTTGAGTAACTGAAATTAATGCTTGAGTAACTATTACAGAATGCTTGAATAACATACATTAATGTTGAGTAACCGTGTTTAATGCTTGAGTAACTATTATAGATTGTTTGACTAACCGATAATAATGTGTGAGTAACCGAGATTTATGCTCAAGTAACTATCACATAATGCTTGAGTAACCAAGAGTAATGATTGAGTAACCAAGAGTAATGCTTGAGTAACTGAAATTAATGCTTCAGTAACTATCACATATTGCTTGAGTAACCGATAGTGGTGTTTGAGTAATCAAGATTTATGCTCGAGTAACTACCACATAATGAATGAGTAACTGAATGTAATGCTTGAGTAACCAAGATTAATGCTTGAGCAACTGAAATTTATGATTGAGTAACTATTACATTATGCTTGAGTAACCGAGAGTAATACTTGAGTAACTGAGAGTAATGCTTGAGTAACTAAGATTAATGCTTGAGTAACTATTAATGCTTGAGTAACTGAGATTAATGCTTGAGTAACTGAAATTAGTGCTTGAGTAACTGAGATTAATGCTTGAGTAACTGAAATTTATGCTTGAGTAACTATTACATAATGCTTGAGTAACCAATAGTAATGTTTGAGTAACCGATAATAAGCGATAAAACAAAATTGTTAAGCTAACTACTACATTCTTGGAATAACTTTATTTGTATGCAGGAGAAGAAAGCAAAGGGGATGAGGAGAGTACAACTGCAAGTCAGAAACATAAAGAGACGGAAAAGGCTAAAGAGAAAGGTAAGATTGTATGGATTTGTAATAGTTTTAATTTTCAGTTACTTACAGTTTATTAAATAGCTTTTACAAAATAAACAATGAGCTCTAACGATAAGTTTTGATATGTTTGCAGTGGGAGTAAATAGACTGTACCACAGGTGCTCCTTAAAGAGCTACAACAATACCAGCAAGAGCATGGTTTATACAAAGGAACAACTTATGATGCTGAGCTCAACAGCCTTTGCAACCCTCATAAATATGCCAAATCTTGCGGTTGACATAGGCTTGTTAGAGGATTTAATTGATAGATATGTCGATGAAGACATATTTCTGCTGGCCGAGGGAGAGGAAAGAAGGATGACAGTAGATGACGTGGGGATAATTCTAGGTATCCCCAGCAAAGGTATAGATATAACACAAAGAAAAGATTCTGCCATAGTAAAGTCGATATGGCAAGAGTTTGCGAAGGAGACTTGTAAATATAGAAATGAAGGTGAGACATCAAAGAAATTGAGAGAAAAAGATGTCCTGCATAAGGACAACTTAACAAAACTTTGGCAAGAATATGCCAAGACCAACAATCCAGCAGACAATACAAATATGTGTCGTGCGTGGATGTTGCACCTGCTGGCAACATTCCTAATCCCATACACTAGCTATTGCGCACCAATCTACATTATCCACTACCTAGATAATGTAACTGCCACTGGGCAGATGAATTGGGCAAAGCTGGTGCATGGGAGTATCTTCAAGAATATGAAGATGTTAAAGGAGAATGTCCAGCTAAGAAGGAAAGGAGAGAAAGGGGCTAAGAACACCCTGTACACAACAGGCTGTGTCATGTGCCTATGCGTAAGTGAATAAAATCATATTCAACTACATTGATACAATATTGACTATGGGGTTGCAGTAACATATGCATTATATTTTCTATATATTACATGCAGGTTTGGGCATATGAGATGACAAAGATGGCAAAGCCAACATTCCTTGACTCCAAACCAAGGATAAAGAAGTGGGCTGCGCCGGTCGAGAAATTGATGGAATTAGCGAAAGTGGAGCCTAAGGATGTAAGATTATCTAATCTTTGTTACAAAATCTAATATACAACACTGCGAGTAACTGAACCAACACTGCGAGTAACTGAACCAACACTGCGAGTAACTGAACCAACGCTGCGAGTAACTGTATCAATACTGTGAGTAACTCAAATAGCCTGCTAGTAAATGAACAAGAGCTGCGAGTAACTGAACCAACACTGCGAGTAACTGAACAAACACTGCGAGTAACTGAAACAACACTGCGAGTAACTGAACAAAAACATATGAGTAACTGAATCCTATGCGACAGCTATAGAATAACTAGACAACCATACGAGTAACTCAAAAAACACTGCGAGTAACTCAAAAAACACTGCGAGTAACTCAAAAAACACTGCGAGTAACTCAAAATAGCCTGTGAGTAACTGAACAACCCTCTGTGAGTAACTCAAAATAGCCTGCAGTAACACATAATTTTTTTTATATGTTGGACAACCCTCTGCAGTAACACATTATTTTTTTTTATATGTTGGACAACCCTCTGCGAGTAACTGAACAACCCTATGCGAGTAACTCAAAATAACATGCAGTAACTGAACAACCCTCTGCGAGTAACACATTATTTTTTTTATATGTTGGACAGGTATGTCAAATGATAGTGGTAGACCAGGGAGATGATTGGCATGCTGCAAAATCATCGAATGACATCCCAGAAAAAAGTACGCCAACAACCACTGAGGCACCAGCAAAACCAATCATCGAAGAGGGAGACACTATTGACACCTCCACCCTGGAGACAAGAATCAAAATGTTGGAGGAGGAGCTCAAAATACATAAGGAGATCTGCACAAGAATAAGTGTTGATAAATTCACAGAACTGCAATTGGAGAATAAAAGGCTAGAAGAAAGAATAGCCAAGTTAGAAGAAGAAAACAAAAACCTAAAAAGAAAGTGGGAAGATGAGGGTAATAAATCACAGTCACCTGGAAGTGGATTCCAGGAATTTTCTGAGGGTTTTGTCTCGGTGAATGTAGATGAACAGAAAGACTCACCGACAAAGGATGTCGCCCAACCGACAAAACGAAGAAGGCTAACCCTCAGAAGAAAATATGTAGAATCAGAAGATCATAGTGAGGACGGTAAAATAGTTGATGAATATGAGAACAAAGAAACAAAAGACAACAGTTCTGCAGAAGATGCAGACCAAAAGAAACAAGAAGAAGAGGAGAAAAAAGAAACAAAGGACAACAGTTCTGAAGAACCAAAATCTGCGGAAGAGGTAGAACAAAAGAAACAAAAAGAAGGGAGCCAACAGCCGGAGAAGATAGCAGAAGAAGAAGGGCAGAAGAAGCCCAGAAGAAGATTGAAGAAGAAGACGATGGAAGAGCCAAAGATAGGAAGCATAGAGAAAAATGTGAAGAAAAGAAGGGAGGAAAAGGTAATTTTCATCTCCTTTCAAGTATATCATAACTGCAAGTAATGCTTGAGTAACTGAACCTAAAGCTTGAGTAACTGAACCTAATGCTTGAGTAACTGCAAGTAAGGCTTGAGCAACTGCACGTAAGGCTTGAGTAACTGAATATAATGCTTGAGTAACTGCACATAATGAATGAGTAACTGAATGTAATGCTTGAGTAACTGAACATAATGAATGAGTAACCGAGAGTAATACTTGAGTAACTGACAGAAATGCTTAAATAACTTGGGAAAAATGAAGATTGATTCTAACATGGTTTTCTCTATTGTTGTTGACAGCACAAGATGTCAAACTTCATAGGTTTTGAACATTTCAAAATAAAAGAAGCCAAAGAAATTGTCCATCACTTCATGGACAACATAGAAAAAATGTAATGGAATTGGTTATTGTCAAATGTAAAATGATAACACATTAATTTTTCTATATCCAACTCGCATGTATAACATCTATAAAAATAATTTGCAGGTTAAAACGAGAATGGAAATTCAGTGAAGACACTTGGTGCACGGGGAAGGACCTCGCCGCCCTCCTGTACAAGGATCAAATGACACATTCACCTGTAAGAAACAAGAATGTAGTTTAACTCTTTAAAATAGATAATTTGGATTGCTAAACTGATAAAGCTTTTGGTTTTATTCAGGTTCTCGACTACTTTGTACATATGCTCAAGGAGAGCACAAGCAAGCGGAGGAAGAAGGGATTGACGTGGCACTGCATGAGCACTTATGCTCTGGTAAGACAAATAAACTTTGTATACAAATTTACATGAAATTACAATATAGAAACACAAACTGAAACTTATATATGTGGTTTTTAAACTCTACATTTGCAGCAAAAGCTATCATTTAATATTGAGGACATCACCTTGGAACAGATAGACATGCTATCTCCACTATTCAACGTTCCAATGAAAGATTGGGACGCAATGGACTCGGTGTTCACAATACTAAACAACGACAACCACTGGCACTTGTACGAAGCAAGTTTCAGGGATGGAGCACACCGGTCCTATAATTCAATGAGTTGGAGTAGCAACTCAAGAAAGGAATTCAATAGATGGGTAAGTGATCTATAAAAATTAAGTCCATTATAAGTGGATTGAAAGGATTACTGATCTTTAATTGATGATGAATAAATGTCTTGTTTTTTTAATGCAGGTGGGTATAGTGCACGACTTCTTTAGGGGTGCACCTGAAAAGGGAAGCCAATTGTCACAGTGGAAAAGGGATTACCCGATCTGCCCACAGCAGGAAGAAGACTCACTTGACTGTGGGATCTTTGTCATGAAGTACTTAGAGTGCCTAGTAAATTGTAAACCTATGGACTTCACCTGCAAAGACATACCATCAATAAGGGCTGATATTTTTCAACGAATGATGGCAAGGGGGCAGCTGCAGCCTCCAATAGACGATGAAAAAGCTGAAATCAAAGAGATGAAAGAAGGTATATCTGCTGATAACAATGGAGGAGAAGCTGAAGCTGATAAACAACCAGAAACAAAAAAGAATGAAGAAACAACAAGTGTATAGCTGCTTTTGTATAAGTTGTTGTTCAGTTACTCATTGTTGTATAAGCTGTGTATATTTGAATGTACAGCTGCTATTGAATGTACAACTGTTAAAAGTCTGAATTTACAACTGATCTTAATGTACATTTGATCTTGCTATACATGTCATCTTGAACATATATTGATTTTGCACTTATATTTTGGCTAAATGTTCTTGAAAGCTTTAGATAACTTTATGCTTAGAATGCTTATGTACATCTTGAAACTACTACGAGTAACTGAGCTGAAAGTAACATAATGCTTGAATAATGCTTGAACACCCGAAAGTAATGATTGAGTAACTTAACAAACTATTCGAGTAACTGAAAAAGGACTGCTTGAACACTACCAGTAATTGAAAAAATGCTACGAGTAACTGAAAAAGGACTACGAGTAACTGAAAAGGGACTGTGAGTAACTCAAATAGCCTGCGAGTAACTGTCACAGCCGCTCCGAGTAACTGGAAAAAACACTGTGAGTAACTCAAAATAGCCTGCGAGTAACTGAACAACCCTCTGCGAGTAACTGAACAACGCTGCGAGTAACTGAACAACCCTCTGTGAGTAACTGAACAAACACTGCAAGTAACTGAACAACCTTCTACGAGTAACTGGAAAAACATTGCGAGTAACTGTCACAACCACTCCGAGTAACTGAAGAAAGCTCGCGTGTAACTGAACAACGCTGCGAGTAACTGAAGAAAGCTCGCGAGTAACTGGAAAAACGCTGTGAGTAACTGAAGAAAGCTCGCGAGTAACTGAACAACGATGCGAGTAAATGAAGAAAGCTCGCGAGTAACTGGAAAAACGCTGCGAGTAACTGAAGAAAAACTCGCGAGCAACTGAATAAAGCTCGCGAGTAACTGAACAACCCTGCGAGTAACTGAAGAAAGTCCGCGAGTAACTGGAAAAACGCTGCGAGTAATAGAATAAAGCTCTGCGAGTAACTGAACAAAGCTCGCGAGTAACTGAACAAAGCTCGCGAGTAACTGGAAAAATGCTGTGAGTAACTGAATAACCCTGCGAGTAACTGAACAAAGCTCGCGAGTAACTGAACAAAGCTCGTGAGTAACTGGAAAAAGGACTACGAGTAAATGAACCAACACTGCGAGTAACTGAACCAACGCTGCGAGTAACTGAACCAACACTGCGAGTAACTGAACCAACACTGCGAGTAACTGAACCAACACTGCGAGTAACTGAACCGACGCTGCGAGTAACTGTATCAATACTGTGAGTAACTCAAATAGCCTGCTAGTAAATGAACAAGAGCTGCGAGTAACTGAACCAACACTGCGAGTAACTGAACAAACACTGCGAGTAACTGAAACAACACTGCGAGTAACTGAACAAAAACATGTGAGTAACTGAATCCTATGCGACAGTTATAGAATAACTAGACAACCATACGAGTAACTGAATCCTATGCGAGTAACTAGGCAACCATGTGAGTTACATAAGATCACGGAGAGCACAAGCAAGATTACAACATTCAAGATTACACCATTCAAAACACTACATCTAAACATTCAAGATTACAACATTCAAAGCATAAAAAGTTATATATTATACAACCAGATCGAATATAAAGAAGGTCCAACAACTGAACTTAAAATACAGAAAAATACAGCCAGATCGGCTGTAAAGAAGGTCCATTAACTGAACATAAAAATCAAATAGCTACTTGTGAAAGGAACGCTGGACAGACGAAGAAGCAGTGTCTTCTGCAAACTGAATGGGATTTGCAGCTGATCCCGGTTCTGCTTGGTATATGTCCCTAACGAAGAGCTGATCTGCAGAGTTCTCCGATCCAGAGTATACTTCATCGCCAGGCATTCTGAAGAGAGGGATAAGCTCAGTTGGTTTTTCTAAGAACTGATCTGTGATCCATGCTGTGATGGTCTGGTGATCAGTTGGCTTGAGGTAGATGATCCAACCTTTGCGAAGACTGAGCTGTGCGATCATCCTTTTCCATCCCTTAGCAGTTGAAAGTGACCCGTTTTTATTCTGCATAAGGGTTATCTGGAAAGACTGGTTTCCGATTAGGAAGGTGGTTTTTCCTGGTTTGATCTGAAAATGGAGATGGTTCCATTCTATAGGAAGTAGAATGGATTCCACTGTCTTGTCATCGAGGGTGTAGTTGATTGGCTGGATGAATGGCTCCATGGTAGGCTGTGAAGAAATGTTAAAGGGGATCTGAGGAGATGGTCAAGGGGGGTGCTACTGAAAAATTGTACCTTATGAAGAAATGTAAAAGGGGATCTGAAGAAATGTAAAATTGTACCTTATGTAAACCGTAACAGTCACAGATGAAGAAGTGGACCTCGAGGGTGTCGTCAAGGATGGAGATGATGTAGATCTGAAAGCCACCCGCTGTGTTTGAAACTGTAGCAGTAGTGGATAAGATGGAAGGAGAGGGTGCCGTTGAGGATGGAGATGTTGCAGATCTGAAAGCCCCCCGCTGTGTTTGAAACTGTAGAAGTTGCTGATGAAGAAGAGATGGAAGGAGATGGTGTCGTGGAGGATGGAGATGTTGCAGATCTGAAACTGTAGCAGTTGCTGATGAAGAAGAGATGGAAGGAGAGAGTGTCGTGTAGGATGGAGATGTTGCAGATCTAAAAGCCCCCCGCTGTATTGTTGGTGCTGCAATTATTGACAGCAGTGAGAGTAATGGTCTGTGTTGTTGGTGCTGCAATTATTGACAGCAGTGAGAGTAATGGTCTGTGTTGTTGGTGCTGCAATTATTGACAGCAGTGCTCTTTACTGTTGGGTTGCAAAGATGCCAGCATACTCTGGGTTATTCTGAAGACACATCACTGCAATTATTTATAGCTCTGTGCTCTCTCTTCTAGAGTTACTTTTTGTACAACAGACTCCCGTACTCATTTTTCTCCTACTATTACTGAACAACCCCTGCGAGTAACTGGAGAACCCCTGCGAGTAACTGAAAAAAGCACGGGAGTAACTGAAAAACCCTGCGAGTAACTGGAAAAGGCACGGGAGTAACTGAAAAACCCTGCGAGTAACTGAAAAAAGCACGGGAGTAACATAGAAAAGGCACGGGAGTAAATGAAGAAAGCACGGGAGTAATTGGAAAAGGCACGGGAGTAACTGGAAAAGGCACGCGAGTAACTGGAAAAGGCACGGGAGTAACTGAAAACCCTACGAGTAACTGAAAAACCATGCGAGTAACTAGAAAAGGCACGGGAATAACTAGAAAAGGCACGGGAGTAACTGAAAAACCCTGCGAGTAACTGGAAAACCACTGCGAGTAACTGGAAAAGGCACGGGAGTAACTGGAAAAGGCACGGGAGTAACTGAAAAACCCTGTGAGTAACTGAAAAAGCACGGGAGTAACTGAAAAACCACTGCGAGTAACTGAAAAAAGCACGGGAGTAACTTGAAAACCACTGCGAGTAACTGAAAAAACACTGTGAGTAACTGGAAAACCCTGCGAGTAACTGGAAAACCACTTCGAGTAACTGGAAAAACACTGCGAGTAACTGAAAAACCCTGCGAGTTCCTGGAAAAGGACTACGAGTAACTGGAAAAGGCTGCGAGTAACTGGAAAAGGACTACGAGTAACTGCACCAACACTGCGAGTAACTGTGACACACTACGAATAACTATGAAAACAATGCGAGTAACTGAACGAGCACTACGAGTAACTGAAATAGCAGATAGAGTAACTGTGAGCAGTTAGAGTAACTGTGAAAAAATAGCCTGTTAGTAAATGAACAAGAGCTGCGAGTAACTGGGACAACCCTACGAGTAACTCTAACAGCAATAAGAGTAAATGACAACCCACTGCGAGTAACTATGACAGCAATAAGAGTAACTGTGACAACAGTAATAGTATCCATTGTACACAAAGACAAACACATAATATTCAAAAAGAATAACAATTGATCAGAAAACATTCTTTATAACATATTCAAAGTATACATACAATTGCTGGAGCACAAGGTAACACAAAGATAGATTACAAACACAAGTGAAGTACTTAGAAAGTTACAAACTCACTTTCATAAAACTACACAAAAAGAACAACCCCATTACAAATTTGAACATGCCTCACAAACACACTACAAACTCCAATAAAAAAGATAGAACCACATATACATCAATAGCAACAGCAAGATCACTAGAACACGAGCAGTATACATAGTAGCAGCAAATCTCAATCATATAATGCACTACTTCTTAGGACAATTCCTGTTGTCATGGTTAACACCAAACTCTAAACAATTCTTGCACTGCCTTTCTCTTTTAGACTGTGTAATCTCAACTCCAGATTTAAACCTCACATCTGTGGATTTGGGTCTCCCCTTAGTTTTACAAACATTGGGGATATTAACCTTGACAGCTGAAGAAGAAGTTGTATTTGAAGCAGTTACACCAGCACCTGCATCTGCACAACTATCAGAGACATCCAAATCTAACAGCTCCTTTTGCAATGCAAGCAGTTTTTCATGGCAAATATCTACAGCGTTGTTCCTACACGCTATGTTCACAATAGAATTGCAGGCAGAGACAAGCTTAAGAGTCCTCCCAGTGGATAGATGACTAACTGCAGCTTTGCCAAATATCAAAGGATGTTCTCTGTAGCCTTTGGTCCACCTCTTATATATGTATGGCTCGGGAAGAGTGCAAAAGTCACGACTCTTCAAATAGGACAGGATGTGCCTGCAAGGTATACCTTTGAATTCCAACATGTAACAGTTGCAATAAACAATCTCACTCGATGGATTCTTCTTCAAAATGCGGGCAGATCCAAGGCCACCAACGCGATACACTTCAAACACACCTTCTGAAGATTCCTTTACATTATATATCATGCTTTGATGAACCTCACTCTGAAATATCTTAAAAATTGACTTTGTGTATATACCTCTCATCTGCTCCTCCAAAGGCCAAAGTGATGACAAAGGGAGATTACTATACTCGTCTTCAAAGTCTTTGAAATTTTCAATCTCTCGTACATGAGAGTAAGCAGTCTCCAATGAGCATACAAGTTCAAATAAAGTCTTCTTACTGTTCACATGGCTTCTAATGAACGCATTCAAGCTCTCGCTCCTTTGCGTTGTCCTCATGCCTGCGAAGAAGGAAGACTGCATATAGCACGGGACCCAATCCAAACGCATAGCATACATGTCAGACAACCAATTAATAGACGACAGACCATAAACCTCAACAACAGAATGCCACTTCTCTTCAAAGGTGCCAACATCATCCACATTCCACACGCAATCATTCAAGGAGCTTATGATCTGTTCCTTGTTAGGAACACCACCAAGCTTAG
The DNA here is from genome assembly GCA_963693085.1 of Alisma plantago-aquatica. Taxonomy (NCBI): domain Eukaryota; kingdom Viridiplantae; phylum Streptophyta; class Magnoliopsida; order Alismatales; family Alismataceae; genus Alisma; species Alisma plantago-aquatica. The sequence goes on along the minus strand of OY856409.1, from coordinate 489,211,244 downwards.
AGGGAAGCTTTTGTAGGATGTGCCAGCTGCAGAACCGATGCTTGCAGTTTGGAAAAACAGTAAGGATAGCAGCATTCATAGCCGGGTCTTGATCGGTTATGATGGACACTGGCTCTTTGCCAAAACAAAGTAGATACTGCTTGAAAACCCATACAAATGACTCGTACTTCTCATCAATCATAAGAGCTGAAGCAAACAAGACCGTCTTGCGATGGTGATCAACACCACCAAACATTCCAAAAACCATTGAATACTTGTTAGTGCGGTAGGTGGTGTCAAAAACTATCGCATCACCAAACAACCCACAATCTTCAACGGAAACAGGATCAGCCCAAAACAGATGAGTCAAGCAACAATCAGGATCGTTTTGGTATGTATAGAAGA